>CM067173.1:23905071-24050071 GCA_034093135.1 Erigeron breviscapus | reverse complement strand
AATCGAAAAAATCACGTTTTTGTTGGATGCATCATTTTGATGAATATGCATCCAAGATGGATGCACAAAACAAAAAACATGATTTTTCTCGATTTTGACAGACCAATATGTTGTTAAACACTTAAATAATGATAATTAGTTATACACTATGTTAGTTTTATGGACTTTTAATGCATCAAAATGTAGTTTTTAAGTGTTCTCACCGTGTTCTTATTTTAAGACTGTTCTTATTTGATTGTCCCCTATATATATATAAATTATATATATAATATATATATATTATATAATATATATATATATATATATATATGGTGAGGATCCTGGAAGAAGGTGTGTTAAGGAGAGAAGGGAGAGAATGTCCTATTGGCCAATCAGAACGCGACATGTGTCAAAATAAAAAAAAAGCGCGGTGGCAATTTTGTAAATAAATTAAACTTTTTTGAAGCTTGGTCAGCTTGACTCTCAGTCAGCTTGGGTTGGGTCAGCTTGGTTGGGTCAGCTTGGGTTCTGGGGTTGGGTCAGGTTGGGTCAGCTTGGGGTCTGGTCAGGTTGGGTCAGCTTGGGGTCTGGTCAGGTTGGGTCAGCTTGGGGTCTGGGTCAGGTTGGGTCAGGTTGGGGTCTGGGTCAGGTTGGGTCAGCTTGGGGTTGGGTTGGGTCAGCTTGGGGTTGGGTCAGCTTGGGGTTGGGTCAGCTTGGGGTCTGGGTCAGCTTGGGGTCTGGGTCAGGTTGGGTCAGCTTGGGTCAGGTTGGGTCAGCTTGGGGTCTGTGTCAGGTTGGGTCAGGGTTGGGTCAGCTTGGGGTCTGGTCAGGTTGGGTCAGGTTGGGTCAGGTTGGGGTCTGGGTCAGGTTGGGGTCTGGGTCAGGTTGGGGTCTGGGTCAGGTTGGGTCAGGTTGGGTCAGCTTGACACAATTTACACATAATCTACACAAATGTAGATTAATCTACACAAATGTAGATTATGGGTTTTGGGTCAGCTTGGGTTCTGGGTTGGGTCAGCTTGGGTCAGGTTGGGGTCTGGGTCAGGTTGGGTCAGCTTGACACAATTTACACATAATCTACACAAATGTAGATTAATATACACAAATGTAGATTATGGGTTTTGGGTCAGCTTGGGTTCTGGGTTGGGTCAGGTTGGGTCAGCTTGGGGTCTGGGTCAGGTTGGGTCAGCTTGGGGTTGGGTCAGCTTGACACAATTTACACATAATCTACACAAATGTAGATTATGGGTTTTGGGTCAGCTTGGGTTCTGGGTTGGGTCAGCTTGGGTTCTGGGTTGGGTCAGCTTGGGGTCTGTGTCAGGTTGGGTCAGGGTTGGGTCAGCTTGGGGTTGGGTCAGCTTGGGTTGGGTCAGGTTGGGGTCTGGGTCAGGTTGGGTCAGGTTGGGGTCTGGGTCAGGTTGGGTCAGGTTGGGGTCTGGGTCAGGTTGGGTCAGCTTGGGGTTGGGTCAGCTTGGGGTTGGTCAGGTTGGGTTAGGGTTGGGTCAGCTTGGGGTTGGGTCAGCTTGGGTTGGGTCAGCTTGTTAGGTCAGCTTGGGGTTGGGTCAGCTTGGGGTGGGTTGGGTCAGCTTGGGTTTGAAGTCAAATTATTTACAAAAATGCCACCGCGTTTTTTTTTAAAAGCCACATGTCACGTTCTGATTGGTTCATAGGACCTTCTCTCCCTTCTCTCCTTAAGACACCTTCTTATTTGATCTCTCTCCTATATATATATATATATATATATATATATATAGGGAAAAGTTATATTGAGAACCAAAAAATAGCAGAACTTTAGAACCTTTTTCAAGTATTTATTTAAGGGTAATATTGTAATACATTAATTGATTATATACTAATTTAAAAAAGTTGAAAAAATCAAATCTCTCATTTATTTTAGTCGGTTACAATATGTAATCATTATCTTTAATTATATGGAGTTTTCTTATATGACTATTAATGCACGTGTACCGATTTCACGCCACTCGTGTCTCTCTTTGTACCTATTCAGTATATACTAGATTTTAGACCCGTGTCCAACACTGGATACGAGTTTACGATATTATCAATATTAGATCTTCATACAATTAAGTCATAAAATCTTATAATTTTGAAGATATACGGTTCTAAGTGTTATACTTTGCAAGTTGTAGTACAATAATTATAGGTTCGTAACTGTCATTATTAGCTGAGACATATTGATGGAATTGTTTGCCGTAGTCATTCCACAAGACACATGTTATAATAATTTCTCTATAATAGAATTTTTTGAAACAAGTTGTACTCATAATGTGATATTATTATGAAAGATAATTAAGAATTAAAATATAAACATATTTGTGATCATGTACTTGACATTCAAGTATATGTACTTGATCATGATGCGAACATAACACGCATAAGTTTATTTTCAATCACATGTCCTATGATAATTAGATCACAATTAGGATTGTTTTCATATTCTTTGATAACAATTGGGATTGTTGATTTGAGTGACAATTGTAACTTCAAACATTAATACGCAAAATTAATATATAAAAAAGGAGAAAATTATGTACCTTTTTTATGAGAGATAGAATGAATCTTGAATGGAGTTCATATTGATTTGGATTTAGTATTCAAGTAACCTTCTGTTGTAAATCGTGCTTTGTTCTGTGATCGTCTCATGTTCTGTGATTCCTATTGTGTTTAGAATAAAGATGTTGTATATCGTCATCTGTTATTATGTATGGGATATGTATCTAGAGTTCAAATTGTGTTTATATTAAATATTAAACTAAATATTAATATTTATAATTTATAAAAATCTAATCTAATATTTGTTAATAAGTCATTAGGTTTTGAAATAATTTTTTGTAGACAATATTTCATATGTTGAAATTTTTTTAATTAATTAAATGATTGTAAATTTTAAAAAATTCTCTCAAGTTATGGCTAAAAATAAATATAAATTAAGTATTCAAGGCTAAAAAGTGTAAATTATTGATGGAAAACAAAAAAGTGTAAATTAATGAAACTTTTTCTACAAATTAATATAAATACTAATATAATAATATATTTGGATAATGATTATTAGGATTTTTAATTTATAGTTAATCTAAATGATGACATAAGCGAGAGTCAATTTGATGAAATTGAACGATTTGTGTAACACCCCGTCTTACCACAACACAATATTGTCCGCTTTGCCCGCTGGCTCACGGCTTTGCTTCTGGTTGCTCGTGCAAACTTCCCAGAAGGGTCACCCATTTGGCATTGCTGCCGCCCGAGCACGCTTAACTGTGGAGTTCTCCTCTCATCCACAGCCAATACGCCAAAACGCGTTGTGTTATGTAAGGCCAATGATATTACTTATAGCCAGGATCCCCTTGTATGTTAGCGATGTATGCTTTCACACCTCCTCAACACAACTCAACGTCCTCGTTGAGTTATGCAAGTGCGCCATACATTCCTAACATTCCCAAGGGTTGCTCTGATACCAACTTGTAACACCCTTCATTTAAAAATACGGGTTTCCAAAAATTTTCGCCTAACGGCGTTATAACAAAGCGGAAGTAAACTTTTAAAGTCCAAACCAATTAAAATCTGTTTTGTTTCTTTAATCATTGGTGTTACTCGGTCATATCGTCAAAACAAGTTTAAATAGAAACCCGTCGGCTGCCCAACACAAAACAACCGACTACATAACATGCAAACTACATAAATGCCAAAACATAAGCAAGAGTCTAAAAATGTGCAACAACTATGGGTAGCTAAGGTCATCAGCAAGCTATCTACCCATTCCTCGCTCTTCTTCATCAACTACCTCAGCTACGCTAAACCTGAGGGAGCAACACATTTCAAAAGATAAGTGTTAGCTAACGAATTAGCTAAGTAAGATAACACTCAAGTTATAAAACATTTATCCATTTCAAACATTGTGGATTTAATCAACGTCATTAAGGCACAACACACATCAAGCATACCACATCATCAAAACTACATAATAGGATGAAACACCCTAAATGTGCCTATCCTTCATTCTGCATTACACACATATAACCACATAACTGCTTTCTACATTTAACTGCTTTTCTACGTTTTAACTGCTTTACTACATTTTAACTGCGTCAATGTGTAACATAAGTTACACCCGACTAGATGACAACCATTCAGTTGAACATCAAACGTCGTTAAGGAATGGCAAGCCAATCCCCGAGTAATCCGTATGCACAAGACAAATGAGGGCGGGTCAGACCCCTCGTATTACTCAACTGCATCTCAATGACCATGTTGCAAGGAGCCACCCAAGCAACCTACGTCAACGCACTTAGCCGGGCTAGGTGTAACATCCGCGAATTTTGACCCGTTGACTTTGGTGTAATTTGACTAACAAACTTATCGAATGAAGTATTTGGACCCATTTACTTCTATTTATGTTTGTTCATGTGTTTCTAGTTGATTTGATATGATTTCGAGTCTTTAAAATGGTAAAATGGAGTTTTGGGTTAAATTAGGGTTAGGGTTAGGGTTTGATGAATTTGTGGATGATTTTGGTGTTTTGGTCGAATTTGTGGGTTGGGTTATGGGTATTTATGTTCAATGATGCTAAGTTATACTTCAAATCATGTTACAAGTCTTTACAAATCGATTTGGGTTGGTTTGGGTCGAAATGGGGGTTTTTGGTTCGTATTTCTTGATGAATCTGCTGGTGCTGGCTGCAGTGTGTGGTCACTGCGGCGCAGTGAGCCCTCCCCTGGCTCACTGCGGCGCAGTGCTATATTACTGGCCCTGGTCCAGTTTAACCACTGCGGCGCAGTGGGCAGGGTTCTTGCTCACTGCGGCGCAGTGCTATATTACTGGCCCTGGTCCAGTTTAACCACTGCGGCGCAGTGGGCAGGGTTCTTGCTCACTGCGGCGCAGTGCATTGTTTCTGGTCCTGTCCAGTTTAGCCACTGCGGCGCAGTGGGCTTAGTTCTTGCCCACTGCGGCGCAGTGCATAGTCACTGTGTTATTTTTTTATGTGTGTCGCTTTTCAACTTGTTTGAGATTGTATAGTTGACGTGGCGGTATTACGATGAATAATTATAGGTTGTGGACGTGTGGAACCCGTTACTCGTTTGTAATCCTTTACTAGCTTCTTTGCCAATCAAGGTGAGTTTCGTATCTCCCTACCCGCTTGGGATTCGGGCTGAAAAGTGTAAACCTGGCGTGTTTACTTGTATTTATTGATGTATTATTTGTTTGACTTGATTGTTGGATTGATGTGGCGTATCCTTTCGTTTGGTTGACTTGGGTTGTGTTTTCGTTGAGTATTACTTAAACATTAGGATAGACGTACATACATGGAAGTCGGTTATGCCTTCCTTTGGGTTTTAGATGTGGTGGGAAGGCTGCGGGTGACCCTATACATAAGCATCTGGGACTTGAAGAAAGTAGAATCCTCTGAAGTATATGTACGTATAGTTGGTTTATATTGTGATTAGTGGCTCATGTTTTGTTGATTACTGATCGTTGGCTTTTGGTTATCATACATCGATTCTGGGTTATGTTTGAGGAAATATTGATTGTTGGCACAGGTTTTCGTATATTGGTTGTTGGTTTATGAAGTATGCATTTACATTTGTTTGTAAGCATTGCATACATTATTGTTGGACCCTCGGCAGGGGATTGCCGGCATCCTGGTGCATAGATGTATGCACCCATTTTGGATGTAGACCTGACCCCGAGTATATAGACATATATATCTCGATGTTTTTGAGATACAGCCTTGTCCATGGCGATGGCAGAAGGGTATCGTTGCATACGTGATTGAAGGTCACGCTTGGGATAGGCATATTGGCTTATTCATACATTTGGCACTTGCATTGATACATACATCATTTGTGCATCCTCATTTCACTCTCATTTCTTTTGTGTAATCTTGTTGTTGGATGATATTGTGTTGCTTAGAGGCTCGCTGTAAGTCATGTCTAGCCTCTATTCTTATATTGTGATTATTGATGCTGGTTCGTTACGAACCATTACTACGAACTCACCAACCTTGTGTTGACTATGCTTAGTACACTTTTCAGGTAACCAGGTTCTCCCCGGACGTGGTGTTTAGTTGCTTGCTTGCGGTCTAACCCGGACTTGGACCTCATGGATCAAGGATTCATTGACCCTCCTTTTGCATTATACTTAGGATCGTTTGCCATCTTTGGATGTATTAGGTTAACTTTGATGGCTATTTGCTCCTGTTGTATTTTGTTACTTGTTTTGCTATGTTTTGGATTCACCGAATCTATATTTGCATTTAGATTGTTCTATTGTAATTCCACCGGGTGCTATGTGTTTTCCGTGACATTTCGAGCTCCGGATTGGGATGTTACACTAGGGCAAGTACGGGTTAAGCTTAACACTTTCCTGCATCAAAGTTTAACGAGCTCGATCCTGCATTATTTAGTTTAGGTGACTGCATTACCTAAACATTTACTACGTTTACTGCTTTTACATTTTGGGCCCTTAAACGTGCACGTGTCATGGCAACTTAACAAGTCCAGTGAACTAGATGAGCAAGCCATACAATCATGCACATATCAACAATCAACAACATATACTACATCTCAAAGCATCACAAGCTACTGCATATCACTTCATAACATAACACTACATTATACTTCATATCATAACATACACTACATTATACTTCATATCATAACATACACTACATTATACTCATATCATAACATACACTACATTATACTTCATATCATAACATACACTACATTATACTTCATATCATAACATACACTACATTATACTTCATATCATAACATACACTACATTATACTTCATTTGGGACTGCATTTCAGGTCTCAATGGTTAACTACATAACCCATATCACTCCCGTGTAACCCCGAATACCCACAAGCAATTCAAGATATAAGTTGGGAAGTTATTATTTGAAACCATCTTTTCGTTGAACCCTCAGCGTGTCAAAGTAGTGTATCTTACCTCGTGACGATCAATAAGCAACGTTAATGTATCTTGTTTGTGATCCCGACAACCTATCTCGAGTTCATAGTCATTAAACCTGTATAAACCCAACCTAATAAGGTTATAAGACCATACATTAACTTAGGTACACTTATAGGACCCTTAAACGCTTGTTTCGGACCTCAAACGGGCTCACAGACCCTTTATGTGGCGCATGCTTTGAATATGTGTCGCATATTTGCTTCAAAAATCACCCAGAAACCTCCCAGTCCCCGATATGTGCCGCACATAGGTTATATGCGCCACATATGGAGTGCTGGTCTAAAGACTAACTCGCGCCCTTCACTTGCAGGCGACTTTTCGACCTCAAGACGACCAAATGAGTAAAAACTTAGTTCTTAAGGAATGTAGGGAATTCAAAGACCTTTCCAGAAATATAAAGTTTGACTCTTGAAGATCTCTAATGAATTAGTTATGGCGTCTGCAAAACAGACCTACAGAATTCGTCTTAAATCCGACCACTTCTGCAAATTGACATTTTTCACCCATATCTGGGCAAAATCAAAAGAAACATTGTTCATATCGAATCAAGAGGACACATATACCTTTTCAAAAATATAAGATTCATATTATAACTCTTCTAATTGAAAGAGATATGATTTTTGCAATATTACTAATTTTTCAGATCTAGTAAACCCTTAGTTTTGCAAGCAATTTTCGACCATCAGATGACCATAGCAACCACCACGACCTATGAACCTCATATGCACCAAAAATATGACTCATATAAAATGATTTCACATGATTACTTGTTCCAGGAACAAGAGGATACAATTACAATACATTAAATTACCCGAAAACCCCAATAATCGACAATGAAACATAATCAAATCAATCTCAACTCTAGAGACCAGAAGTAAGATCCATATGATCGACTCTTATGATCGCAAATCAAAGGGAAATCGTCTATATTACCTGTAGATGAAAGCAAGGATGAGAGATCTTGATCAAACTTCACTTGAATCACACGTTTTGAAGGATTTTCGGCTTAGGAATTTGATAGGGGATCAAAGGGGTGGCTAGGGCTTGGGAGAAAAGTTATTAGATCTGATTTTGATAAACTAATGACTCCCCCATTGACCCTAATCCCGTTTTTGACTTTCACACCATGTCAAAACTGGTCCCTAAACTTCGTAAAGTCATATTATTAGCCCAAAACACCTCTATGGACTATATACAACTTGATTAACACTTTGAACACCTCTAAAAGGCACATAACTTCTTCTTTAAACATATTTCTACATCAATTAATAAGACGCTCGCGCGAGTCAGTCTTTAGACCAGCACTCCATATGCGGCGCATATAACCTATGTGCGGCGCATATCGGGGACTGGGAGGTTTCTGGGTGATTTTTGAAGCAAATATGCGACACATATTCAAAGCATGCGCCACATAAAGGGTCTGTGAGCCCGTTTGAGGTCCGAAATAAGCGTTTAAGGGTCCTATAAGTGTACCTAAGTTAATGTATGGTCTTATAACCTTATTAGGTTGGGTTTATACAGGTTTAATGACTATGAACTCGAGATAGGTTGTCGGGATCACAAACAAGATACATTAACGTTGCTTATTGATCATCACGAGGTAAGATACACTACTTTGACACGCTGAGGGTTCAACGAAAAGATGGTTTCAAATAATAACTTCCCAACTTATATCTTGAATTGTTTGTGGGTATTCGGGGTTACACGGGAGGTGATATGGGTTATGTAGTTGACCATTGAGACCTGAAATGCAGTCCCAAATGAAGTATAATGTAGTGTATGTTATGATATGAAGTATAATGTAGTGTATGTTATGATATGAAGTATAATGTAGTGTATGTTATGATATGAAGTATAATGTAGTGTTATGTTATGAAGTGATATGCAGTAGCTTGTGATGCTTTGAGATGTAGTATATGTTGTTGATTGTTGATATGTGCATGATTGTATGGCTTGCACATCTAGTTTACTGGACTTGTTAAGTTGCCATGACACGTGCACGTTTATGGGCCCAAAACGTAAAAGCAGTAAACGTAGTAAATGTTTAGGTAATGCAGTCACCTAAACTAAATAATGCAGGATCGAGCTCGTTAAACTTTGATGCAGGAAAGTGTTAAGCTTAACCCGTACTTGCCCTAGCCCGGCTAAGTGCGTTGACGTAGGTTGCTTGGGTGGCTCCTTGCAACATGGTCATTGAGATGCAGTTGAGTAATACGAGGGGTCTGACCCGCCCTCATTTGTCTTGTGCATACGGATTACTCGGGGATTGGCTTGCCATTCCTTAACGACGTTTGATGTTCAACTGAATGGTTGTCATCTAGTCGGGTGTAACTTATGTTACACATTGACGCAGTTAAAATGTAGTAAAGCAGTTAAAACGTAGAAAAGCAGTTAAATGTAGAAAGCAGTTATGTGGTTATATGTGTGTAATGCAGAATGAAGGATAGGCACATTTAAGGTGTTTCATCCTATTATGTAGTTTTGATGATGTGATATGCTTGATGTGTGTTGTGCCTTAATGACGTTGATTAAATCCACAATGTTTGAAATGGATAAATGTTTTATAACTTGAGTGTTATCTTACTTGGCTAATTCGTTAGCTAACACTTGTCTTTTGAAATGTGTTGCTCCCTCAGGTTTAGCGTAGCTGAGGTAGTTGATGAAGAAGAGCGAGGAATGGGTAGATAGCTTGCTGATGACCTTAGCTACCCATAGTTGTTGCACATTTTTTAGACTCTTGCTTATGTTTTGGCATTTATGTAGTTTGCATGTTATGTAGTCGGTTTGTTTTGTGTTGGGCAGCCGACGGGTTTCTATTTAAACTTGTTTTGACGATATGACCGAGTAACACCAATGATTAAAAAAACCAAACAGATTTTAATTGGTTTGGACTTTCAAAGTTTACTTCCGCTTTGTTATAACGCCGTTAGGCGAAAATTTTTGGAAACCCGTATTTTTAAATGAAGGGTGTTACAATTTGATTGGTTAATAAGTCATTAGTTCAACTGTCTTATAGTATGTATTAAGATTAAGATTTATCTTATGAAAGATGTCAATTTTTGAATTACCTAGCATGTTTAAATATTTACATATTTAAGCAATCATGCGAGTTACATAGCATGTCTAAAATACTTAATAACTCATTTACATAATACTTATATACATATGCTCATATGATTATTTATGTACTAAATAATTCATTTACATATACATATGCTCATATCACTAGTCATGCACATATAATCACTAAATAATCTCATTTACATAATATTACAGACATATGCTCATATGACTATTCATGCATGTGTGATCACTAAAGTGTTAGGATTTAATCAATTTGTCACATACAAATAACACGAGTACGCAACGGAAATAAATATGTAATATAATAATTAACAAAGTTATGAATCATGTACCTTTTAGCAAAGCTCCAAGAATCAATAATAATAATGATTATTATTATTTAGAGTTTAAAGTAAAACCCTTCTACGATCGCACACTTGACACCACTACGTATGTATGCTAGTACCCGATCACGAACTCACAACCCTTTGTGTTTTTCCCCTTGTAGTCGAAATAACCAAAACTCAAAAACCCTTTTGTTTGATGAAGTCAACCGAACCCAAGAAGGAGGAGAGAAGAGAGAATTGTTTAGGTTTTACCTTCTAATTGTCATACAAAAACCTTAACCCTTAACCTTTTATATAGTTAATTGTTAGAGTTTAAAGTAAAACCCTTCTACGATCGCACACTTGACACCACTACGTATGTATGCTAGTACCCGATCACGAACTCACAACCCTTTGTGTTTTTCCCCTTGTAGTCGAAATAACCAAAACTCAAAAACCCTTTTGTTTGATGAAGTCGACCGAACCCAAGAAGGAGGAGAGAAGAGAGAATTGTTTAGGTTTTACCTTCTAATTGTCATACAAAAACCTTAACCCTTAACCTTTTATATAGGGTTAATTGTTAGGGTTTAAAGTAAAACCCTTCTACGATCGCACACTTGACACCACTACGTATGTATGCTAGTACCCGATCACGAACTCACAACCCTTTGTGTTTTTCCCCTTGTAGTCGAAATAACCAAAACTCAAAAACCCTTTTGTTTGATGAAGTCAACCGAACCCAAGAAGGAGGAGAGAAGAGAGAATTGTTTAGGTTTTACCTTCTAATTGTCATACAAAAACCTTAACCCTTAACTTTATATAGTTAATTGTTAGGGTTTAAAGTAAAACCCTTCTACGATCGCACACTTGACACCACTACGTATGTATGCTAGTACCCGATCACGAACTCACAACCCTTTTGTTTGATGAAGTCGACCGAACCCAAGAAGGAAGAGAGAAGAGAGAATTGTTTAGGTTTTACCTTCTAATTGTCATACAAAAACCTTAACCCTTAACCCTTTATATAGGGTTAATTGTTAGGGTTTTAAACTTGGTGAACAAGTTTTGTTTAGGATTCAAAAAGCCTTGCAAAAACCGGCCCCTCAATTAAGAATTAGGAAACTTCCCTAATTCCTAATTTTCATTTAAGTCCTTCTCTTTTCAATACATTTAATTAATAAGCGTATATTTAACATTTAACGAACGTTTATTTAATCATTTCGTGAACATATTAATTAATATATTACATTAACATATTAATTAATTATTACATTAAATATTAATTTATATTACATTAACATATTATTTAATTATTAACATATTAATTATATATTACATTAACATATTAATTATATATTACATTAACATATTAATTATATATTACATTAACATATTAATTATATATTACATTAACATATTAATTATATATTACATTAACATATTAATTATATATTACATTAACATATTAATTATATATTACATTAACATATTAATTATATATTACATTAACATATTAATTATATATTACATTAACATATTAATTATATATTACATTAACATATTAATTATATATTACATTAACATATTAATTATATATTACATTAACATATTAATTATATATTACATTAACATATTAATTATATATTACATTAACATATTAATTATATATTACATTAACATATTAATTATATATTACATTAACATATTAATTATATATTACATTAACATATTAATTATATATTACATTAACATATTAATTATATATTACATTAACATATTAATTATATATTACATTAACATATTAATTAATATATTACATTAACATATTAATTAATATTTCATTGAACATATTAATTAATATATTACATTAACACATAAAGTGATAATTCGTTAGTGGGGTAGTCCAATATGCATCTTATGGATATCATGTGAGTTTGGTGGGACCATCCTTAATATTCTAAGAATATTACCAATCACTCAGATTTGTCTTAGTTTAACTATATTCCCATATAGTTAATCGACAATGGACAATTTAGAATATAAATTATTTATGGATTTAAACATGCAAATATAGGATACAATTATATATTAAATGAAAACAAACATACCAAGTACTTTAATTCATTTATTAAAAATAATAATTGTTTATCATCCTTTATCCAAATACTAAATCACAGATTTACATGAAATAACTAGCTAATTTAAGACCTATGCCCTCGGCATGCTTATCGAGCTTTCCTTTTGACAAAGCCTTTGTAAAAGGATCAGCTAAGTTATAATCTGTGTGAACTTTGAGTAACTTGATTTCTCCTAGTGCGATCTGTTCACGAACTGTTGAGTCAAGGATTCGCTGACCAGACTTGGTCGCTGACTTATGTCGTCAGCAAGTCTTCAGCGAGTGGTTCACTTTCCAAGTTGTGTGTCAAGGCGGGAAGAATTCGAATCAAAAGAAGACAAGGAGTCACATGGTGGTTCACCCAACTGTAATTTACTTAGTATGGCAAAAATGCAGTTGGACCAAAAGAAGGGTTTTCTCTTTCATACCTGTTTTGGTAAAGAAGACAAAGGCTCCTGGATTCAAGTACTACGAGCCAATTAGATGTCGACAACCACCATTCTATCTCTATCAATGTAAGGCTGTGTTGCCCTAATTCCTCTCCTATATAAAGCAACACAGCCATCTCAATAACACTTTGTGTTTGTCACCACAAGTGTGTGTCACTTATTTCTCTCTAAATTGTTTAAGTTGTTAGTTTGTCTAGACTTAGCAATTATTAGTTCATTTGTATTCTTGTAAGACAAGTTGTAATATCGACCATGTATTCATCGTTTAAATCAATGATACATATGATTAGACTTGCTTAGATCTTTGCACTTGAACTTTATTCTTGTTCTTGTTCTTTACTTTCTGCATTTACTTTCTTGTCTTAATTAATCAAATATAAGTGTGCAAATCGTGGACTGTCAAGTGGTATCAGAGCCACTGTTTCTAAATTATTGAAACAAGATCTATTTGCATACTTATTTTCTTCTTAAAATTCTATACTTTCTCTTCTTTCTAAATCTTCTAATCTTTTCTTTAGACAAGAACATGACTGCTGTACCAACTCTTGTGAATACACGTGACTTTGGTTACGTGTCTGTTCCTCCAAGATTCGAGCCTGAGGACTTTGGATCTTGGAAGGAAAGAATGCTTCTTCACATTGTTGGTGTAGAACCCTATCTCATGACCATTATGACTGTTGGTCCATATGTACCCACTCTGGTGCAAAGAACACCAGGAGCAACTGCTGATGCTCCTGAGATTGTGATTGACATAGTCAAACCAGAGGTACAATGGACTGATGACGAGAGGAGGCTAGTAAATCTTGATGCTAGACTCAAAAACATGATTATCAGCACCCTTCCCTCTGATATCATGAAACTCGTCATCAAATATCCCTCTTCTAAACAAGTCTGGGATAGACTATGTAGCATGTATGAAGGTTCTGCCGATACAATTGCTACCAAAAAGATTGACCTTAAGAGGGCTTATGAAAAATTCCTCTATCTTCCTAATGAACGTCTTGACAGCACTTATACCCGATTTAAAGGGTTGCTGAATGATATGACGAATGTTGGTATCACTCATGATGACTTTGAAGTGTGCCACAAATTCATTGACAGTCTTCCCATGAAGTGGCAAGGATTTAGACAAATCCTTAGAACCACAAAGCAGCTACAAGGTCTTGACCTTGAATCTCTCTTCGGTATGCTTCAATTTGAAGAGAGAGCTCTTGCTCAAAACCTAAGAGCTGCTGCTGAAGCACAACGAAGTGCTGGTCCCTCCTCTTCTACTTCTACTTCTTCTTCTTCTAGTTATTCTGTCACTGATCCCCTGGCCCTTGTCTCTGCTGAGCCCATTAATCTTAATATTGGTGCCAGCTCTTCTAATCTTCCATCTCCTATTCAATCTCTTGTTAATGATCTCGATGCTGATGAGAAACAAGAGATGTTCAGCGACTTCATGGACTTTGCCCTGGTCGCTGGAAAAAGGTACTCCAGAAAATGGAACAACCGTAAGTCGGTTGCTCCATATAAGCCTCCTGTTGATAAATCTCAAGAGGAGTGCTGGAGATGTGGTAGGAAAGGTCACTACCAGAAGGAGTGCAGAGTTGCTATTCCAACTCCTGCTGCTCCCAAAACTAACTCCTCTAAACCTGCTGATGAGTACAGGAACAAATACTATCAGCTCAAAGCAAAGGTGGCTGAAATGGAGGAGGCCAAGACACCAGCAAAAGGGCTGGTGGCTGAAGAGCATGACTGGGCTGAATCAGATGATTCAGACAGTGAAGAATATGTAGATGCCATGTGCCTTATGGCACTTGCTGATGGCGATGCACTGACGAAAGACCAAGTTTCTTCCAGTCAGTGGGTGAACGTCACCATCAAAAAGGGCTCACTGGGAAAAGGTGTGTGGTACTTAGACAGTGGATGTTCAAAACACATGACTGGCACTAAGACCCTGCTGGATAACTACGTAGAGGCTGCTGGCCCTACTGTAGTGTTTGCAGATACTTAAGAATGTTTAGTAGAAATCCAGTATCCACAGTTCCAGTGACCTTCAATCTGAAATCCAGCATCACAGTATCCAGTCACTTTGAGCTCTGCATCGGGATTTCCTCCAAACACCATAAATAAATCTTTAGTAGCTCGCAGATATTTAAGAATGTTCTTCACAGCAGTCCAGTGACCTTCACCTGGATTCTGTTGATATCGGCTAACGATATTTTGCGCGAACGCTATGTCAGGTCTAGCGCATCTTACCGCATACATAATAGATCCCACAGCCGAAGCATAAGGAACCCTTTGCATAATAGATCCCACAGCCGAAGCATAAGGAACCCTTTGCATAATAGATCCCACAGCCGAAGCATAAGGAACCCTTTGCATAATAGATCCCACAGCCGAAGCATAAGGAACCCTTTGCATAATAGATCCCACAGCCGAAGCATAAGGAACCCTTTGCATAATAGATCCCACAGCCGAAGCATAAGGAACCCTTTGCATAATAGATCCCACAGCCGAAGCATAAGGAACCCTTTGCATAATAGATCCCACAGCCGAAGCATAAGGAACCCTTTGCATAATAGATCCCACAGCCGAAGCATAAGGAACCCTTTGCATACGCTCCAACTCACAACCCCTTGTGTATATCCCTTTGCTATAGTCGAAAATATCAAAACTTAAAACCCTTTTATTTGATGTAGTTCGACCGAACCCAAAGAAGAGAGAAAAGAGAGGAATTTTTAGTTAGGTTTTTTCCTTCTAATTGTCATACAAAAACCTTAACCCTTAACCCCTTTATATAGGGTTAATTGTTAGGGTTTTAAACTTGGTGAATAAGTTTCTTAAAGTATCTTTGAAATGGTTTCAGTGTTTACTATCCCCTTGTTTCAGATACCTTTGTTAAATATGGATATGGATCAAAGTCATTCCATAATTTAACGATTCTGTTTCTCATTTCTACAACTAATTAAGATTACCAAATTAATCGAGACACATCTGGAATTCATTTGGGTATGACCATACAAATATCTTAATTAATTCTAATGAGGGGCCCAATGGTATCATTCTTCAATAACTAGTTGAAGGAACAAATCCTATTTTGACTACACGTGTCAGTCATGTACTTCACTACACTTCTGAAAATAGCCCTTTGTTACTACCTTATTCAGGATAGTTAGAACTATATCAAGAAAATGCAATTCATACACGCATAACCTGCTTGTATCTCAAGTCTAAGGATAAGTAAAGCAACCATTTCACGAATTTCACTTAATGACGCCGATCCCTAAAGTGATAATTCGTTAGTGGGGTAGTCCAATATGCATCTTATGAATATCATGTGAGTTTGGTGGGACCATCCTTAATATTCAAAGAATATTACCAATCACTCAGATTTGTCTTAGTTTAACTATATTCCCATATAGTTAATCGACAATGGACAACTTAGAATATAAATTATTCATGGATTTAAACATGCAAATATATGATACAATTATATATTAAATGAAAACAAACATACCAAGTACTTTAATTCATTTATTCAATAATAATTGTTCAACATCCTTTATCCAAATACTAAATCACAGATTTACATGAAATAACTAGCTAATTTAAGCCCTATGCCCTCAGCATGCTTATCGAGCTTTGCTTTTGACAAAGCCTTTGTAAAAGGATTAGCTAAGTTATAACCTGTGTGAACTTTGAGTAACTTGATTTCTCCTAGTGCGATCTGTTCACGAACATAGTGATATCGTCTAGGATAATGTCTGGCACCTTTCTGAACTCCGGGTTCATTGGCAATGATTATTGCACCAGTATTGTCGCAATACATATCTAAAGGTGTGTTATTTGAGGGCATCACGTTAAGCCCAGAAATAAAAACTTCCTAATCCAGACTGCTTCCATGGCGGCTTCTGAGGCGGCAATGTACTCAGACTCTGTCGCAGATATAGCAACTGTGGTTTGCTTCTTGCTCTTCCAATCCACCGCTCCTCCATTTAAAACGAAGACGTATCCCGACTGAGATTTTGTATCATCTCTATCAGTTTGAAATCCAACATCACAGTATCTAGTCACTTTGAGCTCTACATCAGGATTTCCTCCATACACCAGAAATAAATCTTTAGTAGCTCGCAGATACTTAAGAATGTTCTTCATAGCAGTCCAGTGACCTTCACCTGGATTCTGTTGATATCGGCTAACGATATTTTGCGCGAACGCTATGTCAGGTCTAGCTCATCTTACCGCATACATAATAGATCCAACAGCCGAAGTATAAGGAACCCTTTGCATATACTCCACCTCATCAGGCGTAGAGGCACCTTGTTTGCTAGATAAGCCAAATCCTTCCTGCATGGGTACTAATCCACTCTTGGAATTCTCTATCTTGAATCTCTTCAAGATCTTATCAATATAAGCACTTTGACTTAGTCCAATCAACCGTTTAATTCTATCTCTGTAGATCTTGATTCCAAGAATGAATGCTGCTTCACCCAAGTCTTTCATAGCAAAACACTTTCCAAGATGGGATTTTACATCTTGCAACATTGGAATGTGATTTCCTATGATCAATATGTCGTCTACATATAAGACAAGGAAAGTAACATTACTCCCACTAGCTTTGTGATATACACATGGCTCATCAGGATTTTGATCAAAACAAAACTTTTTAATTTCTTCATCAAACCTTTTATTCCAACTTCTTGATGCTTGCTTTAGTCCATAAATGGACCTCTGAAGCTTGCATACTTTGTTGGGATATTTTGGATCGACAAAACCTTCAGGTTGTACCATATAGACTTCCTCGTCTAGATAACCATTCAAGAAAGCGGTCTTGACATCCATTTACCATATCTCATAGTCATAGTACGCTGCTATGGCTAAGATAATCCTAATAGCTCTAATGTCCGCTACTGGAGAGAATGTCTCATTGATGTGTGAAATCTAGTTTAAAATTTATAACAAGATCTACCGCTAACTGACTACAACACACTTACGGGCGGTGTACCCGTTCGTATGTAATATAGCTAACTGGCAAGACCAGGATCGAACACAAGGACTGAATGTTGTACTAAAGGTTGTACAAATGTAAATCAAGAGAAAGTTTGGTTTGTGACCGAGTTGTCACTTTGCGTTTTGAAAGCTAAATAATTAACAAGTAAGTAAAAGTACTCAACCGGTATTAATCGAGAGCACACGAAAAGATTTTGAGTTGTAAATAAATAATTAAAAAGCCATATATGTCGAATCTGCTACACAAAAAGTCTAGGTTGCATATGGGTTAAGCTCAAAATTCATATATGTTGGTGATAATAATCGTGACAAGACAAAAACACAAAGGGGAGCACTCCGTTTGTAAAGTCGACTCAATCACCTAATCAATACAATTCCTTGCAACAAATGGTACCACCATCCCTATTACAATTCCTTGAACTAACTAGTTTGTTTGATTATTTAAATAACAATTTTATCGTCGTGAAAGAAACGTGGTACCACCAACCGTTAAATCCACTTAACAAAATAACTTCTATTAAACTTGTATCTTTTACTATCATACCATGACCTAGAAAGAGTTGTTCATAGACAAACAACTAAAATAATACTTGTATTCAACTAGTACCACTATCGAAAAACACAAATATCACCAAGGACACAAGATTAAGTAGAAGAAATCACTTCATTAAGATCTTGACAAAATGTTAAGTAAAACCAACTTGAATTCAAAATATTATGCAACCATAACTAATTGTTTCACCTCATCTTCATATATGTATAGAGATTTAGCTACTCATAATGAAAATAACTAAAGATTCAAATAAAAAGGAGAACATAATGTACCAAATGTAGAGTAATAATCCAAATCGAGGTTACAATCGAGCTACAATAAGTAACACGAGCCAAAATTAATCTTCAAGTCTTCAAAATAGTTGGAATGATGAAAAACCCTTGAAAACCCTTTAAAATCGGCTGGAGAAAAAGTGTGGAGGCTCAAGTGTCCAAGATTAGGTTTAGGGTTGAGTGGGGGCTGGTATTTATACCCCAGGAGAGAGAAAATCCGTCAGGTCAGACATAACTCGCGCCGCGAGTCCCTTGGTCGCGCCGCGATTGGTGTAAAAACTGGAACGTTTCAATTCAGAACTTTTGTCGCGTCGTGAGCCACCATAATCGCGCCGCGATTGGACTTTTGTACTGTATCGCGCCGCGATGTTCCCTGGTCGCGCCGCGATTTCTGTCAGGTTTTGGTATTTCAGCTTTGTTCTACATCGTGCTTCATCCGTATTGCATATGGAACACTCTTAAGCTATTTTCTACCATTTATGAGCAATGTACCTGCTGTAGACCTGAAACCACTAGCAAACAACATAACGCACCACAAAACAAGTATAAATGGCTACAAAACGAGTATAAATCGTCCAAATAAGATGTGTGAAATATGTATAGATTGAGACACATCACTCATCTAGATCTCCTAGTACGTGTTCCTTAGATTCTATATTTAGATTCAACCTTTCACGAGCACGTATTGTCCTTGAGGACCTACGAATTGGAATCACATCAACTTCATCAACTTGAGGTTCATCACTTTGAACATCCCCCCCCCCCAAGTTGATGATCGCTAGTGTTTTCAGAAGGTGACACATCTTCCTCTTGAGTCTCATCAAATTCGACAATCCTCCCACTATTTTCTTGAGTGATGAGATTCTTTTCAAAAACACTCAGCATATCTAGCAACTTTAACAGTGTTTTCGGTAGGAAAGTAGAAGTAGTAACCCATCGTTTCCTTTGGGTATCCTACAAAGATGCACTTAACTGATCTGGGTTGAAGTTTGTCAGGCGTATTTCCCTTCACAAGTGTCTCACATCCCCAGGCTCTTAAGTAAGACAAATTAGGGACACTTCCATGCCACAATTCGTGTGGTATCTTGTCAACCTTCTTGGTTGGAACCATATTAAGAATGCGTACAGCAGTCTCTAGAGCATAATCCCAAAATGAAAATGGGAGAGTCGTAAGGTTCATCATCGATCTCACCATGTCCAACAAGGTTCGATTTCTCCTCTCAAATACACCATTATGTTATGGAGTATATGGAGGAGTAAGCTATTGAATAATTCCACAAGCTTTTAGATAATCCTTAAACTCTTGGCTTAAGTATTCTCCACTTCGATCCGAACGAAGAATCTTGATGGTTTTACCGAGTTGATTTTCTACTTCATTTTTAAACTCTTTAAATGTTTCAAAGACTTCATGTTTATGTTTAAGCAAGTAAACATAACCATAACGACTGAAATCATCCGTAAAAGTTATGAAGTAGCTAGCACCTTTTCTTGACACGTGTCTAAATGGGCCACAAACATCAGTATGTATGAGTCCAAGTAGCTCTTTAGCCCTCTCCGGTTTATTCGGAAAAGGTTTTCTTGTCATCTTGCCAGAAACACATGACACACATTTTTCAAATGATTCTTTATCATTTGATTGTAAGATCCCTTCACGTTGAAGTCTTTCAATGCGTTTCTTGCCAACATGAGCAAGACGACAATGCCAAAGATAGGTAGAGTCCAAGTTAGGCTTGACTCTTTTGCTTTCATTATACATTGAATTATCATTTGAATCACAACCACGCATATCAATTTCAAAAATACCATTACAAGGAATAGCATTAAAATAATGAACATTATTTTTAGAAACTGAAATACCACAATCATTAAAAACATTAATGAATCTGTTGTCTTTTAACAAAGAAACTGAAATTACACCTCTAATAATAGAAGGTGCATAATGACAATTGTCTAACACAATAATTAATCCAGTAGGTAAAACTAAATGAAAGTCTCCTATAGCTTCCACTGCTGCCGGTAGACCATTGCCCACGAACAGTTGCAAAGCTCCTGGCTTCAGTTTCTTCCTTTTCCTAAGCCCCTGTAATGTATTACAGATATGAGTACCACAGCCAGTGTCATATACCCATGAACTATGCTTATAAAAGGAATATAATTCAATTGTAAAGATACCTGAAGAACTGGCTATACCAGTTTGCTTCTTCTTCTCGTTCAACTCAGCAAGATACTTGGGACAATTCATCTTCCAGTGTCCCACTTCAGCACAGTGATGACAAGTTTGGTCCTTAGCCGGATGCTCCTTTTTCGCTGGAGGGGTCTTTTTCGGTTTGGGGACATAAGCAATTTGCTTACCCTTACCAACATTCTTGACCTTAGCTTTCGGTTGTTTTGCTTTCTGAACCATTCCCCCCTTGATCATAAGAACTTGGGGTGTCTCAGATTTCTTGGGAAGGTTTTTCTCATACTCAACTAACATGGCATGAAGTTTACCTATCGTTTTGCTCATGATGTGCATATTGTAGTTACGCACAAAACCCTCAAAGTCCTTTGAAAGGGACTTAAGGATCATGACAACAGCAATAGGCAGAGGATACGAATAATTTAGCCTTTCCAAGTGCTCAAAGTAACTCTTTATCTTGAGTACATGAGCGCTGACCGATTTCCCATACTCATTCTTACAAGTTACAATCATGGAGTGACTCAGTTAGCTCAAATAATTCAACTCCAACTTGTTTTTCGTATATAGAATTGAGTTCTCTGATCATATCATACGGATTGTATAATTCGAATTGCTTTTGAAGCTCGGGAGTCATGCTACCTAGCATCAAACAAGCAACCTCATTATGTCTATCGTACTGAGTATTGTATGCTTCCAACTGCGCTACAGTGGCAGTGGCAGCATCAGGGACAACGGGCATCTGAACGTCAAGAACATCGGTTCGTTTCTCAACTCTTAGGACGATCCTCAGCTGACGATACCATTCATTGAAGTTGGTTCCAGAAAGCTTTTCTCTTTCTAGCATCGACCTGAAAGCCGATTGGTGTATGTTTTGTGAAGGATTTGTTGCCATCTACAAAACAGATTTAAGTTCAAAAATCAGTATTTTCGATAATAAATTCCTTAAGAAATATAATTACCCAAAGTTAAATCAATTAACAATTAATTTCATTAAGGCTAGGATCCAATTGACATACCATCATTTCATTCAGTTGATCTGCTAGAAATGATGTATTCAAAAGGTAAGTGACGATCAGTAATTGCATTACAAGTACAATTCCTAGATTTTATGGGACTTACAAAAGACACTTGTGTAGGGGCATCTAGTGCTTTGTAATCATGTTTTGTCCCATCTTATGCCACGGGTCAAGGTCTCACCGCTTAACTCGTTTTAAGTCGCCCAATTAAGAACTGTAAATAGTCTACCACCGTCTCACGATGAGTAGTAATTTACCTTGGGGTTGCAATTCACCTACGTCTCACGTAGAGCAAAAGCAATTGCAAGTGTTCTTAGCAAATTGGGTGGCAGAAACTTAACTTTAATTGGGTAATGCAATTGATGTGAATCAAAAGTTATGTATGAAGATTCATGCACATCTTCATAACATAATGTTTAATAAAATCATTTTTATTGTCTTAACAATACAAAAGAGCTCGGTAGCTCCAATTGAACGCACAAAGAAGCGCAGAAGTAAGGTTTGCGCGAAGCAATTAAGCACCCCAGACACCCCGATATAAAGACCAAACATAATGACTAGAGCTACAACCTATAACATAAGAATTAAGGACCGGACATCCGGTGTGCAAACCATATGTTAAGTCAAATTACCACAAGCATATTTTAAACATTTCAAGCTTTTCATGTACACAAGTTGCAAAATTCAAATGAAAAACCTCAAACGGTGCATACCAATACATCATCTAGTGAAGCTATTTTTCACATTTGATTCATCATTAAGGTACAATTCGCGAGCAACCTAGATTATTTGAAGTTCGGAACAAGCCTATGACCCCTTGGAACGATGAAATGCCACAAGCACTAGGAAAGGAAAGCTAAAGGTAAACAATCTCAAGTTCTATCCTAGATTAGCAAAATTCAAGTTCACCTCATTTCTCGTCCTTGCACAAAACCTATAGCCTCAAAAATTTAAAAACATACCCAAAATGCTAGTAAAGGAAGGAAACTTCAAAAAAAAATTCATTTTTCCAATTTACCATCCCCCTCCCCACACTTAAGTTGTACATTGCCCTCAATGGACGAATAACTAAGGCAAATAATGAGAAAAGGGAAAAATGCAAAAATGTAGAAAGGAAAAATGAAAAACCTCCGGGTGAAAGCATGAATTCACCATTGCAAAGTTGAAGCCAAAATTAAGTGGGTGCTGAACTGACTGCTAGCATAAACCCGCTTGTTTGTTCCAAAAATTCCAAAAGCATTCTCTCACAATTCAACTTGTAAACTCGAAATAATCACCTGACAATCACCAAAAGCAGAATACCAAACCAGCTACATAGTTCATAATAAAAGGAAATACAAGAAACAACCAACAAACGTCTCATCGCCTAAACGGCGGAATTACAACCAAATTTGAAAGAAAATAAAGTGCAATGTCTCATAAGTTTCAGAAAATTGAAAGAAGATAGAATTGATCAATTCTCATCCATGTCATGAGAAGAAGGAACACCATCCCCGGCATCAGGATCTGCCGGCTCACCAAATATGCCTCTGTAGAAATCAAAAGCAGGCCCCGAATAGCGCTCTCCAGTAGTATGTCTATATGTCCAAACTGGGGCATCTCCTGAGCTCCCCCTGTGGTCCCACTAGTGCCTGCTGTGCTTGAACTCGGGCCTGCCCAACCGGGCTGATACTGCTGCTGATCAGGATGTGGACAGAAAAATCCAAAAGTGGTGCTGGCCGGCATGAAAATGGAAGGAGGACTAAATGCCTGAGTAGGCGGTGGTGGAGGTGGAGACTGCGGCTGGATCCAATGGTTGATGTAGGGAGACCAATACTCGCTTTGGAAACTCAGGCGGTTCATCTGGCTCCATATAGTCCTCTGCATGTCCAGGATCAAATCCTGAGTGTCTCTGATCTCCCTCTGCTGCTATAAGATCTAATCAAGGGAGGTTCCCCAACCTGCAAAATCATAATCCGGGTAAGGGTTAGGCTGCTGCTCCATCTGGGGTGGCGGCTCCACCCTCTGTCTCTGAGCCGGCGGCTCCTGCTCATCCTCCGTTTCAGTCCCCAAATCACTCGCCCGAGTCATCAACCGTGCCTTCTTTAACTCGGTAGAATCAATGATAATGATGGGCTCAATATCAGAAACTCTCCTCCCCTCACTAGTATTCGCCATGCCCCACCTCTCCATGATCGAGGTCACGAAGTGACCACATAAATATCTATGCACTCGGTGCTTTTGCATGTGACATGCAAGGATATAAAGAGCACACCCGTATCTGGTGGGAGTGAACTCCTCAAACTGCCTGAGCAACCACAAATCATCGCTACACACTTTATCATTTGCATTGTCCCGATGAATGAAAGAGTAGGTTATCATTTTATGCAAAAGCCTCAACTTTTTGGACCTAATGTCTGATACTGCTCACCCCCGAGCTAAACGAAGGCTTCCCTGAGATCCTATTCCAATACTCATGAAAACTCACCCCATCATCAAAATGTGAAGTGTCCAGAATGCTTTTCTCCAAGAAAGATTGAACCAAACCATCATTAAACTCGTTTTTCTCAAACATCCCACATAAATAACCAAACTCAGGAACTGTGCAGTAGCGCTGCTTGCCACCTAATCTGAAGTGGATCACCCGATCCTCACTTATGTCCTCAACAGGTAGAAATTCCACTCTGAGAGATGAGTAGAATTCCTGGCACCATTCCAGTTTAGCCGGTTTGTTCAACTCAAAGATCCTTTTCCACATATCGATGTTCGCTACCCAACCTGTTTCATCATCAGTATATTCTGTCCTAAACCTGTCCTCAAAGTAGTCATCAAGGAGCGCATCACGAATTATCTGCCAGTCCATTGTACGGAGGGGAATCAACTCGTAGTCTTGGATTTCCGACAACCTGTTCAAGAACACTTGGCGTTCCGCCTTTGGGACATCCTTGAATTGCAGCCAAGGATGTGTTTGAGTCTTGAGTAACGTGTATGTTTTGCTAGCTGGAGCAGTTGGTGGGGTGTAACTATCGTCGACATAGTCAAATTGATAGTTGTTTGGCCAAATCCATCCTTCGTATTTTTGCCCCACCGGTTGTTTCTGTAAAATATTCGAAAGGTACTAAATAAGTCAGAGGAAGCAAAAGGAAATGATCACGAAAGGCTAAGACAGACAAACGACAAAAACGGGCAAACAGCCCAGAATCTCGCGCCGCGAGTCAGTGAATTTCCAGATTTTTTTTTTTTTTTTGGATTTTCTGAATGGGTTTTATAACTAATTAACAATGCTTTAACTAATTTGGATTAAAATAAATAAAGGATGACTAAATCTTGAAAACCCCCAAATTTAGAATTAAGAACCCTAATTTGGTTTTTCTAAGATTCATGCAAAATTAATCAATCCTAAGCATAATAAACAACAATACTAACTTATCTAAGTAATTAACAAACATTAATTGAAGGAAAATTAAAGAAAATAAATAAACCTAATTTAATTGAAATAAAATTAAAAAGAAAGAGTTGAGAATCACATACCCCTCTTGACATGGTGATGCTGATGAAATGGAGAAGAAAATGAAAGCTTGAAGAGAGGAGGAAGAAGAAATCACACTCTTAAGTGTGTGTGTGTTTCGTGAGTGTATGTGTGCGTTTCAAAGAGGAGAAAAGAGAAAGAAAGTGAGAGAAAAGAAAGATAGATCGTGGCTGTAGTTTAATTTAACTCTTCCCCTTCTTTTTTCGATTTATATTAAAAGAAAAAGAAAAACTTACCTGACCGCCTCCTATCGCGCCGCGAGTCAGAAAGATCACGCCGCGATCACGTTGAAAGTACCTATCGCGTCGCGAGGTTGTGAGATCGCGCCGCGAGAAATTCGAGAGATGAAACACACACATACACATCTTCATAACATAATGTTATGAAGATTCAAAAGTTATGTATGAAGATTCATGCACATCTTCATAACATAATGTTTAATAAAATCATTTTTATTG
The DNA here is from genome assembly GCA_034093135.1 of Erigeron breviscapus. NCBI lineage: Eukaryota > Viridiplantae > Streptophyta > Magnoliopsida > Asterales > Asteraceae > Erigeron > Erigeron breviscapus. The sequence continues at coordinate 24,024,161 of CM067173.1, read as the reverse complement.
TCTTAACAATACAAAAGAGCTCGGTAGCTCCAATTGAACGCACAAAGAAGCGCAGAAGTAAGGTTTGCGCGAAGCAATTAAGTACCCACATCTTTAGGGAGCCAAGGCGTCCCGACTTATACCTCTCTTAGAGTTTGTTCAAATGGGTGAGCCGGTGTATCTTTTGATTGCAAGACACCAATTTTATTAAAACAAAATCATATTTCATATTTATTAGTCAAGTTTATTTTTTTTCTTAAAACAATTTTTGCATCACCATTTACAATAATAGCAAAATAATAAACTTAATAACTATTAACATTTAATCATGCAACGATTAATGGTGGGCAACCTAAATCATGGTCACTATGGATTAATGTACATGTTTAATAATGGCTCCCCCTTCATACGGAAGAGGACCGCATACATCAAGTTACTTTGATTGCGTAAGCCTTTAAACAATGTACAAACATACAATTATCAAATATAACACATAGATTAAGATGCTGACTGGAAATTTCCAGCAGCTTCATGACCAGATTTGACATAGTAAACGTCCGATTTGGCCTTAGCTCAGAACTACAAAGTTGTAGACCTATGAATCTTGCATCTACAGTCCAAAGGAGAGATTCTAACTCATACGGTTGATTTTATATGAATTTTTTAATGAACTGGTGTTAAACAGGAAAAATCACACGAAAAATTCACATTGTCACATAATCTCTCTATATAACTAAGAGATGATAGTTTTTTTCCTAAGTGTCACTTCTCTTTTCATGCCAACTAGGCCTTTTGCTTAGGTGGCATTCTTTTTGTCTACGTGGACATTTGTTTTTTGTTTTTATTTTTTTTATCAATTTTAAATAGCGAATAAAAAAGCCAAATACAATATTAGAACTCATGACCTCTAACTTTTAATATTATGCACAAACCACTTGATCTAACTTAATATTTGTTTATTTTTTGCAAACTACGGTAGATATTTAGTGAATAATAAAACTAATTAAAAGACATTGATAATATAATTGTCGATTTTGTAACTTATCTCTTTCTATTTTCTTTTGTATTTAATTATCTTTGTACGTGGAATATAATTTACTTTAATATAATATAAAACTAGATTATATTGGTAATTTTATCTAATATTTTACTATCCGATTATATTATCAATGTTAAATTAGATATTTACTTTATCCATTTCACACACATATTTTTTATATTTGTTTTTATATTCGATTTTAAATTTTCTCTCTTCACCTTTATATCTTCTTTTTCCTTCCTTTTTCCTTTCTATATTCTACTTTATATATGTTCTTTTCAGATTTTACATGCATAATAAAAGTATAATATCATTAAAAATCCTTTTAGTTATTATTATTATATAACATTTATTAATACTCTTGACGTATATATGTTAATCATTATTTTCAGGTAATATTACTTATATTATATTTGTAATCAATTTAATGTACTGTATATATTACCATGCATCGCATGGGGCATAATCTAGTTATCAAACAATAAACCCTTATTATTGGACCTTAAAACTAAGCAACATATATCAATATATCTAAGCAATAACCATTAAGAATTTTGCATGAATTCCTTATAGTTTTACTTCTATTTAACAAGATTAAATTAAAAGATACAAATAACATGCAATTTATCACATAAACATGCTAATTCACATAATCAAAACTTGCATAGAGGGTTTAATTTAACCATTAACATTAAGTGGTTTTAATTCCTAATTTTTTTTTCATCTTTTTCGATTTTAACATAGAATAAACAAACAAAACAATTTATTTATTTATTTAATTAATCGAACCAACCCTCAAAACCCCCCTCAAGTTTTGAACTTTGTAACTAATATATCACATAGTAGGCTCGTGATACCACTGTTAGGATTTAATCAATTTGTCACATACAAATAACACGAGTACGCAGCGGAAATAAATATGTAATATAATAATTAACAAAGTTATGAATCGTGTACCTTTTAGCAAAGCTCCAATAATCAAATAATAATTATTATTATTATTATTATTATTATTATTATTATTATTATTATTATTATTATTATTATTTTATTTTATTATTATTATTATTATAATTATTATTATTATTATTAGGGTTTAAAGTAAAACCCCTCTACGATCGCACACTTGACACCACTACGTATGTATGCTAGTACCCGATCACGAACTCACAACCCTTTGTGTTTTCCCCCTTGTAGTCGAAATAACCAAAACCCAAAAACCCTTTTGTTTGATGAAGTCAACCGAACCCAAGAAGGAGGAGAGAAGAGAGAATTGTTTAGGTTTTACCTTCTAATTGTCATACAAAAACCTTAACCCTTAACCTTTTATATAGGGTTAATTGTTAGGGTTTTAAACTTGGTGAACAAGTTTGGTTTAGGCTTCAAAAAGCCTTGCAAAAACCGGCCCCTCAATTAAGAATTAGGAAACTTTCCTAATTCCTAATTTTCATTTAAGTCCTTCCTTTTCAATACATTTAATTAATAAACGTATATTTAACATTTAACGAACGTTTATTTAATCATTTCGTGAACATATTAATTAATATATTACATTAACATATTAATTAATTACATAGTGTATATGTGTTAATACGTGTGACCCCGTAGGCTTAAATATTTTTCGGACATGCGTTTATTTAACGTGATCATATTCCAACATAAATGATTCATTTACATAATACTTACATACATATGCTCATATGATTATTCAATTACTAAATAATTCAATTACATAATAATACATATGCTCATATCACTAGTCATGCACATGTGATCACTAAATAATCTCATTACATACATATGCTCATATGACTATTCATGCACGTGTGATCACTAAATAATTCATTTACATAATACTTACATATATATCCATATGACTATTGATGCACACGTTCTTTAAATTAAAATTATTTACTATATGATTGCTTACACATGTTTATATGACTATATAATTGCTTACAAATGTATATATAATATACATACATATCACTAGTCATGCACATGTGATCACTAAATAATCTCATTGCATACATATGCTCATATGACTATTCATGCACATAAATATATATATATATATATATATCACTAGTTCATGCACATGTGATCACTAAATAATCTTATTACATACATATGCTCATATGACTATTCATGCACGTGTGATCACTAAATAATTCATTTACATAATACTTACATATATATCCATATGACTATTGATGCACACGTATCATATATATATATATATATATATATATATGACTATATGATTGCTTACATATATTTATATGACTATATATATAGCATATGTATATAAGTATATGCATGTAATGGGATTATTTAGTGATCACATGTGCATGAATAGTCATATAAATATAAAATATATAATATATATTTATATGACTATTCATGCACATGTGATCACTAAATAATCCCATTACATGCATATGCTTATACCACTCTTCGTACAAATATGTCCATACTTGATATACATATGATGTGGAATGGGGCGTGTACATGTGCTCATATGAGTGTCCATGCACATGCGCTCTTCAACATATTTGCTGATAATCTTAGTCTTTAATCTTTATAATCATTGATATGTATCCTCTATTTTTAACCTCTTCGGTATAAGGGAAAAATATATCGCCGTTACTGCTAGATCAGTTTGGTGGATGATTGTGATGCGGCATCAACTTTTTGTATTTTTATTTTTGTTTGATTTCGCATGACTGCTTATTCTTTTTCTAATAAAAACTATAATCAAACACAAAAAAAGTTTCTTGAATTCATCAATTAAACTGGTACTTAAATATAAAAATTAGAAGGAAAAAAAAAATACATATCATGAAAAGACATAAATACATCTTCAAAGATATTTCACAATTAGAAGGAACCTATTTCTATAACCATCGCATAAGCCTATTTCACATACGGGGCGCGTAACACCACCGGGGCAAAAAGGGTATCCCCACCATCACTATTAGCGGCGACGTCGCCGCTAATAGTGGGGGGCCCACTGACATCTTGCAGAATACAAATTCTGTTTAAGGCCCTGGACCCCACACTATTAGCGGCGACGTCGCCGCTAATAGTGGGGGCCCACTGACGTTGTTGACTACAAAGCCAGTTTAATGCCCTGGACCCCACACTATTAGCGGCGACGTCGCCGCTAATAGTGTGCCATATTTCCTTTAAAACGCGGCTGCTCCCCCAGACCCATCTTCTTCCCCATCGAACCCATCTTCTTCCCAGTCGAAAAAAAACGAACCATTCCTCAAAAAAAAAAAAATTCCTCCGGCAATCCACCATTGTTGTCCATATTCTGGCCCTCAATCCCCTCACCCTCTGAATATCAACAATCCAGCCACCCACGCTTTTGCTCACGACGAAAATCCGGCGAGGTTATTTATCCGGCGACTTTTCAGGCGAAATTCCGGCCGGACAAAATTTCAGACGAATTATTAGCGGCGACATTTCCGGCGACCCACTTTTCCGACGTTTTCTTTGTATGTTTACTAAGACTCATTTATTTTTGTATTGTTGTTATTATTTTTAATATATGTTATTATTAGTTATAAAAATGTTATATAATTTTATTTAGAAATTTTAGGTTTGTTAGTTTGATTTAAAGAAATTTGTAGGATTTGATTGTTATGAATTATTGGTAGTTTATGATGATTCTTAATATTATTGTTAATATTATGTTAGAAAAACCATTTTGTTAATATGATTGTTAGAAATTAGTGATAGAAATGTTATGATATTATAGTTAAAAATGATATGATTTTTAGAAATTATATGATTTTTAAGAATTATTGGTAGTTTATCATTATTGATAATATAATTGTTAATATATTATGTGAAAAGTTATTATAGTTGTAATTAGTTTTAAAAATGTTATGTTATCATAATTATAAATTATATGAATGTTAGAAATTTTATGTTTATTGTTAATATGATTTTTAGTATTATGTTAGAAAACAGTTTTTGGTATGATTGTAATTGTTAATGTAGTTGTTATTAGGTTAATATGAATGCAAATATTATTGTTAGAAAATTGTGGTAATTTTAGGAATAACAAGTTGGAAATAAGATTTGTGTAAAAAATATGCATATATTTCATTTGCGTCATTTTAAACCTTGATAATTGTTTATATTGATTTATTACTTGTATATAACTTATGTAGGTTAAAATGGCTGCTGTTCATGGCGGAGATGGTGGCAATGACCCTCCAAATTGGGGGTGGAATCCTCAATGGGGCTGCAAGCGTAGCGGGGGTAAGTATATATACATGTATGTAATATATATATATATATATATTTTAAATATATAATATATATATATATATATATATAGGGTAGTCTTCAAATACAAACAAATTTAAAATACAAACCAAGTAAGAACCAATCATATATATCCACATTCATTATCTAAAAAATAGGATGAAAACGGGTAATAAATTTGAAAAAGAAACTGCCATTCAAGTTGTTAATTATAAAAATGAAACTGCCATACGTGTAATGTGTATGCATTTACTATCATGTCCTTAAGATTCTTTGTAAAAAGACATATTTACCATTAATTCTATTTAATATTTCAAAAATACCCTTATTCATCTTGGCCCTTCAATTTTTTCATCCAACGATTATAAACTGTTCTCACTTTTCTTATTTTTAACATGTTCTCACCGGAAAGTCACCCTATATATATATATATATATGTATATTTATTCTATATTTTTGCTTTGCAGGGAATAGCTCAGGGAGAGCTGCCGCTGCTAACAAGGAACTAGAGCGGGAGTTTCAGAAGACTGGACGACTTATAACTCTTAGACTAGACCCCACCAATAGCAGGTGGCAGACTATCGGTGACACCTCCAAATGGTACAAGAGCTATTTGGGGACATATGTCGCTACCGTCCCGCATACTTACGACTCGTGGGATCAGGTGCCCGCACACATCAGGGATGGACTTATTCCCTGGCTCCAGGTTTAAAACAATTTATTTTATAATTTAAATACGTCATTAAAAAATTAGGGTAGATGCTGACTATTACTACAAAATTGCAGAGACGGTTCTACTTGGACCCGTATCTAAATAACGAAGACGGTCACCCCTTACGGGTCGCTATTGAAAACATGATTCGTCAAGATGCCCAAAAGAACTACAGGGATAAAAAATCAAAATTCAAGGGGAAATGGTTTAGCGACAGGGGTGGGTTAGATAGACTAGGGGAATTCGAAGGTGTTCCGCCGCATGGAATGCCTCAAGATGTCTGGAGGGATCTACTGCATTACTGGACCAGGGAGCACCGGATGCTTGTTGCCCAAAGAAACGCGAGTAACAGGCATGGACAAGATAATCTTGTCAGTACTCACGGTCGCCAGTCATATGCTCAGCGTGAATATGAATACGCTGTAAGTTATTATTTTTACGGTTTATTAATAAATATGTATATATATATATATAGAGAGAGATACACATACATATATATAACTTTTATTAATGTATATACAGCGTAGTAATCAGGGGCAACGGGAGCCCCCGCCTGAGTTCTTTTTGCGGGCCCACACATTACACGATGGGACGGTGCAGGCAAGAGTTCCTCCCATTTATGTAAGTTCTTGTAACTAACTTAAGTTTGTATTTTTTGTAAATTTTTATTAATTAAAACTAACTTTTTTATTTGTTTATGATTTAATGTGGTACAGGACCGGCTTGTTGAATCCCACCAGGCACTTTCCCAACAGCCCAACACCCCGCCGAGTCAGACATTTTTGGAAGCTTTGGGGATCCGGTCGGGACATACCCGCGGGGTTGGGCGTTTGGTTAGAGGAACACGAGGACTGAATGTCGACCTCCCGCCTATTGTTGACCCTCCTTTGGAGGCCCCAGCTCAGGAGCCGTGGTTTAACGTGGATCAATTCTTCAACCCTGCGAGCCCTTGGGACATGGCCGGGTCTAGTTCCGCCTCATTACCCACACATCGCTTGGATAGTGATAGTGATAGTGATAGTGATTAGTTTGTAATTTTTATGAACCTCTTTATTTTGAAGTTTTCTATGTATTATGTACATTATGTCTTTATTTTGATTATGTATTATTTTAATTAAAGTTTATATCGGTTAAATAAGATAATAAATAATGATAAAATTTATATTATTGGAAAACAAATATTTATGTATAAAAACAAAAAATAAAACAAAATATTTATTATTGTAATGAATTTAATCATCTATAACAATAGGAGGCCCAGGTGGTATTCTTGGGCAGTTTGCATACATCCATTCTTGAAACGCTTGTTCTCGATGTGCGTACATTGATGCCACCGCACGTGCAGGCGGGGTTGCGTAGTATGACCATTCTGGATTCTTGTAAGCCATTGGGTACTCACCTGTTAATTCCACTGCAACAAAATGACTCTCCTCATTTACGAGAGCAATAGTTATCGGTTGAGCCAACATTAATTGATCCAATCCATGATGCATCGGGAATACTGTTCGGGCGTCACGTAAGCTGATGCAGTTGATTATTATACCTAGCTTATTGGCCAGGAGGATATGGAAAAACACTTTACTCATCCAATGGTCCTTGGGACGCCATTTTTTATAATAAGAGGTTTGCAACGCCTCTAATATGCGTTTGCCCTCGGGCCCATACATTCGCATGTACCCTTCGCGGTCAGATTCAAACTCCTCTAGCATTTGCGTACGAACCCACTCCGAACCGTAATCCTCATCTAGCCCCAAAGCTACCGCGGTAGCTCGAAATCCACAACTACCATCCCCTTTGACATTCTGTGCGCCGACAACGTAAGGTCGAATGTACGTTGGCAGCTCTTCTAGTACCCATGCGATGTTTCGGGACAGTCTGGCGTTAAGCGGTTCCGCAATATACCCAACCCAACTGGTGTCTGACTTTGCCTCTGAATCTGGCTCTGACTTTGACTTGGCATATGGCTGCTCAGATTGGACCGCATATGATTGGGATGGTTCCCCCAGCCATATAAATTTTGGACCCCATAGGATTGGGACGGGTCCCCGAATGTATATATATTCTCAAGACCTGGATATGGGAAGAGGTTTCCGAAAAAGTCTGGATTATCCTTTACCCATTCGGATTGGGTCGTCTCCCCGAATAAGTTTCGTGTCTCGGGGAGACGACATGATTGGGACGGCTCGTACATACTGTGTCGCGCACCCTGCGGGTCATCATACCGTGATTTGGTGGGCGCGTACTCACTTTGTCTGGCGGGCTGCACAGGTGGCGGGCTATTCAGATCTGGCACCTCTTCAGTCCTTGGGCGACTGGACTTAGATTTCCGAAGCCCAGGTGGCTTTTTGTTAAGATCGGGCACCTAGACCAATAAAATAAAACAATTACTTAAAATCACTTAGTTTTATAAATTTTATTAAATCACTAATTAAGCTTATGATGTGTTTGGTCTACCTTTGGCGGCTTTTGTTTCGACCCGACCGGTCTTCCACGTGTGCTCTTCTGAACAATGGGATCTTTCACCTGTGACTTACCCGGCTTAAACATATCCTTTATCTTAGACAACCAATGTTTCCGTTGGGCCTTGGGTTGCTCCACCAAGAAAGTTGTAAGATCACCTACCACCATCATACCCGGGGCGGCCTTCCAAAGTAAAGGGACACCCTATCTTGTTGGACCGTTTGGGTGGCCCAGTTAACCTTTTATCGCGTGGTCCACCGTGGTGACATATTAGTGTCACCTTATTGACCACCTTTAACGAGTTTTTGTTCGACCGCCGTGTGACTAGAACATAACCAAACTCCAGTGCTGTTCTTTTTGCCCACTCCGTCAATTCTTCGACGGAAGGGAACACCTCCTCGGTTTCTAAGTCTCCAGGTTCGCAGTCAAATTGACCGTCTACATCAGGTGACTCAAACTCATCATCGGGAACTTCAATACGTACGTTTTCTGGGTCTGCCCAAATATCTTCAAAACTATCCATCTTAAACAATTCAAGTAAACAAGTAAACATGTACTTCATTAACTATTTATGATATACATACTATATATATATCTATATTCATAATATACTTATATACTTTATCACTATATATATAATATACATATACAGGGAGTCAATCAAATAAGAACACCCTTAAAATGAGAACACGGTGAGAACACTTAAAAACTTCATTTTGATGCATTAAAAGTCCATAAAACTAACATAGTGTATAACTAATATCATTATTTAAGTGTTTAACAACACATTGATCTGTCAAAATCGAGAAATCATGTTTTTTGTTTTGTGCATCCATCTTGGATGCATATTCATCAAAATGGATGCATCCAACAAAAAACGTGACTTTTTCGATTTTGACGGATCAATGTGTTGTTAAACACTTAAATAATGATAATTAGTTATATACTATGTTAGTTTTATGGACTTTTAATGCATCAAAATGATGTTTTTAAGTGTTCTTACCATGTTTTCATTTTAAGGGTGTTCTCACTAGAAAACCACCATATATATATAGTTTATATAGTTTTTAAAAATATATAGTGTTAAAAATAAATGAAATAAAAATGATGTGTGTCCTTGAGCATTAGCTCAATGGTTGAAAGACCATCACCCCATTCAAGAGGTCTTGTATTCAAGCCTTGGGGGTACATAGGAAGTCCCTTTATGATAGCTTAACTTGGGTATACCAGGTTGTAACACCCCAAAGATTTTAAGGTAACTAAGGGTTCTCGCTAAAAAAGAGGTTCTCAAAATAACTTTTCACTATATATATAATATACATATACAGGGAGTCAATCAAATAAGAACACCCTTAAAATGAGAACACGGTGAGAACACTTAAAAACTTCATTTTGATGCATTAAAAGTCCATAAAACTAACATAGTGTATAACTAATATCATTATTTAAGTGTTTAACAACACATTGATCTGTCAAAATCGAGAAATCATGTTTTTTGTTTTGTGCATCCATCTTGGATGCATATTCATCAAAATGGATGCATCCAACAAAAAACGTGACTTTTTCGATTTTGACGGATCAATGTGTTGTTAAACACTTAAATAATGATAATTAGTTATATACTATGTTAGTTTTATGGACTTTTAATGCATCAAAATGATGTTTTTAAGTGTTCTTACCATGTTTTCATTTTAAGGGTGTTCTCACTAGAAAACCACCATATATATATAGTTTATATAGTTTTTAAAAATATATAGTGTTAAAAATAATGAAATAAAAATGATGTTTTTAAGTGTTCTACCATGTTTTCATTTTAAGGGTGTTCTCACTAAAAACCACATATATATAATATACATATATAGGGAGTCAATCAAATAAGAACACCCTTAAAATGAGAACACGGTGAGAACACTTAAAAACTTCATTTTGATGCATTAAAAGTCCATAAAACTAACATAGTGTATAACTAATATCATTATTTAAGTGTTTAACAACACATTGATCTGTCAAAATCGAGAAATCATGTTTTTTGTTTTGTGCATCCATCTTGGATGCATATTCATCAAAATGGATGCATCCAACAAAAAACGTGACTTTTTCGATTTTGACGGATCAATGTGTTGTTAAACACTTAAATAATGATAATTAGTTATATACTATGTTAGTTTTATGGACTTTTAATGCATCAAAATGATGTTTTTAAGTGTTCTTACGTATTAGCGGCGACGTCGCCGCTAATACGTGACACGTGGCACTCGCCGAGGTGCCACGTGTGGTGCCACGTAGCACGTATTAGCGGCGACGTCGCCGCTAATACGTGACACGTGGCACTCGCCGAGGTGCCACGTGTGGTGCCACGTAGCACGTATTAGCGGCGACGTCGCCGCTAATACGTGACACGTGGCACTCGCCGAGGTGCCACGTGTGGTGCCACGTAGCACGTATTAGCGGCGACGTCGCCGCTAATACGTGACACGTGGCACTCGCCGAGGTGCCACGTGTGGTGCCACGTAGCACGTATTAGCGGCGACGTCGCCGCTAATACGTGACACGTGGCACTCGCCGAGGTGCCACGTGTGGTGCCACGTAGCACGTATTAGCGGCGACGTCGCCGCTAATACGTGACACGTGGCACTCGCCGAGGTGCCACGTGTGGTGCCACGTAGCACGTATTAGCGGCGACGTCGCCGCTAATACGTGACACGTGGCACTCGCCGAGGTGCCACGTGTGGTGCCACGTAGCACGTATTAGCGGCGACGTCGCCGCTAATACGTGACACGTGGCACTCGCCGAGGTGCCACGTGTGGTGCCACGTAGCACGTATTAGCGGCGACGTCGCCGCTAATACGTGACACGTGGCACTCGCCGAGGTGCCACGTGTGGTGCCACGTAGCACGTATTAGCGGCGACGTCGCCGCTAATACGTGACACGTGGCACTCGCCGAGGTGCCACGTGTGGTGCCACGTAGCACGTATTAGCGGCGACGTCGCCGCTAATACGTGACACGTGGCACTCGCCGAGGTGCCACGTGTGGTGCCACGTAGCACGTATTAGCGGCGACGTCGCCGCTAATACGTGACACGTGGCACTCGCCGAGGTGCCACGTGTGGTGCCACGTAGCACGTATTAGCGGCGACGTCGCCGCTAATACGTGACACGTGGCACTCGCCGAGGTGCCACGTGTGGTGCCACGTAGCACGTATTAGCGGCGACGTCGCCGCTAATACGTGACACGTGGCACTCGCCGAGGTGCCACGTGTGGTGCCACGTAGCACGTATTAGCGGCGACGTCGCCGCTAATACGTGACACGTGGCACTCGCCGAGGTGCCACGTGTGGTGCCACGTAGCACGTATTAGCGGCGACGTCGCCGCTAATACGTGACACGTGGCACTCGCCGAGGTGCCACGTGTGGTGCCACGTAGCACGTATTAGCGGCGACGTCGCCGCTAATACGTGACACGTGGCACTCGCCGAGGTGCCACGTGTGGTGCCACGTAGCACGTATTAGCGGCGACGTCGCCGCTAATACGTGACACGTGGCACTCGCCGAGGTGCCACGTGTGGTGCCACGTAGCACGTATTAGCGGCGACGTCGCCGCTAATACGTGACACGTGGCACTCGCCGAGGTGCCACGTGTGGTGCCACGTAGCACGTATTAGCGGCGACGTCGCCGCTAATACGTGACACGTGGCACTCGCCGAGGTGCCACGTGTGGTGCCACGTAGCACGTATTAGCGGCGACGTCGCCGCTAATACGTGACACGTGGCACTCGCCGAGGTGCCACGTGTGGTGCCACGTAGCACGTATTAGCGGCGACGTCGCCGCTAATACGTGACACGTGGCACTCGCCGAGGTGCCACGTGTGGTGCCACGTAGCACGTATTAGCGGCGACGTCGCCGCTAATACGTGACACGTGGCACTCGCCGAGGTGCCACGTGTGGTGCCACGTAGCACGTATTAGCGGCGACGTCGCCGCTAATACGTGACACGTGGCACTCGCCGAGGTGCCACGTGTGGTGCCACGTAGCACGTATTAGCGGCGACGTCGCCGCTAATACGTGACACGTGGCACTCGCCGAGGTGCCACGTGTGGTGCCACGTAGCACGTATTAGCGGCGACGTCGCCGCTAATACGTGACACGTGGCACTCGCCGAGGTGCCACGTGTGGTGCCACGTAGCACGTATTAGCGGCGACGTCGCCGCTAATACGTGACACGTGGCACTCGCCGAGGTGCCACGTGTGGTGCCACGTAGCACGTATTAGCGGCGACGTCGCCGCTAATACGTGACACGTGGCACTCGCCGAGGTGCCACGTGTGGTGCCACGTAGCACGTATTAGCGGCGACGTCGCCGCTAATACGTGACACGTGGCACTCGCCGAGGTGCCACGTGTGGTGCCACGTAGCACGTATTAGCGGCGACGTCGCCGCTAATACGTGACACGTGGCACTCGCCGAGGTGCCACGTGTGGTGCCACGTAGCACGTATTAGCGGCGACGTCGCCGCTAATACGTGACACGTGGCACTCGCCGAGGTGCCACGTGTGGTGCCACGTAGCACGTATTAGCGGCGACGTCGCCGCTAATACGTGACACGTGGCACTCGCCGAGGTGCCACGTGTGGTGCCACGTAGCACGTATTAGCGGCGACGTCGCCGCTAATACGTGACACGTGGCGCTCGGGGACGTGCCACTAGAAAACCACCATATATATATAGTTTATATAGTTTTTAAAAATATATAGTGTTAAAAATAAATGAAATAAAAATGATGTGTGTCCTTGAGCATTAGCTCAATGGTTGAAAGACCATCACCCCATTCAAGAGGTCTTGTATTCAAGCCTTGGGGGTACATAGGAAGTCCCTTTATGATAGCTTAACTTGGGTATACCAGGTTGTAACACCCCAAAGATTTTAAGGTAAAAAGAAATTAACCCCTTTTATAGTTTTGACATTAAATTAATTTCCTAGTATTTTATTTTTGGTTATGGGGTTAATTTAGTTGGAACTTTAGCGGATAGCGGGTAAAAATACCCACAAAAAGTGAAAGGGGTGTAGCAAGCCCATAATGTGCCAGCCAATTCTTTCTTTTGAGTCATAGCTTCCACTCACTTGATCTTCTCCTTCTCAAGTCTTCTCTTTCATTCTTCTAAAAAATTTATCTAAATCCTTCATGCAACCTAACATCTTCTAGTAATCATCAAGAACAATTAAAATCACCACCAATCATCTTTGTCAAGCATATTGAAAATTAGGGTTGAGTGGAAAAGGGTGGTGGTGGCCAAAATTGTAAGAAGAAAAGAGAGGAAGGAGAACTTCCAATTCAAGTCTTGAATTAACTAATTGTTTGTTGAGGTATTGATTTTCCCCTAGTTAATTTCCATCTCTCTTTTGAAATTAGGGTTGAGTGGAAAAGGGTGGTGGTGGCCAAAATTGTAAGAAGAAAAGAGAGGAAGGAGAACTTCCAATTCAAGTCTTGAATTAACTAATTGTTTGTTGAGGTATTGATTTTCCCCTAGTTAATTTCCATCTCTCTTTTGAAATTAGGGTTCATGGATGAGCCAAATTGGGGGTTTTGCTAGAAAATGAATTATGGTTAATTTTCCCCAATTCCTTAGTTAACCTAGTTGTCATTGAGTTGTATGATGAGTTGATTATGAAATGAATAAGTTCATATGAAAATTTTAGTTAATGTGAAAAGATGAATTTTGCTAGTTATTGAAATGTGGATGAAAATGGTAGGATGAACTACCTAATGTTGTTGTTAAAGATGAAAGTAACTCAATGACAAATGGGTTGGGTTTTGGGTTTAGAAAGGCTAGTGATTGAGTATGGCTAGGTTAAGCTAGTCAAGTTGTGAATATAAGCTTATGCATTTTTATGATATGATTATAGGTTGAAGCTTGTTTGTGCTTAATCGTTTTAGCATTGTTGTTCTAGTTGCGGAGGAAGTGAGTATATTTGCATACCTTTATGTTTACGTTGGGTCAATTGACCACATCATGTAGAAATGAGTTTATCCATGGGTGGTAATTGATTCGGCATAGGCCCATATGGGGCATAGTGTTTATGAGGCCTAAGAACCTCCGGGGCCTAAGAATCCCGATAGTTGTTTTGAGAAGAGGCCTAAAAACCTCCGGGGCCTAAGAATCCCAATAGTCTCATTGATATGATTTTTAGCTTATATGGATCCATATATGTTGTTTAGTGTGCAAGGTGAGCATTGTAAATGTGGCATGACGGTGTCATAGGTTACATGTAAAAGTCCTTGTACTTTGCCCTCCTTCGTATTCGTAAATGTATGCAAGTATATTCACTAAGCCTTTGCTTATATTTTAGTTGTTCACCTTTTTATAGGTAGTTCCGGAAGAAGGAACTAGTTGTTGATAAGCTTGAAGTTTTTGAAGTAAAGTTTGTGCAAGATTTGAAGGTATTTAGGTCATTCATGGATGAATGACGATCTTTTGGTTAGAGGCTTAGAAATCCCTTCTCTCAAGGCTCTTGGTACATTTTGGTTAAAAAGGTCATATTTTGTTGAAATTCTGCAATTGAACAAGTGTAAAGTCTTTTAGAAATTGCATAGTTGCATTTTGGATGAAAGGGTGTCAAAACGGGTAAATGACCCATTAATGGTGTTTATGTAACCTTGGACAAGATGAAGCGGTAATTATGTTTGAAAATGTGTTTGTATACTTGTTACAAATTCTGGTTATGTTTTGAAATGTTAGTCATGACTATGCAAGATTTGAAGGTTGATCTAAGTGTCAAACATTTTTGGAGTTGCTGAATTTTGAACAGGTCTGAGACCAGTGGGATCCCACTGCGGCGCAGTGGGAGGGTCTCAACCCCACTGCGGCGCAGTGGGGGACTTTTCACCCGCAGGTCAGAATAATCCCACTGCGGCGCAGTGGGAGGTGTTCAACCCCACTGCGGCGCAGTGGGGGTTTGCTGTAAAAAAAAAAAATATATATATTTTCAGTTTTCGGTTTATCGAGTATGGTCCTTTCAAGTTGGTATCAAAGCCGAGGTTTAAGGGATTTAGGTATTCCCTCGTGTAGAGAGTGCCTAGACTTAAACCTTAGTTGAGACTCGACCTTAGGTAACCGAAATTTTATATGGGACCGAAAGAGTGTTTAATGATGTTAACTTATAAACTTGCTAGTATTAAAGCACAATAAGAAGCCGACCTTATTGTGGTTGAAATACTAACAAATTTATAAAGTAACGGCATCAAACCTTGGGACGGTTTAGTATAAAGTTATAAGTTTTGGCTTTTAGTTAGTAGAGAGAGATTGGTTGCGTGTTTTAAACAGTTTATCTACTCTTACTATAGTATGGCTGATCAACATCACGAAGAAGACGAAATCGATAGAAGAAATGAGGAGGAAGTTATCTTTCCTGAAGGTAGCATGGATATCTCCGATCAAATAGGGAGAGCATTGGAAAAGTATACTCCTCTTTTACTAAAGAGGTTGAATCAAACATTAGAAGGAGCTGTGAACGATCATCTTGCTCAAATGATTAGGTCAATGTGCAACGGGAGTTTGAGAAAAGAGATGCCAAGGATAAAGGCAAAAATACCGAAGATGAAAGGGAGGTGGAAGTAACAGGGGAGAAGGTCTATAAGAAGAAGTTCACTTTTCGAGACTTTGAAGTGTGTCATCCACCGGAGTATCACGGTGATCGTGATCCCATCGTTTGTACACGATGGATATCTGAGATTGAAGGGGCGTTCCGCACTAGTCAATGCCCCTCACACTTGAAGGTCATCTTTGCGGTTGGTATGCTTAGGAATAGTGGGAAGCGATGGTGGGATGGTTTGTTGGCAATAAAGAAGGAAGCGTTAGATCATGTCGAATGGCCCGAATTCAAGACTATGTTCTTTAAAGAATTTAGGTCGGAAGCTGAAGTAACCAAGTTGAGAAATGAATTTCTCAACGACTGCCAAGGCAACATGAGTTTGAACGAATTCCGAGCCCAATTCTTGGACAAGGCTCAATTTTGTCCGGAATTTCTTGAGAACGGCCAATTGTTAAAGGAGCAATTCTATATGAAGTTGAAGAAGAGCTTGAGGGAAAAGATAAGCCTACGTCAAATGGAGTCTTTTTCCATGTTGGCGGATGTGGCTAGAGATCATGAAATTGAACAATCAAGAGTTGACGATGGTGAGTTAAAAAGGAAGCATGAGGAAACCAACTCTCCGAACAAACGGTTTAGACAAGAGGGTAGTTCCGGCAACCACTCTACTAGAAAGAATATTCCTTTTTGCCGTCAATGCAAGAGGAATCATTGGGGGGGTGTAAGGCGTCAGAGAAAGGTTGCTATACTTGTGGGAAACCGGGGCATACAAGCCGGGAGTGCAAGTCCAAGCCACAAAAGCCCATCATATGCTTCAAATGCTTTGAGGAGGGCCACATGAGAAGCTCATGCCCTAAGTTGACTGAAGGGGAAAGACTTGAAGAAAGAAGAAGGGAGGCGGAGAGGAAGAATGCCCAAACTCATGGGAATCAACGAGGAAGATCTTTCCAACTGACAGTGGAGCAGGCTAGGAACACGGATGATGTTGTCACAGGTACATTTCTTGTTTATGATGTGCCTATGCGAATACTTTTTGATTCGGGGGCGAATAGATCATTTGTTGCAACTAGAGTAATTCATGTTATTCCCGTGTCAAAGTCAAGTCTAGATAATATTTTGCAAGTTGAGGTTGGTAATGGTAGGATGGAATTAGTGAAGGATGTGTATATAGGGTGTGAGATCAAAATCTCTTCGGAACTCTTTCAAGCCAATTTAATTCCTTTTCCGATGGGAGAGTTTGATATAATTTTGGGAATGGATTGGTTGAGTTCTTGTAACGCCAAAATTGCGTGTGATGAAAAGGCGATATATTTGAAGACCCCCAAAGGTGAAGACTTGGTGGTTTTTGGTGATAGGAAAGAACGTTCTATATCCGTGTGTACCTTTGCTCGTGCCAAACGCTATATGTCTCATGGATGTCATGCTTACCTTGCTCACATTGTTAATATTGAAAAGAAACCTTTATCTATTGAAGACATTCCAATCGTTAGTGAATTTGCCGATGTTTTTCCCGAAGACTTGCCGGGTATTCCCCCCGAACGGCAAGTTGAGTTTTCAATTGATCTTATTCCGGGGGCTAACCCCATTGCTAAAGCTCCTTACCGTTTGGCTCCAACGGAAATGCAAGAGATGATGAAGCAATTACAAGAATTACTTGATAAAGGTTTTATTCGACCTAGTAACTCTCCTTGGGGCGCACCGGTACTTTTCGTTAAGAAGAAGGATGGAAGCATGCGTATGTGTATCGACTATCGTGAGCTCAACAAAGTCACCGTAAAGAACAAGTATCCTTTGCCTAGAATCGACGATTTATTCGATCAACTTCAAGGAGCATCATATTTTTCTAAAATAGATCTTCGTTCGGGTTACCATCAACTCAAAGTACGTGATGAAGATATTCCTAAAACCGCCTTCCGAACTCGTTATGGTCATTTTGAGTTTGTTGTCATGCCTTTTGGTCTCTCGAATGCTCTCGCAGCTTTCATGGATCTCATGAACCGTGTTTGTCGCCCTATGCTTGATAAGTCCGTGATCGTTTTCATTGATGATATTCTTATTTATTCCAAAAGTTCAACCGATCACGAAGTTCATTTAAGGGAGGTGATGGAAACTTTACGTAAGGAGAAACTCTATGACAAATTCTCCAAATGTGAGTTTTGGTTAAGAGAAGTGCAATTTCTTGGTCACGTTGTTAATAGTGAAGGAATTATGGTGGATCCGGCTAAGATTAATGCAGTGATGAAGTGGGAGCAACCTAAGAATCCGTCGGAGATTAGGAGTTTCCTTGGTCTAGCGGGCTATTACCGTCGTTTCATTCAAGACTTCTCTAAAATAGCTTCCCCTTTGACCAAGTTAACTCGCAAGAATATCAAATTTGAATGGAAAAGCGAGCAAGAGATGGCTTTTCAACAACTTCGAGAAAGGCTAAGTCAAGCACCGGTTCTTGCTTTACCGGATGGACTTGAAGATATGGTGGTGTATTGTGATGCATCATCTAATGGCCTAGGTTGTGTTCTTATGCAACGAGGTAAAGTCATTGCCTACGCTTCAAGGCAATTGAAAGAGCATGAAAAACGGTATCCTACTCATGATTTGGAGTTAGCGGCGGTGGTTTTTGCTTTAAAAATTTGGCGCCATTACCTTTATGGAGTCAAGTTTATCATTTATTCCGATCATAAAAGCCTCAAGTACTTCTTTGAGCAAAGAGATCTCAACAATCGCCAACGAAGATGGCTAGATCTTTTAAAAGATTATGATTGCGAGATTTTGTATCATCCCGGGAAGGCTAATGTGGTAGCGGACGCCTTGAGTCGGAAGAGTTCTCATCATGCCTTAGTCGTTTCTCCCCTTTGGGTTTTGATCACTAATGACTTCTTTGATCAAATTAGAGAAGCTCAAAAAAAGGCTTTACAACGAGATCCTAAGAAAGAAAGGATTCAAGGTCAAATCCAATATTTTACCAAGGATTCTCGTGGCCTTACCGTACGATTTGGGAGAATTTGGATTCCTTTCTCTTGTGAGTTGAAACAAGTTCTACTTGATGAAGCTCACAAATCTAAATATTCTATTCACCCCGGTGCTACAAAGATGTATCATGACTTGAAAGTAGAATATTGGTGGCCCGGAATGAAGCGGGATGTGGTGAAATATGTCAAAAGGTGTTTGACTTGTGCACAAGTGAAAGCGGAGCATCAAAAGCCTTATGGTATGTTGCAACCGTTGGAAATTCCCAAATGGAAGTGGGAAGAGATCACCATGGATTTTATCACAAAATTGCCCAAGACCCCTAGAAATCAATTTGATACAATATGGGTAATAGTTGATAGATTAACCAAGAGTGCCTTGTTTCTTCCTATTCGTGAGGCCTCATCATCTGAAGTGTTGGCAAAGATCTACGTAAAAGAGGTTGTAGCTAGACATGGAGTTCCCATCTTCATTGTTTCGGATAGAGACACTCGATTCACTTCTCACTTTTGGCGGAAATTTCATGAAGATATGGGTACCAAGCTCAAGCTTAGCACCGCCTATCACCCACAAACGGATGGTCAAAGTGAGAGAACCATTCAAATGCTTGAAGACATGCTTCGGGCATGTATAATCGATTTTGGAGGCACTTGGGATCTTCACTTGCCTTTGGTAGAATTCTCTTACAACAATAGCTACCATTCTAGTATTCAAATGCCGCCGTATGAAATGTTGTATGGAAGGAAGTGTCGATCTCCAATTTGTTGGGGAGAAGTAGGTCAAAGAGAAATAGGTGGCACGGAAGTGGTGTTAAAAACCATCGAAAAGATAGATGTGATCAAAGAGAGATTAAAAGCGGCTCAAGATCGGCAAAAGTCTTATGCGGATAAAAGGAGAAGACCGATTGAGTTTCTTGTGGGCGATCGTGTTTTGTTGAAAGTCTCCCCATGGAAGGGTGTGCTACGATTTAGAAAACGTGGGAAACTAAGTCCCCGATTTATTGGCCCGTTTAAAATTTTGGCTAAGGTTGGCAAAGTTGCTTACCGTTTGGAGTTACCGGATGAACTTTCGGGAATTCATCCAACTTTTCATGTGTCACATCTTAGAAAATGCCTTGCCGATGAGTCTTCTTATGTGCCGTTGAACGAGATTGAGGTCGATAATAAGTTGAATTATATTGAAGAACCCATTGCCATAGTAGAAGAAGAGCTTAGAAGAGTGCAAAATAAGACGGTGGGGACTTATAAGATTTTGTGGAAGCATGGTAAGATGTCCGATTGTACGTGGGAGTCCGAGCATGATGTTCTAGTTTACTATCCGTCTTTGCATATGGCTTGGATCACGAGGCCGTGATCCGTTCCAAGTGGGGGAGAGTTGTAACACCCCAAAGATTTTAAGGTAAAAAGAAATTAACCCCTTTTATAGTTTTGACATTAAATTAATTTCCTAGTATTTTATTTTTGGTTATGGGGTTAATTTAGTTGGAACTTTAGCGGATAGCGGGTAAAAATACCCACAAAAAGTGAAAGGGGCGTGGCAAGCCCATAATGTGCCAGCCAATTCTTTCTTTTGAGTCATAGCTTCCACTTACTTGATCCTCTCCTTCTCAAGTCTTCTCTTTCATTCTTCTAAAAAATTTATCTAAATCCTTCATGCAACCTAACATCTTCTAGTAATCATCAAGAACAATTAAAATCACCACCAATCATCTTTGTCAAGCATATTGAAAATTAGGGTTGAGTGGAAAAAGGGTGGTGGTGGCCAAAATTGTAAGAAGAAAAGAGAGGAAGGAGAACTTCCAATTCAAGTCTTGAATTAACTAATTGTTTGTTGAGGTATTGATTTTCCCCTAGTTAATTTCCATCTCTCTTTTGAAATTAGGGTTCATGGATACGTTTAAAAATATGAGTTTTCAAAAATCTTTCACCTAACGGTGTTAAATTGCGGAAGTAAAGACCGTAAAAGTCAAAACCGATAAAAACATTTCGGTTTCTGCATTTAGTTGGTGTTACATGCCATATCAAACAATAGTTCAAATGAAAACCCAACGGTTCCCAACATTAAACAACCGTTCACACATTATTACATATATTCGACATCAAAATGAGATGTAATCAAAAGTCTCCATAATAAGCAACTAGGGGTAGCTAAGGAATCTGCATGCTTTCTACCCACGATCTCACGTCCTGCACCTACAAGTCCTTCAAGCTAAACCTGAGGGAACAACCACATTAAAGAAACAAGTATTAGCTATAAGAATAGCTAAGTAAGACCACACTTAATTTAAAAGCATTTGTCCAATTAAAACATTTCTTCGTTAATAGACAAACTCATTAGGCACAACACACAACACACATAACTGCATAACAACTTCATATCAATTAGGATAATCATCCTAAATGTGCCTATCCTGCATTAGTTCACACATTGTCACACATATCTTCGTTTACTGCATATAAGTGTGCCCTGCATCACACCCGACTGGATGATCAACCAAAGGCTAATCATCGTATGTCGTTAAGGAATGGCAAGCCAATCCAAGAGTAATCCGTATGTGGAGGTTGGTCAAACCCCTCGTATTACTCGCCCTGCATTATAAAGACCATGTTGCAAGGAGCCACCCAAGCAACAACTACGTCAACGTACTCGTCCGGCTAAGACTTGTACGGGTTAAGCTTAACACTTTCCCTGCATTATATTTACGAGCTCGATTTCACACATAATAGTTTAGGCAACACACATAACCTAAACATAATCACACATTACCTTCATTTCGTTTGGGCCCTTAAACGTGCAAGTGACATGGCAACCTACCAAGTCTAGTGAGCTAGGTGTACAAGCCATGTAGTATGCATATGTCACACATTAACTCCATTTCTACATTTCACACATAATAAGATACTTCGTAATTCTACATAAACTACATATCAATACACTACATTAAACAATACTTCATTTCACTACATTAGGGTCTGCATTTCAGGTCTCATGGTCAACTACATATCCCATAGTACCTCCCGTGTAACCCGAGATACCCACATATATCATATGTTACCGTTAAGGAAGTTATAAGTATGAAACCTTTGCTTGTTGAACCCTCAGTGTGACAAAAGTAGTGTA
Source organism: Erigeron breviscapus (assembly GCA_034093135.1). Lineage (NCBI taxonomy): Eukaryota > Viridiplantae > Streptophyta > Magnoliopsida > Asterales > Asteraceae > Erigeron > Erigeron breviscapus. Next base: position 24,002,021 of record CM067173.1, on the reverse strand, counting down.
TCTTACCTTGATACAGCTTAACAACAAGCTACAAGCACAATACAACGATGGCTAGGTGTCTCCAATATCCTAGAACAAGTATAAGATCAAAATATAAGCTAAACGACACATTTTGTAAAATCTGACCAAGTGGTGCGCCGCACCTTCCAAGTGGTGCGTCGCACCAAATCTCCAGAGAATTCAGATCAACACGAGGTGCGCCGCACCAGCCCTTGGTGCGTCGCATATCGGGGTCCACCAAAAACCCAAACTGGCTGTGGTGCACCGCACCACTCCTTTGGTGCACCGCACCACTCCTTTGGTGCGCCGCACCTGTGGTGCCGACCAGCAAACCAATTTTTGTTCTTTGATCAAACGAATTCCATACGAACCCATACCCCAAATCCAACCTGGGGACTTAAAATTAATCCTTTTAATTGCACTTTCATCAACTTTAACCATCCTATTAATCCTTTAATCCTTTACATCATGAATCAATCATTTAATCATCCGAATAACATGAAATCGGTGAACGTTTAATCAAATAACCCAACCCAAACCCTTATGGCCTGGATTAAGACTAATATAAGACTCACACAATCATATTTCAAAAGGAGGAATACCAATATTACCTGTATTAGGTGACAAAGATCCAAGATCTAAGCAATACACGATCGATTTGGCTCCAAAACGAATAGATCTAGAGAGAAACTTGAGAGGGAAGAAGGGGATCGGCTAGGGCTTGTTTAGGAGAAAGAAAATCTGCATAATGGCTCTCTAATGACAACCCTAAGCCTCTAAACCCGTTTTTTGACTTTGCACACATGTCAAAACTAGCCCCTAAGCTTCCTAATCCTTCATTGTTGGTCACAAACTACTTTATTGACCATATACGTCATTAATCCTTCATTAAATGTCACTACATAGACATTAATCTTCATATTACACACATTTATACTACATTAACATTTAGGCATACAAGCCTCACACATAACACACATTAACCACATATAAGCATTAAATCTAAAATAGACTTAACGACACACACAATATTGACTTAACGGCACTAGTCAACTAGTAAAGAAAAGTTTGGGATGTTACAATTACCTCCCCCTTAAGAGGATTCCGTCCCCGGAATCTCATCAGTAAGGAACAACTCGGGATACTTTTCCTTCATTACTGCTTCAGTTTCCCACATTAAGCTTTCTCCATGATTATGCTTCCACTTTATCAACACAAGGTCAATCACTTTTCGGCGTAACTTCTTTTGCTTTCTTCCAAGTATCGCTACCGGTTCGTCTACTATTCTCTTCATTGGGTCAATACTCACGTCTTTAATAGGAATCACACTTGACTCCTCAGCTAAACATTTCCTTAAGTAGGATACATGGAAGGTGTTGTGAATTCCATCCAATTCTGGAGGTAATTCCAACTGATATGCCACGTCTTTAATGCGCTTCACAACTTTAAAAGGTCCAATGAAACGTGGACTCAACTTTCCCTTCTTTCCAAATCGAATAACTCCTTTCCAAGGTGATACTTTCAGCATCACTAAATCACCAACATTAAACTCAATCGGTCTCCTTTTCTTATCTGCATATGTTTTCTGCCTTTCTCTTGCCACACGTAAGGCTTCTTTAGCTACATTAACCTTTTCAGAGGTAATTTCAATAATTTCGGGACCGGTCAACTGCTTTTCACCAGGCTCCATCCAACAACTTGGAGTCCTACACCTTCTACCATATAACATCTCAAATGGTGGCATTCCAATGCTTGCATGGTGACTATTGTTGTAAGCAAACTCAATCATCCTCAAATGATCATCCCATGCACCACCGTATTCAAGTACACACGTTCTCAACATATCCTCCAAGGTTTGAATGGTTCTCTCACTTTGCCCATCGGTTTGAGGATGATAGGCGGTACTCAAATTTATTCTACTACCCAACTCCCGTTGAAGACCCTTCCAAAAGTTTGACACAAACCTCGAGTCTCGATCCGAAACAATAGATAAAGGAACTCCATGTTCCGCAACTACTTCATCAATGTACATCTTTGCCATCTTCGTTAAAGGCACATCTTGTCGGGTAGCTAGAAAATGAGCACTCTTCGTCAATCTATCCACAATCACCCATATCATATCATTCCCTTTCGACGTTTTAGGTAGCTTCGTTACAAAGTCCATGGTAATATGATCCCATTTCCACTCGGGAATGTCTAATTGATGCAACAAACCATACGGCTTTTGATGGTCCGTTTTCACACGTGCACACGTCAAACACTTTGCTACAAAATGAGCTACTTCCCCTTTAATATCCGGCCACCAATAAATCGACTTCAAATCTGCATACATTTTGGTGACACCGGGATGAACCGAATATCTACTTCTATGGGCTTCCTCAAGGATCAATTCTCGGTTATCACCAAGCAATGGCACCCAAATTCGACCCTTGTATGTTTTGAACCCACGGCTATTAGTCTCCATCACAAGACGTTTCTTCTTCCCAATGCTTTCATTGTCAATGTTATCCTTCATCAATGCCCTCACTTGTGCTTCTTTAATTCGATCAAGTAGCCCCGACTTGGCTTGAACTTGCATGCTCATCAACTTACAAGAAGAACTTTGCACCTTCCTACTTAGTGCATCCGCCACTACATTGGCTTTACCCGGATGGTATTTGATTTCACAATCATAATCCTTAAGTAATTCCATCCACCTCCTTTGTCTCACGTTCATTTCCTTTTGATTAAAGACATACTGTAAACTTTTATGATCGGTAAACAAAGTGCATTTTGTACCATAGAGGTAATGTCTCCACAATTTCAATGCAAATACAACTGCGGCCAATTCAAGATCATGGGTAGGGTAATTCTTCTCATGTGGTTTCAACTGGCGGGAAGCATAGGCGATCACCTTGTCCCTCTGCATCAGTACACAACCCAAACCCGTGATAGATGCATCACTATACACAACCAAATCATCGGTACCTTCAGGCAAGGCAAGTATAGGAGCCTCACACAACTTCTTCTTCAACGTTTGAAATGCATTCTCCTGCTTATCGTTCCACTCAAACTTTACTCCTTTCTTCGTTAGTTCAGTCATAGGCTTGGCTATTCGGGAGAAATCCTGAATGAACCTTCTATAATATCCAGCCAAGCCAAGAAAACTTTTAATCTCAGTAGGTGTCTTTGGCTGCTCCCACTTTGAAACAGCTTCAATCTTTGAAGGATCTACTTTAATACCTTCCGATGAAATAACATGACCAAGAACTCATAATGACCATATCTAGTCCGGAAGGCTGTCTTTGCTACATCCTCCTTCTTAACCTTCAATTGATGATAACCGGACCGTAAATCTATCTTTGAAAAATATGAAGCACCATGTAGTTGATCAAAGAGATCATCAATTCGCGGGAGAGGATATTTATTCTTAACCGTTCGCTTATTCAACTCACGGTAGTCTATGCACATGCGCATAGATCCATCCTTCTTTTTAACAAAGAGAACCGGAGCTCCCCAAGGCGAGGAACTAGGTCGAATGAAACCTTTGTCAAGTAACTCCTGAAGTTGGGACATTAACTCTTTCATTTCTGTAGGAGCTAATCGGTAAGGTGCTTTAGCAACAGGTGTAGCACCGGGAATAAGATCTATCTGAAAAGTAACTTCACGGTCAGGAGGGATACCGGGAAGATCTTCGGGAAACACATCGGGAAAATCGGATACTACATCAACACTAGCAATAGAAGGCTTCTCCTTTCTCACATCAATAACATAGGCCAAGAAATGACTCTTATTCTTCCTTATACATTTAATAGCCTTCATCATACTAATGATCTTTATCCCCCCTCTCTTCTTATCTCCATAAACCGTTACCACATTACCATCGGATGTAGGAAACCGAATAATCTTTTGGGAACACAAAATATTAGCTTCATTTCTAGACAACCAATCCATACCAATCACTACATCAAAACCGGCTAAAGTAGTAGGCAATAACTGGACCGGAAACAAACGACCTTCAATCTCAATGTCACAATCATCATAACCCACACATATATCACTAACCGTACCATTAGCAATTTCCACCTCTATCGAGCAATCTAAAGGGGTAGTGACTCTTCCTAGCTTAGGAGCAAATAAAGTAGACACAAACGACCTATTTGCACCCGAATCAAATAAAACAGAAGCAGGTTTTGAATTAACAAGGAAAGTACCACTTACCACCTCGTCGTTGTTCTTAGCATCATCCACAGTCATCTGCAAGGCTCTCACTTTTGTTGCTGAAGTGGCTGCCTTCTTCCCGTCATTCTTCATTTGTGGGCAATCGGCAATAAGATGACCCGTTTCCTGACACTTGTAACAACGAGTCTTGTCCCTACATTCCGTTGCAAGATGTCCCGACTTCCCGCACTTATGACACCTTCTTGTCTTGTCGGAACATTGACCTTCATGAACATTCTTGCAAAAAGCACACCAAGACCCATTCTTCTTTTTATCTTTGTCACCACTTGAGCTAGAATTCCCACGAAACTTCTTATTATTGTTATTAGATGACCAATTTGACCCTCTTTTGAACCCTGCTTTCTTGTCATCAACCTTCACCACAACTTTCTCACTTTTGAAGTCATCATCCAACCTCTTTGACTCCTTAATAGCCGCCGATAAAGTCACATGTTGTCTACATAATCCACGATAACTAACGGGGAGACCATCACAATAAGCCTCAATTTGGTCCTCCTGCCTTCGAACCAAGTGTCCAACAAACTTCAACTTCTCCATAAATGTTCCCCAAGGCATAACTGCAAGTACCTCAGGAGCCATAGACACTGTAGTAGCCCTCCACCAATTACGGGCATTCTTCTTCAACATCCTACTAGCACACAAAACCTTCATATCATCCGGACAATAGCAAGATGCAAAAACTACCTCAATATCCTCGATCCACTCCATAGCACCCACTGCATTTTGGGTACCATCAAACTCCTTGGCACCACATTTCTGAAAACTTTCATATTTGAAGTTATTAACACGAGGTGCTTTAACAACTCCAAGTCCTCCACCATTAACTTCATTAACACCCACGGCTGCCATGGATGGTTCAGCACTTTGAGAGGGATTAGAGTAATTCCCTTCCGAACGCTCACCCCTTTGTTCACTCCCAATCCTTTCTGCATTTCTTTCAGCCCTCAATTGAGCTAATTCCTCTTCATTTCTCATTAAGAGAGCTCGGATAGCTCTCAATTCTTCATGTAATTGGGCTTGATTGGGAACCTGCTCTATTACCGGGTTTGCCCTATCTACTTCGGAGGCGGTTGGTGGATCACCAAGACGGCGATTTTGTACACGGGGTAGCCTTTGTTCTACTTCATTTCCAGCCCCGTTTCCGTTAGGAGGAACACCACCACCATTTCCTCCTGCTCTCTGGTTACTAGCTCTAGTGTTTGCCATTAACTCTACAAAGCAACGACGACGGTTAGCAAGAGTTAAAGAGTGACTACATATGTTAAGGCTCTACAACATATAACCACATTATCACACATATAATCACTAACCGTACCATTAGCAATTTCCACCTCTATCGAGCAATCTAAAGGGGTAGTGACTCTTCCTAGCTTAGGAGCAAATAAAGTAGACACAAACGACCTATTTGCACCCGAATCAAATAAAACAGAAGCAGGTTTTGAATTAACAAGGAAAGTACCACTTACCACCTCGTCGTTGTTCTTAGCATCATCCACAGTCATCTGCAAGGCTCTCACTTTTGTTGCTGAAGTGGCTGCCTTCTTCCCGTCATTCTTCATTTGTGGGCAATCGGCAATAAGATGACCCGTTTCCTGACACTTGTAACAACGAGTCTTGTCCCTACATTCCGTTGCAAGATGTCCCGACTTCCCGCACTTATGACACCTTCTTGTCTTGTCGGAACATTGACCTTCATGAACATTCTTGCAAAAAGCACACCAAGACCCATTCTTCTTTTTATCTTTGTCACCACTTGAGCTAGAATTCCCACGAAACTTCTTATTATTGTTATTAGATGACCAATTTGACCCTCTTTTGAACCCTGCTTTCTTGTCATCAACCTTCACCACAACTTTCTCACTTTTGAAGTCATCATCCAACCTCTTTGACTCCTTAATAGCCGCCGATAAAGTCACATGTTGTCTACATAATCCACGATAACTAACGGGGAGACCATCACAATAAGCCTCAATTTGGTCCTCCTGCCTTCGAACCAAGTGTCCAACAAACTTCAACTTCTCCATAAACGAGTGTGCATAATCAGAAATTGCACCGGGTTTAGCAACCAACGATCTAAACTCCTTTTCAATCAACCTTAACTCACGCGTTCCCACATACTCCTCTAGAAACTTCTCCTTAAATGTTCCCCAAGGCATAACTGCAAGTACCTCAGGAGCCATAGACACTGTAGTAGCCCTCCACCAATTACGGGCATTCTTCTTCAACATCCTACTAGCACACAAAACCTTCATATCATCCGGACAATAGCAAGATGCAAAAACTACCTCAATATCCTCGATCCACTCCATAGCACCCACTGCATTTTGGGTACCATCAAACTCCTTGGCACCACATTTCTGAAAACTTTCATATTTGAAGTTATTAACACGAGGTGCTTTAACAACTCCAAGTCCTCCACCATTAACTTCATTAACACCCACGGCTGCCATGGATGGTTCAGCACTTTGAGAGGGATTAGAGTAATTCCCTTCCGAACGCTCACCCCTTTGTTCACTCCCAATCCTTTCTGCATTTCTTTCAGCCCTCAATTGAGCTAATTCCTCTTCATTTCTCATTAAGAGAGCTCGGATAGCTCTCAATTCTTCATGTAATTGGGCTTGATTGGGAACCTGCTCTATTACCGGGTTTGCCCTATCTACTTCGGAGGCGGTTGGTGGATCACCAAGACGGCGATTTTGTACACGGGGTAGCCTTTGTTCTACTTCATTTCCAGCCCCGTTTCCGTTAGGAGGAACACCACCACCATTTCCTCCTGCTCTCTGGTTACTAGCTCTAGTGTTTGCCATTAACTCTACAAAGCAACGACGACGGTTAGCAAGAGTTAAAGAGTGACTACATATGTTAAGGCTCTACAACATATAACCACATTATCACACATAATAAGATACTTCGTAATTCTACATAAACTACATATCAATACACTACATTAAACAATACTTCATTTCACTATATTAGGGTCTGCATTTCAGGTCTCATGGTCAACTACATATCCCATAGTACCTCCCGTGTAACCCGAGATACCCACATATATCATATGTTACCGTTAAGGAAGTTATAAGTATGAAACCTTTGCTTGTTGAACCCTCAGCGTGACAAAAGTAGTGTATCTTACCTTGATACAGCTTAACAACAAGCTACAAGCACAATACAACGATGGCTAGGTGTCTCCAATATCCTAGAACAAGTATAAGATCAAAATATAAGCTAAACGACACATTTTGTAAAATCTGACCAAGTGGTGCGCCGCACCGTCCAAGTGGTGCGTCGCATATCGGGGTCCACCAAAAACCCAAACTGGCTGTGGCGCGCCGCACCAGCCCTTGGTGCGTCGCATATCGGGGTCCACCAAAAACCCAAACTGGCTGTGGCGCGCCGCACCAGCCCTTGGTGCGTCGCATATCGGGGTCCACCAAAAACCCAAACTGGCTGTGGCGCGCCGCACCAGCCCTTGGTGCGTCGCATATCGGGGTCCACCAAAAACCCAAACTGGCTGTGGCGCGCCGCACCAGCCCTTGGTGCGTCGCATATCGGGGTCCACCAAAAACCCAAACTGGCTGTGGCGCGCCGCACCAGCCCTTGGTGCGTCGCATATCGGGGTCCACCAAAAACCCAAACTGGCTGTGGCGCGCCGCACCAGCCCTTGGTGCGTCGCATATCGGGGTCCACCAAAAACCCAAACTGGCTGTGGCGCGCCGCACCAGCCCTTGGTGCGTCGCATATCGGGGTCCACCAAAAACCCAAACTGGCTGTGGCGCGCCGCACCAGCCCTTGGTGCGTCGCATATCGGGGTCCACCAAAAACCCAAACTGGCTGTGGCGCGCCGCACCACCCTTGGTGCGTCGCATATCGGGGTCCACCAAAAACCCAAACTGGCTGTGGTGCGCCGCACCAGCCCTTGGTGCGTCGCATATCGGGGTCCACCAAAAACCCAAACTGGCTGTGGCGCGCCGCACCAGCCCTTGGTGCGTCGCATATCGGGGTCCACCAAAAACCCAAACTGGCTGTGGCGCGCCGCACCAGCCCTTGGTGCGTCGCATATCGGGGTCCACCAAAAACCCAAACTGGCTGTGGCGCGCCGCACCAGCCCTTGGTGCGTCGCATATCGGGGTCCACCAAAAACCCAAACTGGCTGTGGCGCGCCGCACCAGCCCTTGGTGCGTCGCATATCGGGGTCCACCAAAAACCCAAACTGGCTGTGGCGCGCCGCACCAGCCCTTGGTGCGTCGCATATCGGGGTCCACCAAAAACCCAAACTGGCTGTGGCGCGCCGCACCAGCCCTTGGTGCGTCGCATATCGGGGTCCACCAAAAACCCAAACTGGCTGTGGCGCGCCGCACCAGCCCTTGGTGCGTCGCATATCGGGGTCCACCAAAAACCCAAACTGGCTGTGGCGCGCCGCACCAGCCCTTGGTGCGTCGCATATCGGGGTCCACCAAAAACCCAAACTGGCTGTGGCGCGCCGCACCACCCTTGGTGCGTCGCATATCGGGGTCCACCAAAAACCCAAACTGGCTGTGGTGCGCCGCACCAGCCCTTGGTGCGTCGCATATCGGGGTCCACCAAAAACCCAAACTGGCTGTGGCGCGCCGCACCAGCCCTTGGTGCGTCGCATATCGGGGTCCACCAAAAACCCAAACTGGCTGTGGCGCGCCGCACCAGCCCTTGGTGCGTCGCATATCGGGGTCCACCAAAAACCCAAACTGGCTGTGGCGCGCCGCACCAGCCCTTGGTGCGTCGCATATCGGGGTCCACCAAAAACCCAAACTGGCTGTGGCGCGCCGCACCAGCCCTTGGTGCGTCGCATATCGGGGTCCACCAAAAACCCAAACTGGCTGTGGCGCGCCGCACCAGCCCTTGGTGCGTCGCATATCGGGGTCCACCAAAAACCCAAACTGGCTGTGGCGCGCCGCACCAGCCCTTGGTGCGTCGCATATCGGGGTCCACCAAAAACCCAAACTGGCTGTGGCGCGCCGCACCAGCCCTTGGTGCGTCGCATATCGGGGTCCACCAAAAACCCAAACTGGCTGTGGCGCGCCGCACCAGCCCTTGGTGCGTCGCATATCGGGGTCCACCAAAAACCCAAACTGGCTGTGGCGCGCCGCACCACCCTTGGTGCGTCGCATATCGGGGTCCACCAAAAACCCAAACTGGCTGTGGTGCGCCGCACCAGCCCTTGGTGCGTCGCATATCGGGGTCCACCAAAAACCCAAACTGGCTGTGGCGCGCCGCACCAGCCCTTGGTGCGTCGCATATCGGGGTCCACCAAAAACCCAAACTGGCTGTGGCGCGCCGCACCAGCCCTTGGTGCGTCGCATATCGGGGTCCACCAAAAACCCAAACTGGCTGTGGCGCGCCGCACCAGCCCTTGGTGCGTCGCATATCGGGGTCCACCAAAAACCCAAACTGGCTGTGGCGCGCCGCACCAGCCCTTGGTGCGTCGCATATCGGGGTCCACCAAAAACCCAAACTGGCTGTGGCGCGCCGCACCAGCCCTTGGTGCGTCGCATATCGGGGTCCACCAAAAACCCAAACTGGCTGTGGCGCGCCGCACCAGCCCTTGGTGCGTCGCATATCGGGGTCCACCAAAAACCCAAACTGGCTGTGGCGCGCCGCACCAGCCCTTGGTGCGTCGCATATCGGGGTCCACCAAAAACCCAAACTGGCTGTGGCGCGCCGCACCAGCCCTTGGTGCGTCGCATATCGGGGTCCACCAAAAACCCAAACTGGCTGTGGCGCGCCGCACCACCCTTGGTGCGTCGCATATCGGGGTCCACCAAAAACCCAAACTGGCTGTGGTGCGCCGCACCAGCCCTTGGTGCGTCGCATATCGGGGTCCACCAAAAACCCAAACTGGCTGTGGCGCGCCGCACCAGCCCTTGGTGCGTCGCATATCGGGGTCCACCAAAAACCCAAACTGGCTGTGGCGCGCCGCACCAGCCCTTGGTGCGTCGCATATCGGGGTCCACCAAAAACCCAAACTGGCTGTGGCGCGCCGCACCAGCCCTTGGTGCGTCGCATATCGGGGTCCACCAAAAACCCAAACTGGCTGTGGCGCGCCGCACCAGCCCTTGGTGCGTCGCATATCGGGGTCCACCAAAAACCCAAACTGGCTGTGGCGCGCCGCACCAGCCCTTGGTGCGTCGCATATCGGGGTCCACCAAAAACCCAAACTGGCTGTGGTGCGCCGCACCAGCCCTTGGTGCGTCGCATATCGGGGTCCACCAAAAACCCAAACTGGCTGTGGTGCGCCGCACCACTCCTTTGGTGCGCCGCACCTGGGGTGCCTACCAGCAACCCAACCCAAACCCTTATGGCCTGGATTAAGACTAATATAAGACTCACACAATCATATTTCAAAAGGAGGAATACCAATATTACCTGTATTAGGTGACAAAGATCCAAGATCTAAGCAATACACGATCGATTTGGCTCCAAAACGAATAGATCTAGAGAGAAACTTGAGAGGGAAGGAAGGGGATCGGCTAGGGCTTGTTTAGGAGGAAGAAAATCTGCATAATGGCTCTCTAATGACAACCCTAAGCCTCTAAACCCGTTTTTTGACTTTGCACACATGTCAAAACTAGCCCCTAAGCTTCCTAATCCTTCATTGTTGGTCACAAACTACTTTATTGACCATATACGTCATTAATCCTTCATTAAATGTCACTACATAGACATTAATCTTCATATTACACACATTTATACTACATTAACATTTAGGCTTACAAGCCTCACACATAACACACATTAACCACATATAAGCATTAAATCTAAAATAGACTTAACGACACACACAATATTGACTTAACGGCACTAGTCAACTAGTAAAGAAAAGTTTGGGATGTTACAGTTTTGCTAGAAAATGAATTATGGTTAATTTTCCCCAATTCCTTAGTTAACCTAGTTGTCATTGAGTTGTATGATGAGTTTGATTATGAAATGAATAAGTTCATGTGAAAATTTTAGTTAATGTGAAAAGATGAATTTTGCTAGTTATTGAAATGTGGATGAAAATGGTAGGATGAACTACCTAATGTTGTTGTTAAAGATGAAAGTAACTCAATGACAAATGGGTTGGGTTTTGGGTTTAGAAAGGCTAGTGATTGAGTATGGCTAGGTTAAGCTAGTCAAGTTGTGAATATAAGCTTATGCACTTTTATGATATGATTATAGGTTGAAGCTTGTTTGTGCTTAATCGTTTTAGCATTGTTGTTCTAGTTGCGGAGGAGGTGAGTATATTTGCATACCTTTATGTTTACGTTGGGTCAATTGACCACATCATGTAGAAATGAGTTTATCCATGGGTGGTAATTGATTCGGCATAGGCCCATATGGGGCATAGTGTTTATGAGGCCTAAGAACCTCCGGGGCCTAAGAATCCCGATAGTTGTTTTGAGAAGAGGCCTAAAAACCTCCGGGGCCTAAGAATCCCAATAGTCTCATTGATATGATTTTTAGCTTATATGGATCCATATATGTTGTTTAGTGTGCAAGGTGAGCATTGTAAATGTGGCATGACGGTGTCATAGGTTACATGTAAAAGTCCTTGTACTTTGCCCTCCTTCGTATTCGTAAATGTATGCAAGTATATTCACTAAGCCTTTGCTTATATTTTAGTTGTTCACCTTTTTATAGGTAGTTCCGGAAGAAGGAACTAGTTGTTGATAAGCTTGAAGTTTTTGAAGTAAAGTTTGTGCAAGATTTGAAGGTATTTAGGTCATTCATGGATGAATGACGATCTTTTGGTTAGAGGCTTAGAAATCCCTTCTCTCAAGGCTCTTGGTACATTTTGGTTAAAAAGGTCATATTTTGTTGAAATTCTGCAATTGAACAAGTGTAAAGTCTTTTAGAAATTGCATAGTTGCATTTTGGATGAAAGGGTGTCAAAACGGGTAAATGACCCATTAATGGTGTTTATGTAACCTTGGACAAGATGAAGCGGTAATTATGTTTGAAAATGTGTTTGTATACTTGTTACAAATTCTGGTTATGTTTTGAAATGTTAGTCATGACTATGCAAGATTTGAAGGTTGATCTAAGTGTCAAACATTTTTGGAGTTGCTGAATTTTGAACAGGTCTGAGACCAGTGGGATCCCACTGCGGCGCAGTGGGAGGGTCTCAACCCCACTGCGGCGCAGTGGGGGACTTTTCACCCGCAGGTAGCAGTGAGTCAACCCACTGCGGCGCAGTGGGAGGTGTTCAACCCCACTGCGGCGCAGTGGGAGTTCACCCCACTGCGGCGCAGTAGGTGTTAATCCCACTGCGGCGCAGTGGGAGGTGTTCAACCCCACTGCGGCGCAGTGGGGGTTTGCTGTAAAAAAAATATATATATATTTTCAGTTTTCGGTTTATCGAGTATGGTCCTTTCACAGGTTCAAGTCTGAAAGGGCAGGGTTTACCCCTATTAGGCATTTCTACTTCGAGGGAGCTCTCTAGCGCGGACCCGGTTAAGACAACGTATGCTAGACCTTCCGCTGTCGAATTGCGACACGAAGTTTCAAGCGAAATTCACCTTTCAAAAAAAATAATAATAAATAAAAATGATGCGTTGGAAATTTGGGAAAGTTTGGTGAAGTTTAGTAAAAGTTGCGGCGGTGATTTGGAGAAGTTCGAGAAAAATTGAGATGGAAAGTTTTTATTGGATATTGATGGGGTGAAAATTTGATAAATTTTTAAAAAGAGATGACCACTTCCTCCCCTTACAGTTTAACACACATTTGTGAAGCACAGAATGAAGAAAGGGTAACGATTATTTCTTGTTACATATAAAATAAGTCGTGTGTTTTCTCATGAACGGCCCTCTTGTTTCTTGTTACATATAAAATACGTGTGTTTTCTCATGAACGGCCCTCTTGTTTCTTGTTACATATAAAATAAGTCGTGTGTTTTCTCATGAACGGCCCTCTTGTTTCTTGTTACATATAAAATAAGTCGTGTGTTTTCTCATGAACGGCCCTCTTGTTTCTTGTTACATATAAAATAAGTCGTGTGTTTTCTCATGAACGGCCCTCTTGTTTCTTGTTACATATAAAATAAGTCGTGTGTTTTCTCATGAACGGCCCTCTTGTTTCTTGTTACATATAAAATAAGTCGTGTGTTTTCTCATGAACGGCCCTCTTGTTTCTTGTTACATATAAAATAAGTCGTGTGTTTTCTCATGAACGGCCCTCTTGTTTCTTGTTACATATAAAATAAGTCGTGTGTTTTCTCATGAACGGCCCTCTTGTTTCTTGTTACATATAAAATAAGTCGTGTGTTTTCTCATGAACGGCCCTCTTGTTTCTTGTTACATATAAAATAAGTCGTGTGTTTTCTCATGAACGGCCCTCTTGTTTCTTGTTACATATAAAATAAGTCGTGTGTTTTCTCATGAACGGCCCTCTTGTTTCTTGTTACATATAAAATAAGTCGTGTGTTTTCTCATGAACGGCCCTCTTGTTTCTTGTTACATATAAAATAAGTCGTGTGTTTTCTCATGAACGGCCCTCTTGTTTCTTGTTACATATAAAATAAGTCGTGTGTTTTCTCATGAACGGCCCTCTTGTTTCTTGTTACATATAAAATAAGTCGTGTGTTTTCTCATGAACGGCCCTCTTGTTTCTTGTTACATATAAAATAAGTCGTGTGTTTTCTCATGAACGGCCCTCTTGTTTCTTGTTACATATAAAATAAGTCGTGTGTTTTCTCATGAACGGCCCTCTTGTTTCTTGTTACATATAAAATAAGTCGTGTGTTTTCTCATGAACGGCCCTCTTGTTTCTTGTTACATATAAAATAAGTCGTGTGTTTTCTCATGAACGGCCCTCTTGTTTCTTGTTACATATAAAATAAGTCGTGTGTTTTCTCATGAACGGCCCTCTTGTTTCTTGTTACATATAAAATAAGTCGTGTGTTTTCTCATGAACGGCCCTCTTGTTTCTTGTTACATATAAAATAAGTCGTGTGTTTTCTCATGAACGGCCCTCTTGTTTCTTGTTACATATAAAATAAGTCGTGTGTTTTCTCATGAACGGCCCTCTTGTTTCTTGTTACATATAAAATAAGTCGTGTGTTTTCTCATGAACGGCCCTCTTGTTTCTTGTTACATATAAAATAAGTCGTGTGTTTTCTCATGAACGGCCCTCTTGTTTCTTGTTACATATAAAATAAGTCGTGTGTTTTCTCATGAACGGCCCTCTTGTTTCTTGTTACATATAAAATAAGTCGTGTGTTTTCTCATGAACGGCCCTCTTGTTTCTTGTTACATATAAAATAAGTCGTGTGTTTTCTCATGAACGGCCCTCTTGTTTCTTGTTACATATAAAATAAGTCGTGTGTTTTCTCATGAACGGCCCTCTTGTTTCTTGTTACATATAAAATAAGTCGTGTGTTTTCTCATGAACGGCCCTCTTGTTTCTTGTTACATATAAAATAAGTCGTGTGTTTTCTCATGAACGGCCCTCTTGTTTCTTGTTACATATAAAATAAGTCGTGTGTTTTCTCATGAACGGCCCTCTTGTTTCTTGTTACATATAAAATAAGTCGTGTGTTTTCTCATGAACGGCCCTCTTGTTTCTTGTTACATATAAAATAAGTCGTGTGTTTTCTCATGAACGGCCCTCTTGTTTCTTGTTACATATAAAATAAGTCGTGTGTTTTCTCATGAACGGCCCTCTTGTTTCTTGTTACATATAAAATAAGTCGTGTGTTTTCTCATGAACGGCCCTCTTGTTTCTTGTTACATATAAAATAAGTCGTGTGTTTTCTCATGAACGGCCCTCTTGTTTCTTGTTACATATAAAATAAGTCGTGTGTTTTCTCATGAACGGCCCTCTTGTTTCTTGTTACATATAAAATAAGTCGTGTGTTTTCTCATGAACGGCCCTCTTGTTTCTTGTTACATATAAAATAAGTCGTGTGTTTTCTCATGAACGGCCCTCTTGTTTCTTGTTACATATAAAATAAGTCGTGTGTTTTCTCATGAACGGCCCTCTTGTTTCTTGTTACATATAAAATAAGTCGTGTGTTTTCTCATGAACGGCCCTCTTGTTTCTTGTTACATATAAAATAAGTCGTGTGTTTTCTCATGAACGGCCCTCTTGTTTCTTGTTACATATAAAATAAGTCGTGTGTTTTCTCATGAACGGCCCTCTTGTTTCTTGTTACATATAAAATAAGTCGTGTGTTTTCTCATGAACGGCCCTCTTGTTTCTTGTTACATATAAAATAAGTCGTGTGTTTTCTCATGAACGGCCCTCTTGTTTCTTGTTACATATAAAATAAGTCGTGTGTTTTCTCATGAACGGCCCTCTTGTTTCTTGTTACATATAAAATAAGTCGTGTGTTTTCTCATGAACGGCCCTCTTGTTTCTTGTTACATATAAAATAAGTCGTGTGTTTTCTCATGAACGGCCCTCTTGTTTCTTGTTACATATAAAATAAGTCGTGTGTTTTCTCATGAACGGCCCTCTTGTTTCTTGTTACATATAAAATAAGTCGTGTGTTTTCTCATGAACGGCCCTCTTGTTTCTTGTTACATACAAGATAAGTATGTTACATGAGACTTCAAAGTTTCGTTGTCAATGTGTGAGAAGTTTGAGGGCTAAAGGCGCGCCACCGTAAAGAAGAAGGATTTGAATAAGGGTCTATAGATAACGAATATTTTTGATAGATTAAAGTTTAAGAGATTTCTTTAATGAACCCAAACTATCTTTGGGTTAAATATTGACCATTAGTCTTCATCTTTAGAGGTAAAAATCTTTATAAAGTGTGATAATCTCATATTAACTCAAAACTTAAGTGTTATTAAATGGTTACACAACCACATCAGATGGTGTGACACTTTAGTGCCACATCAACATCATTTAACACCACTCAATAACCACACCACACTCGTATAATGACATCAAAAAACTGTATCCCGCATACTCTTAACCTCGACGACCTTGACAATTTCATCACATAACCACACCATTCTTGTAATCGTTGACCTCAACGGCCTCGAGTGAAAGCTATCCCACCTTGTCTATCGCTTCACTATTACTAACACTCGACGCTTTTACTTTGATAAATTTATATGATATAATATCTTATATATAATAACAAAAACTACGTAAATAATTAAAATTAATTATTTATTTAGCTTTTAAGATTATTTATTACAAATAAAATTTGGAAAAATTATAAAACATATGTGCATCACAAGTGGAAAAGTTGGATGCGACATGTATTTGTTAGTAAAGTTTCACATTAAATGGGTTTGTGAAAGTCTTGGGGCAGTGAATTTGTAACCCTTTTTCGAAATCTAAGGTGATCTTAACCAAGCTATTTTTTCATAAAAAAACTAGAATGTTAATATTCGACTCAATCGAAACTGATTTAAAGTTGACCGGATTAGAGTTGTATATTCTTGACGCACTCGCTATTAATCCCCCTACCTGTTTTCTTGACAAGGTTATGTTTGTTGGCCAAACGGGTTAGAGATTTTCTTCCCGTCGAACCGGACCCGAACTCACTGACAACCCTAGATCATAGCATTCCAGTGATAGCAAGAATACCGAGTCCAATTCCTTCTATTTGACCACAAAGGTTTGCTTGGCTAGGGGAAATGAAGAAAAAGAAATGGAAATGAAATAAATTTCTAGGAAAAATAAATTAAAGTATTTTCATTTTCATTGTTCTAATAGAGAAATAGAAGAAATGTTACAGAAACTATTTCAAGTCCCAAATATGTTGGAATTACCTTTATGTCAATCAAGACACTTAACTAGCAAGTTCGCTGGATCAAGACTAATGTCAGTTTACAGTGAAAAGATGTCGCGCTGGTAATCTGGTATTTTATAATATAATGCTAGTAAGAATATAACTTGACAAATCAATAATGTAACGTAAATTGATGGAACACAATTGCACTCCCCCGTCCCAATTTAATTTTCCTAATTTGACTTCATTAGTTTTTCTTTTGCAACTTTGACGATAAATTTTTTTATTTGTGTTACATAATGCTTCATGAAAGTTATATCAATATAAAATACATTTAAAATCTAATTCATTCATATACTTAACATCAAGTATTATAAACACAAACAAAAATATTTATGGTCAAAGTTAAACAAGAAAAACCAAAATGTCAAAAATAAGACACTTAAATTGGGACGGATGTAGTAATTTCACAAGTATTTTATGATTTAAATAAAATACAAGGTTGTTGTTGAACAAATATAATACAATAAGTAAATATCATAACAACCTATGAATAACAAAGTGATCTATACTCGAAATATTTCTAAGATCTCAACACTTAGAGTTGTAAAGTGTTGGATAGCACACGATCTTGTTTAGAGAGTATTTGCACAAGTTCACCAAAAAATAAATATTGCAAAGCAAATTCTTGCTTGTGCAATTTCTTCTATTTATAAGCAGATAGGAAATCTGGTCATACAAATATGGCTGAGAGTATTTAAGGAATAAAAATTAACATCCTTAACATGCTTGTTTAAAGTAAGTAAATAAAGTCACACGGGATGTAACTTGTTGCCTTTTAACTCAACCACCTTAACACAAAAGTACACTTTAGGGGACAAGGATAATATCCGGATAAAGTAGTATAAAGACAAAAAGGTTTTTCTCGTAATTAGTGTATAGCTTTGTAATTACGTTACATTTGAAATAATCCTCGAGTCTTAATCTAGGTAAGACTTTTACTGGGCTCAGCCACTTAGAGGGTCTTCTTGTTTTAGTCTTCAGTTTTCGACTTCAGTTATAATGCCTCAATTGAGTCAGATCTGGTATGAAGTGAAGTCCAGTAAATATGAATCTGGAGCCACCAGATTTTCTATACAAGTAGGGTGTACGTTCACTGGTTTTCAACTACTTTGAAGAAATCTAACTGGTCCATTTCTAGACTTACAAATTTCCCCTATTTATCCTGAAATAATACAAGGTCTTTACACTTCTATCTATATAATGCACATATTTGAAAACACTTGTTTTTGACCAAGGTTTTTCCAGTTTTCTAAGAGCACTTTATGAATCATCAGTGCCTTAGATTTGTGTGTGTGTAATGTCTAAATTTAATCAGATAATTTTACTTATGAGTACAATGATTGCAAAATCTATACATAAAAATAAACTGGATATATTGTTTGTTATAAGAATTGTACAACTTGGAATATTACATGTAAAATGCTAAATAAAAAGATAAAGACCACTTCCTATGAGGATGTGTTCCCAGAGCTTTTTCAGTAGCTTTTCTTTTAGAAGGAGAAGCAGAATCAACTCCAAGTCCTAGAGCAACTCTCATCTGGTTTTTTCTATCAAACTTAATATTGATTCTCCTCAAGAACACTAGTTCTACTTTGCTGTGTTCTTTATCCCTAAGGGGCAAGGGTGCAGTCGGCACATTCAATCGGCTCTTTTCATTGGCAAATATCGGCTCGTTGGCTTTATTGTACCATATCCATCAGCAAGCATCGGCAATTTGTATCGGCAAGGGTGATCGGCTATATTTGGCCGATGCATGTGAACGTCGGGCCATGGCCACGTGACTAAAAGTGACCGTTTTTTTTGTATGTTTTGAACGTTGGAGCGTGCATGTTTTTTTTTTTTTTTTCTTTTTTTAACTTCTATATAAACCACCATCAACAAACATACTACATATTCATCAAACAAACTACATACAAATATAAACTATCAACATTGAAGCCATGACAAACTACAGACCACCTATGACTGTCTTCGAGGTTAAAGACTCGATGCAGTACCACATGCTTGACGATGACAAGCATAAAACCGCCGTTAGGTCTCTGATTAACGACATACAAGCTCAAAAGTCTGCTCACCTTGTCGAAATTCATGAACGACGAGCGCACCATAACGAGCTCGACGTCCAGTACGTTACATACCTGCAACAGAAGGTCGCCTGGTTGGACCAAACACTTCAGCAGCTTACTGCCGCCGAAGTCACATTAGCGAGGACGCTTGAACACGCTTTATTTTGGCAAGGTAGCGTCGGCGAAGTAGACCCGGGAGAGGAATACGCGACTCCCGCCGGCGAGAAGACGAACTCCCCTGAACACTATGAATACATCCACCGCAATGACGGTGACAGTGACGTGGACTCTGACGATTCGCAGTTTGGTTGGCGCTAACTTGTAATTTTAGTTTTAGGATAATGTTTTAATTTAGTATGTTTTCGAATTTCTTAAGTATGTAATGTTTTATGTTTTAAATAAATGTAATGTTAGTTATTTAATGTTTAATAATAAAATTGTTTAAAAAAAATTGGTAACTTTTGACAAGAATTTGGCACTACACCGTCACTTTTGGCTAGTTTTTGGCAAGAATTAGCTAGTTTTGGCAAGAGCATGTGGCACTTTGCTATTAGTTTAAAAAGAGCTAAAAGTTGCCAAAGAGCCACAAATCGGCTCTGCACCCTTACCCCTAAGAGACAACCCAAATTCCCTTAACCCATTCATGCCAAAGGTGTGAACAGTACAATTTCCATCCCTTGTCAACTTGACCAAAACCTTGTAAACTTTGTTTATCTAGCGGCGGACGTTATTTCTGTACTGAGTATGCATATGAAGGCAAGAATATAAACCGGACAAACGTTTACGGAAAAAAACCATTGAACATTCACAAACATAAATAAACGAATAAAAAATATGTTTATCGTTGTCTATTTAACTAAACAAGTATTGATATACGTTCATTCATTTTAAACAATTCATTAATGTTAGGGGTAAGGGTGTAGTCGGTTAGTTCTATCGGCAAAAAGCATCGGCTAGTTTTGGCAAATAGCTAGTTTTGGCAAGTTTAGCTAGTTTTGGCAAGAGCATGTGGCACTTTGCTATTAGTTTAAAAAGAGCTAAAAGTTGCCAAAGAGCCACAAATCGGCTCTGCACCCTTACCCCTAAGAGACAACCCAAATTCCCTTAACCCATTCATGCCAAAGGTGTGAACAGTACAATTTCCATCCCTTGTCAACTTGACCAAAACCTTGTAAACTTTGTTTATCTAGCGGCGGACGTTATTTCTGTACTGAGTATGCATATGAAGGCAAGAATATAAACCGGACAAACGTTTACGGAAAAAAACCATTGAACATTCACAAACATAAATAAACGAATAAAAAATATGTTTATCGTTGTCTATTTAACTAAACAAGTATTGATATACGTTCATTCATTTTAAACAATTCATTAATGTTAGGGGTAAGGGTGTAGTCGGTTAGTTCTATCGGCAAAAAGCATCGGCTAGCATCGGCTCTTTAGCAACCCTATAGCACATGCATCGGCTAGTTTTGGCAAGTTTAATCGGCTAGTTTTGGCATATATATCGGCTAGTTTTGGCAAGAATCGGCTAGTTTTGGCAAGTTTAATCGGCTAGTTTTGGCAAGTTTAATCGGCTAGTTTTGGCAAGTTTAATCGGCTAGTTTTGGCAAGTTATATCGGCTATTTTGGCTTTTGTTGATCCTTGTGAACGTTGGGAGCGTGCTTGTGACCGTTTTTTTTTGTTCTTGTGCCAAAACTTCAATACTTCATCGGAAACATAACCGGGAAATTTGGGGGTTTTTCTTGGCTTCTATTGCCGGAATACATGCCGATAAAACTTGCCGATGCTCCTAACGTATAGCACCCTTATTCCGGTGAGATCGGAAACCCCTTTTTGGGGTTTCCGGTGGTTGCCGGCCAGAAACGTTCACTTTTTTTACGGCCAAATCTTTGTTTGGCTTTGGCAAGGGTGTAGTTGGCTATTTGGCTACTTTAATCGGTTTTCCGGCGACCCTTTTTTTGGGGTTTCCGGTTTAATCGATTTTCTGGTGAACTATTTGATGGTATTTCTGGTTAGATCGTGGCTGCATGTAATTGGGTGACCCATTTTTGGGGTTTCTGGTGGTGTTGCTTCGGTTTTTCGGTCACTCTTATTTAGGGTTTCCTGTTGCTTCGGTTTTCCGGCGAGCCCTTTCTTGGGTTTGCTTCGGTTAACTGCTGCTTCTGCTGCTGCTTACCGTGGCTGTGGTTTTTCGGCGAACCCTTTCTTGGGTTGCTTCGGTTTTCCGGCGAACCCTTTCTTGGGTTTTTACGGTTAACTGTTGCTGTTGCTTATGTATATATGTATATATATCTTTTTACATTGCCGTTAATTGCATGTTTGTGATTAGCTTGGTGGTAGCGTTGCCGGATTTTCTTTGGTAGTGTTGCCGTATTTTGTTCCATTAAAGAAATAGGTAGCCGGAAAAAGTAGTTTTAGCCAATGATGATATCGTTGAACAGTTAGGTTGCCGGTGTTACGTTAAATGGGCAATGATGATACAAAATGTTCGTAAAAATGGGACTCGGATGATCCGGGGCGTATCTTGGCGGGGTAAACCTTCGGCCATGGCGTCTCCGACTTCCGAAATTCCCGACCCCCAAATTCTGAGCCCAAGTTTATATTTTATAAAAAAACGGTCATTTTTATGTTTTCCGGCAACTTTGTTTATCTAGCGGCGGACGTTATTTCTGTACTGAGTATGCATATGAAGGCAAGAATATAAACCGGACAAACGTTTACGGAAAAAAACCATTGAACATTCACAAACATAAATAAACGAATAAAAAATATGTTTATCGTTGTCTATTTAACTAAACAAGTATTGATATACGTTCATTCATTTTAAACAATTCATTAATGTTAGGGGTAAGGGTGTAGTCGGTTAGTTCTATCGGCAAAAAGCATCGGCTAGCAAGTTTAATCGGCTATTTATGGCAAGTTTATCGGCTAGTTTTGGCAAGTTTAATCGGCTAGTTTTGGCAAGTTTAATCGGCTAGTTTTGGCAAGTTTAATCGGCTAGTTTTGGCATATATATCGGCATGTTTTGGCTGATGCTTAAGAAATTACAAGGAAAATGATTAATTTATTTATGATATTCTACTAATAATCCACCTAAAGTTATAATCTTATGAAACATGTAATTTATTAGATTTTTTTATTATCTCATCTCTTGATTTCTTATGTGTAGTGATTGTTGTGTTAGAAATACTATTAAGAACTTATTTTAAAATGGTATATCATTTTTTGAGTAGTGACATAGACATTTAATTTAAAACGAAAGGTAATACTCTGCTGATAGGTATGCTCATCGTTTTATTTTTCCTACATATTTTCACGTTTTGGTCGAAAGTCAAATGGAAACCGTCTCTTTATTCATTGGTAGATTATATGTGGGTAGAGTTAAACCTGTCTACATTACATCATACTTTGGCTTATGTTTGGACGGGGAGAATATCTTTGAAAGAGGCAACCTGCTATACCGGTAACCATGAAGCACCATAGACCTCTACCCCATTCCATATAACTAATGTTCACTCTTAAAATAGGCCACTGACACACAATTGTCCCTTCGCTCTCCCTCCAATGGAATCACTCTCTTTCCCATGATTCTCTCTCTCTTTTCTTGATATTTTCCGATCACCAATTCATTTCCAACATATCTAAACAAAATCCTTAAAAAACCATAGATACACAAACACATATATATTTGTTTGTGTCACATAATATAAAACATAATAAATACCTTAAAAAACTTTGTTTTTCTATTAAAAAAAAACATGTTAGATCTTAACTTAAACTTCCTTAATCAACTAGACCAAGACCAAACAACATCATTTAGAGACACCCAAGAATCTTGTACCTCAAACTCATCCATCATTAATGCTGACACCAGTAATGCCGGCGACGGTGACGGCGACGGTGACGATGACTCTAGTTTTTCCGGTTTCAACTTTGATATCTTAAAAGTTGGTGATACTAATGTTCAGTCCGAGTTGACTCGTCAGCCCGAGTTGGTGACTCAGCATCTGTTTCCACTGAGTCATAACTCGAACTCGGAGTCATTTTCGTTGTGTTCAGAGAGTAATGGGTTGAAAGAAATCAACGTACAACAACAAGACGAAATCAATGTACAACAAGTAATGCATAAAGTACAACCTAATAAAAAGAGTAGAAGAGGACCAAGGTCAAGAAGTTCACAATACCGAGGTGTTACTTTTTATAGAAGGACCGGTAGATGGGAGTCACATATTTGGTTAGTTTCTTTACTTTCTTTTTTATTTTTTTTATTATGTACTGTATATGAAAATAATACTATATATGTGTAGATATAGTTATAGATATAGGTAATTTGGTACATATAATATAGATATATATAGATATAAAAAGATATACTTTGGTTTGATGGTTATAGTTATAATTGTACTTTTTATGTTATGATGCAGGGATTGTGGGAAACAAGTTTATTTGGGTAAGGATATTTATTTTCTTTGTGTTGCTATTTTTAGTATACATTATTATCTATGTTTTTTACTATTTCTGGTAACTTGTGATCATTATTAATTAATCATTATACTATAGTCCTGGATTTTATTTTAATTTCTTGGTTGTGTATATAGGGGGATTTGATACTGCTCATGCTGCAGCTAGGTATGGTAATTTGTTTATAAGTTTATTTTATCTTTAGGCTAATGGCACGAAATTGTAATGATCTATCAAATGGTATCGAACCGGAAGGCTATTTTCTTTTTAATTTGTTTGAAAGTTACGTTGTTATTTTAATTTTTCTTAAGATACATGTAGAATTCGTATGGTAATGGTTATCGGTTACTAATTGCCCCCTTTTAATCATTGATGTTGAATCTTGGCTATTTTCAACTCATATGATATGTTTAAGGGAAGTGGGATGTAGACAGCCATACCTCTACCCAACCAACAGTAGAGTACTGCTTTCAGAAAATGATATATTAAATGCATTAAGAGTAAAAGTTGAAACTTTGATGGTTGAAAGCTGATTTTAATGTACAAATTTTAAAAATGTGTTAGTGCAACCATAATTTAAGGATGAATGGAGTATATGTCATTACATACATACATCTATCATTCATATTATGTTACATTTTGGTGACATTAGCCATTTTGTGTTTTTGCAACTTTATTCTTTGTTGTTGACTAAAGTTTGATTGTGATATCCAGAGCGTATGATCGAGCAGCAATTAAATTCCGAGGTGTTGATGCTGATATAAATTTTGATCTAAGTGATTATGAGGAGGACATGAAGCAGGTTTGAATTCTGTTAAATCCAATATTTATTTTACATTTAATTTAAATACTCTCTTTCTATTTTTGAGTTTTATGTTTTTTTTGGTTTGAGTAGATGAAGAACTTCTCGAAAGAAGAATTTGTGCATATACTAAGAAGGCAAAGCACAGGATTTTCGAGGGGAAGCTCAAAGTATAGAGGGGTGACATTGCACAAATGTGGCAGATGGGAAGCGCGAATGGGGCAGTTTTTAGGCAAAAAGTGAGGATCTTTTTTGTTATAACTTCATTAGAATTAATGCATTGTTTGAGCTAATGATTATATAGATAATTGAGGTGGATTCAGATTGACAATTAGGTTAACTTTATATGATATTTCTGTGATTCCTTGTCTGGATAGCAAATAATAGATAGCAATTTGATAAACAAGAATGATTCCGGGGCCTAAATTATCATCATGGAGATTACAATGCTTGCATTTCAGGTATATATATCTTGGACTATTCGACAGTGAAGCAGATGCTGCAAGGTCCTAATGATCATGAATTAAACATTCAATTCCTTCCTTCATACTGAATTATATTTACCAATTCCCAACTTCAAAAGGATATTATCCAACAATCTCTCCCTTGTTGTTAAAAAAAATTTAGGGCTTATGACAAGGCAGCCATCGAGTGTAATGGAAGAGA
The DNA here is from genome assembly GCA_034093135.1 of Erigeron breviscapus. Taxonomy (NCBI): domain Eukaryota; kingdom Viridiplantae; phylum Streptophyta; class Magnoliopsida; order Asterales; family Asteraceae; genus Erigeron; species Erigeron breviscapus. The sequence goes on along the minus strand of CM067173.1, from coordinate 23,977,035 downwards.
AGCCGTGACCAACTTTGAGGCCAGTACTTATGAAGGGAACACTCTTCCTGCACCGAGTCATGGTAATTTATATTTTCACTTTTCACTTTTTCTTTTTCGACCAAATATCTTTAAAGGTTATAAAAGGCGTCTATTGTGTGGTTCAGAGAACGACCATAATCTGAATTTAAGCTTAGGAATTGCATCCCCTTCTGTTGGAGCCGGTCCTAGTAGAAATGATACTTTAGTGCAATCCCATATGAATTATGGGCATGACACTCGGAGATTACAGGTAACAAATAGTCCAAACAAGTTTTATATTAAGACTGTTATTATCATCTTAAGTTTGCGGTTTAATCTTCCATCTTTGAAATATCTTTTGATAAATTACTCTCTATGTTATGTTATAGCATTCCGAGAACCCTGTTTCAACCACAGCAGGCGGTAAAACAGCTATTAAAAGACTACCCATAACATCAGGACAATCTCCATCATGGAATGGTGTATACCCAACCATTGTTCCCAACTACGAGGTAGATTCTGTAGTAAGTATTGTAAGTTGTTCTTGCTTTGATATAATTACGACATGCTTAGTCAACATGATGCGTTTTTTGGCATCCAAAGACCGGACATTGTTCAGTTTTCGTGCAATAGATCAAGTTTCCATTTTGTTGCTTGGTTGGTTGATATACTCATTTACTAAAAACCTAGAGTTTTCTTTTGACTTCAGATTGTCAACAAATAGTTACATGGAACATATCAGTAATTTCATAATTTGTAAAGGATAATTACATCAAAAGCTATGACTGTGATATCAGATATATGTTTTGGGTGACCAACTAATTTTGTACGATAAATAAACATCAAATTACATGGTCAAAAAAGTCACCAATACATTATTTGACATCATTGTGTTGATTGCTAAGCTAGGCATGTTACCTTAAATTGAACTTTTTGAAAGTTCTTTACTTTAAATCAGAATGGGGTTATCTCGCCTAAATCTGTTGGTTACGTTTCTATTCAATTAGCCCATTTGTAATACATGATTTGCGATAGATTGAAGATACTTGGAGCTAAAATCACTTACAATGCGCCTAAGAAATGTGTTTTGGTCTTAATTAGCGTTCTTTCTCAGGAAAATACGACAAATACTAGGACCATAGCAGGGACATTACAAGGACAACCCAACTGGGGGTGGCAACTGCAGAGCCACAATCACGTTCCATTAGCAGCATCATCACGATTCTCAGCTCCATTAGCCGCTTCTGTCATGACTTCTGGCAGCAGCCACCATTCAATGGCGGCTTTCAACAGCCATTATCATTCTCCGTCCATTGCTGCCACTAGCTCTTCTCAATACTATTACCAGACAAAGCCACCACCACCTCCACCTTAATCAGTCAACACAAAACATTGTTTATAGTGACCGTTGACTGATTGTTTCCATATAGTAATCGCTATAGGCTAGCTATTAAGCAACAAAATTGCCTGATATATATTTTGTGTCTCTGTGTGAGTAAAGAGAGAAAGAATCTATGAGCTCTAAGTGTGGTACTAGTCTACTTCTAAACAGATTTTTAGTAGTAAAAAAGCGTGCATATCCAGATTTGGAAGCTATGATGGCTTAGGTTGATTCACTCAACATTTGAGACCCGACTCTTTCTATTTCAAGATGACATTGTGAGTATCAACAAATGATATGTATATAAGCGCATACAAGTTAGCACACATTGATTTTCTTATTGCACCCGAACGAAGAAAAACCATATGTGAGGACATTTAAACATTCATCATTCGTCATAACTCTAAAAAGGCCACTTCAAACTACGATGGGCACGTCCAAAAATACAATTGTTAGTTATCTGTAACAATCTCGCTAAACGAAAACTAAAAGTTCAACGAACATTTTCCATTGTTTTCATAAACTACATAATTTTCTTTGTGTTTACATCGAGTTTTTGATTCATTTAGTTATTTTCTTGTATATGTTACAATACAAAACAACATAAATTATAACCCCCATTGTAGAAAAAGTATTCTCATAACACATTGGTAGAGAATATCGGCAGTAAAATGCTTCTTGATCCAATTGGTAGTAAGTTATTGGCGAATGCAATTTAAAGAGAAAAAAAAAGGTATCTAATGCAATTATAGTCAAGTTGATAGCTTCAGTGGAGAGGGTCTTGCCACGATAAAAAAAGGCCAAAGGGTCCTTGTCTTCAACGGGACCATCTCTCACTCAAAATTGATTGAATTTCACATTGGTTTCAAGCTTTAACTAGGAATCTGACACCTAACACCGCTAGGGCCTAGGGGTGTTATAACCTATATATCGTATTCGTTGTTGGTGTGGAGGTAAAAGGTTTGGTTATGAACCAAACTACCATAGAAGGCAGAACAATTGAAAACACGTGGCGAGGTTCGGGCTTAGGATAGAGAAGTGAACAATTGCCATATCATACATTTAAGGCAGCCTATATTCGTACCATTCTTCTTTATGGGTGGTGATCTGTACATCACCAATTTTTAACCGTACATCACTAAACATGCTTTAAAGTATTGTATAATACAATAATGTGATACAATTATGCACAATTGTTATAACAAACAATACAAGTATATAATACATAGCAGTGATATTTTATAGTAGTGATAGTTATATAAAAAAGTGTGATACCATTATGTAGATGTAAATTTCATAACAGTTTTAGTTAGTCTATGTTAAAATTCATGGATGATTTTAGTCTAATAAAATATATACTACTCGTAACTATTAAGTCTTGGATCATGGAAAAGAAGCTTTTGTTTAAGCTTAATGGGGCTTTTTGTTGATACATATTTCTCTATAAATAAGAGACGATATATAAAGGTTTATGTGGCTATTTTGTTTAGTTGACAATTCAGCTTTTTGTCCGTGTAATTTTATGAATTTCTTTATTGTATTTGATAGTATTTAATTAATAAATATTACTTAAGTAAACAAGATATAATCGTTGCCATAGTTTCATAATAAATAATTATAACAGCTTATCGAAATTTTTGTTTTTTGTTGCCTCAGAATGTTACATCCGTAAACTGATCTTGAGTTTCATAAGGATATTTTTTTTTCCTTTTAATATATAATCTTCTAATCTTCCTTCTATTTGTTTTCTTTTTAATATATAACTTTTAATCCGTATTTCATTGTCGTATTGCTTAGACTTTGGATCTTTATCATCGAATACAGGTAATATAGGTATTCCTCATCTGAGATTGATTGTGTGAGTCTTATATTAGTCTTAATCCAGGCCATAAGGGTTTGGGTTGGGTTATTTGATTAAACGTTCATCAATTTCATGTTATTCGGGTGATTAAATGGTTGGTTTATGATGTAAAGGATTTAGGGATTAATAGGTTGATTAAAGGTAATGAAAGTGCAATTAAAAGGATTAATTTTAAATCCCCAGGTTGGATTTGGGGTATGGGTTAGTATGGGATTCGTTTGATCAAAGCGTAAAAGTGTAGTTGCTGGTCTGCACCCCTGGTGCGACGCACCAAAGGAGGTGCGGCGCACCACCTGCCCAGATTTTACAAAAGGTGTCGTTTAGCTTATCTTTCGATCTTATACTTGTTCTAGGTTATTGGAGACACCTAGTCATCGTTGTATTGTGCTTGTAGCTTGTTGTTAAGCTGTATCAAGGTAAGATACACTACTTTTGTCACGCTGAGGGTTCAACAAGCAAAGGTTTCATACTTATAACTTCCTTAACGGTAACTTATGATATATGTGGGTATCTCGGGTTACACGGGAGGCATTATGGGATATGTAGTTGACCATGAGACCTGAAATGCAGACCCTATCGTAGTGAAATGAAGTATTGCTTAATGTAGTATATTGTTATGCAGTTTTGTGTGTTGTGCGTTGTGCCTAATGAGCTTGTCTAATAATGGAGAAATGTTTTAATTGGACAAATGCTTTTAAATTAAGTGTGATCTTACTTAGCTATTCTTATAGCTAACACTTGTTTCTTTAATGTGGTTGTTCCCTCAGGTTTAGCTTGATGGACTAGTGACGCAGGACTTATGAGCTTGGGTAGATGCAATGAAGGAGCCTTAGCTACCCATAGTTGCTTATTATGGAGACTTTTGAATACATTTCATTTTGATGTCGAATTTATGTAATAATGTGTGAACGGTTGTTTAATGTTGGGCAACCGTTGGGTTTTCATTTGAACTAATGTTTGATATGGCATGTAACACCAATAAAACGTAGAAACCGAAATGTTTTTATCGGTTTGACTTTTAAAGTCTTTTCTTCCGCAATTTAACACCGTTAGGTGAAAGTTTTTGAAAACCCATATTTTTAAACGTCGGGTGTTACAAGTTGGTATCAGAGAATTGGTTTAAGTGAACCAAAATTCGACTTATGCCGTAGGATTTTGGACTTAGACCGATGAGAAATAGGTTAGGCTTAAGTAGGATGCCTATCTAATGAAGTGGAATGCTCTAAGACGGGTTGGGGAGTGAGTGAGAGTGTGATATAAGGCTTGTTATTGTGTGTGATAATGTAGTTATATGTAGTAGAGCCTTAACATATGTAGTCACTCTTTAATTCTTGCTAACCGTCGTCGTTGCTTTGTAGAATTAATGGCAAACACTAGAGCTAGTAATCAGAGAGCAGGAGGAAATGGTGATGGTGTTCCTCCTAATGGAAACGGGGCTGGAAATGAAGTAGAGCAAAGGCCACCCCGTGCACAAAATCGTCGTCTTGGTGATCCACCAACTGTCTCTGAAGTAGATAGGGCAAACCCGGTTATAGAGCAGGTTCCTAATCAAGCCCAACTACATGAAGAATTGAGAGCTATTCGAGCTCTCTTAATGAGAAATGAAGAAGAGTTAGCTCAAATGAGGGCTGAGAGAAATGCAGAAAGGATTGGGAGTGAACAAAGAGGTGAGCGTTCGGAAGGGAATTACTCTAATCCCTCCCAAAGTGCTGAACCATCCATGGCAGCCGTGGGTGCTAATGGAGTTAATAATGGAGAAATGTTTTAATTGGACAAATGCTTTTAAATTAAGTGTGATCTTACTTAGCTATTCTTATAGCTAACACTTGTTTCTTTAATGTGGTTGTTCCCTCAGGTTTAGCTTGATGGACTAGTGACGCAGGACTTATGAGCTTGGGTAGATGCAATGAAGGAGCCTTAGCTACCCATAGTTGCTTATTATGGAGACTTTTGAATACATTTCATTTTGATGTCGAATTTATGTAATAATGTGTGAACGGTTGTTTAATGTTGGGCAACCGTTGGGTTTTCATTTGAACTAATGTTTGATATGGCATGTAACACCAATAAAACGTAGAAACCGAAATGTTTTTATCGGTTTGACTTTTAAAGTCTTTTCTTCCGCAATTTAACACCGTTAGGTGAAAGTTTTTGAAAACCCATATTTTTAAACGTCGGGTGTTACAAGTTGGTATCAGAGAATTGGTTTAAGTGAACCAAAATTCGACTTATGCCGTAGGATTTTGGACTTAGACCGATGAGAAATAGGTTAGGCTTAAGTAGGATGCCTATCTAATGAAGTGGAATGCTCTAAGACGGGTTGGGGAGTGAGTGAGAGTGTGATATAAGGCTTGTTATTGTGTGTGATAATGTAGTTATATGTAGTAGAGCCTTAACATATGTAGTCACTCTTTAATTCTTGCTAACCGTCGTCGTTGCTTTGTAGAATTAATGGCAAACACTAGAGCTAGTAATCAGAGAGCAGGAGGAAATGGTGATGGTGTTCCTCCTAATGGAAACGGGGCTGGAAATGAAGTAGAGCAAAGGCCACCCCGTGCACAAAATCGTCGTCTTGGTGATCCACCAACTGTCTCTGAAGTAGATAGGGCAAACCCGGTTATAGAGCAGGTTCCTAATCAAGCCCAACTACATGAAGAATTGAGAGCTATTCGAGCTCTCTTAATGAGAAATGAAGAAGAGTTAGCTCAAATGAGGGCTGAGAGAAATGCAGAAAGGATTGGGAGTGAACAAAGAGGTGAGCGTTCGGAAGGGAATTACTCTAATCCCTCCCAAAGTGCTGAACCATCCATGGCAGCCGTGGGTGCTAATGGAGTTAATAATGGAGGACATGGAGTTGTTAATGCATGTTTCCCTCCTAATGGAAACGGGGCTGGAAATGAAGTAGAGCAAAGGCCACCCCGTGCACAAAATCGTCGTCTAGGTGATGCAGTCACCTAAACTAAATAATGCAGGATCGAGCTCGTTAAACTTTGATGCAGGAAAGTGTTAAGCTTAACCCGTACTTGCCCTAGCCCGGCTAAGTGCGTTGACGTAGTTGTTGCTTGGGTGGCTCCTTGCAACATGGTCTTTATAATGCAGGGCGAGTAATACGAGGGGTCTGACCAACCTCCACATACGGATTACTCTTGGATTGGCTTGCCATTCCTTAACGACGCTTGATGTACAACCGTGTGGGGTTTGTCATCTAGTCGGGTGTAACTTATGTTACACATTAACGCAGTTAATAACGTAGTAAAGCAGTCAATGTAGAAAGCAGTTATGTGGTTAAACGTGTGTAATGAAGTAATGCAGGATAGGCACATTTAGGGTGATTCATCCTAATTGATATGAAGTTGTTATGCAGTTTTGTGTGTTGTGCGTTGTGCCTAATGAGCTTGTCTAATAATGGAGAAATGTTTTAATTGGACAAATGCTTTTAAATTAAGTGTGATCTTACTTAGCTATTCTTATAGCTAACACTTGTTTCTTTAATGTGGTTGTTCCCTCAGGTTTAGCTTGATGGACTAGTGACGCAGGACTTATGAGCTTGGGTAGATGCAATGAAGGAGCCTTAGCTACCCATAGTTGCTTATTATGGAGACTTTTGAATACATTTCATTTTGATGTCGAATTTATGTAATAATGTGTGAACGGTTGTTTAATGTTGGGCAACCGTTGGGTTTTCATTTGAACTAATGTTTGATATGGCATGTAACACCAATAAAACGTAGAAACCGAAATGTTTTTATCGGTTTGACTTTTAAAGTCTTTTCTTCCGCAATTTAACACCGTTAGGTGAAAGTTTTTGAAAACCCATATTTTTAAACGTCGGGTGTTACAAGTTGGTATCAGAGAATTGGTTTAAGTGAACCAAAATTCGACTTATGCCGTAGGATTTTGGACTTAGACCGATGAGAAGTAGGTTAGGCTTAAGTAGGATGCCTATCTAATGAAGTGGAATGCTCTAAGACGGGTTGGGGAGTGAGTGAGAGTGTGATATAAGGCTTGTTATTGTGTGTGATAATGTAGTTATATGTAGTAGAGCCTTAACATATGTAGTCACTCTTTAATTCTTGCTAACCGTCGTCGTTGCTTTGTAGAATTAATGGCAAACACTAGAGCTAGTAATCAGAGAGCAGGAGGAAATGGTGATGGTGTTCCTCCTAATGGAAACGGGGCTGGAAATGAAGTAGAGCAAAGGCCACCCCGTGCACAAAATCGTCGTCTTGGTGATCCACCAACTGTCTCTGAAGTAGATAGGGCAAACCCGGTTATAGAGCAGGTTCCTAATCAAGCCCAACTACATGAAGAATTGAGAGCTATTCGAGCTCTCTTAATGAGAAATGAAGAAGAGTTAGCTCAAATGAGGGCTGAGAGAAATGCAGAAAGGATTGGGAGTGAACAAAGAGGTGAGCGTTCGGAAGGGAATTACTCTAATCCCTCCCAAAGTGCTGAACCATCCATGGCAGCCGTGGGTGCTAATGGAGTTAATAATGGAGGACATGGAGTTGTTAATGCACCTCGTGTTAATAACTTCAAATACGAAAGTTTTCAGAAATGTGGTGCTAAGGAATTTGATGGTACCCAAAATGCAGTGGGAGCTATGGAGTGGATTGAGGACATTGAGGTAGTTTTTGCATCTTGTTATTGTCCGGATGATATGAAGGTTTTGTGTGCTAGTAGGATGTTGAAGAAGAATGCCCGTAATTGGTGGAGGGCTACTACAGTGTCTATGGCTCCTGAGGTACTTGCAGTTATGCCTTGGGGAACTTTTAAGGAGAAATTTCTTGAGGAGTATGTGGGAACGCGTGAGTTAAGGTTGATTGAAAAAGAGTTTAGATCGTTAGTTGCTAAACCCGGTGCAATTTCTGAATATGCACACTCGTTTATGGAGAAGTTGAAGTTTGTTGGACACTTGGTTCGAAGGCAGGAGGACCAAATTGAGGCTTATTGTGATGGTCTTCCCGCTAACTATCGTGGATTATGTAGACAACATGTGACTTTATCGGCGGCTATTAAGGAGTCAAAGAGGTTGGATGATGACTTCAAAAGTGAGAAAGTTGTGGTGAAGATTGATGACAAGAAAGCAGGGTTCAAAAGAGGGTCAAATTGGTCATCTAACTACAATAATAATAATAAGAAGTTTCGTGGGAATTCTAGCTCGAGTGGTGACAAAGATAAAAAGAAGAATGGGTCTTGGTGTGCTTTTTGCAAGAATGTTCATGAAGGTAAATGTTCCGATAAGACAAGAAGGTGTCATAAGTGTGGGAAGTCGGGACATCTTGCAACAGAATGTAGAGACAAGGTTCGTTGTTACAAGTGTCAAGAAACGGGTCATCTTATTGCCGATTGCCCACAAATGAAGAATGACGGGAAGAAAGCAGCTACTTCAGCAACAAACCCCCCCCCCCCTTTTTTTTTTTTGGTTCGAAGGCAGGAGGACCAAATTGAGGCTTATTGTGATGGTCTTCCCGCTAACTATCGAGGATTATGTAGACAACATGTGACTTTATCGGCGGCTATTAAGGAGTCAAAGAGGTTGGATGATGACTTCAAAAGTGAGAAAGTTGTGGTGAAGATTGATGACAAGAAAGCAGGGTTCAAAAGAGGGTCAAATTGGTCATCTAACTACAATAATAATAATAAGAAGTTTCGTGGGAATTCTAGCTCGAGTGGTGACAAAGATAAAAAGAAGAATGGGTCTTGGTGTGCTTTTTGCAAGAATGTAGTTATATGTAGTAGAGCCTTAACATATGTAGTCACTCTTTAATTCTTGCTAACCGTCGTCGTTGCTTTGTAGAATTAATGGCAAACACTAGAGCTAGTAATCAGAGAGCAGGAGGAAATGGTGATGGTGTTCCTCCTAATGGAAACGGGGCTGGAAATGAAGTAGAGCAAAGGCCACCCCGTGCACAAAATCGTCGTCTTGGTGATCCACCAACTGTCTCTGAAGTAGATAGGGCAAACCCGGTTATAGAGCAGGTTCCTAATCAAGCCCAACTACATGAAGAATTGAGAGCTATTCGAGCTCTCTTAATGAGAAATGAAGAAGAGTTAGCTCAAATGAGGGCTGAGAGAAATGCAGAAAGGATTGGGAGTGAACAAAGAGGTGAGCGTTCGGAAGGGAATTACTCTAATCCCTCCCAAAGTGCTGAACCATCCATGGCAGCCGTGGGTGCTAATGGAGTTAATAATGGAGGACATGGAGTTGTTAATGCACCTCGTGTTAATAACTTCAAATACGAAAGTTTTCAGAAATGTGGTGCTAAGGAATTTGATGGTACCCAAAATGCAGTGGGAGCTATGGAGTGGATTGAGGACATTGAGGTAGTTTTTGCATCTTGTTATTGTCCGGATGATATGAAGGTTTTGTGTGCTAGTAGGATGTTGAAGAAGAATGCCCGTAATTGGTGGAGGGCTACTACAGTGTCTATGGCTCCTGAGGTACTTGCAGTTATGCCTTGGGGAACTTTTAAGGAGAAATTTCTTGAGGAGTATGTGGGAACGCGTGAGTTAAGGTTGATTGAAAAAGAGTTTAGATCGTTAGTTGCTAAACCCGGTGCAATTTCTGAATATGCACACTCGTTTATGGAGAAGTTGAAGTTTGTTGGACACTTGGTTCGAAGGCAGGAGGACCAAATTGAGGCTTATTGTGATGGTCTTCCCGCTAACTATCGTGGATTATGTAGACAACATGTGACTTTATCGGCGGCTATTAAGGAGTCAAAGAGGTTGGATGATGACTTCAAAAGTGAGAAAGTTGTGGTGAAGATTGATGACAAGAAAGCAGGGTTCAAAAGAGGGTCAAATTGGTCATCTAACTACAATAATAATAATAAGAAGTTTCGTGGGAATTCTAGCTCGAGTGGTGACAAAGATAAAAAGAAGAATGGGTCTTGGTGTGCTTTTTGCAAGAATGTTCATGAAGGTAAATGTTCCGATAAGACAAGAAGGTGTCATAAGTGTGGGAAGTCGGGACATCTTGCAACAGAATGTAGAGACAAGGTTCGTTGTTACAAGTGTCAAGAAACGGGTCATCTTATTGCCGATTGCCCACAAATGAAGAATGACGGGAAGAAAGCAGCTACTTCAGCAACAAAAGTGAGAGCCTTGCAAATGACTGTTGATGATGCTAAGAACAACGACGAAGTGGTATGTGGTACTTTCCTTGTTAATTCGAAACCTGCTTCTGTTTTATTTGATTCGGGTGCAAATAGGTCGTTTGTGTCTACTTTATTTGCTCCTAAGCTAGGAAGAGTCACTACCCCTTTAGATTGCTCGATAGAGGTGGAAATTGCTAATGGTACGGTTAGTGATATACGTGTGGGTTATGATGATTGTGACATTGAGATTGAAGGTCGTTTGTTGCTAAACCCGGTGCAATTTCTGAATATGCACACTCGTTTATGGAGAAGTTGAAGTTTGTTGGACACTTGGTTCGAAGGCAGGAGGACCAAATTGAGGCTTATTGTGATGGTCTTCCCGCTAACTATCGTGGATTATGTAGACAACATGTGACTTTATCGGCGGCTATTAAGGAGTCAAAGAGGTTGGATGATGACTTCAAAAGTGAGAAAGTTGTGGTGAAGATTGATGACAAGAAAGCAGGGTTCAAAAGAGGGTCAAATTGGTCATCTAACTACAATAATAATAATAAGAAGTTTCGTGGGAATTCTAGCTCGAGTGGTGACAAAGATAAAAAGAAGAATGGGTCTTGGTGTGCTTTTTGCAAGAATGTTCATGAAGGTAAATGTTCCGATAAGACAAGAAGGTGTCATAAGTGTGGGAAGTCGGGACATCTTGCAACAGAATGTAGAGACAAGGTTCGTTGTTACAAGTGTCAAGAAACGGGTCATCTTATTGCCGATTGCCCACAAATGAAGAATGACGGGAAGAAAGCAGCTACTTCAGCAACAAAAGTGAGAGCCTTGCAAATGACTGTTGATGATGCTAAGAACAACGACGAAGTGGTATGTGGTACTTTCCTTGTTAATTCGAAACCTGCTTCTGTTTTATTTGATTCGGGTGCAAATAGGTCGTTTGTGTCTACTTTATTTGCTCCTAAGCTAGGAAGAGTCACTACCCCTTTAGATTGCTCGATAGAGGTGGAAATTGCTAATGGTACGGTTAGTGATATACGTGTGGGTTATGATGATTGTGACATTGAGATTGAAGGTCGTTTGTTTCCGGTCCAGTTATTGCCTACTACCTTAGCCGGTTTTGATGTAGTGATTGGTATGGATTGGTTGTCTAGAAATGAAGCTAGTATTTTATGTTCCCAAAAGATTATTCGGTTTCCTACATCCGATGGTAATGTGGTAACGGTTTATGGAGATAAGAAGAGAGGGGGAATAAAGATCATTAGTATGATGAAGGCTATTAAATGTATAAGGAAGAATAAGAATCATTTCTTGGCCTATGTTATTGATGTGAGAAAGGAGAAGCCTTCTATTGCTAGTATTGATGTGGTATCCGATTTTCCCGATGTGTTTCCCGAAGATCTTCCCGGTATTCCTCCCGACCGTGAAGTTACTTTTCAGATAGATCTTATACCCGGTGCTGCACCTGTTGCTAAAGCACCTTACCGATTAGCTCCTACAGAAATGAAAGAGTTAATGTCCCAACTTCAGGAGTTACTTGACAAAGGTTTCATACAACCTAGTTCCTCGCCTTGGGGAGCTCCGGTTCTCTTTGTTAAAAAGAAGGATGGAACTATGCGCATGTGCATAGACTACCGTGAGTTGAATAAGCGAACGGTTAAGAATAAATATCCTCTCCCGCGAATTGATGATCTCTTTGATCAACTACATGGTGCTTCATATTTTTCAAAGATAGATTTGCGGTCCGGTTATCATCAATTGAAGGTTAAGAAGGAGGATGTAGCAAAGACAGCTTTCCGGACTAGATATGGTCATTATGAGTTCTTGGTCATGCCATTTGGGTTGACTAATGCTCCAGCCGCGTTTATGGATTTAATGAATCGGGTATGCCGTCCCTTTCTAGATCATTTTGTTATTGTGTTTATTGACGATATTTTGATCTATTCTAAGTCAGAAGATGAGCACCGTGAGCACTTGAAAGCAGTTTTGGAGGTGTTGAGGGAGAAGAAGTTGTATGCCAAGTTTTCTAAATGTGAGTTTTGGCTTCGAGAGGTGCAGTTTCTTGGTCATGTTATTTCATCAGAAGGTATTAAAGTGGATCCTTCAAAGATTGAAGCTGTTTCAAAGTGGGAGCAGCCAAAGACTCCTACTGAGATTAAAAGTTTTCTTGGTTTGGCTGGATATTATAGAAGGTTCATTCAGGATTTCTCCCGAATAGCCAAGCCCATGACTGAACTAACAAAGAAAGGAGTAAAGTTTGAGTGGACCGATAAGCAGGAGAATGCATTTCAAACATTGAAAAAGAAGTTGTGTGAAGCTCCTATACTTGCCTTACCTGAAGGTACCGATGATTTGGTTGTGTATAGTGATGCATCTATCACGGGTTTGGGTTGTGTACTGATGCAGAGGGACAAGGTGATCGCCTATGCTTCCCGCCAGTTGAAACCACATGAGAAGAATTACCCTACCCATGATCTTGAATTGGCCGCAGTTGTATTTGCATTAAAATTGTGGAGACATTACCTTTATGGTACAAAATGCACTTTGTTTACCGATCATAAAAGTTTGCAGTATGTCTTTAATCAAAAGATTGAAGCTGTTTCAAAGTGGGAGCAGCCAAAGACTCCTACTAAGATTAAAAGTTTTCTTGGTTTGGCTGGATATTATAGAAGGTTCATTCAGGATTTCTCCCGAATAGCCAAGCCCATGACTGAACTAACAAAGAAAGGAGTAAAGTTTGAGTGGACCGATAAGCAGGAGAATGCATTTCAAACATTGAAAAAGAAGTTGTGTGAAGCTCCTATACTTGCCTTACCTGAAGGTACCGATGATTTGGTTGTGTATAGTGATGCATCTATCACGGGTTTGGGTTGTGTACTGATGCAGAGGGACAAGGTGATCGCCTATGCTTCCCGCCAGTTGAAACCACATGAGAAGAATTACCCTACCCATGATCTTGAATTGGCCGCAGTTGTATTTGCATTAAAATTGTGGAGACATTACCTTTATGGTACAAAATGCACTTTGTTTACCGATCATAAAAGTTTGCAGTATGTCTTTAATCAAAAGGAGATGAACGTGAGGCAAAGAAGGTGGATGGAATTACTTAAGGATTACGATTGTGAAATTAAATGTATAAGGAAGAATAAGAATCATTTCTTGGCCTATGTTATTGATGTGAGAAAGGAGAAGCCTTCTATTGCTAGTATTGATGTGGTATCCGATTTTCCCGATGTGTTTCCCGAAGATCTTCCCGGTATTCCTCCCGACCGTGAAGTTACTTTTCAGATAGATCTTATACCCGGTGCTGCACCTGTTGCTAAAGCACCTTACCGATTAGCTCCTACAGAAATGAAAGAGTTAATGTCCCAACTTCAGGAGTTACTTGACAAAGGTTTCATACAACCTAGTTCCTCGCCTTGGGGAGCTCCGGTTCTCTTTGTTAAAAAGAAGGATGGAACTATGCGCATGTGCATAGACTACCGTGAGTTGAATAAGCGAACGGTTAAGAATAAATATCCTCTCCCGCGAATTGATGATCTCTTTGATCAACTACATGGTGCTTCATATTTTTCAAAGATAGATTTGCGGTCCGGTTATCATCAATTGAAGGTTAAGAAGGAGGATGTAGCAAAGACAGCTTTCCGGACTAGATATGGTCATTATGAGTTCTTGGTCATGCCATTTGGGTTGACTAATGCTCCAGCCGCGTTTATGGATTTAATGAATCGGGTATGCCGTCCCTTTCTAGATCATTTTGTTATTGTGTTTATTGACGATATTTTGATCTATTCTAAGTCAGAAGATGAGCACCGTGAGCACTTGAAAGCAGTTTTGGAGGTGTTGAGGGAGAAGAAGTTGTATGCCAAGTTTTCTAAATGTGAGTTTTGGCTTCGAGAGGTGCAGTTTCTTGGTCATGTTATTTCATCAGAAGGTATTAAAGTGGATCCTTCAAAGATTGAAGCTGTTTCAAAGTGGGAGCAGCCAAAGACTCCTACTGAGATTAAAAGTTTTCTTGGTTTGGCTGGATATTATAGAAGGTTCATTCAGGATTTCTCCCGAATAGCCAAGCCCATGACTGAACTAACAAAGAAAGGAGTAAAGTTTGAGTGGACCGATAAGCAGGAGAATGCATTTCAAACATTGAAAAAGAAGTTGTGTGAAGCTCCTATACTTGCCTTACCTGAAGGTACCGATGATTTGGTTGTGTATAGTGATGCATCTATCACGGGTTTGGGTTGTGTACTGATGCAGAGGGACAAGGTGATCGCCTATGCTTCCCGCCAGTTGAAACCACATGAGAAGAATTACCCTACCCATGATCTTGAATTGGCCGCAGTTGTATTTGCATTAAAATTGTGGAGACATTACCTTTATGGTACAAAATGCACTTTGTTTACCGATCATAAAAGTTTGCAGTATGTCTTTAATCAAAAGGAGATGAACGTGAGACAAAGGAGGTGGATGGAATTACTTAAGGATTACGATTGTGAAATCAAATACCATCCGGGAAAAGCCAATGTAGTGGCGGATGCACTAAGTAGGAAGGTGCAAAGTTCTTCTTGTAAGTTGATGAGCATGCAAGTTCAAGCCAAGTCGGGGCTACTTGATCGAATTAAGGAAGCACAAGTGAGGGCATTGATGAAGGATAACATTGACAATGAAAGCATTGGGAAGAAGAAACGTCTTGTGATGGAGACTAATAGCCGTGGGTTCAAAACATACAAGGGTCGAATTTGGGTGCCATTGCTTGGTGGTAACCGAGAATTGATCCTTGAGGAAGCCCATAGAAGTAGATATTCAGTACATCCCGGTGTCACCAAAATGTATGCAGATTTGAAGCCGATTTATTGGTGGCCGGATATTAAAGGAGAAGTAGCTCATTTTGTAGCAAAGTGTTTGACGTGTGCAAGAGTGAAGACGGACCATCAAAAGCCGTATGGTTTGTTGCATCAATTAGAAATTCCCGAGTGGAAATGGGATCATATTACCATGGACTTTGTAACGAAGCTACCTAAAACGCCGAAAGGGAATGATATGATATGGGTGATTGTAGATAGATTGACGAAGAGTGCTCATTTTCTAGCTACCCGACAAGATGTGCCTTTAACGAAGATGGCAAAGATGTACATTGATGAAGTAGTTGCGAAACATGGAGTTCCTTTATCTATTGTTTCAGATCGAGACTCGAGGTTTGTGTCAAACTTTTGGAAGGGTCTTCAACGGGAATTGGGTAGTAGAATAAATTTGAGTACCGCCTATCATCCCCAAACCGATGGGCAAAGTGAGAGAACCATTCAAACCTTGGAGGATATGTTGAGAACGTGTGTACTTGAATACGGTGGAGCATGGGATGATCATTTGAGGATGATTGAGTTTGCTTACAACAATAGTCACCATGCAAGCATTGGAATGCCACCATTTGAGATGTTACTGATGCAGAGGGACAAGGTGATCGCCTATGCTTCCCGCCAGTTGAAACCACATGAGAAGAATTACCCTACCCATGATCTTGAATTGGCCGCAGTTGTATTTGCATTAAAATTGTGGAGACATTACCTTTATGGTACAAAATGCACTTTGTTTACCGATCATAAAAGTTTGCAGTATGTCTTTAATCAAAAGGAGATGAACGTGAGGCAAAGAAGGTGGATGGAATTACTTAAGGATTACGATTGTGAAATCAAATACCATCCGGGAAAAGCCAATGTAGTGGCGGATGCACTAAGTAGGAAGGTGCAAAGTTCTTCTTGTAAGTTGATGAGCATGCAAGTTCAAGCCAAGTCGGGGCTACTTGATCGAATTAAGGAAGCACAAGTGAGGGCATTGATGAAGGATAACATTGACAATGAAAGCATTGGGAAGAAGAAACGTCTTGTGATGGAGACTAATAGCCGTGGGTTCAAAACATA
Organism: Erigeron breviscapus; assembly: GCA_034093135.1. NCBI lineage: Eukaryota > Viridiplantae > Streptophyta > Magnoliopsida > Asterales > Asteraceae > Erigeron > Erigeron breviscapus. Next base: position 23,960,781 of record CM067173.1, on the reverse strand, counting down.
CAAGGGTCGAATTTGGGTGCCATTGCTTGGTGGTAACCGAGAATTGATCCTTGAGGAAGCCCATAGAAGTAGATATTCAGTACATCCCGGTGTCACCAAAATGTATGCAGATTTGAAGCCGATTTATTGGTGGCCGGATATTAAAGGAGAAGTAGCTCATTTTGTAGCAAAGTGTTTGACGTGTGCAAGAGTGAAGACGGACCATCAAAAGCCGTATGGTTTGTTGCATCAATTAGAAATTCCCGAGTGGAAATGGGATCATATTACCATGGACTTTGTAACGAAGCTACCTAAAACGCCGAAAGGGAATGATATGATATGGGTGATTGTAGATAGATTGACGAAGAGTGCTCATTTTCTAGCTACCCGACAAGATGTGCCTTTAACGAAGATGGCAAAGATGTACATTGATGAAGTAGTTGCGAAACATGGAGTTCCTTTATCTATTGTTTCAGATCGAGACTCGAGGTTTGTGTCAAACTTTTGGAAGGGTCTTCAACGGGAATTGGGTAGTAGAATAAATTTGAGTACCGCCTATCATCCCCAAACCGATGGGCAAAGTGAGAGAACCATTCAAACCTTGGAGGATATGTTGAGAACGTGTGTACTTGAATACGGTGGAGCATGGGATGATCATTTGAGGATGATTGAGTTTGCTTACAACAATAGTCACCATGCAAGCATTGGAATGCCACCATTTGAGATGTTATATGGAAGAAGGTGTAGGACTCCAAGTTGTTGGATGGAGCCCGGTGAAAAGCAGTTGACCGGTCCTGAAATTATTGAAATTACCTCTGAAAAGGTTAATATAGCTAAAGAAGCTTTGCGTGTGGCAAGAGAAAGGCAGAAAACTTATGCAGATAAGAAAAGGAGACCGATTGAGTTTAATGTTGGTGATTTAGTGATGCTGAAAGTATCACCTTGGAAAGGAGTTATTCGATTTGGAAAGAAGGGAAAGTTGAGTCCACGTTTCATTGGACCTTTTAAAGTTGTGAAACGCATTAAAGACGTGGCATATCAGTTGGAATTACCTCCAGAATTGGATGGAATTCACAACACTTTCCATGTATCCTACTTGAGGAAATGTTTAGCTGAGGAGTCAAGTGTGATTCCTATTAAAGACGTGAGTATTGACCCAATGAAGAGAATAGTAGACGAACCAGTAGCGATACTTGGAAGAAAGCAAAAGAAGTTACGCCGAAAAGTGATTGACCTCGTGTTGATAAAGTGGAAGCATAACCATGGAGAAAGCTTAACGTGGGAAACTGAAGCAGTAATGAAGGAAAAGTATCCCGAGTTGTTCCTTAATGAAGAGATTCCGGGGACGGAATCCTCTTAAGGGGGAGGTAATTGTAACATCCCAAACTTTTCTTTACTAGTTGACTAATGCCGTTAAGTCAATATTGTGTGTGTCGTTAAGTCTATTTTAGATTTAAATGTTTATATGTAGCTAATGTGTGTTATGTGTGAGGCTTGTAAGCCTAAATGTTAATGTAGTATAAATGTGTGTAATATGAAGGTTAATGTCTATGTAGTGACATTTAATGAAGGATTAATGTTGTATGTGGTCAATAATGTAGTTTGTGACCAATAATGAAGGATTAAAGTAGGGGTTAATGTAGTTTGTGACATTTAATGAAGGATTAATGTTGTATGTGGTCAATAATGTAGTTTGTGACCAATAATGACGGATTAGGAAGTTGTATGTGGTCTAATGTAGTGTGACATTAATGAAGGATTAATGTTGTATGTGGTCAATAATGTAGTTTGTGACCAATAATGACGGATTAGGAAGTTGTATGTGGTCTAATGTAGTTTGTGACAATAATGAAGGATTAATGTTGTATGTGGTATAATGTAGTTTGTGACCAATAATGAAGGATTAATGTTGTATGTGGTCAATAATGTAGTTTGTGACCAATAATGACGGATTAGGAAGTTGTATGTGGTTAATGTAGTTTGTGACCAATAATGAAGGATTAATGTTGTATGTGGTCAATAATGTAGTTTGTGACCAATAATGAAGGATTAATGTTGTATGTGGTCAATAATGTAGTTTGTGACCAATAATGACGGATTAGGAATGTATGTGTCGTTAAGTCTATTTTAGATTTAAATGTTTATATGTAGCTAATGTGTGTTATGTGTGAGGCTTGTAAGCCTAAATGTTAATGTAGTATAAATGTGTGTAATATGAAGGTTAATGTCTATGTAGTGACATTTAATGAAGGATTAATGTTGTATGTGGTCAATAATGTAGTTTGTGACCAATAATGAAGGATTAAAGTTGTATGTGGTTAATGTAGTTTGTGACAATAATGAAGGATTAATGTTGTATGTGGTTAATGTAGTTTGTGACCAATAATGAAGGATTAATGTTGTATGTGGTCAATAATGTAGTTTGTGACCAATAATGACGGATTAGGAAGTTGTATGTGGTCTAATGTAGTTTGTGACATAATGAAGGATTAATGTTGTATGTGGTCAATAATGTAGTTTGTGACCAATAATGACGGATTAGGAAGTTGTATGTGGTCATAATGTAGTGTGACAATAATGAAGGATTAATGTTGTATGTGGTCTAATGTAGTGTGACAATAATGAAGGATTAATGTTGTATGTGGTCATAATGTAGTTTGTGACCAATAATGAAGGATTAATGTTGTATGTGGTCATAATGTAGTTTGTGACCAATAATGAAGGATTAATGTTGTATGTGGTCAATAATGTAGTTTGTGACCAATAATGACGGATTAGGAAGTTGTATGTGGTCAATAATGTAGTTTGTGACCAATAATGACGGATTAGGAAGTTGTATGTGGTATAATGTAGTTTGTGACCAATAATGAAGGATTAATGTTGTATGTGGTTAATGTAGTTGTGACATTTAATGAAGGATTAATGTTGTATGTGGTCAATAATGTAGTTTGTGACCAATAATGACGGATTAGGAAGTTGTATGTGGTCTAATGTAGTTTGTGACATAATGAAGGATTAATGTTGTATGTGGTCAATAATGTAGTTTGTGACCAATAATGACGGATTAGGAAGTTGTATGTGGTCTAATGTAGTGTGACATTAATGAAGGATTAATGTTGTATGTGGTCAATAATGTAGTTTGTGACCAATAATGACGGATTAGGAAGTTGTATGTGGTCTAATGTAGTTTGTGACAATAATGAAGGATTAATGTTGTATGTGGTCATAATGTAGTTTGTGACCAATAATGAAGGATTAATGTTGTATGTGGTCAATAATGTAGTTTGTGACCAATAATGACGGATTAGGAAGTTGTATGTGGTATAATGTAGTTTGTGACCAATAATGAAGGATTAATGTTGTATGTGGTCATAATGTAGTTTGTGACCAATAATGAAGGATTAATGTTGTATGTGGTTAATGTAGTTTGTGACCAATAATGAAGGATTAATGTTGTATGTGGTCAATAATGTAGTTTGTGACCAATAATGACGGATTAGGAAGTTGTATGTGGTCTAATGTAGTGTGACAATAATGAAGGATTAATGTTGTATGTGGTCTAATGTAGTTTGTGACCATAATGAAGGATTAATGTTGTATGTGGTCAATAATGTAGTTTGTGACCAATAATGACGGATTAATGTTGTTGATTGTTGATATGTGCATGATTGTATGGCTTGCTCAACTAGTACACTAGACTCGTTAAGTTGCCATGACACGTGCACGTTTAAGGGCCCAAAACGTAAAAGCAGTAAACGTAGAAAATGTTTAGGTAATGCAGTCACCTAAACTAAATAATGCAGGATCGAGCTCGTTAAACTTTGATGCAGGAAAGTGTTAAGCTTAACCCGTACTTGCCCTAGCCCGGCTAAGTGCGTTGACGTAGTTGTTGCTTGGGTGGCTCCTTGCAACATGGTCTTTATAATGCAGGGCGAGTAATACGAGGGGTCTGACCAACCTCCACATACGGATTACTCTTGGATTGGCTTGCCATTCCTTAACGACGCTTGATGTACAACCGTGTGGGGTTTGTCATCTAGTCGGGTGTAACTTATGTTACACATTAACGCAGTTAATAACGTAGTAAAGCAGTTAAAACGTAGTAAAGCAGTTAAATGTAATAAAGCAGTTAAAACGTAGTAAAGCAGTTAATGTAGTAAAGCAGTTATGTGGTTAAACGTGTGTAATGAAGTAATGCAGGATAGGCACATTTAGGGTGATTCATCCTAATTGATATGAAGTTGTTATGCAGTTTTGTGTGTTGTGCGTTGTGCCTAATGAGCTTGTCTAATAATGGAGAAATGTTTTAATTGGACAAATGCTTTTAAATTAAGTGTGATCTTACTTAGCTATTCTTATAGCTAACACTTGTTTCTTTAATGTGGTTGTTCCCTCAGGTTTAGCTTGATGGACTAGTGACGCAGGACTTATGAGCTTGGGTAGATGCAATGAAGGAGCCTTAGCTACCCATAGTTGCTTATTATGGAGACTTTTGAATACATTTCATTTTGATGTCGAATTTATGTAATAATGTGTGAACGGTTGTTTAATGTTGGGCAACCGTTGGGTTTTCATTTGAACTAATGTTTGATATGGCATGTAACACCAATAAAACGTAGAAACCGAAATGTTTTTATCGGTTTGACTTTTAAAGTCTTTTCTTCCGCAATTTAACACCGTTAGGTGAAAGTTTTTGAAAACCCATATTTTTAAACGTCGGGTGTTACAAGTTGGTATCAGAGAATTGGTTTAAGTGAACCAAAATTCGACTTATGCCGTAGGATTTTGGACTTAGACCGATGAGAAATAGGTTAGGCTTAAGTAGGATGCCTATCTAATGAAGTGGAATGCTCTAAGACGGGTTGGGGAGTGAGTGAGAGCTTGATTTAAGGCTTGTTATTGTGTGTGATAATGTAGTTATATGTAGTAGAGCCTTAACATATGTAGTCACTCTTTAATTCTTGCTAACCGTCGTCGTTGCTTTGTAGAATTAATGGCAAACACTAGAGCTAGTAATCAGAGAGCAGGAGGAAATGGTGATGGTGTTCCTCCTAATGGAAACGGGGCTGGAAATGAAGTAGAGCAAAGGCCACCCCGTGCACAAAATCGTCGTCTTGGTGATCCACCAACTGTCTCTGAAGTAGATAGGGCAAACCCGGTTATAGAGCAGGTTCCTAATCAAGCCCAACTACATGAAGAATTGAGAGCTATTCGAGCTCTCTTAATGAGAAATGAAGAAGAGTTAGCTCAAATGAGGGCTGAGAGAAATGCAGAAAGGATTGGGAGTGAACAAAGAGGTGAGCGTTCGGAAGGGAATTACTCTAATCCCTCCCAAAGTGCTGAACCATCCATGGCAGCCGTGGGTGCTAATGGAGTTAATAATGGAGGACATGGAGTTGTTAATGCACCTCGTGTTAATAACTTCAAATACGAAAGTTTTCAGAAATGTGGTGCTAAGGAATTTGATGGTACCCAAAATGCAGTGGGAGCTATGGAGTGGATTGAGGACATTGAGGTAGTTTTTGCATCTTGTTATTGTCCGGATGATATGAAGGTTTTGTGTGCTAGTAGGATGTTGAAGAAGAATGCCCGTAATTGGTGGAGGGCTACTACAGTGTCTATGGCTCCTGAGGTACTTGCAGTTATGCCTTGGGGAACTTTTAAGGAGAAATTTCTTGAGGAGTATGTGGGAACGCGTGAGTTAAGGTTGATTGAAAAAGAGTTTAGATCGTTAGTTGCTAAACCCGGTGCAATTTCTGATTATGCACACTCGTTTATGGAGAAGTTGAAGTTTGTTGGACACTTGGTTCGAAGGCAGGAGGACCAAATTGAGGCTTATTGTGATGGTCTTCCCGCTAACTATCGTGGATTATGTAGACAACATGTGACTTTATCGGCGGCTATTAAGGAGTCAAAGAGGTTGGATGATGACTTCAAAAGTGAGAAAGTTGTGGTGAAGATTGATGACAAGAAAGCAGGGTTCAAAAGAGGGTCAAATTGGTCATCTAACTACAATAATAATAATAAGAAGTTTCGTGGGAATTCTAGCTCGAGTGGTGACAAAGATAAAAAGAAGAATGGGTCTTGGTGTGCTTTTTGCAAGAATGTTCATGAAGGTAAATGTTCCGATAAGACAAGAAGGTGTCATAAGTGTGGGAAGTCGGGACATCTTGCAACAGAATGTAGAGACAAGGTTCGTTGTTACAAGTGTCAAGAAACGGGTCATCTTATTGCCGATTGCCCACAAATGAAGAATGACGGGAAGAAAGCAGCTACTTCAGCAACAAAAGTGAGAGCCTTGCAAATGACTGTTGATGATGCTAAGAACAACGACGAGGTGGTAAGTGGTACTTTCCTTGTTAATTCAAAACCTGCTTCTGTTTTATTTGATTCGGGTGCAAATAGGTCGTTTGTGTCTACTTTATTTGCTCCTAAGCTAGGAAGAGTCACTACCCCTTTAGATTGCTCGATAGAGGTGGAAATTGCTAATGGTACGGTTAGTGATATACGTGTGGGTTATGATGATTGTGACATTGAGATTGAAGGTCGTTTGTTTCCGGTCCAGTTATTGCCTACTACCTTAGCCGGTTTTGATGTAGTGATTGGGTATGCCGTCCCTTTCTAGATCATTTTGTTATTGTGTTTATTGACGATATTTTGATCTATTCTAAGTCAGAAGATGAGCACCGTGAGCACTTGAAAGCAGTTTTGGAGGTGTTGAGGGAGAAGAAGTTGTATGCCAAGTTTTCTAAATGTGAGTTTTGGCTTCGAGAGGTGCAGTTTCTTGGTCATGCCATTTGGGTTGACTAATGCTCCAGCCGCGTTTATGGATTTAATGAATCGGGTATGCCGTCCCTTTCTAGATCATTTTGTTATTGTGTTTATTGACGATATTTTGATCTATTCTAAGTCAGAAGATGAGCACCGTGAGAGAACCATTCAAACCTTGGAGGATATGTTGAGAACGTGTGTACTTGAATACGGTGGAGCATGGGATGATCATTTGAGGATGATTGAGTTTGCTTACAACAATAGTCACCATGCAAGCATTGGAATGCCACCATTTGAGATGTTATATGGAAGAAGGTGTAGGACTCCAAGTTGTTGGATGGAGCCCGGTGAAAAGCAGTTGACCGGTCCTGAAATTATTGAAATTACCTCTGAAAAGGTTAATATAGCTAAAGAAGCTTTGCGTGTGGCAAGAGAAAGGCAGAAAACTTATGCAGATAAGAAAAGGAGACCGATTGAGTTTAATGTTGGTGATTTAGTGATGCTGAAAGTATCACCTTGGAAAGGAGTTATTCGATTTGGAAAGAAGGGAAAGTTGAGTCCACGTTTCATTGGACCTTTTAAAGTTGTGAAACGTATTAAAGACGTGAGTATTGACCCAATGAAGAGAATAGTAGACGAACCAGTAGCGATACTTGGAAGAAAGCAAAAGAAGTTACGCCGAAAAGTGATTGACCTCGTGTTGATAAAGTGGAAGCATAACCATGGAGAAAGCTTAACGTGGGAAACTGAAGCAGTAATGAAGGAAAAGTATCCCGAGTTGTTCCTTAATGAAGAGATTCCGGGGACGGAATCCTCTTAAGGGGGAGGTAATTGTAACATCCCAAACTTTTCTTTACTAGTTGACTAATGCCGTTAAGTCAATATTGTGTGTGTCGTTAAGTCTATTTTAGATTTAAATGTTTATATGTAGCTAATGTGTGTTATGTGTGAGGCTTGTAAGCCTAAATGTTAATGTAGTATAAATGTGTGTAATATGAAGGTTAATGTCTATGTAGTGACATTTAATGAAGGATTAATGTTGTATGTGGTCAATAATGTAGTTTGTGACCAATAATGAAGGATTAGGAAGTAGGGGTTAATGTAGTTGTGACCAATAATGAAGGATTAATGTTGTATGTGGTCATAATGTAGTTTGTGACATAATGAAGGATTAATGTTGTATGTGGTAATAATGTAGTTTGTGACCAATAATGAAGGATTAATGTTGTATGTGGTCATAATGTAGTTTGTGACCAATAATGAAGGATTAATGTTGTATGTGGTTAATGTAGTTGTGACATTTAATGAAGGATTAATGTTGTATGTGGTCAATAATGTAGTTTGTGACCAATAATGACGGATTAGGAAGTTGTATGTGGTCTAATGTAGTTGTGACAATAATGAAGGATTAATGTTGTATGTGGTCATAATGTAGTTTGTGACCAATAATGAAGGATTAATGTTGTATGTGGTCATAATGTAGTTTGTGACCAATAATGAAGGATTAATGTTGTATGTGGTCATAATGTAGTTTGTGACCAATAATGAAGGATTAATGTTGTATGTGGTCATAATGTAGTTTGTGACATTAATGAAGGATTAATGTTGTATGTGGTCAATAATGTAGTTTGTGACCAATAATGACGGATTAGGAAGTTGTATGTGGTCAATAATGTAGTTTGTGACCAATAATGACGGATTAGGAAGTTGTATGTGGTTAATGTAGTTGTGACATAATGAAGGATTAATGTTGTATGTGGTCAATAATGTAGTTTGTGACCAATAATGACGGATTAGGAAGTTGTATGTGGTCTAATGTAGTTTGTGACATAATGAAGGATTAATGTTGTATGTGGTCAATAATGTAGTTTGTGACCAATAATGACGGATTAGGAAGTTGTATGTGGTCTAATGTAGTGTGACAATAATGAAGGATTAATGTTGTATGTGGTCTAATGTAGTGTGACCAATAATGAAGGATTAATGTTGTATGTGGTCAATAATGTAGTTTGTGACCAATAATGACGGATTAGGAAGTTGTATGTGGTCATAATGTAGTTTGTGACCAATAATGAAGGATTAATGTTGTATGTGGTCATAATGTAGTTTGTGACATAATGAAGGATTAATGTTGTATGTGGTAATAATGTAGTTTGTGACCAATAATGAAGGATTAATGTTGTATGTGGTCATAATGTAGTTTGTGACCAATAATGAAGGATTAATGTTGTATGTGGTCAATAATGTAGTTTGTGACCAATAATGACGGATTAATTTTATGTGGGTATCTTGGGTTACACGGGAGGCATTATGGGATATGTAGTTGACCATGAGACCTGAAATGCAGACCCTATCGTAGTGAAATGAAGTATTGCTTAATGTAGTATACTGTTATGCAGTTTATGTAGTATTACGAAGTAGCTTGTGATACTTTGAGTTGTAGTGTATGTTGTTGATTGTTGATATGTGCATGATTGTATGGCTTGCTCAACTAGTACACTAGACTCGTTAAGTTGCCATGACACGTGCACGTTTAAGGGCCCAAAACGTAAAAGCAGTAAACGTAGAAAATGTTTAGGTAATGCAGTCACCTAAACTAAATAATGCAGGATCGAGCTCGTTAAACTTTGATGCAGGAAAGTGTTAAGCTTAACCCGTACTTGCCCTAGCCCGGCTAAGTGCGTTGACGTAGTTGTTGCTTGGGTGGCTCCTTGCAACATGGTCTTTATAATGCAGGGCGAGTAATACGAGGGGTCTGACCAACCTCCACATACGGATTACTCTTGGATTGGCTTGCCATTCCTTAACGACGCTTGATGTACAACCGTGTGGGGTTTGTCATCTAGTCGGGTGTAACTTATGTTACACATTAACGCAGTTAATAACGTAGTAAAGCAGTTAAAACGTAGTAAAGCAGTTAATGTAGTAAAGCAGTTAAAAAGTAGTAAAGCAGTCAATGTAGAAAACAGTTATGTGGTTAAACGTGTGTAATGAAGTAATGCAGGATAGGCACATTTAGGGTGATTCATCCTAATTGATATGAAGTTGTTATGCAGTTTTGTGTGTTGTGCGTTGTGCCTAATGAGCTTGTCTGATAATGGAGAAATGTTTTAATTGGACAAATGCTTTTAAATTAAGTGTGATCTTACTTAGCTATTCTTATAGCTAACACTTGTTTCTTTAATGTGGTTGTTCCCTCAGGTTTAGCTTGATGGACTAGTGACGCAGGACTTATGAGCTTGGGTAGATGCAATGAAGGAGCCTTAGCTACCCATAGTTGCTTATTATGGAGACTTTTGAATACATTTCATTTTGATGTCGAATTTATGTAATAATGTGTGAACGGTTGTTTAATGTTGGGCAACCGTTGGGTTTTCATTTGAACTAATGTTTGATATGGCATGTAACACCAATAAAACGTAGAAAATGTTTAGGTAATGCAGTCACCTAAACTAAATAATGCAGGATCGAGCTCGTTAAACTTTGATGCAGGAAAGTGTTAAGCTTAACCCGTACTTGCCCTAGCCCGGCTAAGTGCGTTGACGTAGTTGTTGCTTGGGTGGCTCCTTGCAACATGGTCTTTATAATGCAGGGCGAGTAATACGAGGGGTCTGACCAACCTCCACATACGGATTACTCTTGGATTGGCTTGCCATTCCTTAACGACGCTTGATGTACAACCGTGTGGGGTTTGTCATCTAGTCGGGTGTAGCTTATGTTACACATTAACGCAGTTAATAACGTAGTAAAGCAGTCAATGTAGAAAACAGTTATGTGGTTAAACGTGTGTAATGAAGTAATGCAGGATAGGCACATTTAGGGTGATTCATCCTAATTGATATGAAGTTGTTATGCAGTTTTGTGTGTTGTGCGTTGTGCCTAATGAGCTTGTCTGATAATGGAGAAATGTTTTAATTGGACAAATGCTTTTAAATTAAGTGTGATCTTACTTAGCTATTCTTATAGCTAACACTTGTTTCTTTAATGTGGTTGTTCCCTCAGGTTTAGCTTGATGGACTAGTGACGCAGGGCTTATGAGCTTGGGTAGATGCAATGAAGGAGCCTTAGCTACCCATAGTTGCTTATTATGGAGACTTTTGAATACATTTCATTTTGATGTCGAATTTATGTAATAATGTGTGAACGGTTGTTTAATGTTGGGCAACCGTTGGGTTTTCATTTGAACTAATGTATCATTGTGATCATATCCACACTAGGCAATAATGTTCATACACCAATTCAAGGAAAAACTCAATATATATGAGAAGATCGCCTTTGTGAGATTTGAACCTAAAACCTTAAGGTTTCTAGGCCTTATCCCACCACCAAATTGCCATTAGACTCGTTCACAACCGTTTGGTCCCATTGGCCTTATTATGTGAGAATAGTTTATCGCCGAGTAACCATTTTTCTAGAACAATAATAAACATGTTCGAAGGTAGTAATATATGAAAGGAAACACAAATGTACAAAAATCAATACAACAATGATAGACAATTCTGTAATGAGATAAAATAATGAAAGAATTAGAATGTAGACAAACTAATACATAAAAAGAACCGTAAAAGAATTGTTACACATATTTCCTTCAAATGCTACACTATACGATTTTTTAAGCATAATTAGTAGTGTAGGGCGATCGACCACCTATTCTTCCCATTTGTTTTTCATGAGCTTATAATAAAATTATGTTTGACGTGTATATTTGCAATTTGTAGCGTGCGATATATATTCTATGATTATTATCCGGTATCCCCATGATATAATTACCTAAATGGTGTGTTGGTTATGGATGAAGTAACAATTATGGTAGCTTGATCATCAGTCTCATTTTTATTGTTTATACTTCATAAATTTTGCTTGTCTCAACATAATTTTTATTTTTAAAAAAATATATATTTATTACTCAATTATAACCTTTTTTTGGAATTTCTAATTTCATATTATACTCTTAATTAGTTACTCCATTATTATTTTTATAGTAATATCCTTAATATGCCTCCGCAAACGGGTTAAAGGCACTTCCGGTTTTAACCAAGGTCTGAGTTTGATCCTTATGGGTGACAAGTCTTGGGATTTTTCTCTCTGGATACTTGTAACGGCCCATGGTCAACATCTCGTTACGTGCAAGATTTCACCATTATACGGTGAGTTTTCTCTGATATCGTATCCCGATTGAATGTACGGGAAAAAAATTGTGTATTACATATATGCAAGAAAAAAACTTACAGTACATTTTATCATCTAAAACCTTCATTAGCTAATAGCTTAATATCAGTGACATCATAATAGTGTGATAACGCCTAAAAACCATTAAGTCTTGGATTTAAATCTCACAAAAATGAGTTTTCTCATAATTGTTGAGTCTATTTCTTAATTAGTGTATAGACATTATATTACCCAATGGAAATATGAACGAATGGTTTCACTGATGACACGATCATACTCCAATAGTACGTAAGTAATTTAAATTTACCGTTCATAAACAATAAAAAAAACAACCCTTCATTAATGAAAAAAAAAAAAAAAAAAAAAAAAAAAAAAAAAAAAAAAAAAAAAAAAAAAAAAAAAAAAAAAAAAAAAAAAAAAAAAAAAAAAAAAAAAAAAAAAAAAAAAAAAAAAAAAAAAAAAAAAAAAAAAAAAAAAAAAAAAAAAAAAAAAAAAAAAAAAAAAAAAAAAAAAAAAAAAAAAAAAAAAAAAAAAAAAAAAAAAAAAAAAAAAAAAAAAAAAAAAAAAAAAAAAAAAAAAAAAAAAAAAAAAAAAAAAAAAAAAAAAAAAAAAAAAAAAAAAAAAAAAAAAAAAAAAAAAAAAATAAAAAAAAAAAGTATCTTGTGGTCTTTGTTATGACCACCGTATAAACTTGGTCATTTTGAGTACTATCGATTTGGCCCTTCTCTCACAAAGATTTCAGAACTTGTTTGGACTTTGGAGCATTTTCATGGATTTCAAGTTAAGTTGCATATCAAAGAGTTATTAAGTCACCTCACATTTTTCTTATCAGGGGAATATTATTTGAGAAACGATCTGTAAATCACTAATTTTTAACGATACATCATTAAATGTGTTTTGCATTGTTGTACTGTATAACACAGTAAAACACATTTGATGGTGTATCACCAAAAACTGATGGTGTACAGATCACCTCCCATATTATTTAACTTTAACATCAAGCCTTTTTTTTTCCTTTGGTTGCTACAAGAGACATATTGAAGAAATGAGTTTCAAGTCATCAAGATGCAAAATGATGTGGTTATATCAAATGGTTATTGGTTTCTTATCAAATGTTTCTTCAAAAATTCCTAAATTTTGTTTCAATTCAATGTTTGTACTTCTTATATAGATCTTTGATCTATAATAATCAATTTAACTTCATTTTCTGAAAATAAATAAATAAATAAATAAAATAGGTCCATTAACTGATCGAATGACCAAAAGAACCCTCATGCTTTTAGTTTGGTGATTCTTCAGCTATGTCGACACTAATAAGGGAAAATATCACCATCACCTTCCAAATAATTATTTTACTCCCACAACACCAAAGAAATATCATAATACTTACAAGTCACACCAAAAGAAATATAATAATAATAAAGAGAAATGTTTTAAAAGTTATGCAATACGACAATATTCGTAAAGTTTTCGACAACATGATATCTCCTTCCTAAATATGGTGCAAATTGTTAAATGTTAAAATAACAATCTACTTTATTCATTTTATAATTTCATTATCAGAGTTTAAAATTCAGAAAATAATAATATAAAAAAATACTGTTAGATTTAGAGGTAATATAATACAAAATGTCCACCAACTTGATTTGTAATATGACCAAAACTGGAAACTATTTATAAGGGCATGTCCTTTCTTGGTTAATTTTACGCTTTGTATATCAAGTTACATGTTGGAGCAAACGTCAATTTCTAATTCTTTTGCAAATAAGCATGTCATGCATCTTAACCGTTAATTGTAAAGTATATATTTTTTTTAAAATGATAAAGATTTATATCATGATGCGTATAAATAATTTGTTTTATCCAACCACATCTTATATTTACAGATTATGATCTAAAGTACAATTTTTTATGCATGTAATAATATAATATTTTAAACATATCCATGGAATTATATTTATCATCAATCCTCCGTTTATTCATTTTTTTCCTTAAAATGTAAGAGAGAATATTGTACAATAATCAAAAAAAGGTATATAATTTTTATGTACGAAAGAATATCTTCTTAAATATGTATGTTCACAATTGAGTGTCACCTTTGTCAATTTCTACCATGTTCAATGGCTCCGCTGTTTTATATTTAAACTTCAACAATTTCTTTTTTGTTATCTTTCATTTGCTAAGTTTAGTTTTTATCTCCTAATTCATAAATGTTACTTGTGTATTATAAAGTTTATAACTGTGGTGCTGCAAAAAACCCATTGAGTTGTGTATGTTTTGTAATTTAGTCTAGACAACAAGTTTTTTGTAGTATTTACCATAATCTCTTTTTATAATTATTATAGTATGTTGATGATGTATGAGGATATATGTCTTTAGTTACCGTTTAATTGTACTTTAGATAACGTATAATCGTATATATACGTACTTTGAATCTTTGATAGTAATATGTGGACATTCCACATTACTAAATTATTATTCTACTAATTTCATTTTGTACTTCATGCAAAAGTCGATTCTAAATGACAATATCGACCATATTTTGTACCTCTTATTATAAATGGGTGTTATACGGCCTCATTTTGTGCTTTTTATTTTTATGACTAAATTGGTCTAGTATATCTTTTAAGCATTTGTCTTTAAAGCAGCCTATATAAAATAACATAAACACTAAAACATATTTGACAAATCCAAAACAACCTCCAATACTACTAAATCCATTTAGATGATAAAATCCATGGCCCAATCCTAATTCATTGTGTAGCATTACTCGTTTGGGCTTCTAATCCATTAACATATTACCAAGGATAGGGATAAGCGATAACAATTCCAGAATTCTTAAATTCTGTACTCTTGATAAGTTGATATATAGTCCAATTATTTATTTTAATCCTCACAAATTTGGAACTTAAGTTAGATAATCAAATTGTATAGTCCATTGCTTATAAAATGTGGTATTCCGTATTTGTTTATGTTATAAAATACCTCAAAGGTTAGTTCTTCGAAAGTGATTGAAGATTTAAAAGCCTACAAATATCAAGAAGTACTTTCGACTATTAATGAATAGTACTGTAATTTATTTTCTTCAGTGTATTTGTGTGATAGTTAATTGCTTTCATTCCTTAATAACATAATATAAGTTGGGTTCGGTATCTCTATTGTAATAATAATAATTTTTTACTAAGTTATATGATTTTATTTTTTTTATGTTGATTTTATTTAAAGTTTGTTTTAACTATTAGAAATTCGACTGAAAAAGTGAGCGGAATCTGAAAATTGTCGGAATATTCATAATTTTTGGGTTTCGTTTGGAGAGTGTGCAATGACAAAACTATCCATCATGTGCAAGGCTAGGAATGACAATGGGTCGGGACGGGTAGTGTCAAATCCGAACCCGATAAGGAATATGTGACCCGAACCCAACCCGATACCCATCGGGTACCTTACCAGGGACCCCACCGACGATAAAGTTATACCCAAAACCCGACCCGATAAGGATATCTATTTTTCAAGAATAATAACCAAAACGTGTATGATTTGATTAAGGATACTATTTGTTCTTGATGCTTTGAGGAATGGATGTGCAAAGTTGTGGAATATAGATACAAAATTAGTATTCAAACTTAATCACTTATAAGTATTCATATCGGGTCGGGTCGGGGTAGACATCAATCCCTGCCCCTAACGGGGTTCGGGTATCGGGTTGCCCAGTCGGGTCGGGTTTTTTTGCCATACCTATGCAAGGCACGTGGGGACTTAACGACGCAAGTGACAACCGTTAGTCCCAGGTATGGTCCGAGTGCGATTTTGTAAAACATGGGTATATTAGCGTAATTTCAATTGCAGGTGTACTACGTAATCTAATACGTATTAGATTAGATTCCAGTGATACGAGTAATAAACAAACATCAGACTTTCCAAAAGAAAATAATAAAGAAAATTACATTTTTGGTCCTTCAAGTTGGCAGAATTTTCAGTTATTGCCCTTAAGTGATTTAATTACAGAAAAAACCCTAAAGTTGGTCAATTTTTTCACTTTTCACTCTGCAACTAACAACCGTCTATTAGGTCCGTTAAGTGAGGGGCAGATTCGTCATTTCACCATGATCCCTTCTTCTTCTTTTTCTTCCACACTCAAACACTACGGCGGAAAAGTTAAACAATACGCCGGAAAAGTTAAATTCGCAATATCTCTTTCTTTTCTTCGATTCAGAACACGAAACCGGTACGAAAAAGGTCAAAATAGAAGTCCGAACAAACCCTAACCAACGGATTTCTGATTTAAAGATCGCCGGAAAATTCAGAAACTCGCCGGAAAACTAAAATTGACGATTACTCGCACGTTTTTTAGAATCCGGACCCAAAACAAGTTGCAATCAACTTAGAGTTCAATCGCCCAGAAACCCTAGCCAAAAGAAATCTGAATTACAGTTCGCTGGAAAAACTTGAAACAATCATCATGATCAAAATTCGACCGTGATTAAAACTTGATGAATTTCAAATTGATTTGACGAAAAACGACGACGAGAACTATGAAAGAAACGAAAAACTTAATAAATCTGGGTTTGTGTTTGAGTGTGGAAGAAGATTGAAGAAGAAGAAGGGATCATGGTGAAATGACAAATTTGCCCCTCACTTAACGGACCTAATAGACGGCTGTTAGTCACGGAGTGAAAAGTGAAAAAATTGACCAACTTCAGGGTTTTTTCTGTAATTAATTCACTTAAGGGCAATAACTGAAAATCTTGCCAACTTGAGGGACCAAAAATATAATTTTCTCAAAATAATATATTGTATGATCATTTTAGAGAAAATTACATTTTTGGTCCCTCAAGTTGGCAGGATTTTCAGTTATTGCCCTTAAGTGAATTAATTACAGAAAAAACCCTAAAGTTGGTCAACTTTTTCACTTTTCACTCCGCGACTAACAACCGTCTATTAGGTCCGTTAAATGAGGGGCATATTCGTCATTTCACCATGATCCCTTCTTCTTCTTTTTCTTCCACACTCAAACACTACGGCGGAAAAGTTAAACAATACGCCGGAAAAGTTAAATTCGCAATATCTCTTCCTTTTCTTCGAATCAGAACACGAAACCGGTACGAAAAAGGTTAGAATATAAGTCCGAACAAACCCTAACCAACATATTTCTGATTTAACGGTCGCCGGAAAATTTAAAAACTCGTCGGACAACTAAAAATGTCCCTCACTTAACGGACCTAATAGACGGCTGTTAGTCACGGAGTGAAAAGTGAAAAATATGACCAACTTCAGGGTTTTTTCTGTAATTAATTCACTTAAGGGCAATAACTGAAAATCTTGCCAACTTGAGAGACCAAAAATGTAATTTTCTCATCATTTTAATTTCCGTGCAAATTCTTTCTGACTACAAATTGTTTCTAGAATATTCAATCAAAATTATATAACCCCTCGCATGCCCGGGCATTTACATATGTCTATGTGAGATAAAACAAGAGATGGATCAAAGCTCCGATTGTTTATCGATCCTTTTGATTCTTGTGGCTGATATATATACTACACTACATATATATTTTGAAAATGTTCATAGAATACATATATATATTATAATCACAGTCTCGCCATAGCTAGCCAGCCTAGCATCGATCGATCTCGCTATTTTTCTCATGGACAGTCGTGACGTCAAGGTATATATATATAGAGCACACTACTAACAAATATCTCATTTTATGCGTTTCATCGATGATTTGACGGAATTAATAAGTATGCATATATAACGTACATTTTGTTCGTTTAATTTGCTTGCATGCTTAATTATTTAAGTTCAAACTGAGGATATGAAGATCGAAGAAGGATGATATTTTCGCATATAAAATGTATAAAAAAGATATGTCCGCAGCTATAACTGCGGACAAAATGGACTTGTCCAAGCCACTTGGACAAGAAAAAATAAATTGTAAAGTATGATTTTTCGTGATAACTGATCAACAGGTATATAACTCCATTGCAGGTTGATGTTAACAAAAGAATGGACAAACTTAAGGAAAAGACAAGAAGAGTTCTAAGTACGTCGTCTTTAGACGATGATCCCACGACCACATTGAAGCTAATCGGCACCATTCAAAGACTAGGAGTTGGGAGCTATTTCGAAGAAGAGATAGTTCAAATATTAGAGAAGCTCAAACGAGGTTTGCGTGCTGATAACTTGTATACAGTAGCTCTATGTTTTCATCTTCAACGACAAAATGGCATCCATACTAATCCAGGTATTAAGTTAATCTCAATTATTAGAATATATTTCACCATGTATATATATATATATGACAAAATGGACGGTTTTTGTCTCTAAATTAGATGTTTTCGGAAAATTCATGGATGCTAATGGTATGTTTAAGAAGTCACTATGTGAAGATGTAGAAGGGTTATTGAGTTTATATGAAGCTTCATACTTGGGTGCAAATGGAGAGGATGTTCTATCACTTGCCAAGGAATTTACTACAACGTATCTTCGGAAATCAGTCTCACAATTAACACCCAACCTTCGTAAATCGGTTCTTCAAGCTTTAGACGTTCCAAGGCACTTGAGAATGGTAAGGTTAGAAACAAGAAGATATATCGACGAATATGGTCACGAAAAGTTGGATTACAATCATGTCCAATCTCTAGACAATCATGTCCAACCTTCGTAAATCGGTTCTTCAAGCTTTAGACGTTCCAAGGCACTTGAGAATGGTAAGGTTAGAAACAAGAAGATATAGAACTTGCAAAGTTGGATTACAATCATGTCCAATCTCTTCTCCAAAGGGAATTGGATGAGGTTTCTAGGTAATACTTACATTTTATTCCCCCCCCCCCCCCCCCCCCCCCCTTTTTTTCTTTTTATATGTTCCAATGATAGATTGGGTATCTAATTTGTGATTTTATAACTTTTAGCTGGTGGAGAGGTTTGGGTCTAGCAAAGAAGCTAGGTTTTGTTCGAGATAGACATATCGAGTGCTTTCTATGGACCGTAGGAGTCTTGCCGGAGCAGAAGTACTCCGATAGCAGGATTATGCTTGCTAAAGCCATCGCCATTATGTTGGTTATTGATGATATATATGACACTTATGATGATCTTGTCCTCTTTACTAGAGCAATTCAAAGGTTTACTTTTCATTATTTTTATCCTCTCATATATGTGTATATATATATATATATGTATTTGATCTGTTCATATGTTACTTGTAAATAATGTTCATTTTATAATGTTCATTTTTAAATGTATATATACCTTACTTATAAAACTTCATGAGAACTATTCACATATGAACATAGGTAATACTAGGTATAATTTGATCTGTTCATATGTATACGAATTTGCACAATTGATTCACTTTGTACCACTTTGTTTGGTAGCTTTAAATCACGACTACAAAATTTTGGTTGAACCGTGTACGGAGATATGTTACTAAATATAATCAGTTAAACATCTAATAAAATTTCCTATTATATTATAGTGGATTGATTTAGCTCAATCTTACCTGGTGGAAGTTGAATATGTTAAAAGAGGAACCATGCCAAACCTTAAAGACTACATAGAGAATGGAGTTACAACATCAGGGGCATATATGGCGATGGTACATCTATTCTTTCTCATATCGGAAGGGGTTACAAACGAGAATATGAGGCATATTCTTCATCCGTACCCTAATTTCTTTACCGTGACTGGAACCATTCTTCGTCTATGGGATGATCTTGGAACTGCTAAGGTACGTTAATTAGCAAGAATTAATGCTTCCAAAAATTTTGTTTCTAAATAAGACACTAGATAATATAATTTTTACCAATCATCTAACAACTGTTTTGTCTTGATATATATGTTATTTATGTGGCCATAAATATATATATATATATAGGAGGAACATAAAAGAGGGGATACACAATCAAGTATACAGTTACTCGTGAAAGAAAAGAAGATAACAAGTGAGGGAAGGAAACATCTCTCATCCAAGAAGTCTTGTGTTCAAGCCTTGGGGAGGACATAGGAAGGAGTGGCGGATCCAGAAACTTTCAAGATAGGGGGCCTAATTTTTTTTGCTAAACATAACGCTAGCATAATATTTTTTCTGTAAGGATGCAGGGTAACAAATAACAATTACTACTCGTAATATAAAGTTATAGTTTAAAGCCTTAAATGATATATTCAATCAGCCCCGGCCTTGAGCATGTGCAAGCTGCACAATAGAACAGGGCCCCAAAATATAAGGGGCACCAAATTTTAAGAAGACACCTTAATATGTACATATATATGCATGACTCCAACCGTCTAAGACTCTAAGCATAGTGGGTAGTCAATAGTCAAAGCCCAACTTTAATCAAAGTCCAATAAATTCAAGTCTTTAAAATTCTTATACTAAAAATCCTATCCTAATTTTAAATTTTAATATTTTTTTGTTTTGCGTTTAATGGGCACCAGAGCAGGGTACCTAAAATTCATGGGACGGGCCTGGATTCAATAGAGTAGAGAGATAAGAATGAAAGTCTTAAAAATAAAGGATATCAAATAGTAATATAAACCTAAAACTTATCTCCTTTGCACCGTCTTCTTTATTCCCCTCTATATTCATATGTATAATAACTTCCATTAAAGCACATGAAAGCTCTATTTCAGATCTTCCTATAATATTTAACTTTGGGGGCCTAATGAAAATCACTTACAAAATTGAGTTGAGGGTGGGGCGGTGACCACCCTAGTTGTTCACTGGCTCCACCCCTGCACCGAAGAATGTAGTGTTGTTGCCAATCCATTCTTACCCTATCTTTTCTTATCTTTTAAACTCAAAGATGCACAAACAAGATGCAATTCTTGCCATAACATTTTGAACCTTCTATTGCAATCCTAAAAACCAAGCCAACCGAAAAACCTACAGGCTTTAAAAGGGACTAGATATATGGTTGATACCAAGACACTTCCGTTTTCCTGCATACATAAATCCTTGTTCCTTAACACTGTTTTCTCAGTTATACACTAAGTGATCATGTCATAAACTAAACCATTCCTTCGGTAACATGAATAAAATGTATAAATTATAATAATAGCATATATATGAGAATTTACAAAACACTATTACTAGGCAATCAAGGATTAATTGAACTTGGGAAATTTATGAATTCACTTAAATTCATGTATAGAAATGTATATGTAGTATAATTGGTTTAATCACGCCACAAAGAATGTTAATTCATGTAAATAAGAAAGCCACTTTACGACCATTTGATGCAAATTAACTTGGTTATCTTCACACTGATAGAAACTAGAGAGAACACGAAGATTATTTAACTGGAGAATCACCCGGATTAAATGATGGTTATGTACAGCATATCCTCCACTCGACTTCTGGAACAAGGTCCTCAATCTCATAACTAGCTTTGCCTGCTAATCCAAACAAAAGTCACTAAAATCTTCAAAATTGCAGACAACCTTTATGGACACTAGATAATATGACCCACTTTAAAGCTCAATGTTTAACAATAAGATAAAACATAGACTCCTAATACAACAACTGGACTGACTACATAATCATTGATAAATTATTCGCATATTAATACCAGAGGTGACAAGATATGGGCAGATTAGATATGCAATTAAACTGTGTCATCAACGAGTCAAAGTGGGTCATGTAGGTTGGGCTGAGCGACGAGTAATTCATTTTGTTGTTTCAAAAAATAAAATGTGAAAACTATGATTACAAAAGCAATACCATCACATAATGGAATAAACCTCCGAATAAACAGATTCAAGGGTTGCATATTAGTTCACTAAATATATTTCACCCATTTGATATATAAAGTTCAACAACAACCCAAATAGACCCATTTCCAATTAGACCCATTATTCCTCCAATATATATAGGATGTATTTGAAAAATTGGTTGGTATTTTAAAACTTTAACATACACTCGAAACTTTTGCCTTAATGATAAGCCAGGTAGATTATTCCAATTAAAAGAGTAACAAGGAATGAAACAAAAAAAAGAGTTAAGGGTCACCTGCTGGTTTCTGAAGCCCTTGTTTCAGAAAATTCAATCTTTCACCAATCAAATGAAGATGAATCAGCCATACCGTACCATTTCTGGGTGCAAAGTCTCACATCACATGCCCAACAAGCTCAGATCACCAACCAGGCCAGCCAGTTAGATCCTTCGAAAATCAAATTCCAAATGTTCTGTTATACAAATCACCTGAACTTGGCACCCTAAACTTTGTATCTTCATAACCTGAATAATATTTATTGAACCCCAGTCTCTCATTTCTTAGAAGCTCTGCCATTGCAATATCATTTCCACTTTGAACCCCATTCCAACTATCCCAATGCCCATTTGACATCCTCGGCTGTTGGAAATTAGCCTGCTGCTGTGGATAAAGGGATCGATTGTTCTGTTCTACCATTCTAGAAGGAACTCCATAAGAATCTGTTCTCTGGGGAAAAGATAAATTATCCCCTAGCTCACTAAATCTGTGGTTTTGCTGAGTGAAAGATCTTTGCATCAAAAGTCGCAGCCTATTATTATCATTTTCATAAGTAGTATGTTGTGAAGGGATGTTTGATCTCATGTCTAACCCTGGACTATTGAGCCCACCAGGAACTCTACCACCAACTGCCAAAATTGCAGGGTCCATAAACTCAAGGTCACCAACACCACCATTATATACAGGAGCTGGTGCTTGATGCACTTTTCTCAGTAACAAGGAACTGTCATACATATGATTCCCTGCAAAGTGAACAAAAAAATTAGTAACCAAAATGGTTAAAAAAAACACACATACACACTAAGATTAAAATAAAATAAAAAAAGAAGCAAAAAAGTAATAAAAATAATAACTATAAGTCCGGTAACAAACCAGATAGGTTATCATAAGTCTGTTCCATCCTCTCATTAGAGGTAAAGCCTGGAGGTGGTGCTCTGCTGGGACCCATAAATCCAGGAGGTGCAGAAATTTGAGACCTTGAAACTGTATCATCAAAGATCATGAAAATATCATCATAGATCTAATAATAAGCAAGTGGATCTCATTACAAATAGATAAAGTTAAAAGTTACCTGGAATTTTATTGGACATAGAAGAATGATGGCTAGCAGTACGATCAGATTCCTCGAAATTAAAAGAAGAGAAACCATTCGAATTGCTAACTTGGCCCAGATAAGCATCTGAGTTACTGAGAAAATCACGGTTAAAGTTCCGATTGCCAACGCCAGGCCCAAAATCACTTAAATTATGTGTGAAATTTGATCCATTATCTATGCATTCGTCATCCTCTCTTGCAAATGAAAACCGCGACTGATTGCAGTTTTGTGTTTTCCTTGAGCTTGAAACCCTCTGAGACCCCAGATGTTTATCACTGTCACCTAAAAATTTAGCCAGATTTTGAGGAGAGGTTAACGATTCATCCCAAGGGTCGAAATCCATCGACAGAATATTAGATATTATACTGTTTTCTCCTAAATCTAAGGTACTTTTGTGATACCCATTTGACGCAGCCGTTACTCTATCATCGAACATTCCCATTTGTTTCCTACTCACTTCGGTAGCAGAATAGTAAGAATGCCCATTAGAGGATTCAAAGAATGAATCACCATCTAGATTTGAAGAGTGCCCTACCGGCATACTAACTGTATTTGAAAAGGACCCTTTATCAAAATTCTGATTCCCAAATGAAGGATCTAAACTGCCATTAACCGAGACATAATGCTGACGGGGAGAATGAGAATAACCCAAAGTGCTATTTAATAGAGATGATTGAGGCATATTTTGCGTATAGCCTGTATGTGTATGTGTGTTTGTAACAACTTCTGGGTCCCTAAGCCTCTGATCATTAAAAGATAATAAGTCCGCTTCAGCCTCACTGATTGCCACTTCTTGTACTTTACTCCAAGAATATTCTGTAACATAATCAGCTATGGTTGGATCGGATGCCTTATTTGCTTGATTTGAGGGGGACACTTCTGGAAGCTTCTCATCATCACATGGTTGTGGTGAATGGCTTGCCTCAACGCTAAGTGATGACATGTCGGATGATAAATGGTGAACTTTTACTTCATCAGAAACATCCAAGTCATTGTCCATAGCAGGGTTCTCGCACGCCGTTTTATGATGGTTTGTGCCCATAACCTGATTTTCAGATTCTGTTTGTTCTAGCTTACCTTTTCCATTAGCAGTTGGGCTTTCTCCGCTACGCTTCTTTAGCATCTCACTGGCATGTGAAGGACTCGCCGGTGCTGTTGAAACTGATAGCATAGTACTAGTGTCCATCTTTTGCTTAGAAGGTCCATTAGAACTCAATGCATTTGCAGCAAGAGGTTGACTATTTGAAGCGCGTGTTCCCCTATATCAAATTGATCATTAGATATCCAAAAAGGTGGCATGATGAGCAGATAACTGAAACTGTGGATCAAAAAGAGATTGGTCGGGATGATCCCAACCACATTTTTCTGCATTTTCTGAACTTATTTAATTATCAGTTAATGTATTAATTGAAAAACAATATTATTATTTTAAACAAGGCAATCTAGAAGATTGTATGCATAAACAAAAAAATAGAGGGACTACAAATCATTTGATTCATCCCCTTTTTCGTGCCCTCAACCCAACTTATCCGTATAATAATAGTAGATAACCCATTTCAACCAATTCAAAATCCAATAGATAAACATTGCCCTTAGCCAAAACAAATTTAATGTGTGCACATAAAAGGACATACCATGAGGCTGCTGCAGGAAGAGCTGCAGATCTCCCAGAACTACTATTTGGCGGGGAAACTTTCAAACTATTTGGTGGGGAAACTTTCATACTACTTGGTGGATCCTATTAATAAGAATAAAGAAATGACCAAATGTGTCATTAAATTAAAGTTGACATCAATGCAAATAGTGTCAGCAATCTTTGCTTTCAACATGTTCATTAACGTAACCATAAATTACACTCATTATAAATTATCTCTGTTACTAAGCTTCATCATTAAAATGATCTCTAGAATATCATCAGACTGAACTTCAAAGACACAAATAGCTTACAGCTTTAACAGAAGTTCCTTGGATCAAGTCTAGGACCAAAATGTGTATAGTACTCATTGCAAGAACATTAAATTAAACAAAAAGGTCAACTCAAAATATCTTACATTTGTAGTACTTTTACTAATAGCTTTTGCCCATGAAGAAGTGCTGTTATTAGAGTAGTCATCTGCTGCAGGTGGTAATATATTTCCCGCACGTCGTTGCATTTCATGTGTAGCACCAGTAACTTGCTGAACTCTACCCCTTTAAAATCACTAGGTATGTTAATTATGCGCCAATAAATTATTACATGATTTCAACTGACAAAAAAAAGGCATACATATCTGGAAACTAATCTAAACCTGAGTTTAAGATCGGATACCTCATACTAAAAAAGGCAACTCCTCTAAAAACTATCAATTATACTTTAATCAGCAACTCCATTTGAGTAATAAATATGTCAGAATTACAAAATCATAGTAACTAGTAATTGAGCCAAAACAAATGCAACTTCTTCATAAATAATTGCACCAAAAAACCAAGACTGTATAGAAGGTAAATATGGGTAAATATAAAGTGAAATCGGAAAGAAAAAAAAAAGTTACTGGGTGTTTTGTGTTGGAAATGATACCATAAAAAACCAGTTTTCTATCACTAACTTGACCAAGAGACATAATTCTTTGATAGCTCTTAGAATTGAATTAAAGAAAATTTGCATTTAAAATAACCCAGAAAAACTCTCCTGAAACATCAAAAAGAAACGATTGTTATTAGCAATTGAAACGCTACTGAATGCAAATCTCTAATAAAAGTTAAGAGAATAATAGAAGTAGTAGTTAAAAGAAATAACAATATTTGAAACCGTTGCATAGATCCTTGTTTTTATTTCAATACCTAATTTTACAGTGTACTTTACAAATTTTATACACCCATCAACGTAGTTTATGATCATATATAAAAAAACCTAATGTGCTGCAAATATGCAACAGGGATCCTTTATACTTTTCAATATATTAATCAAGTCTGTTGCTCCATTTTATTCACACACAGTTGCACTGTTGTCTAAATCTAACAGCACAACTCACGTGTAAACTATAATAGTAACTACATCCATAACCTGGAAGAAAAAATTAGACATCCAACAAGCATCTCAAAGAAACGGCTCAGGAAAATACATGTTACAATCTAATGCACACTAACACATGTTTACCAAAAGACTAGTACAAAAGCCACCAAGTTGTTTGTACAGATTCATTCAAAGCCAAAATCACCTATCAAGTGTGATTCTAATATGTTATAAAAAATGAAGTATACCTTGTATATTCTGATATTCCTTCATCTTTGGTGAAGCTATCCTCTTGTGATCCGAACTCATGCAAATACAAGCAATCAGGATTGGTACAAGGCTGGACAACAAAATTAAATTGCTCAATCAGAGATATAGATTCAAAACGTCCCATAATACTTCGGTAATAACATGGACAAGCAGCAAAGTAAATGATAAACTGATAAAGTCAACTCATTGAATATCATACCGTGCTTCTTAGCCATGCATGGCAATATTTAGTGGTCCCAAAACAGGCTCTACAACAAGATTTCAAATTATTAGCAAATATAATATTAGGGGAAAAAAACTTCTTAGTCCATGTTATATGGGTTCTAACCTCAAAGGTCTACCCTCCAAAATAAACCCATGTACTGACTGTATACTTCGAACCGCTTCATCCTCCTTTGAGTAAGTAATATATCTGAACAATGAAAATATTAAAAATTCAAAGGTTGATTATTTGTAGAGAAAACCATGCTATAATTAAAAAGATCGACAGTATAATTGTGCCTTCAATAGACTAACCATAACCATAATATTTGTACATAAGACTAACATAGACCCACACATAAAGTACTCAAAAAAAGCCAAGAATTAACATGACCAAATAGATAATGACATATATAAGATCATTCAAAAAAATATCTATCAGTTCCCATTTTAAGAGCAATTGAACTTACACACTACAAGTATTGTTTGCAAAATGTTGAATGGCACCAGCAGCTGTCCGAGATATAGAAACCTTTAGCACCCTCCCATACTGACCAAAATATTCTTTCCGTTGCAAAAGCTATATAAAGACATTAATCGGGTTCAAAATTTAGAATAGTATGTAAATGTGAATTTGTATGAAGCACTAGAAGATGATAGGGAAAGAGGTGTACGTCTTCATCTGCTAATTCAAGAGGTAATCCCACAATATAAACAAGATTTCGTTGTATAACCCTCACACTACTAAGCTGCTTTCTGCCTTCAGATGCTTTAGTCTTTCCCTTCTGTAACTTCTGTCTCTTCTCCACACTCATTTCAGCCACCAATCTGATAGCTCAATAGAAAAGTATATGTTAATGCATATGATAAATATAAGTCAACTTTCAATGTAACATACACAGGGAACCAGACCTTTCACACTTGGATGCCGTCCCTACTATTTTTTCCTTGTTATAAGGGGTACGACATGCAGGACACCTCCCTTCCGTAGCATCCTTCTCAGCCATATCCATTATGTGGTGCCAACACCAAACACAGATCTGCAATGTAACAATTCTTTAATGTTAACAAGTAACATTAACCATGCCCTACTATACCGATTGTGCAGTGATAAAGAGATACAAATGTAAACACCTAATAGAAAAAATATTTTGCATAGAAAAATGAAGTAGTAACTGACTGTAATCATCATCATATATCGATTGAAATTAATAATTAAAACTTTCTTGAAAAGAAGTTATTATCTTTTTGCCAAATCAGCAATCAAAATCAGAGCAGTTAAATATAACAGCGAAAAGAGGTGTAAAGAAAGTGATAACAGCTAACTGTAAACATAATACAAGTTGAAATCTTTAAATAAAAAACAAAGCAAAACTTTCTTGAATAAAAGTTGTCGTTTTGTTGTATCCTATAATCAATATCCAACCGATAAGAGAAGAAAACACTTTATATTCACACCGGCTACAATTAATGATAATGACCATTAGTTGGCAATGGTATCGCCGTCTTCACCATAACACAAATAATTCTTCAATACGAAACAAAAAAAAAAACTTGATAATCAAACACTACTTCACTAGAAAGCAATTTCGCAAACACCCTCAATTTAATACCAGCAGTAACTTAAACAATTTTGAAAAAAAGGTGACTTCATCAAACACATAGCCAAAGAAAGCATACATCATAACCACATTTGCAAGGCTTGAGCTGCTGATCAGTCAAATCCATCTCTTCAGCACAAAGTGGACAGGTCTTTTCTCCTTCATCACTCATGATTACCTTTTACCAAAAAAACACAAACAACTTAATATAACTAACATTATGAAACTAAACACACATATAAATATACATACATGACTAAAATAATATAAATCTCTCTTATTTACCAAAAAAACCGAGTAAATAAAAGAGGCTTCCCCAATTCTCAGGGAGATACACCGCCTAACCGGGCTATCCTGTGACCGTTTCTGAAGCTCAGTCAACAATCTTAAATGAAACTTCTATAAATTATCAAAAATAATCGTAAATCGGCCACACTTCACCTAATCCCAAGAGCTCAGTCAATTAACTTTTTTCACCACTTTAAAAAAAGTATACTTTTTTATTTTAAATTCAGCTGCCTAACTTTACATACATACATATATATATATATAATATATAGTATATAATATATATATATATATATATATAATAAATATATATATATATATATATAATATAAATCCAAAATCAAAAGTAAAGTTTTTATATTAATCTAATTCAAACAAAATCAAATCCATAAAACCCTAATTATCAACTACAGATTCAATTAAATGCATTCAATTAACCTAAACTAATTTCAATCGATCTGACGTATAGATACAGCATATATATATTAGGTATATGTATCGATTAATCGGAAAGTAATCGAATTGAGCGGTCGTGAAAATTAGGGATCTTGTGATTAAAATAATAATAAAAAGAAAAAAAAATTGGGGGAAAATAACAAGAATAATAATAAGGATCTAAGGAAGAATTGATCGGATACTTACAGTAGGGCGATGGATCAACGGAATATAGATACAGGTGTATAGATATAGATATAGATGTAGAGAGTAAAAAAAATAAGATTGAGAAGCGAAGAAGATGAGAGAACCACAAAGAGGCTTTTTATTGGAAAAATATATATTAAAAAGAGAGAGAGAAAGGGATGCCGGATGTGTTTTTTTATTCTTATTTTCTTATTTTTTATATTTAAAGTTAATTACAAAGATCGTCCTTGTAGTTTGTTAAAAATTACAGTTTTTATTTTTATTTTTCATAAATTACTGTTTTAATTTTTAATTCTCCCTCGTCAACAGTTTTGGTCCAAAATTGTTGACTTTTATAACAAAAGTGTTGACTTTTAACCTAAACTGTTGACTTTTTAAACAAAAATGTTGATAGGGTTCCAAAATTAGAGATCAAAAATCATAATTTATAAAAGATAAGAATGAAACCTAAAAAAAACACGGGGACGATCTTTATTATTAATGTATTTTTAATTTTTGTATTTTTATTTTTTAATGAAACAAAATGTATTTTTGGTCCCTATGTTATCAACTCATTTGCATGAACGGTCCAACTTATGCAAAATGGCTATTTTGATACAGTAATCAACGGTTAATGGCAATTTCAATCCTAAGTTGACCAATTGTTAGTTTTGGTCCGTTAACGAGTCCATGTGCTAGTCACGTGATAGGTGGATTGGTCATTATATCTCATTCATTATTAATTTATATATTATATACACTAGGTTATTAAGATTTTAAGAAGGTAAGTATTCAAGTTAAGTTCTATTTATGTTTTTCTTTTTTATAGCCTTGCTTAGTGTGAACCAAATTCAAGCCTTTGGGTGGTTTGGTTTGCTACCTTCTAGTTCATATTCATTAACAAAGCGATATTATACCGTTTCATTTATTGGTTTGTTATTAACTAAGAACTTACTTTAAGAAATAACAGACGAAAACTCACGCGATACGATGATGGTGGTAGCGGTGATGGTGGTAGCGGCGGCTAAGGCTTGCAATTTTGACACGAAACCTATTGACACGACACGACCTGTTCTTAACAGGTTTCGTGTCTTAACATTTCTGCACCTGTTAAGATAATACATATATACAATACTAAAAATTTGAAAGGTTTGATCTTGTACTTTGATATATAACTGTTATAAATATGATCTAATATTTTAATGTGTATATGATCTGATGTAAATCATGTAATGCTATATTGCTATTGTTATAATATCGGGGTATATAATATAGATGATATATAACAGGTTTAATGAACTACCAATGTAATGCTATATTGCTATTGTTATAATATCGGGGTATATATATATAGATGATATATAACAGGTTTAATGAACTACCAATGTAATGCTATTATGCTACAATGCTACTTATATATATATACAAGTATAGTTAGTGCCATCTTGTGATGCTACTGATATAAATATATATACATTGGCCAAGATATATAACAAGTTAAATCGTTTAATGAGCTGCTGTGTAATGCTACTAATACATATATTTGCTGAGATTTAATTGGAAGTGTAGTTAGTGCAGAACAATTTTCATTTTGTTCATTGAATAAAAGAATCTTTTTCACAACAAGTTTCATTTTCTCTTTATTTTAAAGTATTAGTTATATAGAATATATGTTAACAGGTTTCTTAACAGGTGCACCTGTTAATTTTCGTGTCGTGTTCGTGTCTAGGAAAAATGACACGGATCCTTAACAGGTTTCGTGTGACCTGTTATGCCAGCCCTAGCGGCGGCGACGAGTGGTGGTATCGGTGTGGTCATTAATATAAAGTTAATTGGTTTAAAAACGATAATGTAGTAATTTTAAAATTTGAGGGATAGATGTTGTATATTATATCATTAAAGGGGTATTTTAGGTATATAGTTTAGGTATATAGGTTAATTATAAAATAAAGCTTTTGATAAAATAAAGGTATTTTTGATTTTTTAAAGGTTTAAAAGCTGGAAAATAAGAGTATCTGTGTTATTGAGGAGTAAAGATTAAGAGAACAAAGGTTAAAAGTTATATTTAAGTGTATCCAAATAGTCAAATCTATATGATTAACTACCTTTCTATCCAAAGTTATTACTCCTTCACTCTTTCATTTAGTTTGGTGGTAGAAAGGTATTTGCGTAATGTGGTAACGGTGGATGGGTAGGAGTGGTGATGGCGACGACGACAACCGGTGGTGACGGTGATGTAATGGTGGTAGCGGTGTGGTTATATTAATATAAAAGTAATTGATGTAAAGAGGGGTAATATGTTGTAAATAATTTTATTACGGGTGGTATAAGTATATTTAAGAATATTTAAATTGGTGTAAAAAAAGAAATGGGTAATTTAAGTATTTTAAAGGCTAAAAAATTTGGGGAAAAAAAGGATGGTTTGTTTTATAAAAGAGTTAGATTAGATATATTGGAAGGGTCAGGTTCATGTGAGAACTATTCATATATGAACAAAGGTAATATAGAGTAAAACTTGATCTATTCATACGTGAACGAATTTGTTTACACATACTATTCACATATGAAAATCAACTTATAATTTAGAGGTTTTCATAGTTCTTCCAAATAAAATGGTTCTTACATGAACCTTTATCTATATTGGAGTATTTTAAACTTAAACCTATTTTAATCGACTTAGATGCATGTGTTTAATATTTAGGGTTTTGCCTATTTAGCGATGTCAAATTGTATAAATTAGTTGTATTTTTATTTTAAAATTTATAGATTATTTTGATATGAAAAATAAAAGCTTTTTGTGGAGTGAGTAACAGCCCTTAATTAGAGCTGTCATTAGAAAGACTCTAATATTGATACGAATGTCTTTAGAAAAGTGCTAATGTTAAATGATTTTACAAAGCATGTTCTTTGAGAATTCAAGTATATATGAATGGGTAGTGATCTGTACACCACCTACTTTTAGTCGTATACCACTAAACATGTTTCATGGTATTGTACAGTACAACATTCTAAAGCATATTTAGTGGTGTACGGTTAAAATAGGTGGTATACATATCATCACCCATATATGAATACTACGGAAGTTTGAATGTAAACAGACTAGTGTAGTAGTATGATGTACTGATATTATTCGAATGTATCCATAGAAGTTGATGATGATTTTCATGGACCAATCATATTAATAGAAGTTTTCCTTTAGTATAGAGGAGATGTGAATTTGTGAGAACTTATACTCACAACTCACAAAAGAAGAAGAAGAGAAATTGTCACAAATTGTTCCTGTGATTTGCTCGATTCGCATTTTCATCCCTGTGCTTTTTTTATCATTAGGTGTCCTTGTACTTTTCATTTTCATTGCTAGTCGTCCATGCCACTAACAACCGTTAGTTTTCATCCGTTAAACCCCTCATGTGCAATGCACATGAGGGCATTTTCGTCCAGTTTGTAACCATAGGGACTATTTGTGATAAAACATCTTTGAGGGACTATTTGTAATAAAAGACAAAATCTCATCATCTTTTTCCCTCTTTCACTCCCACCACCAGCCAAACTTCCGGCCACCCTCACAGCCTCCTGTCGCCGCTCTTTTCACCATAAAAAACTCCGGACATCATCCCCAACAACAATTAGGGTTTCATCTTTAATCACAACCACAGAACCGTCGCCGTTGCTGCTGCTCCGCCACTCTACCGCCGTTGTTGTTGCTGTTTTGTTTTCCAGCCACCACTACATGACTCCATAACATCCGAGGAAAGTATGAAACGTAAGTATCAATCTTCCAAACAAACCCATTTCGCCCCTCTCTCTAAAAACCGTAATCTTTTTTTTTCCTTCTATTTCTCTCTCTCTCGTAGCCACGCACCACCGGACTACCATCACCTCACGACGGTTTAGAAAGAAGTAGAGACGTTCAAGCTTCAACACAGGTCGTTATAGATCTGACCATGCTGTATTATGTTTTTCTCTTCGGTTTCGGTAACCATAGTGGGGTGGTGGTTCTCGGTTTCCGGCGAACTTTTCCGGCGGTGGCAGGTGGTGGCCGGCCGGTCAGAAGTGGTGGTCGGAGTTGTGTGGGAGAAGGAATCCAAAGATTTTTTTTAATCCAATATTTTTATTACAAATAGTCCCTGTGGTTACGAACTTGACGATTATATTGCACATGAGGGGTTTAACGGAGCAAAACTAACGGCTGTTAGTGTTAGGGACGGTTGACAATGAAAATGAAAAGTACAGGGACACCTAATAATAATAAAAAAGCGCAGAGATGAAAATGCAAATCGAGCAAACCACATGGACGATTTGTGACAATTTCTCAAAGAAGAATGCCGAGAAAAAAGTACTCGCATTTAAAGAAGTTTATTACAGTATAAAAGAAAAATGTTGTAAAAGGTGTAAATTAAAGTCTTTCAAAATACGTTTAAATTAAGTTACGATTCGAAAATTACTGAAGCAAATGTATATCATTTTGAAAATAAGTTTTTAGAAGATACGTGGTTGAATATAGTTCGTTAAAAATGAAACATTAGTAATGGGCCATTTGTTTCGATGACCTATTTTCGTCTTAACAAAGATAGACATAATTACATGGAGATGGGGACATGAAAGTTGAAAGTCTACTATATGAAGGTCCTTATTAGTAAACGAAGAATTGTTAAAAACATACATTATTAGATTAACTTAACTAGATTATAGTCCCGCGTAATACGCAAATATAATATGTTGATTTTTTATAATATCAAAATTGACAAATATAGATAGAGAAAATATTGAAAATGATGATATAATCATTTTTTAAAATCTTTTTACTAATATTTTTTGAACAACAAATGGACATTTTTTATTATTAGTTACAAATTTTGATTATTATTATTATTATTATTATTATTATTATTATTATTATTATTATTGTAAACACAGTATAGATAGTATAATGATGTAAAAATAGATATTTATAACCAGTATTTATTATTTATATGAGTAAAGCAATATACAAAGTGATAGTTAATAACAACTTATTGTATTCACCAAAAGAGAGATAATTTGTATAATAAAAAGGGATTATGACCTGGAATGTAACTAACTATGCCAAAATGGTTATGTTATGTAACTAACTAGGAAAACGTTTATGAAATGTAACAAACTATCTATTTTCGTCCATAGTATGTAAAAGATTACCGGTGTAACACTTAGCCGGTCACCCACGTGCTTTTTGAATGGCTGGTGATAAATACACGGAAGTTTTTTTATTTGTACACGGCAAATGAAAGTGAAAAGACAACTATACCCTTAAAATTTTGTCGACAAGTTTTCCTTAGCCTTTTGATCTTTGAATAGTCAACTCCAATCCAGATTTCAAGCACACACTTTCATTGTTATCAGATCTACCACACTTCCATCTTCACTTTTAATGTATTCATCATGTTTCATTTCTCCCATTGTATTAATCTTATTCTCTTAAGAACTTTTTATACCGGCTTTTGTAACACCCTTCATTTAAAAATACGGGTTTCTAAAAAATTTCGCCTAACGGCTTTATAATAAAGCGGAAGTAAACTTTGAAAGTCCAAACCAATTAAAATCTGTTTGGTTTCTTTAATCATTGGTGTTACTCGGTCATATCGTCAAAACAAGTTTAAATAGAAACCTGTCGGCTGCCCAACACAAAACAACCGACTACATAACATGCAAACTACATAAATGCCAAAACATAAGCAAGAGTCTAAAAATGTGCAACAACTATGGGTAGCTAAGGTCATCAGCAAGCTATCTACCCATTCCTCGCTCTTCTTCATCAACTACCTCAGCTACGCTAAACTTGAGGGAGCAACACATTTCAAAAGACAAGTGTTAGCTAACGAATTAGCTAAGTAAGATAACACTCAAGTTATAAAACATTTATCCATTTCAAACATTGTGGATTTAATCAACGTCATTAAGGCACAACACACATCAAGCATATCACATCATCAAAACTACATAATAGGATGAAACACCTTAAATGTGCCTATCCTTCATTCTGCATTACACACATATAACCACATAACTGCATTACTACTTTTAACTGCGTAACTACATTTTAACTGCATTATTACGTTTTAACTGCTTTACTACATTTTAACTGCATTACTACTTTTAACTGCGTAACTACATTTTAACTGCATTACTACTTTTAACTGCGTAACTACATTTTAACTGCATTACTACTTTTAACTGCGTAACTACATTTTAACTGCATTACTACTTTTAACTGCGAAACTACATTTTAACTGCATTACTACTTTTTAACTGCTACTACATTTTAACTGCATTACTACTTTTAACTGCGTAACTACATTTTAACTGCATTACTACTTTTAACTGCGTAACTACATTTTAACTGCATTACTACTTTTAACTGCGTAACTACATTTTAACTGCATTACTACTTTTAACTGCGTAACTACATTTTAACTGCATTACTACTTTTAACTGCGTAACTACATTTTAACTGCATTACTACTTTTAACTGCGAAACTACATTTTAACTGCATTACTACTTTTTAACTGCTACTACATTTTAACTGCATTACTACTTTTAACTGCGTAACTACATTTTAACTGCATTACTACTTTTAACTGCGTAACTACATTTTAACTGCATTCCTACGTTTTAACTGCGTACTACATTTTAACTGCATTACTACTTTTAACTGCGTAACTACATTTTAACTGCATTACTACTTTTAACTGCGTAACTACATTTTAACTGCATTACTACATTTTAACTACACTAGTTTTAACTGCTTTACTATATTTTAACTGCGTCAATGTGTAACATAAGTTACACCCGACTAGATGACAACCATTCAGTTGAACATCAAACGTCGTTAAGGAATGGCAAGCCAGTCCCCGAGTAATCCGTATGCACAAGACAAATGAGGGCGGGTCAGACCCCTCGTATTACTCAACTGCATCTCAATGACCATGTTGCAAGGAGCTACCCAAGCAACCTACGTCAACGCACTTAGCCGGGCTAGGGCAAGTACGGGTTAAGCTTAACACTTTGGGTTAAGCTTAACACTTTCCTGCATCAAAGTTTAACGAGCTCGATCCTGCATTATTTAGTTAGGTGACTGCATTACCTAAACATTTACTACGTTTACTGCTTTTACGTTTTGGGCCCTTAAACGTGCACGTGTCATGGCAACTTAACAAGTCTAGTGAACTAGATGAGCAAGCCATACAATCATGCACATATCAACAATCAACAACATATACTACATCTCAAAGCATCACAAGCTACTGCATATCACTTCATAACATAACACTACATTATATTTCATATCATAACATACACTACATTATACTTCATTTGGGACTGCATTTCAGGTCTCAATGGTCAACTACATAACCCATATCACCTCCCGTGTAACCCCGAATACCCACAAGCAATTCAAGATATAAGTTGGGAAGTTATTATTTGAAACCATCTTTTCGTTGAACCCTCAGCATGTCAAAGTAGTGTATCTTACCTCGTGACGATCAATAAGCAACGTTAATGTATCTTGTTTGTGATCCCGATTACCTATCTCGAGTTCATAGTCATTAAACCTGTATAAACCCAACCTAATAAGGTTATAAGACCATATACTAACTTAGGTACACTTATAGGACCCTTAAACGCTTGTTTCAGACCTCAAACGGGCTCACAGACCCTTTATGTGGCGCATGCTTTGAATATGCGTCGCATATTTGCTTCAAAAATCACCCAGAAACCTCCCAGGCCCCGATATGCGCCGCACATAGGTTTTATGCGCCGCATATGGAGTGCTTGTCTAAAGACTGACTCGCGCCCTTCAATTGCAGGCAACTTTTCGACCTCAAGACGACCAAATGAGTCAAAACTTAGTTCTTATGAAATGTAGGGAATTCAAAGACCTTTCCAGAAATATAAAGTTTGACTCTTGAAGATCTTTAATGAATTAGTTATGGCGTCTGCAAAACAGACCTACAGAATTCATCTTAAATCCGACCACTTCTGGAAATTGACATTTTCCACCCATATCTGGGCAAAATCAAAAGAAACATTGTTCATATCGAATCAAGAGGACACATAGACCTTTTCAAAAATATAAGATTCATCTTATAACTCTTCTAATTGAAAGAGATATGATTTTTGCAATATTACTAATTTTTCAGATCTAGTAAACCCTTAGTTTTGCAAGCAATTTTCGACCATCAGATGACCATAGCAACCACCACGACCTATGAACCTCATATGCACCCAAAATATGACTCATATAATGATTTCACATGATCACTTGTTCCAGGAACAAGAGGATACAATTACAATACATTAAATTACCCAAAAACCCCAATAATCGACAATGAAACATAATCAAATCAATCTCAACCCTAGAGACCAAAAGTAAGATCCATATGATCGACTCTTATGATCACAAATAAAAGGTAAATCGTTTATATTACCTGTAGATGAAAGCAAGGATGAGAGATCTTGATCAAACTTCACTTGAATCACACGTTTTGAAGGATTTTCGGCTTAGGAGTTTGATAGGGGATCAAAGGGGTGGCTAGGGCTTGGGAGAAAAGTTATTAGATCTGATTTGATAAACTAATGACTCCCCCATTGACCCTAATCCCGTTTTTGACTTTCACACCATGTCAAAACTGGTCCCTAAACTTCGTAAAGTCATATTATTAGCCCAAAACACCTCTATGGACTATATACAACTTGATTAACACTTTGAACACCTCTAAAAGGCACATAACTTCTTCTTTAAACATATTTCTACATCAATTAATAAGACATTCAAGTCTCACACATAAAACACTTTAACTACATATAAGCGTTAATCCACCCTAAACTTAACGAACACTTTACGTTGACTTAATGACTCAAGTCAACCGTTAATTAAAAAGTTTGTGTAAGTCCCAACTCGATAGATGGTACTACTGAAGACACCTCAATGTCGATGGTGGAGTTACTTTGCAATATATGCACTGAACTGGAGACGACCAGTTGCAGTGTGTATATACCAAGTTCTAGATAGATTACTTATTTAAATGACAATAAGTAAAGAACAATGCAATAATACAAATAACTTGTAAGATAACTTGATGAGACAATATGTATTTTTCAATGTGTATTTTATTTATTGATGTTAAATAAATTACAAGGTTGATGCGGAACCAAGATAATATAAGAATGTAAATATCCTAACAACCTATGAAATACAATTGATCTACACTCGGAATTTCTCAAGACAATCGAAACACTTAAAGTTGTGAAATGTTCCTTTTAGCGATTGAGAGAATATTGCACAAGTTCACCAAGAATATTGCAGGTTTGCAAAGTGTGAAGTGATTGTATATTTTCACTTATTATTCTTGTTGTGCAATGACTTGTATTTATAGGCAAAGTTAACATTGGGATGTTAACTTTGGCCGTACAAATGTGGTTGAGAGCATTTAAGGAATAGCATTTAATTCCTTAAAAAGCAGTGTAAAGTCGCATGATAAAGCAACTTTACTCAACCACCTTTATGTACCTTTTATTACTTAAATATTAAGATAAGGCTTATTATCCGGGTAAAGGTACATAAAGCATATAAGTCAATTCCTCGTAATCAGTGTAAAGCTTTGTAAGGGCTTTCCACTGATGGTCTCCAGTTTGTAACTGACTAGAATGCCAACTGGGCTTCGCTGCCATTGCCATTCTCTATCTTCCATTTGTTGTCTTCGACTTCAACTGGAATGATTCTTCAACTGGTCAGTTCTTAACTGGAGGAAGTCTTCAGTTGCGTTGACTGTACGGTACAACTGGACTTCAATATATTTCTGGACAAATCTTCTTGGTCACCAGTTTCACTGAGTCTCCAGGTGCAACTGGAGACTAGCAAGTGTAACTAGTGACTGGACAGTTCCAGGTGAACTGGTCCTAACAGTTTGGGATGTTACAATTACCTCCCCCTTAAGAGGATTCCTTCCTCGGAATCATTTCAGCATCAAATAGGTGAGGATAACTTTCGAATCAACTTTCACCGTAAATATGATTCCATCCCACTAGCACAAGCTCAATTAACTTCCTATGAAGCTTCTTTTACTTTTGGCCAAGGATCTCAACCAGGCCAACTACAAACACTCCTTAACATCAATACTCATATCTCTCCACGGGTTCACATTGGTTTCATATCAACATATACATCATATCATCGTATACTCACATCTTAATCCATGTCTTATACCACATCAACATAGACTTACCACTTAAACGTAACTTCATAACATATCTTGCTTAAATCTCACGTCACATTGTAATCCCACATCTTACATCTTTAATCAACTTACATATTACGCACTAGCTTTACACTAGCACGATTTCCCTTCAATAACTTGTCGTATCATGAAATGACATCCAACACCTATGGCATAATCATTGTTGCCTATGAACACAACAATAAATCTCGAGGCACCATCACGCCATCATATGGTTTTACCAAGTTTCTAACTCATTCATTCTCTTTCCCATCAATCTAAGAGTGATAGGCATCACTTGAGTTCACCATTTTCCTCATACTTTGTCAAACATCTTTAAAAATTTTCATATAATGGCCGTCTCGATTCAAAACATTCCACCATTTACTTTCACACTTTAAGAGCACTTCTTGATCACACATCTTTTCTTTCATGTCCAAGGAAACGGCGTAATAGCTCACAAAACAAAATAAGCATTCTTGGACAACTTTCCTACTAACTGCTCATGTCTTATCATTACCTTTCGCTTCCCACGCAACTTTGTCTCTTAGTCCACGGTGACATGACTCCTCACTTTCGTTAAAGGATCGTTAAACTCTTTGTATTGCTACCAAACTTTCGGTGTCTAGTCTTGGCTTTTAACCCAATCACACGTCAACATATAAAATTTACTACACCTCGTATCATAATAGGTCGTATCACACTTCAGGCAGCATCCAAATGAGCATGTCACCACGGTTCATAAACTTCCTCAAGTACAACTTTTAGTCATTTCGTTCTCGGATACCGAAATCTTACTTTTAGACTTATAGTTCCACGCTGGTTATTTATGAATTTTCAGAATCCACCCACATAATACCAACATCTTCGTCTCTAGAAACATCACCTTGGACTGGCTCATTGTAGACAATTGCTTACCCTAACCTTATAGTCATGGAATTAAACATTAAATGGAACCTTGTTCCTTTCAATTCTACGCGTCAGCTTCTACTTTAACTTTTACTCACTTTGGGCGAATTTAAAATTAGGCCTCTACTTATAGAAAATCGTAGTAACGTTCCTTACACAACATGATGTTCTTCGTCATACTTAGAATAGATAATAATGTCATCACCGAATGTAATGACTGAACGGTCTAGAGAAACTTTAAACTTTATCCCTTAAGTTCACGACATGGTAAGGACCATTCGTTAACATGCAGGACTTCAAGAAACTCAATAGAGTCATAATGAGCGTATAATTAACTTAAACAGGACTTTCATCATCAACTTCATCATATGGTAGTACCAATCGTAAACCCATCTTATAGAAAGAAATACATCCCACAATCGAAAACATTAACTTCTTCCTATAAGTGAGAACAAAACGAAAGGTGTCTTTGAATAAAAGTAGCACTCGTCACACATCAACAGAAGGTTTGACCTCACGATCGCAATGAAACCGAGAACATTAATAGAACATCTCAAAACTACGAGTGACCTCGACTTTAGAAATACACAACCTTTGCCTTACATGAGTAAATCACATAGGCGAGAAACATGATCAATTCGGAACCGAATGCTCCTGAAAACTTCTACTTCTTGTGATTTAAGGATCCATAGTTAACTCCGTCATCCAACCTCTTAACTTTTCATAAGGGAAAAAAAATCATTATCTTTGAGAAGCGGCCAAACATAAAATCTTGTACAAATATAGGATATCAACAACACCTTCACGTCACACCGGCGAAGGCAGTAAGCGATAGAACTGCTAAAAAGGTTCACGTGTTAGTTCACCACACATTCATGCAATATAAGGAAGAATCTCCAGCTGTGAATACTCGTTCCAATCGTCATATATCATCCCGTAACGAAATCTAAACTGAGCGAGTCGTAAATCCAAAACAGACCAAAATATGCACCGCATGGATGGTGCATGCGCCTCATAACTCGAGCATTTCTGAACAGTAACTTTCATGCATTTGCACATGCCCCGCATAAACTTAAAAACTCAGAATATGCGCCGCATACCATCTATGACCAGGAAAGATAATTTCAAACAAAATCTAAGCGTCTTCCTTACACCCAAGCACAACTTTAAACTTTATCCCTTAAGTTCACGACATGGTAAGGACCATTCGTTAACATGCAGGACTTCAAGAAACTCAATAGAGTCATAATGAGCGTATAATTAACTTAAACAGGACTTTCATCATCAACTTCATCATATGGTAGTACCAATCGTAAACCCATCTTATAGAAAGAAATACATCCCACAATCGAAAACATTAACTTCTTCCTATAAGTGAGAACAAAACGAAAGGTGTCTTTGAATAAAAGTAGCACTCGTCACACATCAACAGAAGGTTTGACCTCACGATCGCAATGAAACCGAGAACATTAATAGAACATCTCAAAACTACGAGTGACCTCGACTTTAGAAATACACAACCTTTGCCTTACATGAGTAAATCACATAGGCGAGAAACATGATCAATTCGGAACCGAATGCTCCTGAAAACTTCTACTTCTTGTGATTTAAGGATCCATAGTTAACTCCGTCATCCAACCTCTTAACTTTTCATAAGGGAAAAAAAATCATTATCTTTGAGAAGCGGCCAAACATAAAATCTTGTACAAATATAGGATATCAACAACACCTTCACGTCAC
The DNA here is from genome assembly GCA_034093135.1 of Erigeron breviscapus. Classification (NCBI taxonomy): domain Eukaryota; kingdom Viridiplantae; phylum Streptophyta; class Magnoliopsida; order Asterales; family Asteraceae; genus Erigeron; species Erigeron breviscapus. The sequence goes on along the minus strand of CM067173.1, from coordinate 23,918,903 downwards.
ACCGGCGAAGGCAGTAAGCGATAGAACTGCTAAAAAGGTTCACGTGTTAGTTCACCACACATTCATGCAATATAAGGAAGAATCTCCAGCTGTGAATACTCGTTCCAATCGTCATATATCATCCCGTAACGAAATCTAAACTGAGCGAGTCGTAAATCCAAAACAGACCAAAATATGCACCGCATGGATGGTGCATGCGCCTCATAACTCGAGCATTTCTGAACAGTAACTTTCATGCATTTGCACATGCCCCGCATAAACTTAAAAACTCAGAATATGCGCCGCATACCATCTATGACCAGGAAAGATAATTTCAAACAAAATCTAAGCGTCTTCCTTACACCCAAGCACAACTTTAAGACTTCGCAGCTCGAAGGTAACCTCACATCATAACATGGTGTTCATCGAATGGAAGAGCTTCATGGTTAAAAGGTTCAATCATCCATAGCGTTATCTTCTTTACTTGCTTCAGCTTCATCATTCTTTAATCCATAGATACATGTCTACTCTTCACATGGTTAATTATGCCACCAACCAGTGATTCCATCTTTCCCATCTTCTCTTCAGTCGGATCAACACAGACACAGTCTCACAAACACACACATGTCGTGATACATTTACAATTACGTTCGCGACCGGAATTGTAACTGTATCCTTCCATACGTGTACCCGGTAACCCTTCTGTGCATCACCTGCTTATCACCCTTCAAATATCCAGCATTAACTCTAATTGTCAACTTCAAGTCCATGTCCTTTGAACTAGTAGACTCAACAACATTGTCTACCAACCACTTCATTCCTCACGTACCTTTAGACTTCATTTAACTTCATGTACTTCATAATTATCATAAACATTTAACCGGCTATAACTTTTCACCGATCTTCACACATTTCCACACACACGAGGCATCAACGTCATTAAAGTTGTTACACGATGTTTACTCTCGACACATAAAGATTCACTACATAGAAATCTCTCCAGCTTCATTACTTTGTACACCGGTCAACACAAGCATGGCCATACAAACACACTCGCGTCGTGATACACTTGCAATTATGTTCCGGACCATAATTGTAATTGTATCCTTTCACATGCATGTTCGTTACCACATTTGTGTATCGCCTCTTTTCCCATCAATTCCAATTCACATGATTTTCAGCACACATACAACATCTCATATCCTTTGCGGTCCTTGTCACTAACCCCATGGGCTAGGCAACATTGATGGAACACCATCTCACCTAATCCTCCAACCTTTGTCCATCTCAACAACTTCTCACATAATATAAAGCACAAGTTTATCAAATTCAGTTAGAGGAATAGAAGATCACCTCGAGGACCGTCTATCGTAGCAATAGCACAACTTAGCGACGGAGAAGCGAGAAACGGAAGAATAAAGGCTAAAACACATATTCACATATCAATAAACAATCATCATATAGCCTTATTCCTACACTCTCACTCATCCCAAACCCGTCCTAAGGCATTTCATCTCAAAGCTAAGCATACCTACTTAAGCCTAACTTGTCGTCTATCGGTTTAAGTCCAATTCCTATGGCACACTTATAGTCATTGGTTCACTTAAACCATTTCTCTGATACCAACTTGTAACACCCTTCATTTAAAAATACGGGTTTCCAAAAAATTTTCGCCTAACGGCGTTATAACAAAGCGGAAGTAAACTTTGAAAGTCCAAACCAATTAAAATCTGTTTGGTTTCTTTAATCATTGGTGTTACTCGGTCATATCGTCAAAACAAGTTTAAATAGAAACCCGTCGGCTGCCCAACACAAAACAACCGACTACATAACATGCAAACTACATAAATGCCAAAACATAAGCAAGAGTCTAAAAATGTGCAACAACTATGGGTAGCTAAGGTCATCAGCAAGCTATCTACCCATTCCTCGCTCTTCTTCATCAACTACCTCAGCTACGCTAAACCTGAGGGAGCAACACATTTCAAAAGACAAGTGTTAGCTAACGAATTAGCTAAGTAAGATAACACTCAAGTTATAAAACATTTATCCATTTCAAACATTGTGGATTTAATCAACGTCATTAAGGCACAACACACATCAAGCATATCACATCATCAAAACTACATAATAGGATGAAACACCCTAAATGTGCCTATCCTTCATTCTGCATTACACACATATAACCACATAACTGCATTACTACTTTTAACTGCGTAACTACATTTTAACTGCATTACTACTTTTAACTGCTTTACTACATTTTAACTGCGTCAATGTGTAACATAAGTTACACCCGACTAGATGACAACCATTCAGTTGAACATCAAACGTCGTTAAGGAATGGCAAGCCAATCCCCGAATAATCCGTATGCACAAGACAAATGAGGGCGGGTCAGACCCCTCGTATTACTCAACTGTATCTCAATGATCATGTTGCATGGAGCCACCCAAGCAACCTACGCCAACGCACTTAGCCGGGCTAGGGCAAGTACGGGTTAAGCTTAACACTTTCCTGCATCAAAGTTTAACGAGCTCGATCCTGCATTATTTAGTTTAGGTGACTGCATTACCTAAACATTTACTATGTTTACTGCTTTTACGTTTTGGGCCCTTATGTTGAAAGTCAAAGTCATATCCACGTGATAGTTTCAGTTGATTTATTTTACCGTTTGTTTTCTTTTAGAAGTAGTCAAAAGAATAAGTCCAGTCTTCATTATCTTTCGGTTTGTTACCTATTATTTAGGAGTAGTGGCAGTAGCCCGTTAGTTTTCTATTAGTATTTAAGTGGTGTTATGTTTCTTATTGTATGTAACTTGGAAAATAAAGTGAGTTCTTTCTCTTATTTTTGAGTGCACCCTAAATAGCAGTAAACTCAAATTGTGTGTTCTTCAATTATCTGATCAATAAATTCATCAATTGGTATCAGAGACTATACGGTTCTCAATCCAATCATGTCGGAGATCCAATTAGTCGGTGGCGTGAAGAAATTGAACAACAACAACTACAACTCTTGGTCCACTTGCTTGATGTCGTATTTGCAAGGCCAAGACTTGTGGGAAGTTGTGAACGGGACGGAAACCACGTCACCCCTGCAAGAAGATCAGAATGGAGTGTTGAAGAAATGGAAGATTAAGGCCGGCAAAGCCATGTTTGTTCTGAAGACCACAGTGGAAGATGAAGTATTGGAACACATACGTGACTCGGTGACACCGAAAGAAGCTTGGGACACCCTGGTTACTTTGTTTTCTAAGAAGAACGACTCGAAGTTGCAACTCTTAGAAAATGAACTGTTGTCGGTGTCTCAAAAGGATCTGATGATTCCACAATACTTTCACAAAATTAAAACGCTGTGCAGGGAGATAGGCGAGCTGGACCCACAATCAAAAATCGGTGACACACGAATGAAACGAATAATAATTCATGGGTTGAATCAAGAGTATAGAAGTTATGTAACAGCAATACAGGGATGGCCTACAGAGCCCACCCTTAGTGAATTCGAAAACCTTTTAGCATCGCAAGAGGCGTTGACAAAGCAGTTGGGTGATACCTCACTCAATTCAAAAATGAAGTCTGAAGCTGAAGCCCTATATGTGAATAATAGAGCCAAAGGAAAGGAACGATACAAAGGGTTTAATAATAAGCCCTACAGGCCAAATAAATCAGAAAACCATCCCAAGAAAGGAGGAGAATCTGATAAGTATCACGGGGAATCAAGCGGTGAACGAAGATCAAAATGGCAAGGAAAAAGGTTTCCGTTCAATTGCCATTCCTGTGGCCGCAAAGGTCACATGGCAAGGGACTGTCGTGCTAAGCAATCAGATCAAGGGAATGCTGCTGTTACAGAGGAAGAAGCTTGGGATGTTCAAGCTAACGTCGCTCAAGTCGAAGAGTCACCGACCTCTGCCCTAACCGTCACCACTGCTGGTAAGCCTACAAACCAATTAAGTGAATGGATTGTAGATTCAGGTTGTTCAAATCATCTAACTGGTGATAAGGAAAAACTAAGCAATCCGGTTAAGTACAAGGGCAGTAGGGTCATTGTTATAGCTGATAATTCGCGTCACCAGATTGCGCATATAGGAAATGTCATTTTCCCATCTGAGGATCAGAAATGTGAATTGAAGCTCTCAGATGTCTACCATGTCCCCGGAATGAATAAGAACTTTCTGTCGGTTCCTCAATTGACCGATGAGGGAAAGTATGTATTGTTCGGGCCTAAAGAAGTATATGTGTTTAAGGAGTTTGAGACCACCTCTGTTCCAATTTTGACGGGTCACAAGAAAGAGGCAGTGTATGTTTTATCTGCACAAAGTGCCTTTGTTGAGAAGACGAAGGATACCCAAAATGCTGATTTATGGCATCACAGGTTAGGGCACGTGGGGTACGATAAGCTGGATTTGATGATGAAAAGGGAGCTGGTCACCGGGCTTCCTAAGCTTGAAGTCAACAAGAATATTGTTTGTGGAGGATGTCAGTATGGTAAAGCACACCAAGAAACCTTCCACAGCTCAAATTATCGAGCAGAAGCACCTTTAGTGCTGGTACATTCAGATGTGTGGGGGCCCGCTAAACATGCTTCCATTAAAGGTATGTTGTATGCTGTAACATTTATTGACGACTATTCCCGCTATACTTGGGTTTATTTTATGAAGGAAAAAGCCGACGTGCCTCAAAAGTTCAAAGAATTTGAAGCTGAAGCCGAAAGAGAAACTGGATGCAAAGTAAGGTGTTTGCGGTCAGACAACGGAGGAGAGTATTTGTCAAATACTTTCAGTCAATACTTGAAACAACAAAGAATCAGACGCCAGCTTACTTGCCCAAACACACCCCAACAAAATGGTGTGTCCGAGCGTAAAAACAGGCATTTGGCTGAAGTTATGAGAAGTATGTTGCATGACAAAAACCTTCCAAGTCGTTTTTGGGAAGAAGCTATGCGCACAGCATGCTACCTGATCAACCGCACCCCATCTCAAAACTTACAGTATGCATCACCGATTGAAAGGTTAATACGTGTTAAACCCAATGTTCATTATTTTCGGGTTTTTGGGTGTGTCTGTTATGTGTTTGTACCTAACCAGTTTCGTGATAAGTTGGAGAAAAAGGCGACAAGATGTATCTTTATAGGTTATGATCCGGAAAGAAAAGGGTGGCGATGCATTGAACCAAACTCAGGAAAAGTTCATGTCTCACGAAGTGTGGTATTCGATGAGATGTCTTCGTGGTGGGGGCCTGAAAATCAGTTGGTTGAAGACTCAAAGAAGCTGGTTGAGGATGTAAATTCCTCTCTGGTTAAGCTGAATATTGTTGATGAAGAAAGAGAAGTTTCTGATGCACCCGAGGAAGAACCGGTTGTGCTTATACAGCCCAGTCAACAAATAGTAAGTCCACAAGCACAGCTAAGAAGGTCAGAAAGGGTGAAGAAACCTAACGCAAAGTATGCAATCATGTATGCTAAGGTGGCTATTGCTGAAGACAGTTTATGTGAGCCAGAAACTTTTCAAGAAGCTGCACAAAATGAAGAATGGTTAAGTGCTATGAAAGCTGAAATGAGTGCTCTTATTTCAAACCAAACGTGGGAGTTAGTTCCAAAACCTCATGATGTTAACCTAGTGACGTGCAAGTGGGTTTACAAGGTGAAGCAGAAATCTGATGGATCAGTGGATAGATTCAAAGCTCGTTTGGTCGCACGTGGTTTTTCTCAACAACTGGGGTTAGATTATGAAGATACCTTCAGCCCCATTGCAAAAATTATAATTGTCCGTGTTCTTTTAGCCTTAGCAGCTTGTAAAGGTTGGAAGTTGTGGCAGATGGATGTTCATAATGCATTCCTATACGGAGAACTTGATCATGTTATTTACATGATGCAACCGATGGGTTTTGAAGATCAAGAGCACCCTGAATATGTATGCAAGTTGAAGAAGGCAATCTATGGTTTGAAGCAATCACCAAGAGCGTGGTTCGGTAAGATGGCAGAATTTTTGGAGCAGAAAGAATATCAACTTACTTCAGCCGATTCCAGTTTGTTTGTCAAGAAAATTGGTGAGAAAGTCGTGTTTATCCTTGTCTATGTGGATGATCTAATTATTTCAGGTGATGTTGAAGAGGAAATTGAACTTTTGAAGTCAAACTTGTCTATACAGTTCAAAATGAAGGACCTTGGAAGGCTCCAACACTTCTTTGGTCTGGAATTGAACTATACAGAAGAAGGAATGGTATTACATCAAACAAAGTATACCATTGACTTGTTGCATAAGTTCCAAGTGGCTTCGTGCAAACCAGCAACGGTCCCTATGGACCGAAATGTTAAGCTATATGCAACAGAAGGTAGAAAGCTAGATGACCCAACACGGTACAGAAAGATGGTTGGAAGTTTGATCTACTTGACGTTGACACGGCCTGATATTGCATTTGTCGTTGGAGTTCTTAGTCGGTTTATGCAAGACCCAAGGAAGCCACATATGGTAGCCATGAAAGAAGTTCTGAAATACATCAAGGCCACTGCAGGAAGAGGTATACAGTTTAGAAGAGAAATCGAGCCTAAGTTGTTTGGTTATTGTGATGCCGATTATGCTGGTGATGTGAATGAACGAAGGTCGACAACTGGGTATGTTTTTATGTTTGGATCAAGCCCTGTTTCCTGGTGCAGCAAACGTCAACCGACAGTCTCTCTATCCTCGACAGAAGCCGAGTATCGGGCTGCTGCTATGGCAGCCCAAGAGTGTGTGTGGCTAGTCGAATTGTTAAGGAACCTGAACCAGAAAGTGGAGTATCCGGTGCAGTTGTGGTGTGACAATATCTCAGCAATCAAGTTGGCTCAGAATCCAGTGTTTCATGCCAGGACCAAACACATTGAAGTTCACTACCATTTTATTAGAGAAAAGGTATTAAGTGGTGAGATCAGTTTGGAAGTTATTGCTTCAGAAGAGCAAGTTGCAGATGCTTTTACAAAAAGTCTAGTTGGTACAAAGCTGAGGGAGCATAGTGAAAGCATGAGCATGGTGGATTATGACATTGAGAGGGGGTGTTGAAAGTCAAAGTCATATCCACGTGATAGTTTCAGTTGATTTATTTTACCGTTTGTTTTCTTTTAGAAGTAGTCAAAAGAATAAGTCCAGTCTTCATTATCTTTCGGTTTGTTACCTATTATTTAGGAGTAGTGGCAGTAGCCCGTTAGTTTTCTATTAGTATTTAAGTGGTGTTATGTTTCTTATTGTATGTAACTTGGAAAATAAAGTGAGTTCTTTCTCTTATTTTTGAGTGCACCCTAAATAGCAGTAAACTCAAATTGTGTGTTCTTCAATTATCTGATCAATAAATTCATCAATTGGTATCAGAGACTATACGGTTCTCAATCCAATCATGTCGGAGATCCAATTAGTCGGTGGCGTGAAGAAATTGAACAACAACAACTACAACTCTTGGTCCACTTGCTTGATGTCGTATTTGCAAGGCCAAGACTTGTGGGAAGTTGTGAACGGGACGGAAACCACGTCACCCCTGCAAGAAGATCAGAATGGAGTGTTGAAGAAATGGAAGATTAAGGCCGGCAAAGCCATGTTTGTTCTGAAGACCACAGTGGAAGATGAAGTATTGTTTTTTTTTTTTTTTTTTTTTTTTTTTTTTTTTTTTTTTTTTTTTTTTTTTTTTTGGGGTTTTTTTATGAAGTATTGGAACACATACGTGACTCGGTGACACCGAAAGAAGCTTGGGACACCCTGGTTACTTTGTTTTCTAAGAAGAACGACTCGAAGTTGCAACTCTTAGAAAATGAACTGTTGTCGGTGTCTCAAAAGGATCTGACGATTCCACAATACTTTCACAAAATTAAAACGCTGTGCAGGGAGATAGGCGAGCTGGACCCACAATCAAAAATCGGTGACACACGAATGAAACGAATAATAATTCATGGGTTGAATCAAGAGTATAGAAGTTATGTAACAGCAATACAGGGATGGCCTACAGAGCCCACCCTTAGTGAATTCAAAAACCTTTTAGCATCGCAAGAGGCGTTGACAAAGCAGTTGGGTGATACCTCACTCAATTCAAAAATGAAGTCTGAAGCTGAAGCCCTATATGTGAATAATAGAGCCAAAGGAAAGGAACGATACAAAGGGTTTAATAATAAGCCCTACAGGCCAAATAAATCAGAAAACCATCCCAAGAAAGGAGGAGAATCTGATAAGTATCACGGGGAATCAAGCGGTGAACGAAGATCAAAATGGCAAGGAAAAAGGTTTCCGTTCAATTGCCATTCCTGTGGCCGCAAAGGTCACATGGCAAGGGACTGTCGTGCTAAGCAATCAGATCAAGGGAATGCTGCTGTTACAGAGGAAGAAGCTTGGGATGAGCTAAAAAAAAAAAAAAAAAAAAAAAAAACAAAAGAAAAAAAAAAAAAAAAAAAAAAGAAAAACACACACCAGTAATTTGTGACAACACACAAAAACAGACCCACGAAAATTTTTGTTTTTTTTACACCACTTTTTGAAAGACAACAACCCACCCCCTCCCCCCCCCCCCCCCCCCCCAACACTCACACCACAACTTTGTGTTCCCACCAACCCCTTCTGTCAACACCCCCCCCCCCCCCCCCCCCCCCCACCCCCCCCCGCCCCCCCTCCCCCCCTTTTTTCCCTTCCCACCCCCCCCCCCCCCTCCCCCCCCCCTGCCCCCCCCCCTTCCCCCCCCCCCCACCCACCCCCCCCCCCCCCCCCCCCCACCCCCACACCCCCCCCCCCCCCCACCCCCCCCCCCCTCCCCCCTCCCCCCCATTCCTGTACTTCTCCCCCCCGCCCCCCCCCCCCCCTTTCCCCAAGAGAAGCTTGGGCGTTCAATCTCCCTCTCTCATTCTAAGAGTTACTGACCTCTGCCCTAACCGTCACCACTGCTGGTAAGCCTACAAACCAATTAAGTGAATGGATTGTAGATTCAGGTTGTTCAAATCATCTAACTGGTGATAAGGAAAAACTAAGCAATCCGGTTAAGTACAAGGGCAGTAGGGTCATTGTTATAGCTGATAATTCACGTCACCAGATTGCGCATATAGGAAATGTCATTTTCTAATCTGAGGATCAGAAATGTGAATTGAAGCTCTCAGATGTCTACCATGTCCCCGGAATGAAGAAGAACCTTTCTGTCGGTTCCTCAATTGACCGATGAGGGAAAGTATGTATTGTTCGGGCCTAAAGAAGTATGTGTTTAAGGAGTTTGAGACCACCTCTGTTCCAATTTTGACGGGTCACAAGAAAGAGGCAGTGTATGTTTTATCTGCACAAAGTGCCTTTGTTGAGAAGACGAAGGATACCCAAAATGCTGATTTATGGCATCACAGGTTAGGGCACGTGGGGTACGATAAGCTGGATTTGATGATGAAAAGGGAGCTGGTCACCGGGCTTCCTAAGCTTGAAGTCAACAAGAATATTGTTTGTGGAGGATGTCAGTATGGTAAAGCACACCAAGAAACCTTCCACAGCTCAAATTATCGAGCAGAAGCACCTTTAGTGCTGGTACATTCAGATGTGTGGGGGCCCGCTAAACATGCTTCCATTAAAGGTATGTTGTATGCTGTAACAATTGACGACTATTCTATTGACGATATCATAACATATTGACGACTATTCCCGCTATACTTGGGTTTATTTTATGAAGGAAAAAGCCGACGTGCCTCAAAAGTTCAAAGAATTTGAAGCTGAAGCCGAAAGAGAAACTGGATGCAAAGTAAGGTGTTTGCGGTCAGACAACGGAGGAGAGTATTTGTCAAATACTTTCAGTCAATACTTGAAACAACAAAGAATCAGACGCCAGCTTACTTGCCCAAACACACCCCAACAAAATGGTGTGTCCGAGCGTAAAAACAGGCATTTGGCTGAAGTTATGAGAAGTATGTTGCATGACAAAAACCTTCCAAGTCGTTTTTGGGAAGAAGCTATGCGCACAGCATGCTACCTGATCAACCGCACCCCATCTCAAAACTTACAGTATGCATCACCGATTGAAAGGTTAATACGTGTTAAACCCAATGTTCATTATTTTCGGGTTTTTGGGTGTGTCTGTTATGTGTTTGTACCTAACCAGTTTCGTGATAAGTTGGAGAAAAAGGCGACAAGATGTATCTTTATAGGTTATGATCCGGAAAGAAAAGGGTGGCGATGCATTGAACCAAACTCAGGAAAAGTTCATGTCTCACGAAGTGTGGTATTCGATGAGATGTCTTCGTGGTGGGGGCCTGAAAATCAGTTGGTTGAAGACTCAAAGAAGCTGGTTGAGGATGTAAATTCCTCTCTGGTTAAGCTGAATATTGTTGATGAAGAAAGAGAAGTTTCTGATGCACCCGAGGAAGAACCGGTTGTGCTTATACAGCCCAGTCAACAAATAGTAAGTCCACAAGCACAGCTAAGAAGGTCAGAAAGGGTGAAGAAACCTAACGCAAAGTATGCAATCATGTATGCTAAGGTGGCTATTGCTGAAGACAGTTTATGTGAGCCAGAAACTTTTCAAGAAGCTGCACAAAATGAAGAATGGTTAAGTGCTATGAAAGCTGAAATGAGTGCTCTTATTTCAAACCAAACGTGGGAGTTAGTTCCAAAACCTCATGATGTTAACCTAGTGACGTGCAAGTGGGTTTACAAGGTGAAGCAGAAATCTGATGGATCAGTGGATAGATTCAAAGCTCGTTTGGTCGCACGTGGTTTTTCTCAACAACTGGGGTTAGATTATGAAGATACCTTCAGCCCCATTGCAAAAATTATAATTGTCCATGTTCTTTTAGCCTTAGCAGCTTGTAAAGGTTGGAAGTTGTGGCAGATGGATGTTCATAATGCATTCCTATACGGAGAACTTGATCATGTTATTTACATGATGCAACCGATGGGTTTTGAAGATCAAGAGCACCCTGAATATGTATGCAAGTTGAAGAAGGCAATCTATGGTTTGAAGCAATCACCAAGAGCGTGGTTCGGTAAGATGGCAGAATTTTTGGAGCAGAAAGAATATCAACTTACTTCAGCCGATTCCAGTTTGTTTGTCAAGAAAATTGGTGAGAAAGTCGTGTTTATCCTTGTCTATGTGGATGATCTAATTATTTCAGGTGATGTTGAAGAGGAAATTGAACTTTTGAAGTCAAACTTGTCTATACGGTTCAAAATGAAGGACCTTGGAAGGCTCCAACACTTCCTTGGTCTGGAATTGAACTATACAGAAGAAGGAATGGTATTACATCAAACAAAGTATACCATTGACTTGTTGCATAAGTTCCAAGTGGCTTCGTGCAAACCAGCAACGGTCCCTATGGACCGAAATGTTAAGCTATATGCAACAGAAGGTAGAAAGCTAGATGACCCAACACGGTACAGAAAGATGGTTGGAAGTTTGATCTACTTGACGTTGACACGGCCTGATATTGCATTTGTCGTTGGAGTTCTTAGTCGGTTTATGCAAGACCCAAGGAAGCCACATATGGTAGCCATGAAAGAAGTTCTGAAATACATCAAGGCCACTGCAGGAAGAGGTATACAGTTTAGAAGAGAAATCGAGCCTAAGTTGTTTGGTTATTGTGATGCCGATTATGCTGGTGATGTGAATGAACGAAGGTCGACAACTGGGTATGTTTTTATGTTTGGATCAAGCCCTGTTTCCTGGTGCAGCAAACGTCAACCGACAGTCTCTCTATCCTCGACAGAAGCCGAGTATCGGGCTGCTGCTATGGCAGCCCAAGAGTGTGTGTGGCTAGTCGAATTGTTAAGGAACCTGAACCAGAAAGTGGAGTATCCGGTGCAGTTGTGGTGTGACAATATCTCAGCAATCAAGTTGGCTCAGAATCCAGTGTTTCATGCCAGGACCAAACACATTGAAGTTCACTACCATTTTATTAGAGAAAAGGTATTAAGTGGTGAGATCAGTTTGGAAGTTATTGCTTCAGAAGAGCAAGTTGCAGATGCTTTTACAAAAAGTCTAGTTGGTACAAAGCTGAGGGAGCATAGTGAAAGCATGAGCATGGTGGATTATGACATTGAGAGGGGGTGTTGAAAGTCAAAGTCATATCCACGTGATAGTTTCAGTTGATTTATTTTACCGTTTGTTTTCTTTTAGAAGTAGTCAAAAGAATAAGTCCAGTCTTCATTATCTTTCGGTTTGTTACCTATTATTTAGGAGTAGTGGCAGTAGCCCGTTAGTTTTCTATTAGTATTTAAGTGGTGTTATGTTTCTTATTGTATGTAACTTGGAAAATAAAGTGAGTTCTTTCTCTTATTTTTGAGTGCACCCTAAATAGCAGTAAACTCAAATTGTGTGTTCTTTAATTATCTGATCAATAAATTCATCACCTTAAACGTGCACGTGTCATGGCAACTTAACAAGTCTAGTGAACTAGATGAGCAAGCCATACAATCATGCACATATCAACAATCAACAACATATACTACATCTCAAAGCATCACAAGCTATTGCATATCACTTCATAACAATCAACAACATATACTACATCTCAAAGCATCACAAGCTACTGCATATTACTTCATAACATAGCACTACATTATACTTCATATCATAACATACACTACATTATACTTCATATCATAACATACACTACATTATACTTCATTTGGGACTGCATTTCAGGTCTCAATGGTCAACTACATAACCCATATCACCTCCCGTGTAACCCGAATACCCACAAGCAATTCAAGATATAAGTTGGGAAGTTATTATTTGAAACAATCTTTTCGTTGAACCCTCAGCGTGTCAAAGTAGTGTATCTTACCTCGTGACGATTAATAAGCAACGTTAATGTATCTTGTTTGTGATCCCGATTACCTATCTCGAGTTCATAGTCATTAAACCTGTATAAACCCAACCTAATAAGGTTATAAGACCATACATTAACTTAGGTACACTTATAGGACCCTTAAACGCTTGTTTCGGACCTCAAACGGGCTCACAGACCCTTTATGTGGCGCATGCTTTGAATATGCGTCGCATATTTGCTTCAAAAATCACCCAGAAACCTCCCAGGCCCCGATATGCGCCGCACATAGGTTTTATGCGCCGCATATGGAGTGTTTGTCTAAAGACTGACTCGCGCCCTTCACTTGCAGGCGACTTTTCGACCTCAAGACGACCAAATGAGTCAAAACGTAGTTCTTATGAAATGTAAGGAATTCAAAGACCTTTCCAGAAATATAATGTTTGACTCTTGAAGATCTCTAATGAATTAGTTATGGCGTCTGCAAAACAGACCTACAGAATTCGTCTTAAATCCGACCACTTCTGGAAATTGACATTTTTCACCCATATCTGGGCAAAATCAAAAGAAATATTGTTCATATCGAATCAAGAGGACACATAGACCTTTTCAAAAATATAAGATTCATCTTATAACTCTTCTAATTGAAAGAGATATGATTTTTGCAATATTACTAATTTTTCAGATCTAGTAAACCCTTAGTTTTGCAAGCAATTTTCGACCATCAGATGACCATAGCAACCACCACGACCTATGAAACTCATATGCACCCAAAATATGACTCATATAATGATTTCACATGATCACTTGTTCCAGGAACAAGAGGATACAATTACAATACATTAAATTACCCGAAAAACTTCAATAATCGACAATGAAACATAATCAAATCAATCTCAACCCTAGAGACCAGAAGTAAGATCCATATGATCGACTCTTATGATCACAAATCAAAGGAAAATCGTCTATATTACCTGTAGATGAAAGCAAGGATGAGAGATCTTGATCACACATTTAGCAACTCTTTTAGAGCTTATACACCATGTTTCAGTAATCTGTTTTACCTTTAAAAACTTTTCTTCTGCAGTTTTAGCTTCTTTAATCAAATGAGTTT
>CM067173.1:23842458-23904071 GCA_034093135.1 Erigeron breviscapus | reverse complement strand
CAGAAATCCCCCACTGCGCCGCAGTGAGGGGTGGAAAGTCCCAGATGCGAGGCAGCCTGAAACCTCTGCTCATTTTTGGAATACCTTCCACTGCGCCGCAGTGGGAGTGAAGAATTGCCACTGCGCCGCAGTGGGAGGCCGGGTAAGTCAGATAAAGGCCTGGTAAGTGTGGGTATCTCCCTTTTTCACTTTTCACTTATTACTTCCTTCTTTCTCTCATCTAAGAAAAGAAAACCTAACACCCCTCAAATCCTTCCATTTCTTCCCATCTTTAATAATTCTTCAAGGTTTCTTGCTTCATATTTGCACAATGGGGAGAGGAGTAAGTCTCTTTCTTTAGTTTCCTTGTATTTTTCTTTTATTTTGAAGTTTTTAATTTCTAGGGTTTATGCTAGCCTAATCTTTCAAATTAATTTAGGGGTTTTGATGCTTGTGAATAATAGAAGCTATTTTGATGTAAATCCATCTGTTTTGATTTTAATTGAGAAAATTAGGGTTTTGAAACAAATTGGGGATTTGTTTTTAAGAACAAGTATGGGGAATGTAGATGTCGGTTGTTTCAAGTGGAGATTACTGGTTCTTTATCCCTATGTTTGATTGTTAGATTATACCCATTTTTGTGATCTTGTTTATCATCCCGACTTATGTTGCCCAGAAAACTGCCTCACTGCGCCGCAGTGAGGGGTGTGATGTCTCACTGCGCCGCAGTGAGATCCCTCTATTCTATTTTCCTTTTACCCTACTGCGCCGCAGTGGGGGCCCTTCCCTGCCAAACATTTTCAATTTGTTTATGGTTCCCAACTTTGCATTCTTATTACTCACGATTGGTCGCTTTCATGTTTGTGAATGCAGGAATCAACTGATAAGGCCGCGGGAAAACGGAAAATGGTGAGGCCACATCTAGTGAGGCCGTTGATGTCCCGAGTAAAACTTCCAAGAAACCGGTGGAGGAGCCGCTTATATTTATTGAAGGTGAACTGAACGAGAGGCATGCTTGGCTCTCATTCGGAAGTATTAAGCAGCCACACATGAACGTATACAAGAACAAGTTGTTTAAGCTTGCTAAGCATGCCGTCTGTCCCGCGAGATATTTACATCCTATTCAAGCTCAGTTATATGGAGTACAGGAGGACATACGAAGGTGGTTGTCTATGAGTGTCGAAGATAAAGAATGTACGTTTGAGGTTACTCCACCGCATGATTGTGACATTCTTGGTGCAGCGATCTACTCATTGGGAAAAGGCTTACCAGAATGATTTGTGGTTACTTAAGCTCTTTTCTGAAGGTGCTCCATCAAGGTTTGCTTTACCTCCTCTTGTACTTCTTGACCGAATGTGTAACCATTCTGATTCAAATTTGGTTTTGGGACATTTCATCACGGTTATCTATAAGAGAATGGGAGTCTTTAATTCAGATGCTTGCCAGACTCATCTTTCATTACCAGTTCATCGGGAGAGTTTTACGTATAATGAGCTATGGAGGGGAAAGATTTTGAGGAAGAAGAAAGCAAATGAGCAAGAGCGGTTGTTGGTTGATGAGGGTGAAGTTGAAGGACCACCTCCCGTACAGGAGGTTGATGTTGAGATGGCGGATGCTCCACCGGAGCCACCGAGGAGGGGTGGTCGTAACATTCCCGTCCCTCGCTCGTTTGACTTTACACTTTTGGGGGACACTGTTCAGAGGATGTATGAGGAGCAGCAGAAGAGTCGGCAAGAGTTTGATTCATATCAGAGGAGGATGGATCAGGAATTTAGCTGGATTGGTTCGCAGCAGGCCCACACAAACTATTGTCTTGACTACTATCAGCCGATGTGGGATGCCCAGTATCATGGTAGGGAGTTTGTTCGACCCGACCCAGTTCCTCAGTTCTCCCCACCGCCGATTTTTGTCCCTGATTATCGCCAGGGAGGCCAGTCATATTACTCACGCGCTACTGCCCCGGGGGACATGCCACCACCACCCCATGATTTGGGTGGTTCACCTCGAGGCCCAGTTCAGTTTGGGGTTTATCCGGGTGGCAGTGTTGGCGGTGGTTTCTCTTCTTTTGCAGGTACTCAATCAGGTTTTGGTGCTGGTATGTCTAGTGGAGGAGATGCAGGGGGTTCTGGTGCAGCTCAGGAAGAGGAGTACTGTTGAGTCCTAATGTTAATTGTAAATTTAATGATGACAAATCTGACCTATAAACACTTAGTAATCTTTGGTTCTTGTAATCTGATCTGGGTCAGACTAAGCTGACACAGCTTACGATCTGTCTCTGACCCAGATCATGCTTCATACTTGTAATTGTAATATCTTATGGAAGCAAGTGTTATTCAAGCTGCATCAACAATGTATTAGCATTCAGTCCAAGTCGAAGAGGAGGATTGAAGATAGAAGACCAAGATGTTAGTGGAAGACAGCTTAGGATTAGCAGTCAGCTTGGAAACACTTAGGCAGATTGGTGCTTCGACAAACGGCCCAATCTGTGTCTGACAATCAAGTGAAGATAACAACCTGGATTGAAGATAAGGACAAATGACGTGACTAGGAAGAATCCTAGGATCCAGGTTGGTGGTTGGTTTTACATATGCGTGTCCATACTCCTATTGGTAGATGAAGAATGTGCGTCAGTACGTGGAGACCACAAGTACTATGAAAGGCACGATTGATTATTCCTTCATCAACCACTGATTGAAGAACACGTAGCTGCAACGGACACCTAATGAAGGAGCGCTTGTGCCTATAAAAGCCTCATTCATGGATTGCATATGTGTGGCATTTTCCTGAGAATCATTCTTCACACAAGTTTCTCTGCTCTTACACACAGCTTAGTCTGTACGAGATCAGCTTGGGCTGATTCTCTTGAACTGAAACTTATTGATTGTTGTTTGTCATTTCATAGGGTTGTTTAGATATCTATAGGCTATCTTTATTCCGCAACAACCCTGTAATTCTTTGAATAGATTATTTCTTAATAAAGGATTACATTTGAAAATAACAATCTGTGTTCAAGAATGTTTTTATTTCTTTACTGCTTTACTGTTTTAATGATTCCTGCACTTTACTTACTTGCTTAATATTCATTATCTGAATCTTAAAACGTTTTGTGATAAAAGTTTGTAAAGATTGTGAAAAGTTGTATTCACCCCCCTCTACAACTGTTCTGTGTTCAATATACTTTGGTATATTGATACACCGTGGGACGTATCAATTGGTATCAAAATTTAACAGAAGAAATATAGTTGTTCCATTTAGGTGGTAATGAATCAAAAAATTTGCTCTTTAAAACCTCATTTTTCTTATTAATTCCAACAGCAGCTAAATCATTTACCAAAGCATTAAAGAGGGTATGAGTGTCAGTTAAGGATTCATTTCTCAAAGAGAAAAATCTCTCATACCTCCTGGTCAATGTAGTAATTGTGGATTCCATGGAGGTAGAGCAACCCTCAAACATAACAGTCAATGTACCCCACATATTCTTTGCTGTTGAACACATTTTAATTGAATGGTAAAGGTCTTTGGGCACAGCTTGGACAATGAAATTTCTAGCCTTCACATCCAAGTTTGCCAACCTCCTATCCTCATCCCCCTAATCTGCCTTGTCCTTAACAATAGATTTGACTGTGGCAGGAATGGTTGGTTGACCTTCCCTGACCACAGCTTCTACCACAATGGTTTGTGTAGGAACATAAGGACCATCCGCAAGGATGTCAGGCATATTGTTATCGATGGATTCAAGGAACAAATACATTCTACCTTTCCACCCACTGAAATCATCTTTGTCAAACATGGGTGGTCGGGTTGAAGAACCATTATCAATATATGATGACATAATGCTTTACTATAAATGAAAATATGCAAGGATCAAGTCAAGTTAATTCTCAACCACCGCTCTGATACCAATTGATACGTCCCACGGATGTATCAATATACCAAAGTATATTGAACACAAAACAGTTGTAGAGGGGGTGAATACAACTTTTCACAATCTTTACAAACTTTTATCACAAAACGTTTTAAGATTCAGATAATGAATATTAAGCAAGTAAGTAAAGTGCAGGAATCATTAAAACAGTAAAGCAGTAAAGAACCAAAAACATTCTTGAACACAGATTGTTATTTTCAAATGTAATCCTTTATTAAGAAATAATCTATACAAAGAATTACAGGGTTGTTGCGGAATAAAGATAGCCTATAGATATCTAAACAACCCTATGAAATGAAAAACAACAATCAATAAGTTTCAGCTCAAGAGAATCAGCCCAAGCTGATCTCGTACAGACTAAGCTATGTGTAAGAGCAGAGAAACTAGTGTGAAGAATGATTCTCAGGAAATGCCACACATATGCAATCCATGAATGAGGATTTTATAGGCACAAGCGCTCCTTCATTAGGTGTCCGTTGCAGCTACGTGTTCTTCAATCAGTGGTTGATGAAGGAATAATCAATCGTGCCTTTCATAGTACTTGTGGTCCCCCACGTACTGACGCACATTCTTCATCTACCAATAGGAGTATGGACACGCATATGTAAAACCAACCACCAACCTGGATCCTAGGATTCTTCCTAGTCACGTCATTTGTCCTTATCTTCAATCCAGGTTGTTATCTTCACTTGATTGTCAGACACGGATTGGGCCGTTTGTCGAAGCACCAATCTGCCTAAGTGTTTCCAAGCTGACTGCTAATCCCAAGCTGTCTTCTACTAACATCTTGGTCTTCTATCTTCAATCCTCCTCTTCGACTTGGACTGAATGCTAATACATTGTTGATGCAGCTTGAATAACACTTGCTTCCATAAGATATTACAATTACAAGTATGAAGCATGATATGGGTCAGAGACAGATCGTAAGCTGTGTCAGCTTAGTCTGACCCAGATTAGATTACAAGAACCAAAGATTACTAAGTGTTTATAGGTCAGATTTGTCATCATTAAATTTACAATTAACATTGGGACTCAACAAGTACGATGGTACAGTTTTTTTGGAGCACCCGGATTACCCTATGGTTACCATGGTCAGCAGCAGTAAGAGGATATGATTCCCATCCGGGTCCATGGGATGGAATCATAGTATGATTGGTTATGTTGGAACTTTATCTTTATTTTCATGATGGTACTTTAGTTATCATTTTGTCTGGTACCCACCCTACGGGGTGATGAAACATTTGTATTTCCCTTTGTTTCCTTTGCATGACACTTTATTTAGTTTGAACTATTTTAGGATATTTTGGATGGTTGTTCTTTTGGATTGTGTAACAACCCTCAATTTCTGACTAGGACAACTCACTTGTAATTATCTAGGTATCTATCCCTAGAAGTTTATTAAGAGATTGAGCTTCTAGACATTAGGACATGGTGATATTTGCCATCTAGCTCAATAGAATGCCAAAAGGAAGCCAGTTGCCTTAGAAATGTCATAAACAATAACTATAATCGTTCAAGACAATCTCATTCTATAATTAGTTCTAATTGAACTTGATGAAATGTCAAAGAACCAAAAAGTTTTATTTCTAGAAGTTCAGATTATATAACTAATTATACAAGGCTCACAACTTGTGACAACAACAAAAAATTTCTTATAATGTCCAACAAACTAGTCATGAAGCTAATTAAAGTATATGTAAACTCCAAATATATATAATGACCATCTCAAGATATATCCATGAACCTTATATACATAATAATAAGTTTAAATAACAATAAGTCAATATATATGTCTAATATATATACACAAGTTACAATTAAGAATTAAGTAACAAATTTATAAACACAAATCGTATACAAAGACATACATACGGCTACATGTATATACATATACATATAAAACCTATAACAAATGACCTTACAACAAAATATTTATATAAACATTTACACATCCAATACTTATACAATCAAGAGTAACATATATTAACCACAAATACATAATTGATTCAAAAATTACCCTTATTTTGAATCTAGACTACATTAGGAACCTCATAACACCACACCACTTCTCCTAGCCAATGGGCATTCAACTAACAACCACACTAGCCAATAGGAGCCCATGGAACACCTCACTCTCCTCTCTCCCACGGCCATACACCCACAAACCCATCAAACCTTTTCATTTCACACAAAACAAACACACACACATCTCCTAGTTTCCTCTCAACCTTTCTTCCCATTTTTCCCCATTATTTTCGGATTTCTTCAAGGCAAATGGAGCTCAAATCTAATCTAAACTATTGTAATAATAACTTTTCTTGTTAATTCATCATCTAAGGTCAAGTATGGAGTCATTTGGTGGTCTTGAATGTCACGAAAAATCTGCCCAAAATCATCTTCAAAACCAAGTTCTTCAAGGGTATAAATCTTCATCTTTTACTAGATTCAATCTTGTTCTTGTTTATATTCAAAGGTTTTATCAAAAGTTTATGTTTTCTTCTTGTTTTCTTTGTAATATACACTTGATGAAGACAAGTTGATAGGATCTTTCTCCTCATGCATATGCATGTCGAAATCTATGAGAAAGATCCAAGGATTCAACAAGTTTAAGACCCAAAAGTGTTGTTATAGATTAGTAGCTTTTAAAGTGATTTTCCTTTTGATAGATCTATATGTTTTTGTATATTTTGAAGAATATATTTCTGAGATTTTTCATTAAAAAGATGTTTTTATGTTGTTGAAAGTTAGATCTATAAAGATTAGTATTGAAAAGTGTTGATTTGAATGAATACATGTTAGATCTAAGAAAGTTGAATCTTGTTGTTGGATTATGAGATGGATATGGACTTGTATTAAGTGAAAAATATGTTAAAAGAGGTATAATAATCTGGAAATTTGATGTTAAGAGGTATAAAAATAAAGTATTAATCTTGTAAATGATGAACTCAAGTGTTAATAAAGCAAGAATGGTCATTGGTGAGTTGTAACTTTAATCAACTCCAACAATCTCGTAACAAAACGTATTATAAACCTACTGAGAATATGTCAAATGAAAGTTATAAAACTTAACTTGGTTATTAAATGGCAAAGGCAAGCCTACAAATCACAAATTCGGTTCATATAAGCACTAACCGAAAGCTTTAAATTGCACACATCACACCACCACCACGATCACAACTTAAGACACCAAAATATAATGAACATTCTGTAAATAATGGAATAAGGATGAAAATCCATTTTGAAGCACTTTAATTGCTTGAGAAATGAGGCTAAAATCACCATTTCGGTAAACGATTTTTAATCATAAAACCCTCAAAATAAGAAAGACACAAGAGAGGTTGAATTGATATGATTTTGTATGGATAAAAGTTGCCTAAAAGGCCTGAGATTTTTGACCAAAATGTTTAGTGATGATTTCTAAGAATTTCCATGAATTATTGAATTTAAATAGTAATTAAAAGACATAAAAATCCATAAATAAATTATGCAAATCAAGAATGAAGTTAAATCATCTTAACCATTGATAAAAATAACTAAAACCTACTGGAGAAAAATAGTTAAAAGGCAAGATACATGTGTTACATAATTTAAAGATAAATAATTAAGTAAAAATAATTAATTAAAATTATCATTAAAATAAATGGAAAATACACAAATAAAAGTATAAATCATGAAATTATAAATTAAGGAGCATATATATCAGAAGATAATTCAAATGAAATTATCCAAAATTTATAAAGGTAATTATGACACTTAAAAGTATTTTTAAGGAATTATTTAATTAATAAATCAATAAAATGAATAAATAATTAATTAAATAATATTAAATTAAATAAATAATTATAAATCAGAAAGTATTCATAAATATTAATATTATGAAGTTACTAATGTCAAATATTATAATCAAGCAAAGCACACCATGGGAACCATGATAATCAAAGGCAAGTTACCGAAATTCTGACAACTTATAACTACATGTATAATGAAAGTGACCCTTTTACACCAACACTCTCTACAACCAAAAAGATGCAAATATTAACAATATACTGGATCCCAAAATTTATGACAACATAATGAAAGTGGCATTTCTTAGTGATGGCTTAAGATAGGAACTTACGTATATTAGTCCTATCGTAGGGATAGTCTTGGCTTGAAGTGAGATTGAGGAATATGACGGATATATGATCAAGGAAGTGATAAATGGGAAGTACCCATTTTGGATAAGTGAATATAATATGCGGCATATCAAGGTGAGTCATAGCCCCCTTTCAAACTCTTTTATATGTTTTACTTGCGGGGTGAAAAGCATGATTAATTAAAATGACTTTCTCTTATGAAATGATTCTTTGAAATAATGATAATGATATGGGAATTATGTTGTATGTTCAACGTGTTATGTGTTATATGATGAGCTTGAGTACTGTCAAACGGTGGTCCCCTGTACACTACTATTAACTCATTTGAGGCCTGTAGTTAGAGGGTTGCGCAACTAGGACTTGTCCCCTCATCCACTATTATAGGTAACGGTGGGATGTTTGGTCTGCCTTGGTGGCCACCTTCATCGCCAGTCTGGCCTCGCGGTGCTCTAACTACTATATATTTATGGGCGTCTCCATGGCACGACCCTTGGTTATCTTTATGCACGTGATTGACAGCATGTGCTTATCATTATCTTATCATTTGGGACATTATATATTGATTATTGGGACATAACCGGTCTTAGTAGTGGCTCAAGAGCAATCTCATCAAATTATGTCATGGTAGTCTTACCATTGACCAAGAGGTATTGATATTATTATGGATGGAAATTGTGGTTTGAACATACGGTTTGGGTATTGGACCTTATATGGAGTCTTGAAAGTTGTTGAAATTGGCGATATCGAAACATTGATGACCGAATGGTTTTGGTATGATGAATGATCAATCGATTGATATATTTTTCTCTCACGATAAATGTGACAAATGAAAACTTTATAATTTACCATGGATTTTCTCAACTCTTTGAAATGGATATGTAACGATGGGTTACTTGCAAACCTATGCACTCACCAACTACGTTTTCATAGTTGACACTTTTTCTTCATGCTTTTCAGGAATTAGCGTAAGCTTTGAGGAATTATATGCATCATGATTGTTTGCATTGCACTTTGGAGTCAAAGATCAAACCTTGTGACGGGCAATGGAATCCGCCCTGATCATTGTAGTATACCATCTCATGTATTTGTTATTTGTTTCGTGGACCCAATATCCAAGTATGGTAGACGTATTGTACTTGGGAATTGGTTCACATGCTTGTGCATTGTAAAATTATTTTTATTCAATAACGCTATGGTGAATGTTATCTGTTATCCTTTGTTTTGAATACTCGACTTTCTGTACATCTCAACGTTCCGCCTTAGTTGGGGTGTTACAGATTGTAATTCTGCAGGGTTATCCGAATTGATGGCCATACTTAGTGGAACCCAAGTGTGGGGGAGGGGGGGTCTCATTGGATTCTCATTCTCACCTACATTCAGTGGCATCGATTTGTTTGATTGTGTGATCGTGTTAGTAGCTCACTATGATGTCACGTGCATATGCTGGCAGTAAGTTCAGCGCAACATTTTTGTTTGGCATCTTTACTGACATTGTTTCGCACACAGCTCTCGCACATTCCGTCTTGGACTAGTTTGTTTCTCCCATCAAGCAAATTGGACTTCCTTTTTAGGAAGAGCAATTTGTGGTGCGGGGTCGACTTACTTGTTTTGAAACGGAATGTGTCCATAATCCAGTATGTGTTCTCATTCTTTTTATCTATTTTGCTTACCCCTATTTACCCTTGTTTTGACCGAGTGTTGGACATTGAGGGCATTGTCCATCTTAAGTGTGGGGGGTGGCAAATAGGTTTAAGCAACCGGATATATCTCTTTTGTTGTTTTGCCATTGAGATTTAACCGTTCTTGTAAATGTGTCCCTCTCATAGACTTTTGGATTTATCCAAGAGTAAGGGTTCTATCTTGAACTCTGAACTATGATGTGCATGTTTGAGATTGGTTGTTTGTATTTGGTAAGATGACTGAAGATGATATGATTTGAAACTTTTGTTGAGCTTGTCCTTGTGGTAGATTGCTTTTGTCACTTAATTCATGATATCTAAATGAGCAATTTTACTACAAAACAAAAAATTCCCTTGGTACTAATTTAACCGGCGAAATGTGTTCTGAACAGTTATTGGGCTAACCCTTTTGGATTGATAACATTACTTGCATACTCAAATTTCCCAAACACCAAATATGTGAGATTCTTCATTCATTTTGATATGCTAGGTGTTTACGGTTTTGGTTTGATTGCCTTATAAATATGTCCCTCTCATAGGCTTTTGGATTTATTCAAGAGTAAGGGTTCTATCTTGAACTCTGAACTATGATGTGAAAGTTTGAGGTTAATTTATTCCATTTACGGGTTACTTTCTTTGATATAAGTGTGTAAGTCCCAACTTGTTAGATTGGTACTACTGAAGACACCTCTATGTCGATGGTGGAGTTACTTTGCAATATACTTACTAAACTGGAGACGACCAGTTAGATAAGTATATACCAAGTTCTAGATAGATTACTTATATAAAAGACAATAAGTAAAGAACAATGCAATAATACAATAACTTGTAAACAATCTTGATGAGACAATATGTAGTTTTCAAAGTGTAATTTATTTATTGATATTAAACAAATTACAAGGTTGATGCGGAACCAAGATAATACACGAATGTAAATATCCTAACAACCTATGAAATACAATTGATCTATACTCGGAATTTCTCTTCTACAATCGAAACACTTAAAGTAGTGAAATGTTCCTTTTAGCGATTGAGAGAATATTGCACAAGTTCACCAAGAATATTGCAGGTTTGCAAAGTATGAAGTTATTCGTTTGTGTGTGAAATAACTTTGAGAGAACGAATACTTGATTTCTTGGTTGTGCAATGACTTGTATTTATAGGCAAAGTTAACATTGGGATGTTAACTTTAGCCGTACAAATGTGGTTGGAGGTATTTAAGGAATAGCATTTAATTCCTTAAAAAGTGTTGTAAAGTCGCATGTTACAGTGACTTTACACAACCACCTTTATGTACCTTTTAATACTTAAATAATAAGATAAGGCTTATTATCCGGGTAAAGGTACATAAAGTATACAAGTCAATTCCTCGTAATCAGTGTAAAGCTTTGTAAGGGCTTTCCACTGAAGGTCTCCAGCTTGTAACTGACTAGAATGTCAACTGGGCTTCGCTGCCATTGTCATTCTCTTTCTTCCATTTGTTGTCTTCGACTCAACTGGAATGTTTCTTCAACTTGGTCAGTTCTCAACTGGAGGAAGTCTTCAGTTGCGTTAACTGTACGGTGCAACTGGACTTCAATATATTTCTCGACAAATCTTCTTGGTCACCAGTTTACTGGTCGCCAGATGCAACTGGTGAACTGGTCAGTGGAAACTGGTGACTGGCCAGTTCCAGGTGAACTGGACCTAACAAAGTGTGCCGGTGATTGTGTTGATTCTAGAACTTGGCCTGGTTGATCGTTATGAGACCGCAGTGAGATCACTTCGGTGATATAAGTACATTAGATGACGAATTGGCATACTAGGTTTAACCCGTTTTTCTTTCTATTCACCCCTTGCTTATGTTTTTTTCTTTTAGTATACATACTTTTATACATGTACATACATGTTTTGAGTAGCTGGCTACTCTGGCCAGTGAATTTCTTTTCTTTGTAAACCCTTGTTGCACTCATCTTTAGTGCATGATACACTTAGATACCTTTTTGAGCTTAGCCTTTTCTCTTTGTATAAATCCACTTAAATATGTAAACTTTTCCTCGCTATACCGATAGTCTAACTCTGGGGGCCATTGATTGTCGTTGGTTTGTTTGGGCGGTTTGGGAGAGCTTCAGTGGATTGTCAATTGGAATATTCTTGGTCTTGGGGAATACGTCGATTGGTCAAATTATTGGGGATTTTCTTGGATTGTTCGAATAAATTACATTGTTATATTGACATTATTCATCATTGTAAGGGGGTGCCTACTAGTAGAGTAAAAATGGTTCGAAACAAGGAGAAAATGATTCAAAAAAAAAAAAACTTGGGCTACTAGTGGGTATTTCTCATTCTTAAATGTCAAAAGTTGATTGTTGTATCATTTGGTTCGCAATAAAATGGAAGACTTGGTTGATCTTAAGTTGTTGGAAGTCAATACACCACAATTGTGTTGGGTTTTGTTCGTTGCTTTTGGGGTATGTTCGCGGGATAACATCTTATGGGTTGGTGGCAATCAAAGGTAAGGGTTTGGATTAGACTATTTTGTACATCAGTACATAACTTATACTTGTGTTATTTCCTTTTAACACTAACCTAAATTTCCCAAATCCCATTGTAAATACCCTTAGCCTAACATTACAGCCGATTATATGCCAAATTTTGATGATGTACTTGGTGCTCACGCCATATCGGTGAAGCTATGATCCTAGTTCAAGCCTATGGTAAGATATGCATCACGACTGAGCAATGAGTGATTATTCATACATATTCAACCCCAATACTAAGTTCGTTGGAGTATGATAGTTTTGAGAGGATCAGTTGTTTCGTATCTGCTTAGTTGTGTTATCGAGGCTTATGGATTGTTCAGATATTGTCAAACATTTCAGTTTTCATTTAAGATTAAAACTGCTCAACCAAAGTCCTTGTCTTTGATATACTTGGTTTGGCTTCTTTTTGATAATCGCAATGTATTTATATAGCTTCGTACCAGGGAATGCTTTTGCCTAATTTCCAGATTTGCTTGAGGACAAGCAACGCTCAAGTGTGGGGGGATTTGATGTGTCCAATTTATATATATCGCCCACATCATTTATGGCCTGTTTCGTATGTGTTTCGAGTCAATTTTGTTATGCAGTTGGCGCGTTTATGGTGTTTGTTAGTGCTTTCAGGTTCTTAGCAGGTTGCGCGTCCATTTGGTGCACTTTATGACGAATTTAGGCCAAGATGTTAATCCTAGTGTTCGAGAGCTGTTAACGAGAAAGAATTTTGAGGAGGGTAGTATCAATGCGCCGCAGTGGGAAGAATGAAGCGCCACTGCGCCGCAGTCATTGGGTGAAAAGGCCACATGTTTTCCAGAGAATTTACATTGCGCCGCAGTGGGAGGAATGAAGCCCCACTGCGCCGCATTCAAAGGTCGAGAAAAAAACCTTAATTTCCAGAAATATTCCACTGCGCCGCAGTGGGAGTGCGCCAGTCTCACTGCTCCGCAGTCAGCAGTACGGGGAGCCTAATGTTTCAGCTTTTCAGCCGTTCAGATTGGGAGGGGTATAAAAGCAAGAAAATAAACCGTTTTTCATATATCTAAGTTTTCTTTCTAGGAGCTGTTCCACACGAATTCCTTCAAGGGTGATCTCAAATTCCATCAATTAGATTCATTGAAGATTCAAGAACACCGTCTAGATCGTATCTACTTTTCCGTCTTTGCAATTTTAATTAAAACAATCATTGGTACAA
Source organism: Erigeron breviscapus (assembly GCA_034093135.1). Lineage (NCBI taxonomy): Eukaryota > Viridiplantae > Streptophyta > Magnoliopsida > Asterales > Asteraceae > Erigeron > Erigeron breviscapus. The sequence continues at coordinate 23,890,644 of CM067173.1, read as the reverse complement.
TATGTTCTCCTTCAATTTCTTTTATGAGTTTCAATTTAGCATGAGTGGCTAGAATTCTTAATCTTCCACTTTGATGAAACTTGATGAATGATATGATTGCATAATTTTAATTCAAGAGTTGATTCAATTATCGTTGTGCCGTGATCTTTATCAATTAATTTCCTTGTGATTTATTCTATTGATGTTGATGGTTTATGTGTTCATCGTTAGTGGTACTAGGTGAATATATTTATCATTTCAATTCGATTGTCTTTGATCGTTTGTCACCGGTTCATGGTATGACGGTGGATGTCAAGTCGATAATAGGAATTAATCGGTAAACGTGTTTAGAAACGGTTGGTGGTACCACGTTTTAATTCACATAGACATAATTGATATTTGGATAATCAATCAAACTAATCGTTGGGGAGATTTTCTAGGCATTGGTGGTACCGGCTTGGGTAATTAAACTAGCCATTTAGGAGTTTGGGTGATTTGCGAGCGGTTGGTGGTACCACGCGAGCATTTTTATCCATTCACGATTATCTTGTCAACTCTTTAGAATTTGGTTTTAAATGAAGGCAATCATAGCTGTAGTCGAGTGGATTCGAAGTGGATGATCTTTATTAATATTGTCTGAAAACTACTTTATTTTATTTTGTCTTGTTATTTAAATTTCTTTTACTTCAATTGTCAAAGTTAGGTAGCAATTCGGCTACGGTTCCATCCTTTTTCTAAAACTACTTTAGCAAACAATTATTTCAAAACCAATCCCTGCGAACGACCTCGGACTTACTAATTACTATACTATATGCGATCAGGTCCACTGCCTGAAAGTGTGTAGTAGTCGGTTTTTGGTCGTTACTTGTTTATAAATTTAAGACTCGATTTCACACATAAACTTTCTTGACTTTAATAATCCTGGAAAATTTGTGAAATGTAATAATACTATGATTTGTTTATCAAATACTCTTTGGCATAATAGGCTTGGTCATCCTTCTGACCAAGTCTTAAAAGTTTTAAAAGGAAAAATAGATATCAGGGGTGATGGTTCTACCTCACCTTGTGATATTTGTCATTTTGCAAAACAAACAAGAGATCCTTTTCCTTTGAGTAATCATGTTTCTACTTCTGTTGGTGAACTTGTTCATCTTGATGTATGGGGACCTTATAGGGTCAAAAGTAAAGAGGGCTTTAGATTTTTCTTAACTGTAGTTGATGACTATTCTAGGGCAATTTGGGTATACTTGTTAAAAGGCAAAGATGAAGTGTTTAAATATATATCTGTTTTTTATCAGTATTTGAAAACTCAATTTTCTAAAGTTGTCAAAACTTTTAGAAGTGATAATGGTTCTGAGTTTGTTAACTCAAACATGGAAAGTTTTTGTAATACTTATGGAATTGTTCATCAAACTACAATTGCTTATACCCCTCAGCAAAATGGAATTGCTGAGAGGAAACACAGACACCTTTTGAATGTGGCAAGGTCTCTTTTGTTTCAGGGGGAATTCCTCTCAGCTTATGGACTGAATGTGTTCTCACTGCTTGTTATCTTATTAATAGACTTCCCTCTTCTGTTCTTAAAAGAAAATCTCCTTATGAGTTAGTGTTTGGAAATTCTCCAAATATTGACCATCTTAGGAGTTTTGGTTGCCTCTGCTTTGCTACTTTTTTAAACAATTCTGATAAATTTTCAAAAAGAAGTGATAAATGTGTATTTGTTGGGTATTCTAATAATAAAAAAGGTTATAAAGTGTTCAGTTTAGAAAAGAAAACTTTATATTTTACTAGAGACATTAAATTTTATGAAAATATATTTCCATTTAAAATGAATAATTCTGAAAAGGTTTCTGGTACTTATGATTCTACAAGTGATTTTATAACCTTCTTTGATTCTCCTTATTCTTCTCCTAACTCAACAAATACACTACCCAATGATGAGGCAGAGGCTATTGATCAGACTGTAACCTCTTCTTCATCTACTGACAACATTGGAGAGAATGCCAGTGACACTAGTTCACTTGGTGATTTCTCTGTTGACAGTGATGAAGATGAAGGTATGGCAGTTAGAGATAACAACAACATTGTACAAAATGCAATGCCTGAGGGTAATGATTTAAATGTTTTAAATGAAAATCAAAGTTTAAGAAGATTAGAAAGGAATGCCGGTATGCCTTTCAAATTTGGTGACTATGTTCTTGATGGTAAGGTCAAATATGGCATTGAAAGACATGTTAATTATGCTCAGTTAAGTAAGTAAAATTTTTGTTTTTCCACTAGTCTTAACAAGATAAGTGAACCAAAGACTTTTCATGAAGTCTGCACCAATCACCATTGGACTGCAGCCATGAATGAGGAAATGGATGCACTTAATAGGAACAATACCTGGGATATCACTGAGTTGCCACCTGGCAGAGAACCAATAGGCTGCAAGTGGGTCTATAAAGTTAAATATAGATCCACTGGTGAGGTTGAAAGGTTTAAAGCTAGGTTGGGAGCCAAAAGATATAACCAAAGAGAAGGTATTGATTATGAGGAGACTTTTTCTCCTGTTGTTAAGATTGTTACCGTTAGATGTTTAATTAATATTGCTATTTCAAATGATTGGCCTCTTTTCCAATTAGATGTAAATAATGCTTTCTTATATGGAAGTCTTAAAGAAGAAGTTTATATGTCTCTTCCACCTGGATATTTTCCAGAAAATGATAAAAGAGTTTGTAAACTTAAAAAATCTTTGTATGGGCTAAAACAAGCCCCTAGACAGTGGAATGAGAAATTGTGTAAAACTTTGATTAAAGATGGTTTTAAGCAAAGTAAGAGTGATTACTCTTTGTTTATCAAAACTGAAAAAAGTGTTTTTATTGCACTTTTGGTTTATGTGGATGATATTGTTTTAACAGGGAACAATCTTGTTGAAATCAACAAGGTTAAAGATTTTCTGAAATCTAATTTCTTGATTGACCTTGGAGAATTGAAATACTTTTTAGGTATTGAAGTTCTCAAAACTAATGAAGGTATTTGTCTTTCCCAAAGAAAGTATGCTCTTGAGTTACTTTCTGAATATGGTATGCTTGCTTGCAAACCTTGTAAGACTCCCATTGAGTCAAAGCTGGTAATTTCTAGCTCTCCTTTGAATAGTGATGATAAACCTGTTGAGAATGTGACAGATTATCAAAAGCTGCTTGGTAAGCTTATTTATCTTACACATACAAGACCTGATATATCTTATGCAGTGCAATGCTTAAGTCAGTTTATGCATTCTCCTTACAATTCTCATTTAAAGCTTGCATTTAGGCTGTTAAGATATATTAAAAATAGTCCAGGAACAGGTATACATATTTCTAAGAGTTCTCATATGAATATAACTGGTTATATAGACTCTGATTGGGCTAAATGCAAGTCCACAATGAGGAGTATGTTAGGTCCAGATTTACTGGACTCGCTCCAGACTCGACTACTGGAGCCTTACTGAAGATCTGTCCAGAAATGATATTTACTGGACCTACTCCAGAATTGGAAACTGGAGTCCTACTAAAGATTTGTTCAGAAATAATGGAAGACCAGTGAGCAAATACTTGTATAGGAAATCTGGAGACATCCTCCAGATTTCAGCTCACTGGACTTCACCCCAGTCCAGATCTATTCTATTGAAGACATTATCACTGAAGTCAAAGACTGAAGTTAGAATAAAGAAGACTGACAAATGGCGGAGTCCACTGGAAGTCTTACCAGATCTGAACACTGGAGGTTTGTCAGTGTTCTAGACCTTACAAGTCTGAACACTGACTATGAGGTTTGACTTTTGCCTTTACACACTTTCCAAAGAACATTCCACTTGTTCTTTACTAAAGTGCTTAGGTGTGTGAAGGTGGTTGGTTAAAAGAATAAAGTCATCTTTATCCTTGTACCTTAACCAATGCATTTAATGACCTTGTCGGTTCATTAAATGCATGCAACCATATTTGTACGGCACAAATTCACTGGTGAATTTGTTTGCCTATAAATACAAAGTCATTTCTTCGTTAAAATTACTTTTAGCATTAAAGGTGAATTTGTCTAAATACTCTCGATCTTAAACAGGGATACTTCACAACTTTAAGTATCTCGATCTAAAAGAGTTATTTCGCAAATATAGATCATTTGTAATTCATAGGTTGTTAGGATACTTACATATTTGTATTATCTTGATTCCGCACAACCTTGTATTTTATTTAACATCATAAATAAAATACACTTGAAAATATTACATTATGTTCCACCTTTATTTTATTGCTTCTAGTCTTGTATTACTTTGTTTGTATACTTGCATTTATATTCAAGTAATACTAGTCCAATCTAGTGCTTATTAGACTTGTTGTATTTTACATTCTGGGTTAATCATCAAGAGAGTTTGGGACTCACAATTGGTATCAGAGTAGAAGGCTAAACATTGCCTAGATCTGCTTCTTTGATGGCCACCCCTGAAAATACACAAGGAAATTTTAATTTTGGTCCTGATCCTAATGTTAATATTAATGATCAAAATACTGACCCACCTATAGTTAATAACGTTAATCCACCTCCTCCTCCTACTCCTGCTTCTCCACATGTGCATGTGCACTATTCAAATAATCATGTTCCTAACTTCAGTGGGAATAGCGATGAATTTGGTACGTGGAAGGCTAGGATGATATTGCATATCACTGGTATTGAGAGAAATATGATGAAAATCTTAAATGAAGGACCTTATGTCCCCACATCACCTCTCAATGCTCTTCTTGATCCTACTGGTTCTAGAAGAGGTCGGGAAAAGAGGGAGGAACATTGGTCTGAAGTGGAGAGGAGATTGGTAAATCTAGATACCCTTCTCAAAAACATGATCCTCGAGGTTGTTCCTGAAACCCTAATTCCTACACTAGTTCTTTTTCCCAGTGCTAAAACCATGTGGGATGAACTGGTAAACCAGTATGAAGGAGGAGATGACACCATTGTCACCAGAAAAGTCTCCTTAAACAAGAGGTATGAGTTATTTTTTGCTTAGCCAAATGAGTCTCTCACTGGTACTTACACCAGATTTATGAGTATCATAAACCAGTTGAGAGGTCTTGGGGTTGAAAAAGACAAGGATATACTTCTGGAGAAATTTTGTATTATTCTTCCCACCAAATGGTCTCACATGATCCTGGTCTTACGACAAGGTAAAACTCTGCACACACACACTCTCTCAACTTTATATGGAGCTTTCAGGTACACTGAAGAAAATCAAGCTCAGAGAGTGGTGGCAGAACAAGATGCTTATAACCATGCCTCCAATACTCCTATTGTGGTTAATCATACTGAACCACAAAGTACAGCACTGATATCTTCTGAGAATGTATTTTCTATGAAGAAGATGGTGTCTGAACTCATGGAATCTGGAGAATCTAGTAAAATCTCTCCAGATTGTGATGAATCTGAAAATGATGACCTGGTTGCTATGATTGCTAAAACGTTTAACCGTTTCAAAGCAAGAGCAAATAGGCCATCTGGACAATTTGCATCCAGTTCTTCAACTGATAAGACCAATCTGACATGCTTTAAGTGTGGCAGAAAAGGTCATTTCATGAAAGATTGCAAGTCAAGTCAGTTTTCATCTAAGCCTGGTCCATTTACTTCAAATAATAAGCCTGATGATAGCTATAAATATAAATACAAAAAGCTTAAGGCTCAAATTGCTCTCATGGCACAACAAATGGAAAATAATAATAAGTGCATGATTGCAACAAATGGAAAATAATAATAAGTGCATGATTGCAACAACTGGAGAAAAATGGGTTCCTTCTGATGATTCATCTGCTGATGAAGATGAAGAAAGAGATTGATGTTACATGGCTCTGGCAGACGAAGAGCACCTGGTGAAGGAAGATGTCACATCTGGAAGATGGGTGGACATAGTTATCAAAAAGGTTAGTGATTATGATACTGCAACTGACCAAGAATTAAAACTGGACATCGCTGAAGCTCTTAATTCAGATTTAATATTTGTTGAAACTGTTAGATCTGACTGTGTAAATGGTCTAGAAACAGATTTTTCTGAAATTAATGTTTTAAAATCAAAATTAAAGGAACTTCAAGACATTGAACTGGCATTTCAAGCCCAGGTTCTGGTAACAGAACAATTGATTCAAGAAAAACAAGATCTTGAAGTCATTTTAGAGAAAGAAAAACTGGTGATTAAATCATGGCTTGAAACCAGAAAGCCATATGATGCTGGAGTAAATCAATTTCCCACACAAAAACGTGCTTATTTAGATGGAAATACTCATGTTGCATCATTAATCCCAGTACTTGACCATTTACCAGAGGGATTCAGGCCCGTTACTGTTTATGATGAGCCTGTAACTCCCAAGGCCAATATTTTCCCAGTTCAATCCCCAGAGGTTAAGACTGGAGCATTCCAGATGACTGCTCCAGTTAAAAAGGTTTATCGGAATAAACCTTTGCCTCAGACCAATCCCCTACCTAAGCCTACAACTGGAAAGGCTCAGGTTTCATCTGATGAAAATGTTTTGTCAAGGTTAGAGAGCCAGTTTCAACTACTGACTCGTCAATTTCAAAGTTTTAATGCAAGATTAAACTTTATTGAGGGTACTTCATCTGGCCCTAGACAAAATACTAAACCTTTTTCCAAGAAAGAAAAATATATTTCTCCAGTTGAGAAAAAGAAAAATGTTTCAAAACTATCAACCCCAGTGGTCTTTTCAACTAAGACTACTGTTGAAGAAAGTGAACTCAACCAGATACCCCCAGGGACCTATAAGGGAGGGTCCAGTGAACCCATCAGTCGATGGGTTCCAAAATCTAATTGATATATCTGGTGGATGTGCAGGGCGATCGAAAGAAATATATTTCTCCAGTTGAGAAAAAGAAAAATGTTTCAAAACTATCAACCCCAGTGGTCTTTTCAACTAAGACTACTGTTGAAGAAAGTGAACTCAACCAGATACCCCCAGGGACCTATAAGGGAGGGTCCAGTGAACCCATCAGTCGATGGGTTCCAAAATCTAATTGATATATCTGGTGGATGTGCAGGGCGATCGAAATAAATATATCTGGTATCTTGACAGTGCAGCTGGCAGGTCAAATTCAGACGAGTTGCATTTGTGAATGGTTTGAAATATAACCTGATCAGTGTTAGTCAACTGTGTGATGATGGCTATCAAGTTCTATTCAATATTGCTCAGGGCATTGTATTCAACAAGGACTGGAAGGTAGTATTGATTGCTCCCAGAAGAGGAAATGTGTACGTGATGGATATGGAAAGCTCTCCTTCAGAGCAGTGTTTCTATACTCAAGCTGATGAAGACACAAACTGGTTATGGCACAAAAGGTTATCCCATTTAAATTTCAAAAATATTAATAAGTTGTCTAGAAAACAACTGGCAGATGGGATACCTTCAGTTTCCTTCAAAAAGGAAAGGCCATGTCTAGGATGTGAGATGGGTAAGCAGAAACGTACCAGTTTCAAGACCAAGCAGAATTTCAGCATATCTGAACCTCTTCATATGCTTCATATGGACCTTTTCGGTCCAGTGAATGTTCAGACTCGTGCTGGTAAAAGATACACCCTGGTGATCGTAGATGAATTCTCCAGATATTGTTGGGTGATCTTTCTCAGGTCTAAGAGTGAAGCTGCTGCTGAAATCATCAGTCTTATCAAGCAAATTGAGCTCAAGTACAGTCGAAAGGTGTGTCAGTTAAGAAGTGACAATGGAACAGAATTCCAGAATGCAACTCTGGAGTCATTCTGTACTGACACTGGCATCTCCCAGAATTTCTCATCAGCCCGCTCTCCAGAACAGAATGGAGTGGTGGAAAGGAAAAATCGAACGCTGATAGAAGCTGCCAGGAGTATGCTTTCTGAATCTAGTCTGTCTACCAGTTTCTGGGCGGAAGCAATTGCTACTGCTTGCCACACCCAGAACCGATCTGTGTACATCAAAAGACACAAAAAGACAGCCTATGAAGTCTTAAGAAATAGAAAACCAAATATTGGTTATTCTCACGTTTTTGGATGTCCTGTTTACATCCTGAACGACTCCAGTCAGTTAGGCAAATTTGATGCCAAAGCTGATGAAGGGTATTTCTTAGGATATTCAGCCATTCGTAAGGCCTTCAGAGTCTATAACAAGAGACTGGAGAAGGTCCATGAGTCAATTCATGTCACATTTGATGAATCAAATGCTACAATCAATAAGAAGCCAGCCCTTGATACTCCCCCAGTAACTCCAATTGTCTTCTGTGAATCTGATCCTATCAACTACAATAAAGAAGATTCTCCAGAAGAAGTTTCCAGTCATACTGATCTGGAACCTGTTCAGAAAAAGAAACTCTCCAGTGGTACTCCATTCTATCCTTCAATTATTTTCAAACTACCCTCTGAAATTATTATTGGATCAGATGTCCGTACTACGCTCCCGGTATCAGTCCCAGTTGAAACTGAACCAGTACTTCAAGAAATACCTTCAATGGAAGAATTTCATGATGCAAATCGTGATTTGAATGACTCAGATGAAGATGCTGAAGTAGTCTGGCAAGATCCTCCTCCAGAAGCAACACCAGAGGAGACTCAACTGAACTCTTGCACTGATATTGTTGTCAGTAACAATCCTGGTCAATACTCCAAATGGACAAAAGCTCATCCTATTGATCAGATCATAGGTGACTCCGGTCGAGGAGTTCTGACCAGAAGAGCCTCCAGTAATCAATGCTTATATGTCAGTTTCTTATCATTGATAGAACCAAAGAAGATTGACGAGGCTATGGAAGATCCAAGCTGGGTGATAGCTATGCAAGAAGAGCTTCACCAGTTTGAAAGGAACAAGGTTTGGTACCTGGTCCCTTTCCCAGTTGGAAAGAAAGAACCAATTGGAACCAGATGGGTCTTCAGGAACAAGGTATATGAAGATGGCCACGTAATCAGAAACAAGGCCAGATTGGTAGCACAAGGCTACTGCCAGTCAGATGTCGATTTTGATGAATCATTTGCTCCAGTGGCTAGACTTGAAGCCATCAGAATATTTTTAGCATTCGCTGCTCATCATCAGTTCAAGGTCTACCAGATGGACGTCAAAAGTGCATTCTTGAATGTCAAACTTGAAGAAGAAGTTTATGTCAGACAACCACCAGGTTTCGTTGATGAAAAGCATCCACATTGGGTATATCGTCTGGATAAAGCGCTTTATGGCCTCAGACAAGCCCCACGTGCCTGGTATGATACTCTGACTAAACATTTATTGAAAAATGGTTTCAAAAGAGGTGCAATTGACAATACCTTATTTATTCTTCATGAAAAAGGTAATCTGTTGATGGTACAAATTTATGTTGATGATATTATTTTTGGCTCTACTGATGATAAAATGGGCAAGAAATTTTCAAAAATAATGTCAACTGAATATGAAATGAGTTTGATGGGTGAATTAACATATTTTCTTGGACTCCAGATTAAACAGACCAGAGATGGTATTTTTATTAATCAGGAAAAATATGTTAGAGATCTTTTAAAGAAATATGATATGAACTCTTCACCATCTAAACCTACTCCAATTTCTGCACCATTAACACTGGACTCAGATCCAGATGGTAAACCAGTGAACACCACTGTCTATAGAGGCATGGTTGGTTCACTGATGTATTTAACTGCCAGTAGACCAGATATTATATTTTCAACATGTTTATGTGCCAGGTATCAGTCTAATCCAAAAGACTCTCATATGCTTGCTGTAAAGCGCATACTGAAGTACCTTAAAGGTGTCCCCAGTTTGGGTCTTTGGTATCCCAAAGGCTCAGGCATGGATCTAATGGGTTATTCAGATTCAGATCATAGGTGACTCCAGTCGAGGAGTTCTGACCAGAAGAGCCTCCAGTAATCAATGCTTATATGTCAGTTTCTTATCATTGATAGAACCAAAGAAGATTGACGAGGCTATGGAAGATCCAAGCTGGGTGATAGCTATGCAAGAAGAGCTTCACCAGTTTGAAAGGAACAAGGTTTGGTACCTGGTCCCTTTCCCAGTTGGAAAGAAAGAACCAATTGGAACCAGATGGGTCTTCAGGAACAAGGTATATGAAGATGGCCACGTAATCAGAAACAAGGCCAGATTGGTAGCACAAGGCTACTGCCAGTCAGATGTCGATTTTGATGAATCATTTGCTCCAGTGGCTAGACTTGAAGCCATCAGAATATTTTTAGCATTCGCTGCTCATCATCAGTTCAAGGTCTACCAGATGGACGTCAAAAGTGCATTCTTGAATGTCAAACTTGAAGAAGAAGTTTATGTCAGACAACCACCAGGTTTCGTTGATGAAAAGCATCCACATTGGGTATATCGTCTGGATAAAGCGCTTTATGGCCTCAGACAAGCCCCACGTGCCTGGTATGATACTCTGACTAAACATTTATTGAAAAATGGTTTCAAAAGAGGTGCAATTGACAATACCTTATTTATTCTTCATGAAAAAGGTAATCTGTTGATGGTACAAATTTATGTTGATGATATTATTTTTGGCTCTACTGATGATAAAATGGGCAAGAAATTTTCAAAAATAATGTCAACTGAATATGAAATGAGTTTGATGGGTGAATTAACATATTTTCTTGGACTCCAGATTAAACAGACCAGAGATGGTATTTTTATTAATCAGGAAAAATATGTTAGAGATCTTTTAAAGAAATATGATATGAACTCTTCACCATCTAAACCTACTCCAATTTCTGCACCATTAACACTGGACTCAGATCCAGATGGTAAACCAGTGAACACCACTGTCTATAGAGGCATGGTTGGTTCACTGATGTATTTAACTGCCAGTAGACCAGATATTATATTTTCAACATGTTTATGTGCCAGGTATCAGTCTAATCCAAAAGACTCTCATATGCTTGCTGTAAAGCGCATACTGAAGTACCTTAAAGGTGTCCCCAGTTTGGGTCTTTGGTATCCCAAAGGCTCAGGCATGGATCTAATGGGTTATTCAGATTCAGATCATGCAGGTTGTAAGATAGACAGGAAATCCATAGTCCCAAGCTGGAAACATCCAGTTGCGGATACACATCCCGAGCGAGATCTCCTGTAGGCTTCTCCTGTGCTTAGTTCACTTAGCATGGAAAGGGCTCGGCTCCATGCAGGTCTTTCACCAACGGCTGGCACTGAATTAGCGCGATGCGAAAGAGTCCGGGCTTAGTCGGCGTGGTGGATTCCTTGGTGGGAAACTGGTCAGCTGGACCAGTAAAAAGCAAACTTCATTTTATTCCCACTGACAAACAACTCGCTGACATTTTTACTAAACCTCTGGATGTCAAAACTTTTGAATATCTTGTTGGTGAGTTGGGAATGTTAAACCCTTAAATCTGGAACCTTGATATTGAACGCCGTTCTGTACTACTGGGGATCCTTGATTTAAAAATTTATAAATCTATGACTGTTTAGATATCGAATGCCTTAGTGTACTATCTTTGCATTAATAGATTTCTGGATCAACATTCCAGGGGGAAAGACTCTGAAAGATATATTTTTGTTTTTAAAAAATGTTTTAAGTTCAAAAGGAATTTATTAATTTATTTTCTCACTGGACAAATTTTTCAGAAAATATTACTGGTACCTTGTAAATGTGTCCCTCTCACTGGTAATTAGATAGGTTGAAGTGCATGTTTGAGGTGACTTTTTGTCTCCTTGTAAATGTGTCCCTCTCATTTGTCTGTATTAGTTGACGTGCATGTTTGAGGTCTTAGTCTCCTTGTAAATGTGTCCCTCTCACTGGTAATTAGATAGGTTGAAGTGCATGTTTGAGGTGACTTTTTGTCTCCTTGTAAATGTGTCCCTCTCACTGGTAATTAGATAGGTTGAAGTGCATGTTTGAGGTGACTTTTTGTCTCCTTGTAAATGTGTCCCTCTCACTGGTAATTAGATAGGTTGAAGTGCATGTTTGAGGTGACTTTTTGTCTCCTTGTAAATGTGTCCCTCTCACTGGTAATTAGATAGGTTGAAGTGCATGTTTGAGGTGACTTTTTGTCTCCTTGTAAATGTGTCCCTCTCACTGGTAATTAGATAGGTTGAAGTGCATGTTTGAGGTGACTTTTTGTCTCCTTGTAAATGTGTCCCTCTCACTGGTAATTAGATAGGTTGAAGTGCATGTTTGAGGTGACTTTTTGTCTCCTTGTAAATGTGTCCCTCTCACTGGTAATTAGATAGGTTGAAGTGCATGTTTGAGGTGACTTTTTGTCTCCTTGTAAATGTGTCCCTCTCATTTGTCTGTATTAGTTGACGTGCATGTTTGAGGTTACCAGTCTCTTTCAAATGGTTTTCACTGGTACTTTACTGGAGTGTCCCTCCAGTGTACCATCAGTACATGCTTCACTGGAATAATCCACCAGTGATACTGAAGTGTCCAGTCAACCTCCAGATGCACTGAATTGAGTCATAATATTTTTTAATACTTGGTCATTGTGCGTGCCACGTATGCAAAATCTTTGAAAAGATATTTATCTTGATATTTATCTTATTATCCTACGTGGCATGTAAATTTTTCAAAGAAATGATGGTATTTTTACCTTGGAAAGACAAAAAGTGCAACTTGATACTGTTTGTGGGCTGTGAACCGTCACACATTTATGTGTGATGTGATGTAATTAATGCGGATCTCAGAACCCGATCAAAATTATATTTGATAATTTCAAATTAACCGATTGAGTTCCACATTCTCTCTCCTATATATACCCACTTTCACTTTCCTTTGCATTTACTTCGAACATATTTACTCTCAAATCCTTCAAATTCCTTCATTTATTTCTTCATTCAATTCCAATCATAAATCTATCTCTCATATTCAATTTCATCTTCATCTATCCATCATATTCAATGGCACCAAGACAATCTAACTCACCCAAAAATCTGCTCGCCGCCGAATATGCTCCTGTTCCAAATGTTATTAAGGCACCCCATATCACCTTAGAGGCAAAGGCCATAAGGATAAACATGAACAACTGGATGGCCAGACTCTCACTTTCCAGTGTTCATAATGCCCAATCCATTATTGGGAGATTAAATACCTTTTTTCTCTCATGTCCATTATATGGTGCTTTGACCTTAAATCTAGGGAAGATGTACCACGATTATTTATGTGAATTCTGGTACACTGTTGTATATGATGATACAACTTCCTCAATTACTTATTCTCTTAAGCAAGGTACTAGACCCTTGGCTTTCACTGTTGATACACTCAGGTCTGTTCTTCAATTGAACTATTTTGAACATAATGAGATGCCCATTGAACTTCCATCTGGGATAAATACAAGAGAAGTATGCAGATTGATGGGGCACACGGATATTGTGGATGAGCATGGCCAGCTATCCAGAAAGGGAACAGTCTACATGAGCAGATTGTCAGACTCATGGAGATTTTTCTTCACTCACATTGTTGAATGCTTGGGAGGCAGTTCTGGAGGACTTGACCAGATAAATCAAACGCATCTCCAGATTGCGTACTGCCTCTGGTTCGGATACAGAGTGGATTTTGCTCAGATTCTATTTGATGATCTGGTAGAGCGTCTTAAGGTGAAAGGTAGAAAAGCATTTATTCCATATATTCGTTTCCTTTCACTTATTTTCAAAAGAGCTCTAGGTGACCAGTATGATTATGAAACCACTCACTTTTCTTCAAAAGAGCTCTAGGTGACCAGTATGATTATGAAACCACTCACTTTTCTGTAAGTGAGTATATGCGTGATCTGACCAACCTTAGATCCCTCAGTCAATGCTCACTTTCCAAAGGGAAGAAAATGCACTAGAAGTTGAGCAGGAAGTGGCTCCAGGTGGGGGTCAAGTTGGTGAAGGACCAGAAAATGTTGAAATTGTGCCACCAATAAGACAAGTGGCCCCTGACCAACAACAACAACCAGAAAATGTTGAAATTGTGCCACCAATAAGACAAGTGGCCCCTGACCAACAACAACAACCAGAAAATGCTGACCCTCCTAGACGACCAAGGTCAAATAGACGCCTTATGAGGGCTGGAGTTCAGGTGAATCCAGATAGAGCCAATGAAACCCATCTTGGTGATATTATGAATATTGATGGGTCTCCTATTTTTGAACAAGAAGAAAATGTTGAGCAGGTAGAAAACATTGTACAAGATGCTGAGCAGGTAAAAAATATACAAGTTGTTGAGCAGGTGACTGGTACAAGATGTTGAGCAGGTAGAAAACATTGTACAAGATGCTGAGCAGGTAGAAAATATACAAGTTGTTGAGCAGGTGACTGGTGAGCAAGATGCTCAGATTGATTTAAATGTAGAGGCTGGTGATCAGGCTGGTGATGAAACAGTTGGTGAAACATTTGTCTGGGATGAGGCTAATTCACCCATGTCAGAAGGTAATATCTTTGATACTGACATGAGTTGAGCAGGAAGTGGCTCCAGGTGGGGGTCAAGTTGGTGAAGGACCAGAAAATGTTGAAATTGTGCCACCAATAAGACAAGTGGCCCCTGACCAACAACAACAACCAGAAAATGCTGACCCTCCTAGACGACCAAGGTCAAATAGACGCCTTATGAGGGCTGGAGTTCAGGTGAATCCAGATAGAGCCAATGAAACCCATCTTGGTGATATTATGAATATTGATGGGTCTCCTATTTTTGAACAAGAAGAAAATGTTGAGCAGGTAGAAAACATTGTACAAGATGCTGAGCAGGTAGAAAATATACAAGTTGTTGAGCAGGTGACTGGTGAGCAAGATGCTCAGATTGATTTAAATGTAGAGGCTGGTGATCAGGCTGGTGATGAAACAGTTGGTGAAACATTTGTCTGGGATGAGGCTAATTCACCCATGTCAGAAGGTAATATCTTTGATACTGACATGAGTTGAGCAGGAAGTGGCTCCAGGTGGGGGTCAAGTTGGTAAAGGACCAGAAAATGTTGAAATTGTGCCACCAATAAGACAAGTGGCCCCTGACCAACAACAACAACCAGAAAATGCTGACCCTCCTAGACGACCAAGGTCAAATAGACGCCTTATGAGGGCTGGAGTTCAGGTGAATCCAGATAGAGCCAATGAAACCCATCCTGGTGATATTATGAATATTGATGGGTCTCCTATTTTTGAACAAGAAGAAAATGTTGAGCAGGTAGAAAACATTGTACAAGATGCTGAGCAGGTAGAAAATATACAAGTTGTTGAGCAGGTGACTGGTGAGCAAGATGCTCAGATTGATTTAAATGTAGAGGCTGGTGATCAGGCTGGTGATGAAACAGTTGGTGAAACATTTGTCTGGGATGAGGCTAATTCACCCATGTCAGAAGGTAATATCTTTGATACTGACATGAGTTGAGCAGGAAGTGGCTCCAGGTGGGGGTCAAGTTGGTAAAGGACCAGAAAATGTTGAAATTGTGCCACCAATAAGACAAGTGGCCCCTGACCAACAACAACAACCAGAAAATGCTGACCCTCCTAGACGACCAAGGTCAAATAGACGCCTTATGAGGGCTGGAGTTCAGGTGAATCCAGATAGAGCCAATGAAACCCATCCTGGTGATATTATGAATATTGATGGGTCTCCTATTTTTGAACAAGAAGAAAATGTTGAGCAGGTAGAAAACATTGTACAAGATGCTGAGCAGGTAGAAAATATACAAGTTGTTGAGCAGGTGACTGGTGAGCAAGATGCTCAGATTGATTTAAATGTAGAGGCTGGTGATCAGGCTGGTGATGAAACAGTTGGTGAAACATTTGTCTGGGATGAGGCTAATTCACCCATGTCAGAAGGTAATATCTTTGATACTGACATGAGTTTTCTGGGTGAAGAAGTAGAAAGTGTGGTTTCTTCTGTTATTGCTTCAGTCACCCAACCACTTACTGAAATGCCAGCACCTCCAGAATCAAATATTCCACCACCAGAATCTAAAATGCCACCACCACCACCAGAATCCGATATGCCACCACCACCACCACCACCTTCAATTCCACAATCCACTCCTTACTTCAATCCTCCCATAATTCAAATTGCACAAACTCAACCACCACCGCTTGTAACTCCAATCTACTTATCTGAACAACGTGTGCTGGACTCCACAGTTGTAACTGCTGAAACTTCATCTGAAGAGGTCGGGGCACAAGTACCTTTAATGACCAGACTGACTTCAAATCTTGATCCTCCCAGTGGTCCCTCATCTTCTTCTTCAGCCGAGGTCCAAGGCCTTTTAAGTAAGGTGGCGGACCTGGAGAGATCACTCCAGTCTTCATCAAAAGTTATTTCTGACTTCAAATCTCTATTATCGAATAATCTTTCATCAGAAATGAATCTGTTTGCTGGAAATGAGAAGCTGGTATTTGAAAAGTTGGATGAGCTGGTATTGGCCACAAATCAAAACACTGAAAATCTCAAAGTGGCAGTCCAGGGATTAGAAACAAGGCTGGTTAGTTCTGTTCAGACTGCAGTGAAAGGTGAACTAGTTCAACCACTGGCAGGTCTGACAGATGAGGTTCAGAGGTTGACAACCAGGATAAGTAGTTTGGAGAGTAGGCCAACACTTGATCAGAATGTTGTTGTTAGCACCATCAGTGATGAATGTGCTAAGAAGTTCAGACATGGCATGTTGAAGGAAATCACTGAAGAGATTTCTAGGTCTGTTCTAAGAACAATTCAAGATGGGTTGTTGCCACAAGTTGTAAAACACTTGTCTTCTGAATTTCAAACCATTAAGAAGGAAGTGACTGAGATAAGGCAGACTGTGAATATCACATGTCCAACGGCTGGAAGAACATTTGGTGCTACAGACAGATATATGCTGGAACAATTATGGTCTGCCCACAAGTCTTAGACTGGTGGACATTCCAAGGGGGAAAAGTCGTCTGTTGCCACTGAGTCTGTTCAAAAAGGTTTGGTAAGGAAAAAGAAAGAAGTGGTTGCCAGTGCGATTGAAAGGGCCTTTGCTACTGAAAGCATCGTGCAACAAGAAAGAGTGACTGGTACTGATGCCAGTGTACAAGAAGCACAAAAGGCACTTGGCACTGAAGCCATTGTGCAGGTTGAAGAAGCTGCTGGTACTGATGCCAGTGAGCCCCAGTTTGAGTCTTTCCCAGATATACCAACAACACTGAAGTCTGTAAAAGGTAAGAAACATATGGTATCTGGAGAAGGAAGTGAAATTGCTGAAGGTTCATCAGAGTTTCCTACTGCTGATGATGACACCTCAAAAAGACTGGAGCAAGAATGTATAATGATAGAAATCTTCAAGAAAAACCAAAAGGATGAACTGCTGGCCCACCAAAGGGAGATGGCAAATATGGGGACTCTTGATTCATATAATGCTGGCAGATTGGGCATAAATATTGATGTTTACAAAAAGATGAAGGAAGACCCCAGAGTTCATCAATGTCTGAATGCATTGGATGATGTACACATTCGCTCCAGGTATTCTGAAGAAGAACAGGTGTATGATGCAGTTACGTATGGTGTCAGTATAGTGGAACTGATCAGACAGAGAACGGGAGAACTGGTGAACCTCCAGAAGAGAATAAGAAAGAATGCTGGTGCTCTGGAGATAGAGTACAGAAAGAAGATTAAAGGCTTGCCTAAACTTACTGCCAAACAGCTCAAAGCAATTAAAGATGCAGATCTGAGCACATTCATTCCTCTGGATACTTCACTCAAAATCAATCGTGAACAACTCCAGTCTGCCATGGAACAGCAGAGAGTATCAAAGGAAACTGAATATATGATCCAGATGGCTAAGCAGAAAGCCAAGTATGAAGATATGTTGAAATTCAGGGCTGATGCCAGAAGGATCATAGGTGCTAAAATCAAACTTGCTGAAAATCATGAAGGCATGACCAGGTTTAATATAAAGTTGACCAGAGAGGGTAACTTTACTGATGAAAGAAAGAATGCGTCAGTCCAAGCTTTTGGATGGACTGAACTGAAGGAGATAGGATTAACTTTCAAAGGAAAAACTGATTTAACTCCTAATGTCAAGGCATTCATGAAGAGAATTGAAAAGGTTTGGAAAAGAATACAACAGATGGAAGTTGTTCTGGGTATGAGACCACCAGTTTCTGTACCATCCTCTCCTTCACCAAAGAGAAAGGCTTCTGAAGATGCTCCAGCACAGACATCGAAGAGAAGGGCCTGACTCTTGTATCATTTACTTGTACTTGTATTTAATTTCCAAAATTGTAACTTATTTTCTGTTGATGGCTGTAAATATAGTTGCATATTTTGATTCACAAAGTAAATGATCAGATTTAGTCTAAGTTAGAACTAAAAGATGAAACTGAAAACACTGATGATCTATAAAGTGTTTTCCAGTAACTTAAATTTTTTAGACTAAGTCAAAACAAGTGTTTTTCAAGCATACAAAAATTGTATAGATATAAGCTTGAAAACACTTGCATTATTTCGAAACAAATAGGGGGAATTTGTTAGGTCCAGATTTACTGGACTCGCTCCAGACTCGACTACTGGAGCCTTACTGAAGATCTGTCCAGAAATGATATTTACTGGACCTACTCCAGAATTGGAAACTGGAGTCCTACTGAAGATTTGTTCAGAAATAATGGAAGACCAGTGAGCAAATACTTGTATAGGAAATCTGGAGACATCCTCCAGATTTCAGCTCACTGGACTTCACCCCAGTCCATATCTATTCTACTGAAGACATTCTCACTGAAGTCAAAGACTGAAGTTAGAATAAAGAAGACTGACAAATGGCGGAGTCCACTGGAAGTCTTACCAGATCTGAACACTGGAGGTTTGTCAGTGTTCTAGACCTTACAAGTCTGAACACTGACTACGAGGTTTGACTTTTGTCTTTACACACTTTCCAAAGAACATTCCACTTGTTCTTTACTAAAGTGCTTACGTGTAGGCATGAGCATATGGGCCGAAAACCCGAAGACCGACCCAGAACCGACCGAACCCGACCCGACCCGGACCGACCGAGACCCATTCGGTCCGGTCTTCGGTTCACAGAAATGGTACATATCGGGTTTCGGTCCGGTCCGGTCCAAAGACCGAAAAAAACCGGGTTAACCCGAAGACCGAAAAGTGGTGTTTTTTTACATATATTTACTCATTTATAATTACATAGATACAAAACTATATCTATAGAAACACAGAAAGGGTGGAGAAGATAGAAAGAGAGTGATTTATGTTGGGCTTTTGAATCTTTTTTAATCTTACACTTCAAGCAAGTCTCCAATCTGTCTAGCAAAGCCACACAAGTCCAACATCTCAAGCCCATTTATCATTTTCGGTCCAACCCTACATAGACCGGGACCGACCCGAGGAAACCCGGGACCGAACCGGACCGACCGAGCCACATTCGGTCCGGTCTTCGGTTTGAGTTTTTGTGCCATTTCGGTCTTCGGTCCACATCGGTCCGGTTCGGTCCGGTCCGGTCTTTTGACCGTGCTCATGCCTACTTACGTGTGTGAATGTGGTTGGTTAAAAGAATAAAGTCATCTTTATCCTTGTACCTTAACCAATGCATTTAATGACCTTGTCGGTTCATTAAATGCATGCAACCATATTTGTACGGCACAAATTCACTGGTGAATTTGTTTGCCTATAAATACAAAGTCATTTCTTCGTTAAAATTACTTTTAGCATTAAAGGTGAATTTGTCTAAATACTCTCGATCTTAAACAGGGATACTTCACAACTTTAAGTATCTCGATCTAAAAGAGTTATTTCGCAAATATAGATCATTTGTAATTCATAGGTTGTTAGGATACTTACATATTTGTATTATCTTGATTCCGCACAACCTTGTATTTTATTTAACATCATAAATAAAATACACTTGAAAATATTACATTGTGTTCCACCTTTATTTTATTGCTTCTAGTCTTGTATTACTTTGTTTATACACTTGCATTTATATTCAAGTAATACTAGTCCAATCTAGTGCTTATTAGACTTGTTGTATTTTACATTCTGAGTTAATCATCAAGAGAGTTTGGGACTCACAGAGTGTAACTGGTTATGTTGTGTATATGGGAGACTCACTTATTTCCTGGAAAAGTAAGAAGCAGTATGTTGTGTCAAGATCTTCTGCAGAAGCAGAGTATAGAGCTCTTGCTTCTTTAACTTGTGAGGTTATGTGGGTTTCTAATTTGCTTTCTGAGTTACATATACAAGTTGAGAAACCTATTTCTCTTTTCTGTGATAACAAAGCTGCTATACAGATTGGTTCAAATCCTATTTTTCATGAGAGGACAAAACATTTTGAGATAGATTTACATTTCATCAGGGGAAAAATTTTGAGTGGTTTAATCAAACCAATCAAGATTGAATCTGTAGAACAGACTGCTGACATTTTGACTAAAGGATTGTCTTTTGATCAACATGATAAATTGGTCAAAAAACTTAATCTCTTAGACATGTTTAAACCTAAAACTGAGGGGGTGTATTAAGATTATGTATCAGTTTTATAGTTTAAACATGTGTTTATATTATAAAGTTTTCTTATTGTATGATTAGATAATATGCAGGGACTGCTCTTGGAAGTTTGGAAGCTTAAAGGACTGAAGATGTAAGAAGATACAAGTCAAGGACTGAAGTTATAGGTCGGTGATATCTCCAAGGGGGTGTTTTGCATCAAATTAAGAAGTATATATATACACACATTTGTGTATATTTTTTAATCAATTCAGTTATTCATATTATTTTTTGATATTCTCTGTAATCGTTTTTTCTCCCAACTAGGGTTTTTAATACTTGATCAAATATCATCTTGATATTTGATTTGTTTCTGTAATCGATCGATTCATATAATAATAATAATCATAATAATCATATCTCGATATTCTATTCATTGAAATCCTTAAGGTTTGATTCATATTCATATATTATTCAAGTTATAATAATAAATTTCTTATATTTCATTTACAGTCGTGCATCTAATAGCATCATCATTTAAGATGTTATATCAAAGACACGTTACCTCTCTTAACTCACTATTACAACACCAAAATTCACCTTTTCTGTTTTCTATACCATAAATGAGATATTATTGTAAATGTATTAGAGATAGTTGAACTTAAAAGAAGCAATAGTAATCTTGGTGCTCTTACTACTAAAGAGTAAATCCACCCATGATAGGTTGCTTTCTTGGGGCATCGTACTTAATGATTTTAGTAGCACCAAAACCGCCATTATCTCATATATTTTCTTCAATTTGATTATTAATTCTACTACTTTGAATATACATGGAATTTGGATGGAATGATTTATGGTCCAACATAACACGTCAAATCCTTCATCGAAATATTATTTTGGCTACTAGGTTTGTTTGCTTTTGTGTATGTCGTTTTACTCAAGTATTCCGCTTATTTGACATGTAGATCATAACCATTAGAAAGAGAAATTATTGACGAAATAATTTTGGTAGAGACCAGTTGTCAAAGAGAAACGAGACGAGAGATAAAAGGTCACGTTAAGAGTTTATTCAAAATTTTCTAAACCATACTTTTTACCTTTTTAGACAATCAGAGATACTCGAAGGTTGAGACAATATTTTTTTAGGAAATTTAGAAGCGGCGTACCACATGAAAGATAAAATCGTAAAACTATCATATGGTCATATGGATTTAGCTGCAATTACTAGGAAATAACTTAAATTTAGGGTGTGCATTTGGGGCCCAACAGTCCCATTCACCTGCTGAAAGTTCCAGGCAAGTTCACGGAGACCTTAATTTAACCCAAATTTAATCAAGCCTTGCCTTACTATATATACACGAGTCATATGCTCGCGCGATGCGGCGGTAAAAATGAATTTTATTGTTTTGATTAAACTCTTATAAAACTAAATCAGTCAATTGATTTGTTGTCTTGATTAAACTTTTCAAATGAATACATTATTAAAGAACACAAAATGTTTATTTGCATGTCAAGAGTTTAAAAACTCAGATCGGATCGAAAAAAATTTGGATTGAGTTTTATATATAGAATATTATAAATTTTAAAGTTATATGATTACAATTATAGACAATAAACATAAATAAAAAGAAAAATATAATAACAAATTAAAAATAATAAATATTATTAAGTAGTACTCCGTATAGAAAGTGTCAAAGTGGGCATCTAAACAATGTGTTGAAAAAATATGAGAGGTGCCCTACACAATACAGCCGCCACTTTCATCACTTTCTGAGTTTTTTACTTTCTTTCCTCCTACTCTCGTCTTCATCTCTATCCTTTAATTCTTTTTTTTCTTTCATATTTCTTAAAGAAAACAGAGGGTTTAGTCGTAATTTTGTTCGTAAACATCAATTCTTGCAACGATTTGGTCGACTTGACTGACATTCATTGGATCTGATGGATTTGACCGGCGTTGACCAATTATTGAGGTCGATCCATGAATCGAATCGTGAAGGTGTCGATCCCGATTTGGATTCTAGGAAGTCGGCTGGA
The DNA here is from genome assembly GCA_034093135.1 of Erigeron breviscapus. Lineage (NCBI taxonomy): Eukaryota > Viridiplantae > Streptophyta > Magnoliopsida > Asterales > Asteraceae > Erigeron > Erigeron breviscapus. The sequence goes on along the minus strand of CM067173.1, from coordinate 23,868,240 downwards.
TCGGCGGTGGTGGTTGGTGGTGGTTATAAACAGCGGTAGCTGGAGGTGGTTGTCGACGGCGGCGGTGGGTCGATCTCATCTCCTCTCTCTGTTCTTTCCATGTCTCTTCTCTTTTCTCTGTCTTCTCTTTCGCAGCCACCTTCCGCCGCCGTGGATCTCTTTTCCGGCCAGTTTTCGAATTTTCCGGCGAACCTTAAATCGGTTTTATTTTGGCAAGGGTTTGTGCGGATTTTGTTGCTGAGCATTTTGGTGACAATTTCGAGTTCCAATTCGAAGAAACGGATGAGCAATCGTAGATCTAAGTTTTCCGGCGAGATTCATGAATTTTCAGGCGGCGGCGGTGGTGATATAATGGCGGCGTCTGCGGTGGCGGTGATGGGTGGTGGCGGTACGTAACGGCGGTGGTGGAGGTGGCGGCGGTGGCTGGAGGTGGCTGTAGACGGCGGTGGCCGGATTGATCGTGGACGGCGGTGGTTGGTGGTTTTAGGCGGCGGCGGTGGTTGGTGGTGGTTGTAGGTGGCGGTGGTTGGCGGTGGTTCTAGACGGTGGTCGGTGGTGGTGTTTGGAGAGGGTTGGGGGTAAAGGGGTAATTATCTATTAAAAGGAGAGGGGTATATTAGGTACTTCAAATCATCTTTTGAGATTTTCAAAAAAGGGGTCCTGCTTTATAATGTATTATAGATAATAACTAGATATTTATATTTATTTTAAAAAGTTTCCAAAAAAATATTACATTAAATTGTTGATATTAAAATGCCTTTCATTTTTTATTCATTATTTTAAGAACGAATTGCATTTTTGGTCCCTGTGTTATCACACATTTTGCAAGTTTGATTCAAAAGTGTGAAAAGTCGCGAAACCCATCCCTGTCATATCACACCTGTTGCAATTTTGGTCCAAAACTAACGTGCCGTTAGAATTCAGCCGTTAATGCCCCATGTGCTTGTCACATGGGGGGTAGTTTCGTCCATTTATTGCTCATAGGACCATTTCTGCAAAAAAAAAATATTTTGTATAAACACAATCGAAATAAACAATCTGATCTCATTCTCTTGTTCCTTTTTCAACTCCGGTCCAAACCATGCCTAAAAAACCTAATCAAAATCGTGGAAAAAGTGCAAATAAATCTAAAAAAGTTGATGTTGAGTTCGACGGCCTTGATCCTAAATCTTTAGGGTTTAAATCCGATTCTGTTCAAGATAATGAAATCACTCGATCAAAATACAATCTGAGATCTAATTCCTCCAATTCTGAGTCATTTGTTGCAGATTCATTCGAATCTATTGTTGCTGTTACGCTATTTCCTTCAAAAACGGTGGAAAACCCTAAAATCACCACACAACTGCCGCTCGCCGCCGCTGGGGTGGCTGCCGGCCACCAGGGGGAGGCCATGGCAGCGAATATCGATGGTGACGGGATTACTTTGATTAATTCTGACTGGAGAAACGATCTGGGGGCTGGGGGATCGAACAAAAACCCTAAAAATCCAGAAAACCCTAGTCGCCCCATATTTTCTTTCCCACCACCCACGGCTGCCGCTGCTACTGTTCAGATTCCGGTCAGCCACCAGGAGGCTCCTGGTGGTGCGACTGATAGATCCCAAGTGGCTGCTGCTTCGGGTAGTGTTGGGTCTTTGGGTTCAAACTTGAATGAAACACAAACCGAAAACACTTCTTTTTCATAGACTCATAGATATACTCGTATACAAAATTTTTTTTGCAGAAATGGTCCTATGAGCAATAAATGGACGAAACTACCCCCATGTGACAAGCACATGGGGGCATTAACGACTGAATTCTAACGGCACGTTAGTTTTGGACCAAAATTGCAACAGGTGTGATATGACAGGGATGAGTTTCGCGACTTTTCACACTTTTGTATCAAACTTGCAAAATGTGTGATAACACGGGGACCAAAAATGCAATTCGTTCTTATTTTAAAGATCTCTATTTAAAATACCTATCATCTACTCTTAACTCTTAAATAACAAACATTACCTCTTTTAGATCAATTACGTTTATATTACCAACCATAACACCAATGCACCGCCGTATGGTGCGGACATATGACTAGTATAGTTATATATGTGTACGGAGTACTTGCATGAAGTCGCAAAAACAATTATGGCGCGTTTGGTTCACAGAATGTTTTTGGAAGGAATGGAATCTTTCAAAGGAATTGGAATTTGAAGGAATGGAATTTGACGGAATGTTTTTGATTTTTTAAAAATTCAAGTGACGGAAGGAATGAAATTCCTTCCTCCATCCCCAAGGAACGGAGATTCCATCAAATGATGGAATGTTTACATTCCCACGGAATGAGATTCCCTCTTCTTTGAACAACCAAACGCACTAAGGAATGGAATTCAATTCCAATTCCATCAAATTCCATCATATTCTGTGAACCAAACGCGACCTTAAGCTGTATTATATTCTGCAAGAAATAAAGTATCTATAAAATGGCTAAATGACATCTAAAGTCAAGTCCATAACTCACCTGCAACTCTGACATTTATTTATGCATCTAACATTTATTTATGCATCTAACATTTATTTATGCATCTAACATTTATTTATGCATCTAACATTTATTTATGCATCTAACATTTATTTATGCATCTAACATTTATTTATGCATCTAACATTTATTTATGCATCTAACATTTATTTATGCATCTAACATTTATTTATGCATCTAACATTTATTTATGCATCTAACATTTATTTATGCATCTAACATTTATTTATGCATCTAACATTTATTTATGCATCTAACATTTATTTATGCATCTAACATTTATTTATGCATCTAACATTTATTTATGCATCTAACATTTATTTATGCATCTAACATTTATTTATGCATCTAACATTTATTTATGCATCTAACATTTATTTATGCATCTAACATTTATTTATGCATCTAACATTTATTTATGCATCTAACATTTATTTATGCATCTAACATTTATTTATGCATCTAACATTTATTTATGCATCTAACATTTATTTATGCATCTAACATTTATTTATGCATCTAACATTTATTTATGCATCTAACATTTATTTATGCATCTAACATTTATTTATGCATCTAACATTTATTTATGCATCTAACATTTATTTATGCATCTAACATTTATTTATGCATCTAACATTTATTTATGCATCTAACATTTATTTATGCATCTAACATTTATTTATGCATCTAACATTTATTTATGCATCTAACATTTATTTATGCATCTAACATTTATTTATGCATCTAACATTTATTTATGCATCTAACATTTATTTATGCATCTAACATTTATTTATGCATCTAACATTTATTTATGCATCTAACATTTATTTATGCATCTAACATTTATTTATGCATCTAACATTTATTTATGCATCTAACATTTATTTATGCATCTAACATTTATTTATGCATCTAACATTTATTTATGCATCTAACATTTATTTATGCATCTAACATTTATTTATGCATCTAACATTTATTTATGCATCTAACATTTATTTATGCATCTAACATTTATTTATGCATCTAACATTTATTTATGCATCTAACATTTATTTATGCATCTAACATTTATTTATGCATCTAACATTTATTTATGCATCTAACATTTATTTATGCATCTAACATTTATTTATGCATCTAACATTTATTTATGCATCTAACATTTATTTATGCATCTAACATTTATTTATGCATCTAACATTTATTTATGCATCTAACATTTATTTATGCATCTAACATTTATTTATGCATCTAACATTTATTTATGCATCTAACATTTATTTATGCATCTAACATTTATTTATGCATCTAACATTTATTTATGCATCTAACATTTATTTATGCATCTAACATTTATTTATGCATCTAACATTTATTTATGCATCTAACATTTATTTATGCATCTAACATTTATTTATGCATCTAACATTTATTTATGCATCTAACATTTATTTATGCATCTAACATTTATTTATGCATCTAACATTTATTTATGCATCTAACATTTATTTATGCATCTAACATTTATTTATGCATCTAACATTTATTTATGCATCTAACATTTATTTATGCATCTAACATTTATTTATGCATCTAACATTTATTTATGCATCTAACATTTATTTATGCATCTAACATTTATTTATGCATCTAACATTTATTTATGCATCTAACATTTATTTATGCATCTAACATTTATTTATGCATCTAACATTTATTTATGCATCTAACATTTATTTATGCATCTAACATTTATTTATGCATCTAACATTTATTTATGCATCTAACATTTATTTATGCATCTAACATTTATTTATGCATCTAACATTTATTTATGCATCTAACATTTATTTATGCATCTAACATTTATTTATGCATCTAACATTTATTTATGCATCTAACATTTATTTATGCATCTAACATTTATTTATGCATCTAACATTTATTTATGCATCTAACATTTATTTATGCATCTAACATTTATTTATGCATCTAACATTTATTTATGCATCTAACATTTATTTATGCATCTAACATTTATTTATGCATCTAACATTTATTTATGCATCTAACATTTATTTATGCATCTAACATTTATTTATGCATCTAACATTTATTTATGCATCTAACATTTATTTATGCATCTAACATTTATTTATGCATCTAACATTTATTTATGCATCTAACATTTATTTATGCATCTAACATTTATTTATGCATCTAACATTTATTTATGCATCTAACATTTATTTATGCATCTAACATTTATTTATGCATCTAACATTTATTTATGCATCTAACATTTATTTATGCATCTAACATTTATTTATGCATCTAACATTTATTTATGCATCTAACATTTATTTATGCATCTAACATTTATTTATGCATCTAACATTTATTTATGCATCTAACATTTATTTATGCATCTAACATTTATTTATGCATCTAACATTTATTTATGCATCTAACATTTATTTATGCATCTAACATTTATTTATGCATCTAACATTTATTTATGCATCTAACATTTATTTATGCATCTAACATTTATTTATGCATCTAACATTTATTTATACATCTAACATTTTATTTATGCATCTAACATTTTATTTATGCATCTAACATTTTATTTATGCATCTAACATTTTATTTATGTACCTAACATTTTATATATGTACCTAACATTTATTTATGTATCTAACCCTTTTATTTATAATATCTAACATTTATATATATATATATAATATTTATTCTATATATATATCTATATATTATATATATATATATATATATATCCTAACATTTATCTTATTATTTGTTTCATTTTTTTTATTTTAATAGTAAAATGTCAAACATTGCAAAGCTTGAATTCTTAGCTCTCAAAAATTCTGGAGAAAACTATATGCCTTGGACAGCAAATGTAAAAAGACACCTAAAGTCAATAGGTGTGTTAGATACAATTACAGAAAACAACACATGTGAAGAGCAAGAAAAAGCAACAGCTGCTGTCTTTATCCATAAACACATCGATGAAATACTACAGATGGAATATTTTAATTATGATGATCCAAGTGTTTTATGGGAAAATTTAAAAAGCAGATTTGGCCATCAAAGGGATTCACTACTCCCTATGGCCAAAGCTGAATGGGACAGTCTCAGATTCCAAGATTTCAAAAGTGTAAATGATTACACATCTGCTCTGTTAAAATTATGTTCAAGGTTTGAATTTTGTGGGCAACCTAAGACCGAGGAGGAAAAGTTAGAAAAAACTTATTCTACTTTCCATGTATCACACATACATTTACAACAAAATTATAGGTTGCAAAAGTTTAAAACATATTCTGAATTGAATATGATTCTCATTATTCAAGAGAAAAATAACGAGCTATTAATGAAAAACCATCAAGCTCGTCCCACAGGATCATTGACAATACCAGAAGCAAATATTGCTTATAATAATGATCATAATGGACGAAAATGGGAACAAGGCCGTGGACGAGGCCGTGGACGTGGTCGAAACAATTTTGACCGGACTCATTTTAGTGGTCGCAACCACTCATTTAAATGGAACAATAATCGTGGTCGCGGTCGTGGTCGTAGTCAAAGAACTAATAATTACCACGCTCCACAGAATAACAATTTTAACCAGCAAAATAAGAATGGAAATGAAGCTGGTGCATCCACAAATAATAAAAGTTCTTGTTTTAGATGTGGAAGTGCAAGTCACTGGGCAAAGACTTGTCGTACACCTTCACATCTATGTCAGCTATATCAAGCATCTCTGAAAGGAAAGGAAAAAGAAGTAAATCATATCGACAATATTGACAATGTCGATACTGGTTTAAACCATATCAAGAATTTTGACAACATCAATACTGAGCTCAACAACTCAGATTTTTTCAATGAACTGGAACCATGAAAGAAATATTATTAAAACCTAATAATATGTGTGTAGTTTTATTTACGAATAAAAATATGTTTAATTATTTTTCTTATGCAATGTAAAATAAAAATATGTTTTAATTATTTTTCTTATGCAATGTAAAATAAAAATATGTTTTAATTATTTTTCTTATGCAATGTAAAAACTATTTGTTTTGTAAATTTATAATGTTTTTAATACACTTCTTATTTTTCTTTACATATGAAGATTAAAAATGGATATCATTGGAACAGAAGATCAAACAAACAATGCAGATATATGTATAGCAGACAGTGGTGCCACACATACTATTCTAAAATCTCAAAAATATTTTTATGAATTGAAACCAACAAAGGGAAACATTAATACAATATCAGGTCCTTCAAACTTGATAGAAGGAGTGGGAAAAGCTAATATTGAATTAACTAACGGTACAAAGCTTTTAATAGAGGACGCTCTATTTTCCCCAAAATCAACAAGAAATTTGTTGAGTTTCAAGAATATCTATCACAATGGATATGATACTCAGTCAAGGACTGTTGGTAATAAAAAATATTTATATATTGTGAAGAAAAATGATATATTGGAAAAATTGTCAATGCTTAGTTCTGGTTTGCATTATACATATATAAATGTGCCTCAAGCACATATGGCAATCAAAAGAAAATATTGTGATCCTGGTATGTTAAATATATGGCATGACCGACTAGGCCATCCAGGATCCACAATGATGAAACGAATCATTGAAAATACGCATGGACACCCATTAAAAGGTGAAAGGATTCCCCAGGGAAATAAAATGCCTATGTGCACATCTTGTTCTCTTGAAAAATTAATTACAAGACCATCAACATTAAAGGTTGAAAAGGAATCACCTATGTTTCTTGAAAGAATTCAAGGTGATATATGTGGACCAATTCATCCACCAAGTGGACCATTTAGATACTTTATGGTCCTAATAGACGCATCCAGCAGATGGTCTCATGTATCTTTACTATCGACTCGTAATGTAGCTTTCGCAAAATTCCTGGCACAAATTATTAAATTGCGAGCACATTTTCCTGATTATACAATTAAAAAGGTAAGACTTGATAATGCGGGTGAATTCACATCACATGCTTTTAATGATTATTGCATGTCTGTTGGAATTGTTGTTGAGCACCCAGTTGCTCATGTACATACACAAAATGGTTTAGCTGAATCACTAATTAAAAATCTCCAGCTAATAGCTAGACCATTAATAATGAGAACAAAACTCCCTGTATCTATTTGGGGTCATGCAATTTTACATGCTGGATCATTAATTCGTATGAGACCAAGTGCAGATCACAAGTACTCCCCCATACAACTTGTCTCTGGCCAAGAGCCAAATATTTCTCATCTTAAAATATTTGGATGTGCAGTATATGTCCCTATTGCACCACCACAGCGCACAAAAATGGGACCTCAAAGGAGGTTGGGAATATATGTTGGATATGAAACAACTTCCATCATAAGATATCTTGAACCTTTAACAGGTGATGTCTTTACAGCACGTTTTGCAGATTGTCATTTTGATGAGACAATTTTCCCTACATTAGGGGGAGAAAATAAAAATAAAGAAAAGAATGTCTCATGGTATGAACCTTCTTTGTTATATCTTGATCCCAGAACAAAACAATGTGAGACAGATGTTCAAAAGATAATACATCTACAAGAAATTGCAAATCAGTTACCTGATGCATTTACTGATACACAAAGAGTAACTAAATCTCATATACCTGCTGTTAATGCTCCGGCTCGAATTGAAATTCCAAGTAAGCAAATAAATGAAAATATGTCTCATGAATCCCAGAAACGTTTGAAACGTGGGAGACCAATCGGTTCAAAGGATAAACATCCTCGAAAAAGAAAAGGTCCTGAAAAGGAAATTGACCATAAAGAAAACAATTCAAATATAGAAATCTTCCCTCAGGAAGAAGTAAATGATTCCAACAAAGAATTGTCGATCAATTATGGTCATACACATATATTATGGAACCGAGTTGAAATGGAAAATAATGATATATTTTCTTATTCTGTAGCCAGTGAGATTATGAATGAAGACGATGATCCTGAGCCAAAATGTGTAAATGATTGTCGAAATCGACAAGACTGGGATAAATGGAAAGATGCTATGCAAGTTGAATTAAATTCACTTAACAAAAGAAAGGTTTTTGGACCCATTATTCTTACACCTAAGGCAATAAAACCTATAGGGTATAGATGGGTTTTCGTAAGAAAACGAAATGAGAAAAATGAAATTACAAGATATAAAGCTAGACTTGTAGCTCAAGGTTTTTCTCAAAGGCCGGGAATTGATTATGAGGAAACATATTCCCCTGTTATGGATGCAATCACTTTCAGATATCTAATCAGCTTAGCAGTTTCTAAAAATTTAGAAATGCGTCTTATGGATGTAGTTACTGCTTATTTATACGGATCACTTGATAATGATATCTATATGAAAATCCCAGAAGGACTTAAAATCCCAGAGGCATTAAATTCAAAGCCTAAAGAGATGTATTCAATCAAATTACAAAGATCTTTATATGGATTGAAACAATCTGGGAGGATGTGGTATAATCGTTTGAGTGATTATTTGATAAGTAAAGGTTATAAAAATAATAGTATTTGTCCGTGTGTATTTATTAAAAGAACAACATCGGGATATGTGATAATAGCTGTATATGTTGATGATCTAAATATACTTGGGACACATGAAGAAATTCATGAAGCGATTATTCTTTTAAAGAAAGAATTTGAAATGAAAGACCTTGGGAAAAACAAATATTATCTCGGTATACAAATTGAGTATATGAACAATGGTATACTTATACATCAATCAAATTATACAGAAAGGCTCTTGAAACGTTTTAATATGGATAATGTCTATTCTTTAAGCTCACCAATGGTTGGTAGATCGCTCAATGTTGAAAAAGATCCATTTCGTCCTTGTGATGATAATGAAGAGATACTTGGTCCAGAGATACCATACCTCAGTGCAATCGGAGCTCTTATGTATCTTACTAACTGTACAAGACCTGACATTTCTTTTGCAGTTAATTTGTTAGCAAGGTTTAGTACAGCTCCTACTAAAAGGCATTGGAATGGCATTAAACATATATTTCGGTACCTAAAAGGAACTGTTGATTTAGGTTTATTTTATTCAAATGATTCAAAAGATGGGTTAGTTGGTTATACAGATGCAGGTTATTTATCTGATCCCCATCAAGCAAAATCTCAAACTGGATACATATTCAAGAATGGAGGAACTGTGATTTCATGGCGTTCTCAGAAACAAACACTTGTCGCAACATCTTCAAATCACGCTGAAGTCATTGCACTACATGAAGCTTCAAGGGAATGTGTGTGGCTAAGATCAATGACACGACACATTCTAACATCTTGTGGGTTAGAGAAAGAAGTAAATCCAACTCCAATCTATGAAGACAATGCAGCTTGTATCTCACAGATGAAGGAAGGATATATCAAAAGTGACAGAACAAAACACATTCCACCAAGATTCTTCTCATATACTCAAGAACTCATTAAAAACAATCAGGTTGAAATGAGACATATCCAATCCAGCAACAATTCAGCAGATCTTTTCACGAAAGCGCTACCTACAGCAATCTTCAGGAAGCATGTTTATGATATCGGGATGCGACATGTGTACAAATGACATCTTGAGGGGAAGCTACAAACTGCACTCTTTTTCCCTTAGCTATGGTTTTTATCCCACTGGGTTTTTCCTAGCAAGGTTTTTAACGAGGCAGTATTTTAAAACTATCATACAAAGTAAAACGTATATGTCTGAGGGGAAGTGTTATGAATTATTAGTTTAAAACAGCCATATACTATTTCTAACTTTGTATCTATATGCTTTATCTATTCTATATATAGATATCATATGTAATAATGTAATGTGATAAATGAATCATATACGAAACAAAAACATCTATTTGATGCTCTTTCTTATCTAACACTTCTTCATCAGCATCATTATCATATTGTGAAACAGTGTCAAAGGCTTTCGAATCGCTTTTTGTTTTATACCCTTGCAGCAATTCAACCGATTCTTCTGGTTCTTTGCATCATTATATCCTCCTGTGCTAGACCAGAGGCTTTCTTTTAAGCTACCCATTCATTCAAACACAACCAACATCAACAACAAGTTATAATAAGAAATTTATAACATAATGCACTTTTTTTCTTTCAAAAAGTGTTATTGTTCTATATCTTCCAACAAATTTTATTCATCCATGATTCCATGCACTTTTAATTGTTGATCCCGATTAAGTATTTCACATTTCACAACTCTAGATTTAGATACATATTGAAATATATATATATATATTGGGAACATGAATACTAGCCACATTTGGTAAAAAGGTTGAACCATAGAACAAACCATAGTTTAATTTAATATATATTTCGTTATCGTTATGCATAAAGGAGGCATCTCATAAAATAAAAATACAGATTTATTCAAGCGAAGAAAATAAAATTGATGTAGGATCCACGTAATTGACATAAGACAACTTTTTTTTTTAGTACTAAACTCGACACATCGTTATTAACAGTTAATGCCCATTTGACAAATAAGTAACAACTTGAATATTGTTAAGCTTGAGCTGATTAAAAAAAAACGTACTTAAGGAGAAAAAGTGAAAAAGTGAGATTAAGATATAAGACAAAAGAATTGTATAATTTAAGAAGATGTGAAGATGACGGGGTTAGGTCAGTCATCATGCTCTTAAGTCATTGCTTACTGATTTCCTTTTTCATGACCCCATCAAGCAGTCTCCCACATATAGATATGTATTTTATTTTTATTTCAAGTTAGTGTTATGGCCTTGTGTGGGCCGGTGATCATCTTGCACCAACAAAGTCGAAGTAACCTTATAAAATCGTGACTAGTAACTATATCTATAATATATTATAAAACATTTTGTTTATTTTATTATTTTCAACTAAGTTGTTAATAACCTTAAAATATTGTCCTTTTTAAAATACATATAATATCTATTTGTAATACATATAATGCCTTTAATAGACTTTTTTTTGTAATGACATACCTTTAATGAACATTTACCCTTAACTTTTAAATAACGTCACTACCCCTTTTTACATCAATTATTACTTTTACATTAATAACTGTTGCCGCCGTCACCACTGCGTCACTACACCGCTACATTGAGCGAACATATGACTAGTATATTCATGTTCAAAGCTCTAATCTCGAATCCCTTTGGTCTTACCATGCGTGCTATTTGTGTTGAAAACCCGGAATTTATATTGATTCGACGATGAGCTATTTATCGACTATACCATGGGTGTGCAAAAAATATCAAACCGAGTTGAGTTTTTCTGTTTATGTTAAATTGGTTTCTTCAGTCTTCAAGTGATGATATATGCAATGTCTTTTTCCTAATCTTTGTTAAATGATGGCACAATCATATCGTTGTAAATGAAAGAAATAACGCAAAGAACAATTATCGATAAAATTCAATGGATCCAAAAAGGCTGCAACAAATTGGGGTTCTAGATCAAAATATAAATCTTCTTGTCAATTCATCTTACATCTTAATCATCTTAGCGAAAATTAATATAAAAATCAACATATGCTTACTATTCAAACACAGAAGTTTTATTTTGGACTATAAGTTTGAGATTCTAGATCATGTTTGAAGTTCTATTCTATGTAAGTTTTATTTGAAATACATTTTATAAGCCTTTGATCTAATAAAAATCTATAGACCACAAAAATATTTCGTAACATGAATGTTATGATGGATACAAAAAAAAAATTATGTTACCGAACTTTTTATTTCCAATATGAGTATTTCAGTTTTTCCATTACCAAGTTTTTATTCGTTTTACATGTTACTAATATAGTTCTGCATAAAGTTTCTGGAAATTAATATTTTATATAATATATGACATCTGAGATCTGATGATTATTATAAGAGACAATTTTTAAATCTTGATCATTGATTTTAATTCAATAGTTAAAATGTTTATAACTTGACCCCCTCAAGTTCCAACTTGAGGAGATCACCTCTCTCCCTCTTTATCAATAGTTTAACACTTATAGTTAAGGTTAGGCTATTTGGTAAAAGTTCTTATCTTTTGAAGTAGAGATCAAGATTCAAAATTGGCATGATGTAATAGTATTATTTGGTCAACATCTCGTCGTCTAGGGTACGTATAAAATTTCATCATTATACGGAAAAATTCTTTTGATATCGTATTTTGATTGAATGTTTGGAAAAAAAATAAAAGAAAAAAACACTCGTAGTTCACGCGTATAGCATTATAAAAAATTTAAAGAAAAAAAAGAGCAGCATTTTTGAAGAGTTGAAGACTTGAGTATCCAGCTGTCATACGAACACTACTTAACTTGCACCAAAAGTTATAAATGCTCTTCACTCTAAACTCCTCACACAAACTCACGTTTACAATTTATAATCCCTCTATTCTAATCATTTCTTCATGTAACTACCCTAACAAAACTCTATAAAAACCCAGCCTTCTGCCTTGTAATTCAATACCCAAAAAGCAAAATTCAATCATCTCACCACTATGACCCTTGTTACTTTCTTTGTTCTGGTTTTGGTTCAAAAAGTACCTTAACCTTTTCTTCTTCTTTTCTTTTTCCAATTTTAACCTTCATCCCCTGCTTTCATCTTCAATTCTAATCTTCATAATTTCAATCTTTCATCCCTTTTCCATCAATCCCATCTTTATTTCATAGAATTCCTCTGTTTTCCACCTTAAATTAACTAAAATCTTAGTCTATTCACACAATTCAAAATCCTCTGTTTTATGCTCTGTTTTTCCATTTTCTCTTTCACCTTTCTAAATCTATTTTTCTTGAACACCCATCTTAGGTTTTTACCTAATTAAGACTATTTCACTTTCACTTGCTTTAAATCTCCATAAATTCAAGATCTTTTACCTTTTATTCTGTTTTTCTTGACACAAAAATGGCAGCCTTTGTCCCACCACCACCAGCCAAGAAAACCCACGCCTCGGCTTTTCCACAGAGGCGCGGGAAAGTGAAAGCTCAGATTTTTGGAGGGATTGCAGAAACAGTGTCTTCTGCAGCCTCGAGAGCTTTCGGTTTTTTAAAAAAAGAGGATGACACCTCTGCCCCTGCATCACCACCACCCAAAACCACCAAGACTATTGATGGTTAATGGTGAACTTGAAAGGCCATTCTGGTCTATTCATAATCTATCTTTTTTATAAGATTATGCGTGTGCAAATAAACCATGAGATTGATTCTTATTTTTAAAATGGGATCATCTCATGGAGGGTATATGTATTTATGTATGTTTTTAAATGGTGTTTGATCTTGTTTTGTCTCTTCATTTATTTGAGAAGAGATTGGATTGTGATATATGGGCTTGTATGTAGTGTTTGATCTTGCTTTGTCTCTTCAATTATTTGAGAAGAGATTGATGTAATATATGGGCTTGATTGTTTTTTGTACTTTCCACTTTTACATCATGTATTTTGGTATGAAAAATTGGAAATAGATTTGATGTTTGTGTGTATATCTTGTTATGGTTTTTCATTTATTTTTCTTTAATTATCATAGGTATGTTAGTATGTATGACAAATAATTTCTATTTCAACATTTTTATTTTATTGAGCAATGCCTTTATAGGAGTTAAATCCACAAGTTTGATGAATTACTCCAATTAAGAATAAAGTTTTTTGGATTTTATCATGCGAGTTTTGTAAGAAATACAGCTTAAAAGTGATCAAATGGTTGTTTTAGGTTTTAATCAAATATAATAAAAATATTATTCAAAAAAAGTGAAGAGTTTATAAAGTGCAAAAGAGATATATTAGTGCAAAGTGTTTAGAAAAGTAATATTATTTTAATTGGAGCTAGATTATGTATTATGAAAAGGTGCTTTATATTACATGGAGAAACTTAGGTAAAACATGCAGTACCTATCTTAGGTAAAACATGTGTATTTCAGAAGGGGATTACGTAAAATTCAGGGGGTATGTATGTTTATCAAATTCAAAGGTTTAATTTGTAACTTTTTTAAACATGACAGTACTTAAGATAGGTAAAGTCAATACGGATCATTTTCCCATATTATATTTTTATAACTACTCGTAAAAAACGTAAGATTGCAGATACAACAAATCGATCCAATGATTCTGGGCTGATTGTTTGGAAGATAATAGATACTAGCTAGTAATCATTATATTTTACGAGTAGTTTATTGTTATAAACAATATAACAATGATATACGAGTACTTGATGAGAGCTAAAAGTTTTGTTTTAAAGTTATATCTAATTTAATTTGTTCTGGTCGAATCACATATATGTCACGCCAAATTATTTATATAGATTGTGTAACGTGTTTTGCTTTTTGGTTAATAACGTCCATATCAATTTGGCAAGATAATTTGCCACTATAATATTTTATTAAAAAATGACCAACCACTATGTTTTCTTTTTGTTAAATAAATCCATAAGGCGAAGACGACCAAGTAGTTCTCGTAAAATTAACTGTAATATAAATTTTTGATATCGAACTTGCAACAACACAGGTTTAATTGTATATTTTTAGGACATTTTTTTAATTACATGTAATAAAATTTTTACGAGTGATATATTTTTTTAACAATGTGCTAATTACCATTGTAGCCTTACAGTAATTATGTGAATATTTGCTTGAAAAAAGTAAAAGAAAAAGAAAATTATCATTATCTAACTACAAGCTTGACAAAACTGATCACTAATCAGTTAAAAATTAATAGACATCACGAGAGCATCATTTGCGGGTTGATACTAATCTAGGAACAAATTACGAAATCAATCATACTATACCGAAGGCATATGTTGAAGTTGTTTGAGATTTAGTACGATTACGAGAGTTGGAACGAAATTGAGGAAGGGACGATCTATATATGTTTCGATTTGAAGACAAGAGCGAAAAGTCTGGCTGTTTTTACGTACAATATAGGTAAAGATGCGTCGACCATTTTAGGGAGATCGAGTAAGGCGAAATGGTTGATGTGCTTTGTTCCCTAATTTCGAACATGTTTTTGGTCTTATCTTGTATTGTTTAGATAGTCAAATCGGGTGCCCCATTATTTAGTTTATCGCTTTGTTGGTTGACATTTGACCTCATACATTTTCTTCACTTTCCATTTTGCTTGAATATAAAAGATATATTTAGTTTTACTTAACATGGTATACGGCTTGTCTAAGAAAACGAAAGTTTAATTTATTTGAAATAATCTGAGAGAACTATATGTCTAGAATTATTATATATATGTATACTCAAATTTATATACATTATGATGAGAAAGTGTTGATAAAAATGTATATACGATCAGTGGCGGATCTATAAAAACATTATACAGGGGCATAAACATAACTATGTCCAATAATATGAACGACCCTTATACCATGTAATATAATAACTATCACACCTTGTCTGAACTGTATATTATCTCTAGCATAGTTATCATAATACCATTGCAACAATTAATTATAACATGTTAATGAATGCACTTGGATATCAGTTATAATTAAATTACACTACTTGTTAGCCAGTCATATGCTTTTATACATAACTAAACTATTTGTTAATCACATCAACAATTTATATGAACTAAAATTTATGTAATCATGAAAGAACCCAAACTCAATTTAAGAAAATAAGAGATTTTTTTTTTTTTTTTTATAAGCCCCCACTGCGCCGCAGTGGAGGTGTACACCTCCCACTGCGCCGCAGTGGGAAGTTACTGAAACAGACGACCAAACTCCCCCACTGCGCCGCAGTGGGGTAGAAACACTCCCACTGCGCCGCAGTGGGATATCTCTGATCTCAGCCTGCAGTTTTCCTGCAGGTCTAAAACTTGTGAAAATCATAATCCAAACTTCAATCTTGCACAACCTTTTACTAGTCATATTCAAACCTTAAATCCCTTTACCCAACTTTAAAATGAGTTAAAGATACGTGATTTAAAATCCCGAAAGCTTTTATTTGATCAAGTGTAGCATTTACAACGAAACGGGTCAATTACCCAAGTTGACACATTACAAAAGACGACATTCAAAATTGGAAATTTCGGCATGACCCATTCGTAAAATCATCATCCAAACCTGTTACGGATTATGAGTTCTCCAAAACACATTTACACAAAATCAATACATTACGACTACAAAACGACCCATTTAAAATGCCCAAAAACTCGAGTCTAACCCTAGACATCATAATAATTTTCCAAAAGGACAAAACAAGAGTACAAAGAGCCGATAGTTCAAAGGGGTCACTATGGGTCCTATTACCAATTCCATTATCCGCATTTAGCTAAAGCAATCAATATCCAAAAAGCATCTTTAACTTCAATCTTTACATTACTTAACTTTCTTCCGCATCCGGGACAACCTATAAAAAGGGTAAACAACTAAAAAGTAAGCAAAGCTTAGTGAATAATCTTGCATACGTTTATACCTACGAAGGAGGGCAATGCACAAGGACTGTTGCATATATACTATGACACCGTCGTGTCATATCTATAATACTCACCTTGCACGCTAAACAACATATATGGATCCATTAGAGAATATCGGGGTTCTTAGGCCCCGAGAGGTTCTTAGGCCTTTTCTCAAAACAACAATAGGGGTTCTTAGGCCCCGGAGGTTCTTAGGCCTCATAACATTTGACCCCACCCGGGTCTAGCCAAATCAATTACCACACATGAATATCACATTTCAACATGATGTGGTCAATTGACCCAACGTAAACATAAAGGTATGCAAGAGTACTCACCTCCTCCGCGACAACCAAAATCATAAATCAACAAGACCGCAAGTACACAATACGTATGCCTCAACCTAGCAATAGTTCACAATTTACACATATAAGGTCATCAAGCTCAATTATCTCAAACACAAGGCTAACAAGCCATACATTACTACCTTTACTAGCATTTCAATGCCCAACCCAACTTTTACAATCTTATAATAATCTTGGGTTGGTTCACATAACATGTACTTCTTATATCATTTTCAATTGGCCAAGAGTTACTTTCATATCAAAATCGTCATTTTCATATTTGACCTAGCCGACTTCAAACAAGCATAACTCAAGTTCTACTTACTCTTTTAACATGATTCCAGTGGCCAAATTTACATGACACATATACCTACCTTTTATCTTTAGTGACCAATATGTGAATTGTCCTTCCAAGGTGACTTCTGGTCGTTTTAAAAACCAAAACTGCTGCTGTTAAACAGCTTTGACCTCACTGACTTCAAATGACCATAACTTGAGTTCTACACAATATTTTGACCTCATTCCAGTGGCCACTTCTTCTTAACACATTTTAGCACATTTTATCTTCAGTGACCAACACAAGATTTGACTCATACACGTGAGTTTTACTCGTTTTAAAAACCAAAACTGCTGCTGTTAAACAGCTTTGACCTCACTGACTTCAAATGACCATAACTTGAGTTCTACACAATATTTTGACCTCATTCCAGTGGCAAAATTTGCTTAACACAATAAGCTACATTTTCTTTTTAGGACTCAACCAGTGAAAACTCTGTCATGAGGGTGTTTAACTCGTTTGAAGGTCGGGGTCAGAATCTGTCCAGTTTTTGTTCACACAAGTATTCATCAAAGTCTTCATGCAACCCAACTAAAACCCCAAATTGATTAAATTACCATAACCCTAACTTGTATTATATAAATTAACTCATATATATGAAAAACCCCAAATTCAATACATCATGAGCCCTAAGTCAAAATTAATTCAATTGACCCATTTAATCAAAACCCCAACTTAATTACTTGCAAGAACCCTAATTAAAACAAGTAAATGAATTAGAAATACCTTCAAAAATGAGATGAAATCAATTAAAGAATGGCATGCTATCCCACACTAACTTGTCTTCTTCCCTTTTTAATCTTGAACCAAGCACCCCCAAATCAAATGGATATTTAAAATCCTAATTTCCCAATTTAATTTTTTGCTAGAATCCTTGAACATTATTATTATGATTATTACGATTATTATTATTATTATTTCATAGAACTTTTCTTGAATTAGATGAAATAAGGATTCCCAAAGTCTAAGATGTGATATTGGAAGAATATAGAAGATTATAGATAAAGTTAGTAGAAAGATTGGATTAAAGAAATGAAGAAGAAGAAGATTGGAAAAAATGAAGTGGAGGATGACTAAGGAAAAGGGATGGGAGTCTGGCATGTTCTTGTGATGCCACGACCCATATCAATTTTGGTGGGTATAATACCCGCTATCCGCTAAGGTTCCAACTAATTTAACCCTATTTTCAGAAATAAAATACTAGGAAACTATTTTAATGTTAAAACTATAATAAAGGTTTATTTTATTTGCTTTAAAATTTCGGGATGTTACAACTCTCCCCCACTTGGAACGGATCACGACCTCGTGATCCAAGCCGCATCTAGCGATGAAGTTGTAATAAAGCTTTTCTCTTAATTTCTCATTAACACATACAACATTCTTCCATGCTTCCATAGCACTTTGCACCATAATATCGTCTCGATTTACACTCTTCTTAAATATTTCATCACAAGGCTAAAGACTCCCCGACATTGTCTTACATAAACTCATTTTGGAGTTCAATTTCTTTTAAAAGTACACGTAAAACCTTTACGGTATAAAACTTTATAAAGCGAGAATCGTGCAGGGTAGAATAAATTCCCGGAAGTTCTTCGAGCAATTCCAACTATAAGTAACCTTGACAACCCGAGCAGGTATTTTGAAAGAATCGAAAACTAAGACCTTAGATTTACCTCATATGCAACTCGTAAAATAAATTCTTCATATTACACAATCACCAAAATTGAACTCGATAAGTCTCCCTCCTTTATCCGCATAAAATTCTTGGCAACCTTGACTATTAGGTCGTTATTTTATCATTTCAATCTTCTTAGGAATCTTTATCACTACATTCGTGCTACACAACTCTTGGTGTCCGGCTTTTCTAAAACGAATAGGGAATTGACATTTCCTATCAAACAACATTCCACTTCATTTGGGGTCACTAATAATCTCTCTTTAGATCTTGACACCTCTTTGTTATACCGAACGAAAGAAGTATTCAAATTTTATAGGTTTCATGGAGCAAATTCGATTTGGTTCCGTTAAGGAGAGGATTATAAGTTCTATCATGACGTCTAGTAAGTCCGCGAAAATCTTTAGAAAATATTTCGCGTGATCTGGCTTTTCGCTTGCTTAGGTTCCCGTCGCAAATTTTCTCTTGAACCTCTTCTAAATGATTGGAGAAATCAATTGATTAGCCCGCACACCGGTGAAACACATAAAAAAAAGGGTGAAAACTTTTCAGGCTAACAACATCCGCCACTACATGGGCTTACCGGGACGACACTTAAACTTCGTAGACATAATCTTTCGAGAGAGTTAACCAACTTCTTAGACAATGGTGAGATTTTTGTCGATTGATAAGAAAAGAAAGTTGATCTGATTGAAAGAAAGTTGATCTGATTGAGTAAGACCGATAAATTTGACGCTATAGAGAAAGAAAAACACCAAAATTTTAAAGTGAAAATGATTCCGGGGGACTTTAAACCGCGAAAGGAACGATTCGTCTTGATTTCTTTTAGTACTTCGTTCGACTTCTCATTCTTTCCTTCAAGCTTGCTTCACATTCTCTATAATTAATTTGGTCAATGGTGAGACTATCCTCAAAAGAGCCGAAAAATTAAAACAACACTTGCCACCCGTCACCCACGAAACTTCTAATTTATGTTGATCTTGTGAGTTGTCTCCATTTCGTCACAACACCAATCCAATCCGGGTCAACAACGTTCCCTCTCTTGGTGATCACCCGATCGAGATGATTGCACTTCTCCTAATCAGACTGATCATTTAACGAATTGACATGGAACTTTCACTTTCGTCGTATCTCCAAGACTTCACGTAAAAGAACTTTTCTGGCCGGATTGACTTTTAAGATAAACAAAACGTTGTCAATGAAAACAATACGGATTTATTTCACAACAAACGACAAGTGTGGTTCAAAAGACCCACGGGGGTTGGAAAACCTTTAATACAATCGAAGGGTATACTACGAATTTCAAAGTGCCCATACAAGTATAGATAACATTTTCGGGAACATCTCCATTGCGTGCTATAAGTTGATGGAAACTGAAATGAAAATTCGTCTTAAAATAATAACGATGCCATGGGTCTCACTACCCAATGGTCTTACACAAAATAATAACGATGCCATGGGTCTCACTACCCAATGGTCTTACACAAAATAATAACGATGCCATGGGTCTCACTACCCAATGGTCTTACACAAAATAATAACGATGCCATGGGTCTCACTACCCAATGGTCTTACACAAAATAATAACGATGCCATGGGTCTCACTACCCAATGGTCTTACACAAAATAATAACGATGCCATGGGTCTCACTACCCAATGGTCTTACACAAAATAATAACGATGCCATGGGTCTCACTACCCAATGGTCTTACACAAAATAATAACGATGCCATGGGTCTCACTACCCAATGGTCTTACACAAAATAATAACGATGCCATGGGTCTCACTACCCAATGGTCTTACACAAAATAATAACGATGCCATGGGTCTCACTACCCAATGGTCTTACACAAAATAATAACGATGCCATGGGTCTCACTACCCAATGGTCTTACACAAAATAATAACGATGCCATGGGTCTCACTACCCAATGGTCTTACACAAAATAATAACGATGCCATGGGTCTCACTACCCAATGGTCTTACACAAAATAATAACGATGCCATGGGTCTCACTACCCAATGGTCTTACACAAAATAATAACGATGCCATGGGTCTCACTACCCAATGGTCTTACACAAAATAATAACGATGCCATGGGTCTCACTACCCAATGGTCTTACACAAAATAATAACGATGCCATGGGTCTCACTACCCAATGGTCTTACACAAAATAATAACGATGCCATGGGTCTCACTACCCAATGGTCTTACACAAAATAATAACGATGCCATGGGTCTCACTACCCAATGGTCTTACACAAAATAATAACGATGCCATGGGTCTCACTACCCAATGGTCTTACACAAAATAATAACGATGCCATGGGTCTCACTACCCAATGGTCTTACACAAAATAATAACGATGCCATGGGTCTCACTACCCAATGGTCTTACACAAAATAATAACGATGCCATGGGTCTCACTACCCAATGGTCTTACACAAAATAATAACGATGCCATGGGTCTCACTACCCAATGGTCTTACACAAAATAATAACGATGCCATGGGTCTCACTACCCAATGGTCTTACACAAAATAATAACGATGCCATGGGTCTCACTACCCAATGGTCTTACACAAAATAATAACGATGCCATGGGTCTCACTACCCAATGGTCTTACACAAAATAATAACGATGCCATGGGTCTCACTACCCAATGGTCTTACACAAAATAATAACGATGCCATGGGTCTCACTACCCAATGGTCTTACACAAAATAATAACGATGCCATGGGTCTCACTACCCAATGGTCTTACACAAAATAATAACGATGCCATGGGTCTCACTACCCAATGGTCTTACACAAAATAATAACGATGCCATGGGTCTCACTACCCAATGGTCTTACACAAAATAATAACGATGCCATGGGTCTCACTACCCAATGGTCTTACACAAAATAATAACGATGCCATGGGTCTCACTACCCAATGGTCTTACACAAAATAATAACGATGCCATGGGTCTCACTACCCAATGGTCTTACACAAAATAATAACGATGCCATGGGTCTCACTACCCAATGGTCTTACACAAAATAATAACGATGCCATGGGTCTCACTACCCAATGGTCTTACACAAAATAATAACGATGCCATGGGTCTCACTACCCAATGGTCTTACACAAAATAATAACGATGCCATGGGTCTCACTACCCAATGGTCTTACACAAAATAATAACGATGCCATGGGTCTCACTACCCAATGGTCTTACACAAAATAATAACGATGCCATGGGTCTCACTACCCAATGGTCTTACACAAAATAATAACGATGCCATGGGTCTCACTACCCAATGGTCTTACACAAAATAATAACGATGCCATGGGTCTCACTACCCAATGGTCTTACACAAAATAATAACGATGCCATGGGTCTCACTACCCAATGGTCTTACACAAAATAATAACGATGCCATGGGTCTCACTACCCAATGGTCTTACACAAAATAATAACGATGCCATGGGTCTCACTACCCAATGGTCTTACACAAAATAATAACGATGCCATGGGTCTCACTACCCAATGGTCTTACACAAAATAATAACGATGCCATGGGTCTCACTACCCAATGGTCTTACACAAAATAATAACGATGCCATGGGTCTCACTACCCAATGGTCTTACACAAAATAATAACGATGCCATGGGTCTCACTACCCAATGGTCTTACACAAAATAATAACGATGCCATGGGTCTCACTACCCAATGGTCTTACACAAAATAATAACGATGCCATGGGTCTCACTACCCAATGGTCTTACACAAAATAATAACGATGCCATGGGTCTCACTACCCAATGGTCTTACACAAAATAATAACGATGCCATGGGTCTCACTACCCAATGGTCTTACACAAAATAATAACGATGCCATGGGTCTCACTACCCAATGGTCTTACACAAAATAATAACGATGCCATGGGTCTCACTACCCAATGGTCTTACACAAAATAATAACGATGCCATGGGTCTCACTACCCAATGGTCTTACACAAAATAATAACGATGCCATGGGTCTCACTACCCAATGGTCTTACACAAAATAATAATGATGCCATGGGTCTCACTACCCAATGGTCTTACACAAAATAATAACGATGCCATGGGTCTCACTACCCAATGGTCTTACACAAAATAATAACGATGCCATGGGTCTCACTACCCAATGGTCTTACACAAAATAATAACGATGCCATGGGTCTCACTACCCAATGGTCTTACACAAAATAATAACGATGCCATGGGTCTCACTACCCAATGGTCTTACACAAAATAATAACGATGCCATGGGTCTCACTACCCAATGGTCTTACACAAAATAATAACGATGCCATGGGTCTCACTACCCAATGGTCTTACACAAAATAATAACGATGCCATGGGTCTCACTACCCAATGGTCTTACACAAAATAATAACGATGCCATGGGTCTCACTACCCAATGGTCTTACACAAAATAATAACGATGCCATGGGTCTCACTACCCAATGGTCTTACACAAAATAATAACGATGCCATGGGTCTCACTACCCAATGGTCTTACACAAAATAATAACGATGCCATGGGTCTCACTACCCAATGGTCTTACACAAAATAATAACGATGCCATGGGTCTCACTACCCAATGGTCTTACACAAAATAATAACGATGCCATGGGTCTCACTACCCAATGGTCTTACACAAAATAATAACGATGCCATGGGTCTCACTACCCAATGGTCTTACACAAAATAATAACGATGCCATGGGTCTCACTACCCAATGGTCTTACACAAAATAATAACGATGCCATGGGTCTCACTACCCAATGGTCTTACACAAAATAATAACGATGCCATGGGTCTCACTACCCAATGGTCTTACACAAAATAATAACGATGCCATGGGTCTCACTACCCAATGGTCTTACACAAAATAATAACGATGCCATGGGTCTCACTACCCAATGGTCTTACACAAAATAATAACGATGCCATGGGTCTCACTACCCAATGGTCTTACACAAAATAATAACGATGCCATGGGTCTCACTACCCAATGGTCTTACACAAAATAATAACGATGCCATGGGTCTCACTACCCAATGGTCTTACACAAAATAATAACGATGCCATGGGTCTCACTACCCAATGGTCTTACACAAAATAATAACGATGCCATGGGTCTCACTACCCAATGGTCTTACACAAAATAATAACGATGCCATGGGTCTCACTACCCAATGGTCTTACACAAAATAATAACGATGCCATGGGTCTCACTACCCAATGGTCTTACACAAAATAATAACGATGCCATGGGTCTCACTACCCAATGGTCTTACACAAAATAATAACGATGCCATGGGTCTCACTACCCAATGGTCTTACACAAAATAATAACGATGCCATGGGTCTCACTACCCAATGGTCTTACACAAAATAATAACGATGCCATGGGTCTCACTACCCAATGGTCTTACACAAAATAATAACGATGCCATGGGTCTCACTACCCAATGGTCTTACACAAAATAATAACGATGCCATGGGTCTCACTACCCAATGGTCTTACACAAAATAATAACGATGCCATGGGTCTCACTACCCAATGGTCTTACACAAAATAATAACGATGCCATGGGTCTCACTACCCAATGGTCTTACACAAAATAATAACGATGCCATGGGTCTCACTACCCAATGGTCTTACACAAAATAATAACGATGCCATGGGTCTCACTACCCAATGGTCTTACACAAAATAATAACGATGCCATGGGTCTCACTACCCAATGGTCTTACACAAAATAATAACGATGCCATGGGTCTCACTACCCAATGGTCTTACACAAAATAATAACGATGCCATGGGTCTCACTACCCAATGGTCTTACACAAAATAATAACGATGCCATGGGTCTCACTACCCAATGGTCTTACACAAAATAATAACGATGCCATGGGTCTCACTACCCAATGGTCTTACACAAAATAATAACGATGCCATGGGTCTCACTACCCAATGGTCTTACACAAAATAATAACGATGCCATGGGTCTCACTACCCAATGGTCTTACACAAAATAATAACGATGCCATGGGTCTCACTACCCAATGGTCTTACACAAAATAATAACGATGCCATGGGTCTCACTACCCAATGGTCTTACACAAAATAATAACGATGCCATGGGTCTCACTACCCAATGGTCTTACACAAAATAATAACGATGCCATGGGTCTCACTACCCAATGGTCTTACACAAAATAATAACGATGCCATGGGTCTCACTACCCAATGGTCTTACACAAAATAATAACGATGCCATGGGTCTCACTACCCAATGGTCTTACACAAAATCAATACATTACGACTACAAAACGACCCATTTAAAATGCCCAAAAACTCGAGTCTAACCCTAGACATCATAATAATTTTCCAAAAGGACAAAACAAGAGTACAAAGAGCCGAT
>CM067173.1:23689958-23837458 GCA_034093135.1 Erigeron breviscapus | reverse complement strand
TCTCTTATAAATAGATGTGTTTGAAAATGAGTATATAATTTGTTATTGTATTTCTATAATAGGTAGTTTATTAAATTTTAAACACATGTTATGTTGAGATGAAATATAACGATTTAAAACGACTCATAACCTAACATCAGATATTCAGATCTACTTTATACTCTTTAATTGCATTTTACATTTTTACATGTTGAAAAAACTAAAATTATATCCCTTCCTTATGGTATTTTCTTTTTAATATATACTAAAAATTAATGTGATATGTACAAGTTCTTTAAGCATGAAATATACAAGTTCTTATAGCACATACTAATTTTTAACAATTTTCATTTTAACCCCCTAAAGTTTCTATCTTTTAACTTTCACCTCACATCAAAGTTTTTGTTTTCATTTTTTTGACACTAAACTTTTAGGTTCTCAAGTTTTCATCAAACAACTTTCACACAGTTACGGTTTTACTTTTAAACATTTGGTTTTTGATTATTTTCATCCGTTTTTTATATGTATAACGTTTTCAATATATAATAACTTTTATCATCGTCACGTCTTACGTTCATGTAAACTTTAAAACATTAATATAGTTATTGTTTATGTTTTTATACATCTTATTATTCTTTTACAATTTTTATATTGTTATCGCTACATGTTTAGTAGTCTTTTTCTAAGGAAAGTTTCTATCTTTTAACTTTTACACCACATCAAATTTTTTGTTACATTTTCTTGACACTAAACTTTTGGGTTCTCATGTTTTCATCAAACAACTTTCACACAGTTACGGTTTTACTTTTAAACATTTGATTTTTGATTATTCTCATCCGTCTTTTTATATATATAACGTTGTTAATATATAACAACTTTCATCATCGTTATGTCTTACGTTCATGTAATATTTAAAACATTAAAAGCTTTCTTTTATAATTAACCTATATACCTAAAATACCCTGAATTAAAAAATTTACTAAATCTATTTCTCAACTCTTTGAAAAAACTATACTACCGTTTTTATATCAATTACCTTTATATCAATAATATCAGAACGCTACCACTGTTCCCGCCGCATCGCGCGGGCTTTCGTTTAGTGTTATTTGAAAAGAGCGTGTCATTTGATTCAAATGTACATGAATTAACTAGATATTGTCATTCCAAACATATACACAGAGATTTTGATGCGGAAATGTCCAGATTCATTGGACTGGAGAAACCCAGTGAACTGAAGAAGCTAACTGAGCTGAAGGAAACCGAACTGATCATGCCATCTGAACAAGCCATGTTGATTCTGCCAGCAGTGGCCCATTTCAGACAAGTCTTTTCTGAACCAGTCCAGTCACCGGTGGTAACATTTCTCCAGTGGCAAGCTCCAGTGATCAACACTGATAATCCACCAGTAAAAGTTCTCTAGTGACCAGCTCCAGATGAATGCTCCAGTAACCAGCTCCAGATGACTGCTCCAGATGAATGCTCCAGTGACCACTACTGAAGGTCCTCCAGTGAAGTGCTCCAGATTTTGTCTCCAGTGGCGGTCCAGATTTATGTTTCCAGTTTCCAATTAATAAAGTTCCCACTGAAGTCGTCCGTGGACCCAATAAAGAAGAATGACAGCTGTTAAGGAAGGCGCGTGTGACAAGACGTTTCTAACGGTATTGTGGGACCACTTGCAGGGGAATATTTCTAGAAGCTTACGTGTCCATTTCTTATTGGTCCAAATTAATTAGTGGCTTGCACATGACAGCTTTTATTGTAATATTTTATTATTTCGATGATTCCTAGAAATAGCTTGTGGCTATAAATAGAGACTTATTTTCATTGTAAAAGGTAGTTGATGTTGAATGAAAATTAATAGAGCAGTCTCTATTTCTTACAAATCTTCTTTTACCTTTATAGATCTTTGATCTTGGTGGTTAGGAGTGACCCCTTTATCAATATTTGTGGTGACTTGTTCTTTATCAAATATTGTGGTGAGGTCTTTTAAATCTTCGGTTTCCTTTATCTATAATCGTGGTGGCTAGACCTTTATCGGTTGTAGTGGTGGGGCGGAGTGTTTCCTTTATCCTTGATTCCGGTGACTTAGCCTTTACGAGTCTTGGTGGTGGATTCTTTATCTATCATTTTTATTTTATTGTCTTGTTTGATTGTTTATTTCATATAAAATCCAGAAAATACCAAAATTAGTCTTCCGCTGTTGTCTGTCGTGTGATTTACGCATCAGATTTGAACACTTTATAAAGATAGTTAAATAGATCTCATGATAATTCAATTGTCTACCTTAAAAAGGTGGTGTTAATGGTGGATCAATATAATTAAAGGAGTGATTTGAGCATTTTTAGTCATATACAACAATACTATAAAACATAATATATACAATTGTTGTGGATGGTTAATATATACGGTAGTTTTATCACTACCCATATAATTAAGTACTTTAATTTGGAAACCCAAGTATTCCTTTCTTTTTTTTCCCGAACATTCAGTCGGGATACGACATTAAGAAAACATCACCGTATAATGGTGAAGTCTTGCACGTACCCTAGACAACGAGATGTTGACTATAGGCCGTTACAAGTATTCGGAGGAAAAACCCAAGACTTGTCATCCCTAAGGATCGAACTCAAGACCTTGGGTAAAACCTGAGAGTGCCTATAACCAGTTGGACTAGGAAACCCAAGTATTCCTACAAACAATATATGTACGGCATGTAGAATACATCAACCAATTTCTACTTAAACTGAAATTTTTGCAATTGGCGTACCTTCTGTCCAAAACTATGCAAGTGATGAACACTTTTATATTTAGATTATTATTTTGTATGTTTAAGCTGACTTTTAAAGCAATTTTAGTTTTGGTAATAAAAGGTGGAAAAATTAAAATCATCACTTTCATGTTTCAAACCCACCTTCCAAACACGCCGTTTAGCCGTCCAAGTTCACTTTCATTTCCTTTGAATATATATCCACATAAGAAAAATATTTTCTATCACTTATCTACAAAGAAAAATAATAGATATCGCAAATTTGAAATGTTTAAGTACGGATGGAAATCTTCTCAAGTAACTTTATAGGTTAAGTTGATTGTGTAAGAAAACGAGAAACTAATATCATTATAAAAAAAAACTGTAAAAACATCACATATTTTTGCACTCACAACAAACCACAACTTGACCTATCAATTTGATACATAACTTGAGAGTATCGGTTAAAATGAATGAAAATCAATGTGATTATTTAACTCGTAAGAAAAGAAGGAACGATTTGACCAAAAAACATTTACAAAATGTTAAAATGATTAAAAATTAATATATATCAACTTATTTTTGGGAAACGACATGTTTTGTTGGGGTATTAAGTTTGTACTGTTGGGTTATATAACAATTTATCAAATCAAATCACAAAGCACGCAGCGGAAGATAAAACCTATGTAGTTAATTAATTAACCAAGATAGAAAACGTGTACCTTAAATTGATGAGAATAAATCAAGAAACTTTATAAAAAGTTTAAAATAAACTTCTCTACGTTTGCACACACGACACGCGAATGCTCGTATGCTAGTACTTGATCACGAACCGAACAACCTTTGTTATTATCCCTAATAATCGAACCAACCAAAACCCGAAACCCTTTGTATTTGGAAGGTTCGGCCGAAGCCAAGAGAAGAGGGAAGAGGAGAGAATTTGTGAGGGTTTTGCTTTGCTTGTAATTGTATATTAAAAGCCAAAACCTTAACCCTCTATTTATAGGTAAATAATAGGGTTCTTTGAATTGGAAAACAAGTAGGATTGGGGTTAAACAACCCCTCTCAAAACCGGCCTCTATGGAATATTCTAGAGCCTTTATTAAGTGTTTCCTAATTGTATTCAAATTACAATTAACCCTTCCTCCGTTAACACCGTTAGTTATTTTCCGTTAACTATTAACATTTAATAAACGGTCGTTAGTTCAATTCGTGATCTAATTAATTAATAAATTACATTTAATATATTAATTAATTATAGTTACATTCGTGTTGAACGTGTGACCCCGTAGGCTTAAATACTTTTCGGACATACGTTCATTTTACGTGATCATATACCAACAGCTCCCACTTGAGCTCGTAACAAATGAAGGTAATAACATTGGTTAGCGTCTAGCAACACGCCAATGCTCCCAGAAATATTTAAGTATAGTTTCTTAAAGTATATTTAAATGGTTGAGGCATTTATTATCCCTTTGTTCAGATACCGTGTTAAACATGAATATGGATCAATGTCATTTCATGATTTAACGATTCTGTTTCTCATTCCATAACTAATTAATGATTACCAAATATAATCGAGAACCATCTGGATTTATTTGGGCACGGCCATGCAAACATCTTAATTAGTCCTAATGAGGGCGCCAATGGTATCATACTTCAACTTTCAAGTTGAAGGAACAAATCCTGTATTGACTACACGTGTCAGTCATCATACTTCAATACACTTTCTGAAAATAGCCCTTTATGTATTCCCTTATTCAGGAGAGTTAGAACTATATCAAGTAAGTGCAATCCATACATGCTGACCTGCTTGTATCTCAAGTCAAAGGATCAATAAAGTAACCATTTACGAATTTCACTTAATGACGCCGATCCATAAAGTGATAAATTCGTTAGTGGGGTAGTCCGATATGCATCAACTATGGATATCATGTGAGTTTGGTGGGACCATCCATTTTATATTCCAAGAATATAACCAATCGCTCAGATTTGTCTTAGTTTAATTATATTCCCATATAATTAATCGACAATGGACAATTTAGAATATTTATTAAAATATTCAGGGATTAAACATGCAAATATAGGATACAATTAATATTAAATGAAATCAAACATATCAAGTACTTTATTTCTTTATGAAAAATATAAATTGTTTAACATCCCTTATCCAAATACCGAAACAACAGATTTACATGAAATAACTAGCTAATTTAAGTCCTATGCCCTCGGCATGCCTTTCAAGCTTGGGCCTAGACAAAGCTTTTGTGAAAGGATCAGCTAAGTTAAAATCTGTGTGAACTTTGAGTAACTTGATTTCTCCTAGTTCGATTTGCTCACGAACATAGTGATATCGTCTAGGATAATGTCTGGCACCTTTCTGAACTCCGGGTTCGTTGGCAATGATTAATGCACCAGTATTATCACAGTACATATCAGTGGGTAAGTCACTTGAGGGGATTACGTCAAGCCCGCTAATGAACTTCCTTATCCAGACTGCTTCCATTGCGGCTTCTGAGGCGGCAATGTACTCAGACTCTGTTGCAGACATGGCAACTGTTTTGCTTGCTGCTTTTCCAATCCACAGCACCTCCGTTAAGAACGAAGACGAATCCTGACTGAGACTTCGTGTCATCTTTATCAGTTTGAAATCCAGCATCACAGTATCCGGTCACTTTGAGCTCTAAGTCTGGATTTCCTCCATACACCAAAAACATATCTTTAGTAGCCCGTAGGTACTTCAGAATGCTCTTAACAGCAGTCCAGTGACTTTCACCTGGATTCTGTTGATATCGGCTAACGATGTTTTGCGCGAACGCCACATCGGGTCTAGTGCATCTAACCGCATACATAATAGATCCCACAGCCGAAGCATAAGGGACTCTTTGCATACGCTCCACCTCATTAGGTGTAGTAGCACCCTGTTTGACAGATAAACTAAGTCCTTCTTGCATAGGTATAAACCCACGCTTAGAATTCTCCATCTTGAATCGCTTCAAGACCTTATCAATATAAGCACTTTGACTTAGTCCAATTAATCGCTTTTGATCTATCTCGGTAGATCTTGATTCCAAGAATAAATGCCGCTTCTCCTAAATCTTTCATGGCAAAACACTTTCCAAGATGGGATTTAACATCTTGCAACATTGGAATGTGTTTTCCTATGATCAATATGTCATCAACATACAAGACAAGGAAAGTAACATTACTCCCACTAGATTTGCGATATACACATGGCTCATCGGGGTTTTGAACGAAACAAACTTTTTGATTTCTTCATCAAACCTCTTGTTCCAACTTCTTGATGCTTGCTTTAGTCCATAAATGGACCTTTGAAGCTTGCATACTTTGTTGGGATGTTTTGGATCAATAAAACCTTCAGGTTGATCCATATAGACTTCTTCATCCAAGTAACCATTTAAGAAGGCAGTCTTAACATCCATTTGCCATATCTCAAAGTCATAGTACGCAGCTATGGCTAAGAGAATCCTAATAGCTCTAATGTCCGCAACTGGAGAAAAGGTCTCATCATAGTCAACACCGAAACGTTGAGTATAACCTTTCGCCACGAGACGAGCTTTATAGGTGTGTACATTTCCATCCATGGCCGTCTTCTTCTTGAAGATCCACTTACACCCAACAGTTTGAGCATTTTGTGGAAGATCAACCAAGCTCCAGACTTGATTGTCTTTCATGGATTTCATTTCCACCTTCGTAGCTTCAAGCCATTTTTCAGATTCCGGATCTGATAATGCAGCTTTGAAATTCGGAGGCTCATCGAGATCTCCTAAAACGTTTTCTTCTACCATCAGACATAATCTGTCAGTAGGACGTCTTGTCCTTTCGGACCTACGAAGTAGAATCGCTTCATCATCATCGACTTGAGGTTCATCACTTTGAACATTTTCCCCCCCAAGTTGATGATTGCTAGGAGCTTCAGAAGGTGACACATCTTCCTCTTGAATCTCATCAAGTTCTACAATCCTCCCACTGTTCTCTGGAACTAATTTCTTTTCAAAGAATTCAGCATATCGAGCAACGCGAACAGTGTTTTTGACGGGATCATAGAAGTCGTAACCCATCGTTTCCTTAGGGTATCCGACAAAGATGCACTTAGTAGTTCTGGGTTCAAGTTTTTCAGGCGTATCGCGCTTCACAAGTGCCTCACATCCCCAGACTCTTAAGTAAGACAGATTAGGAACATTTCCATGCCATAATTCATATGGTGTCTTGTCAACCTTCTTGGTTGGAACCATATTGAGAATGCGTACAGCAGTCTCAAGAGCATAATCCCAAAACGAAAATGGGAGAGTCGTAAGGCTCATCATAGATCTCACCATGTCTAGCAAGGTTCGATTTCTCCTTTCAGACACTCCATTATGTTGAGGAGTGTATGGATGAGTAAGCTGTTGGACAATTCCACACGCTTTCAGATAATCCTTAAACTCTTGGCTTAAGTATTCACCACCTCGATCCGAACGAAGAATCTTGATGGTCTTTCCGAGTTGATTTTCTACTTCATTTTTAAACTCTTTGAATGTTTCAAACACTTCATGTTTATGTTTAAGCAAGTAAACATAACCATAACGACTGAAATCATCCGTAAAAGTTATGAAGTAGCTAGCTCCTTTTCTTGACACATGTCTAAATGGGCCGCAAACATCGGTATGAATGAGTCCAAGAAGATCTTTAGCCCTCTCCGGTTTATGCGAAAAAGGTTTTCTCGTCATTTTGCCGGAAACACATGACTCGCATTTATCAAATGATTCATCATTTAATTGTAAAATCCCTTCACGTTGAAGTCTTTCAATGCGATTTTTGCCAATGTGTCAAAGACGACAGTGCCACAGATAAGTAGAGTCCAAGTTAGTCTTGGCTCTTTTGCTAACATTATACATTGAATTATTTGAATCACAACCACGCATATCAATTTCATAAATACCATCAAGCAATAGCATCAAAATAATGAACATTATTTTTAGAAACTGAAATACCATAATCATTAAAAACATTAATGAATCCGTTGTCTTTCAACAAAGAAACTGAAACTACACCTCTAGTAATAGAAGGTGCATAATGACAATTGTCTAAAACAATTATTAAACCGGAAGGAAGAACTAAATGATATTCTCCAATAGCTTCAACAGGTGCTGGTAGACCATTGCCCACGAACAGCTGCAAAGCTCCGGGCTTCAGCTTCCTCCTTTTCCTAAGAGCCTGTAATTCATTACAGATATGAGTTCCACAGCCAGTGTCATAAACCCATGATTTACGCTTAGTAAAGGAAAATAATTCAATAGTGAAGATACCTGAAGTACTAGCAACGCTTGCTTGCTTCTTCTTCACATTCAACTCGGCAAGATACTTGGGACAGTTTCCTCTTCCAGTGCCCGACTTCATTACAATGATGACAGGTCTGGTCTTTAGCCGGATGCTCTTTCTTAGCCGGAGGGGTTTTCTTTGGTTTGGGGAATAAGCAGCTTGCTTACCCTTGCCTTTACCATCAAACTTGCCTTTAGCTTGGTGCGATTTCTTAGCTTTCTGGATCCGACCCCCCTTAATCATAAGGACATTTGGGTCATTGGCCTTCTTTGGAATCGTCTTCTCATATTCAATGAGCATAGCATGAAGTTCATTGACGCTTTTTTTCATAGAGTGCATGGTATGGTTTTGCACAAAACCCTCATATTCCTTCGTAAGGGATTTGAGAATCATGCCAACTTTTACCTCTTTATGATAAGCGTACTCCATCGAATCCAATTTGTCAAAATGCTCTTCATCTTGAGCACATGACTGCTAACCGATTTGCCAGATTCAAGTTTCATGTCATGAAGTTCCACGACTAAGTCGAACAGTTCCACTCCAGCTTGTTTTTCATACAAGGATTTAAGTTCTGTGATCATATCATATGGAGTGTAGAGTTCGAATTGTTTTTGAAGCTCAGGAGACATGCTCGCAAGCATCAAACAACAAACTTCATTGAATCTAGTGTACTGAATCCTATATTCAGCTTTTTCAGCTGCTGTGGATTCAGCACTTGGTTCGGTTGGCCATTGCCTTTCAATGACATCCATGCGTTCCTCAACTCTTAGAACAATTCTCAGTTGACGATACCAGTCATTGAAATTTGATCCATTAAGCTTTTCTCTTTCAAACATTTTCCGAAAAGCATTGGTGTTTGTGGAAGGATTCATTGCCATCTACAAAACAGATTAAGTTCAAAAATCAGTATTTTCGATAATATATCCTTAAGAAATCAATTACCCAATGTTTATCAAATAAACAATTAATTTCATTAAGGCTAGGATCCAATTGACATACAATCATTTCATCAGTTGATCTGCTAGAAATGATTGCACTCAAAAGGTAAGTGACGAGCAGTAATTGCATTTCATGTGCAATTCCTAGTAAGAATAGGACCTACAAATCACACTTGATTCATCAAGTGATTTGTAGTCATGTTTTGTCCCATCTTTTGCCACGGGTCAAGGTCTCACCGCTTAACTCGCTTTAAGTCGTCCAACCAAGAACGCGCAAATTTGTCCACCACTGTGTACCAGTGAGTGGGATTTGCCATGCAACTGCCATTTCACCACTGTGTACCAGTGAGTAAAACAACAGCCACAAGTGTCCTTTACAAGTTGGGTGGCAATGACTTAAGTTTATTGGGTCAATCAATTTGATGTGTGATCAAAAAGTTATGTTTGAAGATTCATGCATATCTTCTAAACATAATATGTTTATAAAACTCATTTTTATTGCCTTTAAATACAAAAGAGCTCGGTAGCTCCATTCGAACGCACAAAGAAGCGCAAGGGCAAAGGTATGCGATAAACGCGATTTAAAACCCGCCCTTTTAGGAGGCTAGCGCACTCCGACTTATACCTCTCTTAGAGTTTGTTCAAATGGGTGAGCCGGTGTATCTTTTGATTTTAGGGCACCAATTTTTATAAACAAAATCTTATTTCGATATATTTAGTCAAGTTTATTTTTCCAAAAACAATTTTGCACACAATTTTCATAAAAAGGCAAAATTAAAACTTACTAAATTTACAACTTAACAATTAAGGTAATCAACCTAATTTGGTCACTATGGTATAATATTGGCTCCTCTTTCATATGGAAAGAGACCACATACATCAAGTTGCCTTGATTGCGTAAGCCAAAATATCTATAACAAATTTATCTACCATAAAACAGGATGCTGATCTGGAAAATCCAGCAGCTTCACGACCAAATCTGGCCCTGAAGAAGGCCGAACTGGGCTTAGCACAAAACATAAAAGTTGTAGCCCTATGAGTCAAGCATCTACTGTAAAGATTTCAGCTTCCAACTCCTTACGGTTAATTAGTTATGATTTTTTTAGTGAACTGGTGTCAAACAGAAACTTTCACAAAACATAATCACATTGTCACACAATTAATTATTCAATTATCTAGCATAATTAACCCTTATGATCAAGATTTCATATCAATATATCTAAGTAATAATCATGAATAATTTGCATGAAAAATTCATGATTTTTACTTCTATTTAACAATTAAATAATTAAAAGTACACCATAATACATGCAATTTATCACATAAACATGTAATTAATCAAAACTTGGATTAGGAACCCTAAAAAAAAAAACAATTTTTTTTTTCTGGAAAATTTCGAACCATATATATATTAATAATATAGATATTATTTGTTTCTTATTTAAATAATGTAATTAAATTACAAAAACAATTTAAATATATATATATATATCCGAAAATTTGAAGATCAAGACCCTAACCCCCCTTCAAGTTTTGATTTAATTGGTAATTAAAAAACATACATAGTAGGCTCGTGATACCACTGTTGGGTTATATAACAATTTATCACTTATCACAAAGAAAAATAATAGATATCGCAAATTTGAAATGTTTAAGTACGGATGGAAATCTTCTCAAGTAACTTTATAGGTTAAGTTGATTGTGTAAGAAAACGAGAAACTAATATCATTATAAAAAAAAACTGTAAAAACATCACATATTTTTGCACTCACAACAAACCACAACTTGACCTATCAATTTGATACATAACTTGAGAGTATCGGTTAAAATGAATGAAAATCAATGTGATTATTTAACTCGTAAGAAAAGAAGGAACGATTTGACCAAAAAACATTTACAAAATGTTAAAATGATTAAAAATTAATATATATCAACTTATTTTTGGGAAACGACATGTTTTGTTGGGGTATTAAGTTTGTACCAATATGTTTTGCTAGAGCAAATAGAATAATGATATCATATCAACTTGTTTCTTTTAGCACTACGTACTGCACTAGTCCCTAAAGCGTTTTAACACGTTGAATATTGTTAGAAACTGTCAAAAATTATTTTGCATTGACATTGTGGGAATAATAATATTCTAGAAATAAGTAGAGCTTGGTAAATAGTTTTTAAAAATTTTAAAGTCTCGAAATTTCCTAGTTTAATACTAGTAGGATGATAATATCATCTAGGATATCCTCATTAATATGACCTAGTAAAAATAAATAGATAAGTAACATTAAATAAATGAGAAGTACAAATCTATAATCTATACTCTATTATAAAACGAACTACTCTTCCCTCTTTTCAACTCTCTATCTTTAAAATATCCAAAATACTCTTAATTTTTAACACATTCTTAACTCACACACTAAATCTACCCAATATATTCCTAAAATATTTTTCAACCATATTTATCCAAACTATCTATCTTCTTTATTCATTAATTTAAACATTTTCACATAATATCTCTATAATACTCTTAATAATAATATTTACAAAAGATACATCTCTTAACCATAAAATAACTACACTACCATTTACATCAATTACTTTTAGATTAATAACCACATCGTTACCACCACCGCCACCATCACCACCCGTTGCCGCCATCGCCGCCGCATTGCGCGGTACCCATCTCGTCCCTTATAAAACATATTGAACTCTCCTATTTTAGGAAATTCAGCAATTTTTTATACCCAAAATACCCCTAATAACCCTAACAAATATTTTTAGAATGGTTAACTTTTGCACCTTATTATTTTTTTCATCTAATACTTGACTTATATTTAGAATGATAACCACGGTTAGATGTCTCATCGCCGCATCTAATGAAAGTAACCTAAACAACTTGTATTACCGTTACATCATCTCACGCGTTATAAACTGTTGCCATTGCAACGCGCGGGCATCCTTCTAGTATGAAGTTATATACATTCCATTCCATATATGCCAATGGCTCTATGCCGTAGCTAAAAAGGTAATT
Organism: Erigeron breviscapus; assembly: GCA_034093135.1. NCBI lineage: Eukaryota > Viridiplantae > Streptophyta > Magnoliopsida > Asterales > Asteraceae > Erigeron > Erigeron breviscapus. The sequence goes on along the minus strand of CM067173.1, from coordinate 23,825,445 downwards.
GCCAAAAATTATGGTGGCTGCATTTGGATATAATGAGTTAATGCTGGCAGCCACCGTCCGTTTCTTGAAGTCTACCACGTACTTCTACTCACCCTCTTTTCTAACTATAGAATTCAGAATATATTTCTTTCAAAATAAATAATAATTGGAGTGGTACACTACGGTTGAAAATGTTATACACTACGGTTGAAAATTATAAATATATAAGACGCTTAATTTTATGTACAATTTATTATAGTCCATTTCTTATAGTCCTTCGATTATTATTAATTGAATAAACTAATTAAGAAAACTTCAAGTGATACACTAATCGATAACAAAAGTGGCTAATAGGATAAATAACTTAAAAATCACAACACAATAAATAATGAACAAATACCAACGAATCAACCTTGAATAATAAAGTAAAAACGCCCTGGCCAGTCATAGGTGGGCTTTTTTCGTCAATATAGTAACAAACAAAAGAATTTTTCTTACCTATTATGTTTGGGCTTTCCATAAATGGGCTTTAAACAAATAGTTGAGACTACTTATATATATTGGCATATCGTACGACTCAAAGCTTTTTCACTGAAGGTTTCAATATATATTATCCATAATTCCATTTCCATGACTCAAAGCTTGGAAGTTGGATATATTCTTTAGTCGTGCAATGTCTAAATGTCTAATAAACTAAACCGTGGAAGATGAGTTAAAAAAGAATCGCTTTATCTTTTTGTCCTTTACATAATTAATTAGTTATGAAACGTTTTATTTTTATCTTTTTGGGTAGAGAATAACAATTTCTTTAGATATTGCAAAGCGGTAAGGTTCGATCCGGTTCAGTCCGTTTGATCCGGTTTCAAATAAAACTACAATGCTTTAATCGGCAACACACTAAAAATCGGTTGAACCGGCCAGTTTAAAATCAATCTTTTTGAGGACTTCTGTTCTTCACTTTTCGTATAGGGCTCTATATGATCCCAAAAACTCAGAAACAACCACATTCCATGTACATGTATCCTCTCAAAAAATAGAAAACTTATACTCCGTAACATTTAGAGAACCAATTTAATCTCGATTGAAAATATTTGAACTATAAAATTCCGAAATGTTACTCCATGTTCTGTTTTGATGTAGATGTCAACTTTTATAGAATATGAATAGAGTTGGCTGGTATTTTCCTAAGGGCACGTATAAAGTGAAATAAATGCATCAAACATCCTTTTAAAAAGTGATAATTACATTTTTAAAAAGTGATAATTACGTAAAGAATGTTTAATGTATTTTATATGCGCCCTCATAGGTCATAGCACATGTTAGGCTAAAAGGAGTGGTATTGCCGGGGGTTGGGCTACTTTCACCACGTCGCGCCATGTGGCATCCTGGGTTGCTGGGGGTTGCCTGGAAAAAAGAGGGGGAGTGGAGTTGTCTGGAAGGTGGGGTAGGTTAATGATTGATTTTTATTTATTTATTTTTTTTGTGTTTGACTTGTAAATTAAAAATAATTTTACACTTTTGGTACCTAAATTTTAATATAAGTTATATTTTAACCAAACTAAATAAAATTACATTAAGATTAAAACATTACAAATTTTTAAAAAATTAAAAACAAGTTGCAATAAAACTTGATTAAAAACAAGTTACACTAAAACATAAATAAATAAAAAGTTATACTAAAACAAGTTACACTAATTAAAAACATAAAACGAGCAACACTAAAACATAAAAAAACTACATATATCCATATTTTTCACGGATATCTTGTTGCGCCTTCATCATGATCGAGCGATTGGGTTCTTCAAGATGACTATAGTCGTTAGTCAACACTTGTAACTCGGCGAGCTTAATCTCACTTTCCTTCGTCTTCATCCTCATCTTACTCAACTCGATCTTCTCCTTACCCATACCAACACGTTCCTTGCTTATGTCCATCAAACCCTCCAATTTGACCGATAAATTGTCAAAAGTCTCTTGATACCTAGCCTTCCCCTTCCCTTTTCCTCCCGAACCCGATGAACCCGCTTGCGCGGCTTTCCTAGCCGCGTCTCTACCACTAACCCTTTCTTCAAACACCGGGTCATCATCCTCCAATGAATTAAGGTCGATATTAACACGAGCATCCGAACCTATATATAAAGTATAAATTGTTACCAAAACTATAATATATATATATATAAATAATATATATATATATATTAAAACTATAAACTATATATATATATAAACCTTGACTAGACGGGTCGACATCCGACGATGTTTTCGATCTTTTGGCACTTGGTTGACCACGAGTCTCTTTCGCGTTAAAGTCAACAACATAGTGAAACTTGGATCTATACCGAAGTTTCTCCCAAATATCCAAAAACCCAAATGTAACACCCGACATTTAAAAATATGGGTTTTCAAAACTTTCACCTAACGGTGACAAATTGCGGAAGAAAAGACTTTAAAAGTCAAAACCGATAAAAACTGTTCGGTTTCTACGTTTAGTTGGTGTTACATGCAATACCATCAAATAGTTTAAAATGAAAACCCAACGGTTGCCCAACACAAAACAACCGTTCAACAATACTACATAAATTCAACATCAAGTACGAAATGTAAATAAATGTCTAAAGAGACAATCGTCTATGGGTAGCTAAGTCCTCCTGCATGCATCTACCCAGGTCTCACTCTTATTCCTGCATCAACTAGTCCTTCAAGCTAAACTTGAGGGAACAACCACATTTAAGAAACAAGTGTTAGCTAACGAATTAGCTAAGTAAGATAACACCATGGTATTAAAGCATTTGTCCAATTAAAACAATCTTCATTATTAGACAAGTTTATTCGGCACAACACACATCACACGTTCACACATAACTGCATATCAACTTCATATCAAATAGGGTGAATCCCCCTATATGTGCCTATCCTTCATTTTATTCACACATTATCACACATATCTTCGTTAACTGCATACAAGTGTAACATAAGTCACACCCGACTAGATGCTTCACCAAAAGGCTAGTCATACTTCGTCGTTAAGGAATGGCAAGCCAATCCAAGAGTAATCCGTATGTGGAGGTTGGTCAAACCCCTCGTATTACTCGCCCTGCATTATAATGACCATGTTGCAAGGAGCCACCCAAGCAACAACTACGTCAACGCACTCGTCCGACTAAGACTAGTACGGGTTAAGCTTAACACTTTCCCTGCATTATATTTACGAGCTCGGTTTCACACATATGGTTTAGGTAACACACATTCCTAAACCGTCACACACATATAGTCTAGGTAACACACATTCCTAGACATTCACACACTTTATCTTTATTACATTTGGATCCTTAAACGTGCAAGTGACATGGCAACCTACTAAGTCTAGTGAGCTAGGTGTACAAGCCATGTAAGCATGCATATATCACACATCAACTTCATTTCTATATTTCATGCATAAAGAGATACTTTGTAATACTACATAAACTGCATAACAATACACTACATTAAGCAATACTTCATTTCACTACATTAGGAACTGCATTTCAGGTCTCATGGTCAACTACATAACCCATAATACCTCCCATGTAACCCCATATGCCCACATGCAATATAAAGATACCAAATGGAAGTATTTATGATTTGAAACCAGCTTTTCGTTGAATCCCCCAGCGTGTCAAAGTAGTGTATCTTACCTCGGCGTAGTTCACAACAATCAACAACTAGTCACTGTGTAAAGCAACTATGCTCGTCTACCTATAATTAGTAAACGATTATTAGACAACTACATACTCACGTCATTAAGATCAATAACTAGACCCACACACATTAACGACTCACTTTAGTTTCAGGTCTAATCTACATGACAAACGACGTTACGGTTCAAAACTAACTTTTCTGAAAACTGGTGAGTTGCGCCGCAACATGGAGTTGCGCCGCAACCCGAGGCGATTCTGCACAAGGTCGATCGATTACACCCCAAACCAGATCCAAATCATTCTAAATCAAATACATGACTTTCACACATCAAAATCCTTCATATTCAAATCATTATAAAGCATTACAACCATTACTTACACCATATATGACTTTAATCCATCAAAACCACCATTAATCTTCGTTAAACGATTCCCCCATAATCCAATAATTAATCCTAATGACTCATAATATCAAAAGGACCTGAAAACAATGAAATATTACCTTCTATACACGAAGATCACACTAGAGATGCAAAACACTTGATTAAATGCACCCGAATCACACGTTGGAAGGCTTTTCGGCTTGCAATTAGATGGAGGAATGCTATGGGAAGGCTTAGGGCTTGTTTAGAGAGTGTTATGGCTGCAAAATATGATCTAATGACAACCCCTAATTCCTTAATCCCGTTTTTTACTTTGCCTCCATGTCAAAACTAGCCCCTAAGCTTCCTAATGCTTCATTATTGGTCACAAACTACTTTATTGACCATATACATCATTAATCCTTCATTAGATGTCACTACATGAACATTACCCTTCATATTACACACATTTATACTACATTAACATTTAGGCTTTCAAGCCTCACACATAACACACATTAACTACACATATGCATAAAATCTAAAATAGACTTAACGACACACACGATATTGACTTAACGGCATTAGTCAACTAGTAAAGAAAAGTTTGGGATGTTACACCAAACGCCTTGAGATAAGTTCCACGGTACTCGGCTAGTGCGCTTTTCACAACATCGGCATCATTTGCACCACTTTGATGGTTATTTGCATTGGTGAGACGAGTGTAGATTTGGTTGAAATTTTGTATTTGTGGGCGCATTTTTCTCCATTTAGCACCCACCCCATCGGCATCACGATAACCCGCGGGTTTCTTTTCGAGCTTGAGCAACAAATCCGTAATCCGACTCCAATATGTCCTTTCCTTTTGAAAATTGGCTACAAAAAAGCAAAAAAAAAAAAGGGCCGAAACCCAAAAAAAAAAACGAAGAAAATTACATAAAAAGTAATACAATTACATATATATATATATATATATATATATATATATATATATATATATATATATATATATATATATATATATATATATATATATATATATATATATATATATATATATATATATATATATATATATATATATATATATATATATATATATATATATATATATATATATATATATATATATATATATATATATATATATATATATATATATATATATATATATATATATATATATATATATATATATATATATATATATATATATATATATATATATATATATATATATATATATATATATATATATATATATATATATATATATATATATATATATATATATATATATATATATATATATATATATATATATATATATATATATATATATATATATATATATATATATATATATATATATATATATATATATATATATATATATATATATATATATATATATATATATATATATATATATATATATATATATATATATATATATATATATATATATATATATATATATATATATATATATATATATATATATATATATATATATATATATATATATATATATATATATATATATATATATATATATATATATATATATATATATATATATATATATATATATATATATATATATATATATATATATATATATATATATATATATATATATATATATATATATATATATATATATATATATATATATATATATATATATATATATATATATATATATATATATATATATATATATATATATATATATATATATATATATATATATATATATATATATATATATATATATATATATATATATATATATATATATATATATATATATATATATATATATATATATATATATATATATATATATATATATATATATATATATATATATATATATATATATATATAGTGATGTAGTCATTATGGTAAGGTAGTTAACTGAACCGGCTGTAAAGTAACTTAGCTAGGTTTACATATATATATATTTTTAAGGGGTTTTTTAATATATGCCCTAAGGGCACATATAACAAGCATTTATGATGTTGAATATTCTTATTGAAAATATCATTTCACATTAACTACATTAATATTTTACTTTATACCATATTTACCCTTTTATTATTCTTCTATAGATTAACTCTCACTAATTTTCATGACCACTAGTTAATACTTTTAATTCTCTCGAAAATTATTATTTCTTCAAAGCTAAAATTGTAACATCCCAAACTTTTCTTTACTAGTTGACTAATGCCGTTAAGTCAATATTGTGTGTATCGTTAAGTCTATTCTAGATTTAATGCTTATATGTAGTTAATGTGGTATTATGAAGGGTAATGTCTATGTAGTGACATTTAATGAAGGATTAATGTGTGTTATGTGTGAGGCTTGTAAGCCTAAATGTTAATGTAGTATAAATGTGGGTAATATGAAGGGTAATGTCTATGTAGTGACATTTAATGAAGGATTAGGAAGCTTAGGGGTTAGTTTTGACATGGGTGCAAAGTCAAAAACGGGTTTAGAGGTTTAATGGTTGCCATTGAGAACCTTATGCAGATTTTCTTCCTCTAAAACAAGCCCTAGTTGATCCCCTCCCTTCCCTCTCTAGTTTCTTCCTTGATCTTATTCATTTTGAAGCCGAATCGATCGTGTATTGCTTAGACTTGGATCTTTATCATCGAATACAGGTAATATAGGTATTCCTCATCTGAGATTGATTGTGTGAGTCTTATATTAGTTGTAATCCAGGCCATAAGGGTTTGGGTTGGGTTATTTGATTAAACGTTCATCAATTTCATGTTATTCGGGTGATTAAATGGTTGGTTTATGATGTAAAGGATTTAGGGATTAATAGGTTGATTAAAGGTAATGAAAGTGCAATTAAAAGGATTAATTTTAAATCCCCAGGTTGGATTTGGGGTATGGGTTAGTATGAGATTCGTTTGATCAAAAGCGTAAAAGTGTAGTTGCTGGTCTGCACCCCTGGTGCGACGCACCAAAGGGTAGGTGCGGCGCACCTATTGATAGATAAGTTTTTCTGATGGTTTTGTGCGACGCACCAAAGGGTAGGTGCGGCGCACCACTGGCCAGTTTGGTTTTTGGTACACCCCGTTTGCGACGCACCAAGGGCTGGTGCGGCGCACCTGTCTTTAATCTAATTTCCCTGGGAGTTTTGTGCGACGCACCAAAGGGTAGGTGCGGCGCACCTATTGATAGATAAGTTTTTCTGATGGTTTTGTGCGACGCACCAAAGGGTAGGTGCGGCGCACCTGTATTTAATCTAATTTCCCTGGGAGTTTAGTGCGACGCACCAAAGGGTAGGTGCGGCGCACCACCTGCCCAGATTTTACAAAAGGTGTCGTTTAGCTTATCTTTCGATCTTATACTTGTTCTAGGTTATTGGAGACACCTAGTCATCGTTGTACTGTGCTTGTAGCTTGTTGTTAAGCTGTATCAAGGTAAGATACACTACTTTTGTCACGCTGAGGGTTCAACAAGCAAAGGTTTCATACTTATAACTTCCTTAACGGTAACTTATGATATATGTGGGTATCTTGGGTTACACGGGAGGCATTATGGGATATGTAGTTGACCATGAGACCTGAAATGCAGACCCTATCGTAGTGAAATGAAGTATTGCTTAATGTAGTATACTGTTATGCAGTTTATGTAGTATTACGAAGTAGCTTGTGATGCTTTGAGATGTAGTGTATGTTGTTGATTGTTGGTATGTGCATGATTGTATGGCTTGCTCAACTAGTACACTAGACTCGTTAAGTTGCCATGACACGTGCACGTTTAAGGGCCCAAAACGTAAAAGCAGTAAACGTAGAAAATGTTTAGGTAATGCAGTCACCTAAACTAAATAATGCAGGATCGAGCTCGTTAAACTTTGATGCAGGAAAGTGTTAAGCTTAACCCGTACTTGCCCTAGCCCGGCTAAGTGCGTTGACGTAGTTGTTGCTTGGGTGGCTCCTTGCAACATGGTCTTTATAATGCAGGGCGAGTAATACGAGGGGTCTGACCAACCTCCACATACGGATTACTCTTGGATTGGCTTGCCATTCCTTAACGACGCTTGATGTACAACCGTGTGGTTTGTCATCTAGTCGGGTGTAACTTATGTTACACATTAACGCAGTTAATAACGTAGTAAAGCAGTTAATGTAGTAAAGCAGTTAAAACGTAGTAAAGCAGTCAATGTAGGAAGCAGTTATGTGGTTAAACGTGTGTAATGAAGTAATGCAGGATAGGCACTTTTAGGGTGATTCATCCTAATTGATATGCAGTTGTTATGCAGTCTTGTGTGTTGTGTGTTGTGCCTAATGAGCTTGTCTAATAATGGAGAAATGTTTTAATTGGACAAATGCTTTTGAATTAAGTGTGATCTTACTTAGCTATTCTTATAGCTAACACTTGTTTCTTTAATGTGGTTGTTCCTCAGGTTTAGCTTGATGGACTAGTGACGCAGGACTTATGAGCTTGGGTAGATGCAATGAAGGAGCCTTAGCTACCCATAGTTGCTTATTATGGAGACTTTTGAATACATTTCATTTTGATGTCGAATTTATGTAATAATGTGTGAACGGTTGTTTAATGTTGGGCAACCGTTGGGTTTTCATTTAAACTAATGTTTGATATGGCATGTAACACCAATAAAACGTAGAAACCGAAATGTTTTTATCGGTTTGACTTTTAAAGTCTTTCCTTCCGCAATTTAACACCGTTAGGTGAAAGTTTTTGAAAACCCATATTTTTAAACGTCGGGTGTTACAAAAATGCTGGCCTTTTTCCTATATCACACCTAAACTTTGAACAACCAATATCTATCTTTTTAGATCAAATAATATAAAGTATAATATTATTTATTTATTTTTTTGCTAAAGAACGTACAGACCCATTCTTTTGGATTTAAATGAACATCCTATTGAAAAATATATTAGTGAAGAACAAAGTAAAAAAAAAACAATTGTGAACAACCTCATTTTCCATTTTAAATGTTCAAAATGCTTTTTCTTTCTGGTTATGTAGAGTGAACTAGATATGCATAGGGCTGTAAACGAACCGAACGAACACGAACGAGAGCTTGTTCATGTTCGTTCGTTTAACTTAACGAACGGTTCACGAACGGATAAACGAACATAATGTTGTGTTCACGAACAGATAAACGAACATAATGTTGTGTTCACGAACAGATAAACGAACATAATGTTGTGTTCACGAACAGATAAACGAACATAATGTTGTGTTCACGAACAGATAAACGAACATAATGTTGTGTTCACGAACAGATAAACGAACATAATGTTGTGTTCACGAACAGATAAACGAACATAATGTTGTGTTCACGAACAGATAAACGAACATAATGTTGTGTTCACGAACAGATAAACGAACATAATGTTGTGTTCACGAACAGATAAACGAACATAATGTTGTGTTCACGAACAGATAAACGAACATAATGTTGTGTTCACGAACAGATAAACGAACATAATGTTGTGTTCACGAACAGATAAACGAACATAATGTTGTGTTCACGAACAGATAAACGAACATAATGTTGTGTTCACGAACAGATAAACGAACATAATGTTGTGTTCACGAACAGATAAACGAACATAATGTTGTGTTCACGAACAGATAAACGAACATAATGTTGTGTTCACGAACAGATAAACGAACATAATGTTGTGTTCACGAACAGATAAACGAACATAATGTTGTGTTCACGAACAGATAAACGAACATAATGTTGTGTTCACGAACAGATAAACGAACATAATGTTTTGTTCACGAACAAATAAACGAACATAATGTTGTGTTCACGAACAGATAAACGAACATAATGGTTCACGACATAATGTTGTGTTCACGAACGGATAAACGAGCATAATGTTGTGTTCACGAACAGATAAACGAACATAATGTTGTGTTCACGAACAGATAAACGAACATAATGTTGTGTTCACGAACAGATAAACGAACATAATGTTGTGTTCACGAACAGATAAACGAACATAATGTTGTGTTCACGAACAGATAAACGAACATAATGTTGTGTTCACGAACAGATAAACGAACATAATGTTGTGTTCACGAACAGATAAACGAACATAATGTTGTGTTCACGAACAGATAAACGAACATAATGTTGTGTTCACGAACAGATAAACGAACATAATGTTGTGTTCACGAACAGATAAACGAACATAATGTTGTGTTCACGAACAGATAAACGAACATAATGTTGTGTTCACGAACAGATAAACGAACATAATGTTGTGTTCACGAACAGATAAACGAACATAATGTTGTGTTCACGAACAGATAAACGAACATAATGTTGTGTTCACGAACAGATAAACGAACATAATGTTGTGTTCACGAACAGATAAACGAACATAATGGTTCACGAACGGTTCACGAACGGATAAACGAGCATAATGTTGTGTTCACGAACAGATAAACGAACATAATGTTGTGTTCACGAACAGATAAACGAACATAATGTTGTGTTCACGAACAGATAAACGAACATAATGTTGTGTTCACGAACAGATAAACGAACATAATGGTTTGTTCACGAACATTGTTGTGTTCACGAACAGATAAACGAACATAATGTTGTGTTCACGAACATAATGTTGTGTTCACGAACGATAAACGAACATAATGTTGTGTTCACGAACATAATGTTGTGTTCACGAACGGATAAACGAGCATAATGTTGTGTTCACGAACAGATAAACGAACATAATGTTGTGTTCACGAACAGATAAACGAACATAATGTTGTGTTCACGAACAGATAAACGAACATAATGACTTGTTCATGTTCGTTCATTTGTAGATATGCATGAAGTAAATATGCATGGTACGGATATGGTAAAATGGAATGACGATGCAATATGGCTCTACTATTGTTATCATCTTAATAATGAAAATGCTTTTTTTTTTTTTCTCTTTTTTAAAATTATTCATACTTAAAAGAATTTTTTTTTAAAATTATTCATACTTAAAAGAATTTTTTTTTAAAATTATTCATACTTAAAAGAATTTTTTTTTAAAATTATTCATACTTAAAAGAATTTTTTTTTAAAATTATTCATACTTAAAAGAATTTTTTTTTAAAATTATTCATACTTAAAAGAATTTTTTTTTAAAATTATTCATACTTAAAAGAATTTTTTTTTAAAATTATTCATACTTAAAAGAATTTTTTTTTAAAATTATTCATACTTAAAAGAATTTTTTTTTAAAATTATTCATACTTAAAAGAATTTTTTTTTAAAATTATTCATACTTAAAAGAATTTTTTTTTAAAATTATTCATACTTAAAAGAATTTTTTTTTAAAATTATTCATACTTAAAAGAAATTTTTTTTCTTTTAAGATAGCGTTATCTATATTTTTTTTTTTTTTTTTTTTTTTTTTTTTTGGATTTTTTTTTTTTTTTTTTTTTTTTTTTTTTTTTTTTTTTTTTTTTTTTTTTTTTTTTTTTTTTTTTTTTTCTTTTTTAAAATTATTCATACTTAAAAGAATTTTTTTTTAAAATTATTCATACTTAAAAGAAATTTTTTTTCTTTTAAGATAGCGTTATCTATATCTATACTATATTATAAAGCAAATAAGATTTCAACTTTCAATTTCAACAATGTACACATGATAATGCATGATGTACCATACATCAATTCCTCACAACTTTCAACTTTCATTTTCATTTTCCCCCTCAAATCTCAACCACTCATTTTTTTCTCTCTCATCCATAAATCATTTTATTCCTCTAATTTATTCAAAATCTTTTATCTCAAAAAACGTACATCGATAAATTATAAAAATTATGGGTGTTCTTAAAATTTCATGCTCTTTCATCAGAGATGTCATTCGATATACTTTCGACAAATTTTTAAATCCGAGGGCGGAGCCTACGGCTAAGGCATTTGGCTATCACACTTTATGACCTATCACCTCCTATGACCTATCACACTCTATGACTTATCACCCCACCATCTCACCGCCGCAACGCGCGGGTACTTTCTCTCGTTAAACAATAAATATTTATACTTTTAGTATTATTAAAATTAGTATTATATTTATTTTGATCATATCTAATTAAACATATATGACTGTAATTATTTTTCTAACATTTTCGATTATTGAACTTTACAAATCATCAAACCAACCCACAGTTATACTATAATGCTTTTGTTAAGTATATTGTGTTATCTAAATTTCAATAAATATATTTTGATAAGTATAAATATATAAAAAAATTGTAATATGTCTCTTACTCTACTTTCAAATACGGTTTATACACCATTCGGCAGTTTTGAAATTATCAAAATAAAAAAAAAGTGAAAAAAATGGGAAGGACGAAAAGTGAACAAAAAAACTAACGAATGTTGGCAACCTTAACGGAGAAAAACTAACACCGTTATCGCAGGGACGAAAAGTGAAAAAAGTGACAAGTTTAAGGTTTTTTTTGCTATTTTTTCACTTTAAGGACGAAAAGTGCAAAACGTGCCAAGTTAAGGGATGAAAAATGTAATTTACTCAAAGAATAATAAAAGGGTAAATATGGTAAAGAGTAAAATATTAATATAGTTAATGTGAAATGCTATTTTCAATAACAATATTCAACATCATAAATGCTTGTTATATATGCCCTTCGAGCATATATTAGAAAACTCCTTTTTTTAATACAAGGATTGTATAAAAAAAAGTTATTATAATGTCATATCTGATGACATACAACAATCCACACACTACATACATAATATTTCCATAATATACCTCATAAATCACAACAAATATCATCATGCACTTATTCCATGACTACTATTTGCTTCCATCATATTGATTATCACCTCTCGAATGATTCACCCGCCAAAAAAAAGAAGAAAAAAAACATAGTGATAGAATCGGGGTTGCTCGAAGTAATAAGATTCGAACTAATTAACACCCAATTGTTAAAGAAAATTACTAATTCTATTAACTCTGCATATCAGTTTTATTTAATGCTAAATCATTTTTGGTGCATTAACTTTTTCGTTGATGAGTGATTACCAATATTAATTATTAACATGCATGGTCCTAAAACTAAATATTACAAATTTACAAAACCCAATTTTTTACACATATTATATAACGTATCGCAACTTTAACTTCCAACCATCGGTTTTACTTTACATTATATAGAAAAAAAGGGCAGACATTCGTAATCGGAGATCTGGTATGTACATTTAACAATATTCAAGGGCTAAATAAAATATAGTTTTTTATAACAACTTACAGGACCAATCATTTCTTCATAAAAGAAAAAAAGAAAGGAAAGGACATAAGTTGTAAATTTAGATGATAGACGTGGTCAATTCGCCAAACTTGGCCTCCAAGTAAGAATCTTTAGACTTTTGGGGTTTATAAAAGAATTTTGAATCCATCAATTAATCAAATGACGTGTCAATGGTTTGTGCTGGCCGACATTTTGAAGAGGAATAGGGCAAAAGTTTTCCAGAAATTTAAGGTAAAAACTAACAGTAATCATAGTTGTAATTTTTATGTGCGATAATCAGCTTACAGTATGCATTGTTTATTATATATAAAATGGTGTATGCTAAGCAAAAAAGGTGAAAATAGTAGCACCGATCTTAACGTATACATTATTTACGGATGTTGTTAAAAAAATTTGTCATGAAAATTACACTGGGAATTTTAATCATAGAGATGCATCTAGAAATTTATATAATCAGTATGTTATTTCTATATACATAGGCGGAACCACATGTATGATGTAACCAGGGGTAGCCTGGTCTATGGATCCGCTAGATCCATATAATATTTTTTTTTTTTTTTTTTTTTTTTTTTTTTTTTTTTTTTTTTTTTTTTTTTTTTTTTTTTTTTTTTTTTTTTTTTTTTTTTTTTTTTTTTTTTTTTTTTTTTTTTTTTTTTTTTTTTTTTTTTTTTTTTTTTTTTTTTTTTTTTTTTTTTTTTTTTTTTTTTTTTTTTTGAAAAGGGGTAAATTCTTTATTAGTGTTATGCGTTATGTATCGGATACTAGTCAATGTAATTAACTCTAAACTTTTGAAAGATTTTTATAACAATAAAACTCATAAATACGTACTTCTGTAACTAAATGTATACGTAAACTAGCAAAGTGCCAAAAACGTTTAAAAATTCTAAAATTTATACAAATCGTTAAAAATCATAACAATTTAGTCATTATCGTTTTTTAGTTCAGTACACGGTTTATATATGTTTATGTGCCCTATATGTAAGATTTAATTATCTTTAATGAGTGACAATAAAGTAGATTAAATGTTGTGTAAAAGGCCTTTGTAGTGTGCGAAAGTGCTTCCATGAGTTATGTACATCCCCATTAGGTGTTTAAAGGTGTAATAAAGCTAATATGAAGTCCAGGGACTAAATTTGGCAAATGTGAAAGTTGAAAAACGGGATTAGGTTAAGATTAACCTAATCTGGGATCATTTGGCAGCAATTAACATAATTAATAACATATACACAGCCTCTTCAATTCCTTAACCAATTTCTAAAGCAATTATTCAAGGTTTTTGTAATTGGATTGGATCGGTCATTGTATTATCAGGTAACTTATGATTCATCGATGTATTTACAGATTTAAAGGTCCTAAATTGAGGTTTCAAATCTGATTTTAAAAGGGTTTTTGGTTAATTAAGGTTTATATTATGTTTAAGCCTGTAACATCCCAAAACTTAAACGTATATGTTGACTAACGTCGTTAGGTCAAATTATAAGTCCGTGATATGTTTACGTGGAAATACGTGTTTATATGTTTATGTGCCCTATATGTAAGATTTAATTATCTTTAATGAGTGACAATAAAGTAGATTAAATGTTGTGTAAAAGGCCTTTGTAGTGTGCGAAAGTGCTTCCATGAGTTATGTAACATCCCAAAACTTAAACGTATATGTTGACTAACGTCGTTAGGTCAAATTATAAGTCCGTGATATGTTTACGTGGAAATACGTGTTTATATGTTTATGTGCCCTATATGTAAGATTTAATTATCTTTAATGAGTGACAATAAAGTAGATTAAATGTTGTGTAAAAGGCCTTTGTAGTGTGCGAAAGTGCTTCCATGAGTTATGTACATCCCCATTAGGTGTTTAAAGGTGTAATAAAGCTAATATGAAGTCCAGGGACTAAATTTGGCAAATGTGAAAGTTGAAAAACGGGATTAGGTTAAGATTAACCTAATCTGGGATCATTTGGCAGCAATTAACATAATTAATAACATATACACAGCCTCTTCAATTCCTTAACCAATTTTTACGATATGAATGTTATGATGAACGGTGGTTAATGATATGTTATGATGAACGGTGGTTAATGATATGTTTACGATATGATATGTTATGATGAACGGTGGTTAATGATATGTTATGATGAACGGTGGTTAATGATATGTTTACGATATGATATGTTATGATGAACGGTGGTTAATGATATGTTTACGATATGATATGTTATGATGAACGGTGGTTAATGATATGTTTACGATATGATATGTTATGATGAACGGTGGTTAATGATATGTTATGATGAACGGTGGTTAATGATATGTTTACGATATGATATGTTATGATGAACGGTGGTTAATGATATGTTTACGATATGATATGTTATGATGAACGGTGGTTAATGATATGTTTACGATATGATATGTTATGATGAACGGTGGTTAATGATATGTTATGATGAACGGTGGTTAATGATATGTTTACGATATGATATGTTATGATGAACGGTGGTTAATGATATGTTATGATGAACGGTGGTTAATGATATGTTTACGATATGATATGTTATGATGAACGGTGGTTAATGATATGTTTACGATATGATATGTTATGATGAACGGTGGTTAATGATATGTTTACGATATGATATGTTATGATGAACGGTGGTTAATGATATGTTTACGATATGATATGTTATGATGAACGGTGGTTAATGATATGTTTACGATATGATATGTTATGATGAACGGTGGTTAATGATATGTTATGATGAACGGTGGTTAATGATATGTTATGATGAACGGTGGTTAATGATATGTTTACGATATGATATGTTATGATGAACGGTGGTTAATGATATGTTTACGATATGATATGTTATGATGAACGGTGGTTAATGATATGTTAAGATGAACGGTGGTTAATGATATGTTATGATGAACGGTGGTTAATGATATGTTTACGATATGATATGTTATGATGAACGGTGGTTAATGATATGTTTACGATATGATATGTTATGATGAACGGTGGTTAATGATATGTTTACGATATGATATGTTATGATGAACGGTGGTTAATGATATGTTATGATGAACGGTGGTTAATGATATGTTTACGATATGATATGTTATGATGAACGGTGGTTAATGATATGTTTACGATATGATATGTTATGATGAACGGTGGTTAATGATATGTTTACGATATGATATGTTATGATGAACGGTGGTTAATGATATGTTTACGATATGATATGTTATGATGAACGGTGGTTAATGATATGTTTACGATATGATATGTTATGATGAACGGTGGTTAATGATATGTTTACGATATGATATGTTATGATGAACGGTGGTTAATGATATGTTTACGATATGATATGTTATGATGAACGGTGGTTAATGATATGTTTACGATATGATATGTTATGATGAACGGTGGTTAATGATATGTTTACGATATGATATGTTATGATGAACGGTGGTTAATGATATGTTTACGATATGATATGTTATGATGAACGGTGGTTAATGATATGTTTACGATATGATATGTTATGATGAACGGTGGTTAATGATATGTTTACGATATGATATGTTATGATGAACGGTGGTTAATGATATGTTTACGATATGATATGTTATGATGAACGGTGGTTAATGATATGTTTACGATATGATATGTTATGATGAACGGTGGTTAATGATATGTTTACGATATGATATGTTATGATGAACGGTGGTTAATGATATGTTTACGATATGATATGTTATGATGAACGGTGGTTAATGATATGTTTACGATATGATATGTTATGATGAACGGTGGTTAATGATATGTTTACGATATGATATGTTATGATGAACGGTGGTTAATGATATGTTTACGATATGATATGTTATGATGAACGGTGGTTAATGATATGTTTACGATATGATATGTTATGATGAACGGTGGTTAATGATATGTTTACGATATGATATGTTATGATGAACGGTGGTTAATGATATGTTTACGATATGATATGTTATGATGAACGGTGGTTAATGATATGTTTACGATATGATATGTTATGATGAACGGTGGTTAATGATATGTTTACGATATGATATGTTATGATGAACGGTGGTTAATGATATGTTTACGATATGATATGTTATGATGAACGGTGGTTAATGATATGTTTACGATATGATATGTTATGATGAACGGTGGTTAATGATATGTTTACGATATGATATGTTATGATGAACGGTGGTTAATGATATGTTTACGATATGATATGTTATGATGAACGGTGGTTAATGATATGTTTACGATATGATATGTTATGATGAACGGTGGTTAATGATATGTTTACGATATGATATGTTATGATGAACGGTGGTTAATGATATGTTTACGATATGATATGTTATGATGAACGGTGGTTAATGATATGTTTACGATATGATATGTTATGATGAACGGTGGTTAATGATATGTTTACGATATGATATGTTATGATGAACGGTGGTTAATGATATGTTTACGATATGATATGTTATGATGAACGGTGGTTAATGATATGTTTACGATATGATATGTTATGATGAACGGTGGTTAATGATATGTTTACGATATGATATGTTATGATGAACGGTGGTTAATGATATGTTTACGATATGATATGTTATGATGAACGGTGGTTAATGATATGTTTACGATATGATATGTTATGATGAACGGTGGTTAATGATATGTTTACGATATGATATGTTATGATGAACGGTGGTTAATGATATGTTTACGATATGATATGTTATGATGAACGGTGGTTAATGATATGTTTACGATATGATATGTTATGATGAACGGTGGTTAATGATATGTTTACGATATGATATGTTATGATGAACGGTGGTTAATGATATGTTTACGATATGATATGTTATGATGAACGGTGGTTAATGATATGTTTACGATATGATATGTTATGATGAACGGTGGTTAATGATATGTTTACGATATGATATGTTATGATGAACGGTGGTTAATGATATGTTTACGATATGATATGTTATGATGAACGGTGGTTAATGATATGTTTACGATATGATATGTTATGATGAACGGTGGTTAATGATATGTTTACGATATGATATGTTATGATGAACGGTGGTTAATGATATGTTTACGATATGATATGTTATGATGAACGGTGGTTAATGATATGTTTACGATATGATATGTTATGATGAACGGTGGTTAATGATATGTTTACGATATGATATGTTATGATGAACGGTGGTTAATGATATGTTTACGATATGATATGTTATGATGAACGGTGGTTAATGATATGTTTACGATATGATATGTTATGATGAACGGTGGTTAATGATATGTTTACGATATGATATGTTATGATGAACGGTGGTTAATGATATGTTTACGATATGATATGTTATGATGAACGGTGGTTAATGATATGTTTACGATATGATATGTTATGATGAACGGTGGTTAATGATATGTTTACGATATGATATGTTATGATGAACGGTGGTTAATGATATGTTTACGATATGATATGTTATGATGAACGGTGGTTAATGATATGTTTACGATATGATATGTTATGATGAACGGTGGTTAATGATATGTTTACGATATGATATGTTATGATGAACGGTGGTTAATGATATGTTTACGATATGATATGTTATGATTGCTTTATGTTGGGCAATCTTATGGATTTCTTTTATTACTGATTTGATGCTATTAGTAACACCACTTATGTTTTCTCAACTGTTTTCCTTAGTTGAGTATTTTCCTAAATCGTTTCCGCATGATTTAACGCCGTTAGGCAAAATTTTTGGAAATCCATATTTTTACGAAACGGGTGTTACAAGTTGGTATCAGAGAAGTAGTTTAAGTGAACCAAGGCCTATTGACCATAGGATTTGGACTTAAACTTAAGATGCGCATGCTAGGTATTCGTAGGATGCCTTAGCTAGTGATGACATGAGATGTAGGATGGGTTGGGATGAGTGCGAGTATGATAAGGCTTATGAGATGTTTATGTTACGATGATATGATTTAGCCTTATCCCAACGAACTTTTGTTTTATTTCGCGCTTATCGACTCCACCATTTTATTGAAGGAAAATGGTTAACACTCGCAACCGCAACATCCAACGTGACGGAGCAACTGCCAGCGTTACTCCACCTGTCCATCCAGGTGCAGTTGCTACTAATGCTGCTGCTACTGCTACTGCAGCTAACGTGAATGGAAATCGAGGAAACCCCCAGCAAGTAAATCAGCCAAGCCCATTAGGTCCTATGCCTCCGCCTCCCGGCAATCCACCTAGAGTTAACGAAGCAGTGGTGGAGCAAATCCCTAATGCAGCTGAACTGTACAATCTTGTGCTGACTCTCCAAGCCCAGTTAGCACAGACTCAAGAGCAACTGAACAACGCTCTTGCTGAGAATGCTGAAGGAACTGATGGCAACTACTCAGTGCCATCTCACCACATTGAGCCACCAGTGGATAATGTTGTCGTTCCCCCTGTTAATGTTGATGTGGCTCCTCCTAATGTAGTTCAAGCTCCTCGATTTAAGTTCGAAAGTTTCCAGAAGTGTGGAGCTCAGAAATTCAATGGAACACTTAACGCAGTAGGCTGTATGGAATGGCTTGATGATACTGAGATGGTCTTTGAAGCTTGTGACTGTCCAGAGGATAAAAAGGTGTTGTGTGCGAGTAGAATGTTGAAAGAAGGTGCTCGAGATTGGTGGAAGAGCATTACTATTTCGATGACTCCAGATATGGTGTCTGCTATCACATGGGTTACCTCCAAGTTATCGAGGTATTTGTAGGCAGCATAAGACCCTAACGGAAGCAATCAAGGAATCCAAAAAGCTTGATGATGATTTTGCTGCGGATAAGAAAGTTGAAAAGAAAGAAGATGAGAAGAAGTCTGGCAATAAACGGAGGTTTGGTGGGTCAAATCGTTTTGGTAAGAAATTTAAGGGATCTTCATCGTCCTCTGACAAGGGAAGGGCAGACAAGGATGGAAAATGGTGCCCTGGCTGCAAATCTATCCATTCTGGTCAGTGTTCTACAAAGACCCGCAGGTGCAATAAGTGTGGAACTCAGGGTCATACCATTGATCAATGCACTGACAAGGCTAGATGTTATAAATGTGGAGACACCAAGCACCGTATTGCAGACTGCCCGCAGATGAAGAAAGATGAGGGAAAGAAGGCAGGAGCTTCCCAGGCCAAAGCCCGTGCTTTTCAGATGACGGCTGAGGAGGCAAAAGACGACGATCAGGTAGTTACTGCTACCCTTATTGTTAACTCCAAACCTGCTAATGTGTTATTTGATTCTGGTGCGAACAAATCTTTTGTGTCTACTCTGTTTGCTCCTAAGTTAGACATGACTACTAGTTCTTTACGGTGCCCTGAAGGCTGAAGTGGGAAAAATTAATGATTATGCTCGTTCCTTTATGGAAAAGATGAAATTTGTGGGTCATCTATTCAGAACTGATGCAGATCAAGTCGCCTGCTATGTCGATGGTTTACCTCCAAGTTATCGAGGTATTTGTAGGCAGCATAAGACCCTAACGGAAGCAATCAAGGAATCCAAAAAGCTTGATGATGATTTTGCTGCGGATAAGAAAGTTGAAAAGAAAGAAGATGAGAAGAAGTCTGGCAATAAACGGAGGTTTGGTGGGTCAAATCGTTTTGGTAAGAAATTTAAGGGATCTTCATCGTCCTCTGACAAGGGAAGGGCAGACAAGGATGGAAAATGGTGCCCTGGCTGCAAATCTATCCATTCTGGTCAGTGTTCTACAAAGACCCGCAGGTGCAATAAGTGTGGAACTCAGGGTCATACCATTGATCAATGCACTGACAAGGCTAGATGTTATAAATGTGGAGACACCAAGCACCGTATTGCAGACTGCCCGCAGATGAAGAAAGATGAGGGAAAGAAGGCAGGAGCTTCCCAGGCCAAAGCCCGTGCTTTTCAGATGACGGCTGAGGAGGCAAAAGACGACGATCAGGTAGTTACTGCTACCCTTATTGTTAACTCCAAACCTGCTAATGTGTTATTTGATTCTGGTGCGAACAAATCTTTTGTGTCTACTCTGTTTGCTCCTAAGTTAGACATGACTACTAGTTCTTTACGGTGCCCTATAGAAGTAGAAGTGGCTAATGGTGCGACGTCTATTATTCGGGAAGGTTATTCTGATTGTCCGATAGAAATAGAGGGTCGTTCATTTACGGCAAACTAAGTCACATTTTCTAGCTTATGTAATTGATTCTCGTATCGCGAAGCCTACAGTCTCTGATGTCGAAGTTGTTTCCGAGTTTCCTGATGTTTTCCCTGAAGATCTTCCAGGTCTTCCTCCTGATCGTGAGGTTGAATTTTCTATCGACCTTATTCCTGGTGCTACTCCTGTAGCCAAAGCTCCGTATCGATTAGCTCCGACAGAGATGAAGGAGTTAATGACGCAAATTCAGGAACTTTTAGATAAAGGTTTCATTCGTCCGAGTTCCTCTCCATGGGGTGCTCCTATCCTTTTCGTAAAGAAGAAAGACGGATCCATGCGCATGTGTATCGATTATCGCGAGCTGAATAAAAGAACGGTGAAGAATAAATATCCACTCCCTCGTATTGATGATTTATTCGATCAACTTCAAGGTGCTTCTTATTTTTCAAAGATTGACTTACGGTCTGGCTATCATCAATTGAAGGTTGAAGAAGAAAGTGTAGCCAAAACAGCGTTCCGAACTCGTTATGGTCATTATGAGTTCCTTGTCATGCCATTCGGTTTGACAAATGCTCCAGCGAAGTTTATGGATTTGATGAACCGTGTCTGTCGACCGTTTTTGGATCATTTCGTTATTGTTTTTATCGACGACATTCTTGTGTATTCAAAGTCGGAAGAGGAACATAGAGAGCATTTGAGAGCTGTCCTTCAAGTCCTCAGAGAGAAAAAGCTATATGCTAAATTCTCCAAGTGCGAGTTCTGGCTAAAGGAAGTTCATTTCCTCGGCCATGTCGTCTCCTCTGATGGTATAAAAGTAGATCCTTCGAAGATAGAAGCAGTGTCGAAGTGGGAGCAGCCTAAGTCTCCTACTGAAATTAAGAGTTTTCTCGGTTTGGCTGGCTATTATCGACGTTTTATTCAGGATTTCTCGCGCATTGCCAAGCCAATGACTGAATTAACGAAGAAAGGTGTGAAGTTTGTGTGGACCGATGCTCAAGAGAAAGCCTTCACAACGTTGAAAAAGAAGTTGTGTGAAGCTCCAGTCTTAGCTTTACCCGAAGGAACAGATGATTTAGTGGTTTATAGTGACGCATCCATCACGGGGTTAGGGTGTGTACTAATGCAACGAGACAAAGTTATCGCTTACGCCTCTCGACAGCTGAAGCCTCATGAGCGGAACTATCCTACTCATGACCTTGAGCTGGCTGCGGTTGTTTTTGCTCTGAAGTTGTGGCGACATTATCTGTATGGTACAAAGTGTACCCTTTATACGGATCATAAGAGCTTACAGTACGTGTTTACTCAGAAGGACATGAATGTTAGACAACGGCGGTGGATGGAGTTATTAAAGGATTACGATTGTGAAATTAAATATCACCCAGGCAAAGCTAATGTGGTTGCTGATGCCTTAAGCCGCAAAGGATATGCGAAGAGTAGATTATGTGCGATGATTACAAAGATTGAGTCGAATTTACTGGAACCTATTCGATTAGCTCAAATCGAAGCGTTAAAGGATGATAATGTGAAAGCGGAGTCTATTGGGAAAAAGAAGAAGAACAGACTCCAAATGGAAGAAAATAGTCGTGGCCTTCGAACCTACAAAGGTAGAATATGGGTTCCTCTCTATGGAGGCAATCGTGAGTTAGTAATGGATGAAGCTCACAAAACTAAGTATTCTGTACACCCTGGTGCCACAAAGATGCATGCAGATTTGAAGCCTATTTATTGGTGGCCCAGTATTAAGAACGATGTGATGATGTATGTGCAGAAATGTTTGACGTGTGCGAAGGTGAAAGCTGAACATCAAAAGCCTTACGGGAAATTTCAGCAACTTGAGATCCCTGAGTGGAAATGGGATCACATTACGATGGATTTTGTGACCAAACTTCCGAGGACGCCTCGTGGTCACGATATGATATGGGTTATTGTCGATCGATTAACGAAGAGTGCTCACTTTCTCCCAGTTCGTGAGACTGCTCCTATGGAGAACTTCGCTACGTTGTATATTGATGAAGTGGTTACTAAACATGGTGTTCCGATATCGATTGTGTCAGATCGTGATGCTCGATTCGTTTCCAACTTTTGGAAGAGTTTTCAACGGGAAGTTGGTACGCAAGTTCGTCTGAGCACAGCCTACCATCCGCAAACCGATGGGCAAAGTGAAAGGACTATTCAAACGCTCGAAGATATGCTCAGAGCTTGTGTAATGGATTATGGTGGTTCGTGGGATAAACACCTACCTCTTATTGAGTTTGCGTATAACAATAGTTATCATGCGAGCATTGGAATGCCACCTTATGAGATGTTATATGGTAGAAAGTGTCGGACTCCTAGTTGTTGGTTGAAGTCCAGGGACTAAATTTGGCAAATGTGAAAGTTGAAAAACGGGATTAGGTTAAGATTAACCTAATCTGGGATCATTTGGCAGCAATTAACATAATTAATAACATATACACAGCCTCTTCAATTCCTTAACCAATTTCTAAAGCAATTATTCAAGGTTTTTGTAATTGGATTGGATCGGTCATTGTATTATCAGGTAACTTATGATTCATCGATGTATTTACAGATTTAAAGGTCCTAAATTGAGGTTTCAAATCTGATTTTAAAAGGGTTTTTGGTTAATTAAGGTTTATATTGGTGTTTAACGGGTGTATAGACGATCTTGATGATCAAAAGATGTTAATGTGAAAGCGGAGTCTATTGGGAAAAAGAAGAAGAACAGACTCCAAATGGAAGAAAATAGTCGTGGCCTTCGAACCTACAAAGGTAGAATATGGGTTCCTCTCTATGGAGGCAATCGTGAGTTAGTAATGGATGAAGCTCACAAAACTAAGTATTCTGTACACCCTGGTGCCACAAAGATGCATGCAGATTTGAAGCCTATTTATTGGTGGCCCAGTATTAAGAACGATGTGATGATGTATGTGCAGAAATGTTTGACGTGTGCTAAAGTGAAAGCGGAGTCTATTGGGAAAAAGAAGAAGAACAGACTCCAAATGGAAGAAAATAGTCGTGGCCTTCGAACCTACAAAGGTAGAATATGGGTTCCTCTCTATGGAGGCAATCGTGAGTTAGTAATGGATGAAGCTCACAAAACTAAGTATTCTGTACACCCTGGTGCCACAAAGATGCATGCAGATTTGAAGCCTATTTATTGGTGGCCCAGTATTAAGAACGATGTGATGATGTATGTGCAGAAATGTTTGACGTGTGCTAAAGTGAAAGCGGAGTCTATTGGGAAAAAGAAGAAGAACAGACTCCAAATGGAAGAAAATAGTCGTGGCCTTCGAACCTACAAAGGTAGAATATGGGTTCCTCTCTATGGAGGCAATCGTGAGTTAGTAATGGATGAAGCTCACAAAACTAAGTATTCTGTACACCCTGGTGCCACAAAGATGCATGCAGATTTGAAGCCTATTTATTGGTGGCCCAGTATTAAGAACGATGTGATGATGTATGTGCAGAAATGTTTGACGTGTGCTAAAGTGAAAGCGGAGTCTATTGGGAAAAAGAAGAAGAACAGACTCCAAATGGAAGAAAATAGTCGTGGCCTTCGAACCTACAAAGGTAGAATATGGGTTCCTCTCTATGGAGGCAATCGTGAGTTAGTAATGGATGAAGCTCACAAAACTAAGTATTCTGTACACCCTGGTGCCACAAAGATGCATGCAGATTTGAAGCCTATTTATTGGTGGCCCAGTATTAAGAACGATGTGATGATGTATGTGCAGAAATGTTTGACGTGTGCTAAAGTGAAAGCGGAGTCTATTGGGAAAAAGAAGAAGAACAGACTCCAAATGGAAGAAAATAGTCGTGGCCTTCGAACCTACAAAGGTAGAATATGGGTTCCTCTCTATGGAGGCAATCGTGAGTTAGTAATGGATGAAGCTCACAAAACTAAGTATTCTGTACACCCTGGTGCCACAAAGATGCATGCAGATTTGAAGCCTATTTATTGGTGGCCCAGTATTAAGAACGATGTGATGATGTATGTGCAGAAATGTTTGACGTGTGCGAAGGTGAAAGCTGAACATCAAAAGCCTTACGGGAAATTTCAGCAACTTGAGATCCCTGAGTGGAAATGGGATCACATTACGATGGATTTTGTGACCAAACTTCCGAGGACGCCTCGTGGTCACGATATGATATGGGTTATTGTCGATCGATTTCTGGAAAAATGAAGAACATGGTCGTTTTTGGAATTCTGGACGAAGTTGGGTTTAAATTCGTTTCTGATGCTAAATTCGTTTCCTGGAATGTTAAGTTCGTTTGAGCCATCTTCGTAAAGCATAAATTCGTTTTCTGGAAAACTATCTTCGTTTGACAAAACGAAGATCATCTTCGTTTGAATCTAAAAAACGAAGGCTAAGTTCGTTGGATGCTTAAATTCGTTTTCTAAAGTCGTTTTAAGCTAAATTCGTTCGATTCAAAACCTAAGTTCGTTTTCAAGTCAATTAAGGTCCCAAATGACTTATATTTCATATGTTAATGTACGATAGGTGTCGGGGATTACTATTAAGCACTGTTAGCTTTTGATTGCGCGCATACACTACTACGAGGTAAGATACACTACTTTTGTCACGCTGAGGGTGCATTACGGTGGTAATAGGTACATCGTGCCTTACGGTGGTAATAGGTACATCGTGCCTTACGGTGGTAATAGGTACATCGTGCCTTACGGTGGTAATAGGTACATCGTGCCTTACGGTGGTAATAGGTACATCGTGCCTTACGGTGGTAATAGGTACATCGTGCCTTACGGTGGTAATAGGTACATCGTGCCTTACGGTGGTAATAGGTACATCGTGCCTTACGGTGGTAATAGGTACATCGTGCCTTACGGTGGTAATAGGTACATCGTGCCTTACGGTGGTAATAGGTACATCGTGCCTTACGGTGGTAATAGGTACATCGTGCCTTACGGTGGTAATAGGTACATCGTGCCTTACGGTGGTAATAGGTACATCGTGCCTTACGGTGGTAATAGGTACATCGTGCCTTACGGTGGTAATAGGTACATCGTGCCTTACGGTGGTAATAGGTACATCGTGCCTTACGGTGGTAATAGGTACATCGTGCCTTACGGTGGTAATAGGTACATCGTGCCTTACGGTGGTAATAGGTACATCGTGCCTTACGGTGGTAATAGGTACATCGTGCCTTACGGTGGTAATAGGTACATCGTGCCTTACGGTGGTAATAGGTACATCGTGCCTTACGGTGGTAATAGGTACATCGTGCCTTACGGTGGTAATAGGTACATCGTGCCTTACGGTGGTAATAGGTACATCGTGCCTTACGGTGGTAATAGGTACATCGTGCCTTACGGTGGTAATAGGTACATCGTGCCTTACGGTGGTAATAGGTACATCGTGCCTTACGGTGGTAATAGGTACATCGTGCCTTACGGTGGTAATAGGTACATCGTGCCTTACGGTGGTAATAGGTACATCGTGCCTTACGGTGGTAATAGGTACATCGTGCCTTACGGTGGTAATAGGTACATCGTGCCTTACGGTGGTAATAGGTACATCGTGCCTTACGGTGGTAATAGGTACATCGTGCCTTACGGTGGTAATAGGTACATCGTGCCTTACGGTGGTAATAGGTACATCGTGCCTTACGGTGGTAATAGGTACATCGTGCCTTACGGTGGTAATAGGTACATCGTGCCTTACGGTGGTAATAGGTACATCGTGCCTTACGGTGGTAATAGGTACATCGTGCCTTACGGTGGTAATAGGTACATCGTGCCTTACGGTGGTAATAGGTACATCGTGCCTTACGGTGGTAATAGGTACATCGTGCCTTACGGTGGTAATAGGTACATCGTGCCTTACGGTGGTAATAGGTACATCGTGCCTTACGGTGGTAATAGGTACATCGTGCCTTACGGTGGTAATAGGTACATCGTGCCTTACGGTGGTAATAGGTACATCGTGCCTTACGGTGGTAATAGGTACATCGTGCCTTACGGTGGTAATAGGTACATCGTGCCTTACGGTGGTAATAGGTACATCGTGCCTTACGGTGGTAATAGGTACATCGTGCCTTACGGTGGTAATAGGTACATCGTGCCTTACGGTGGTAATAGGTACATCGTGCCTTACGGTGGTAATAGGTACATCGTGCCTTACGGTGGTAATAGGTACATCGTGCCTTACGGTGGTAATAGGTACATCGTGCCTTACGGTGGTAATAGGTACATCGTGCCTTACGGTGGTAATAGGTACATCGTGCCTTACGGTGGTAATAGGTACATCGTGCCTTACGGTGGTAATAGGTACATCGTGCCTTACGGTGGTAATAGGTACATCGTGCCTTACGGTGGTAATAGGTACATCGTGCCTTACGGTGGTAATAGGTACATCGTGCCTTACGGTGGTAATAGGTACATCGTGCCTTACGGTGGTAATAGGTACATCGTGCCTTACGGTGGTAATAGGTACATCGTGCCTTACGGTGGTAATAGGTACATCGTGCCTTACGGTGGTAATAGGTACATCGTGCCTTACGGTGGTAATAGGTACATCGTGCCTTACGGTGGTAATAGGTACATCGTGCCTTACGGTGGTAATAGGTACATCGTGCCTTACGGTGGTAATAGGTACATCGTGCCTTACGGTGGTAATAGGTACATCGTGCCTTACGGTGGTAATAGGTACATCGTGCCTTACGGTGGTAATAGGTACATCGTGCCTTACGGTGGTAATAGGTACATCGTGCCTTACGGTGGTAATAGGTACATCGTGCCTTACGGTGGTAATAGGTACATCGTGCCTTACGGTGGTAATAGGTACATCGTGCCTTACGGTGGTAATAGGTACATCGTGCCTTACGGTGGTAATAGGTACATCGTGCCTTACGGTGGTAATAGGTACATCGTGCCTTACGGTGGTAATAGGTACATCGTGCCTTACGGTGGTAATAGGTACATCGTGCCTTACGGTGGTAATAGGTACATCGTGCCTTACGGTGGTAATAGGTACATCGTGCCTTACGGTGGTAATAGGTACATCGTGCCTTACGGTGGTAATAGGTACATCGTGCCTTACGGTGGTAATAGGTACATCGTGCCTTACGGTGGTAATAGGTACATCGTGCCTTACGGTGGTAATAGGTACATCGTGCCTTACGGTGGTAATAGGTACATCGTGCCTTACGGTGGTAATAGGTACATCGTGCCTTACGGTGGTAATAGGTACATCGTGCCTTACGGTGGTAATAGGTACATCGTGCCTTACGGTGGTAATAGGTACATCGTGCCTTACGGTGGTAATAGGTACATCGTGCCTTACGGTGGTAATAGGTACATCGTGCCTTACGGTGGTAATAGGTACATCGTGCCTTACGGTGGTAATAGGTACATCGTGCCTTACGGTGGTAATAGGTACATCGTGCCTTACGGTGGTAATAGGTACATCGTGCCTTACGGTGGTAATAGGTACATCGTGCCTTACGGTGGTAATAGGTACATCGTGCCTTACGGTGGTAATAGGTACATCGTGCCTTACGGTGGTAATAGGTACATCGTGCCTTACGGTGGTAATAGGTACATCGTGCCTTACGGTGGTAATAGGTACATCGTGCCTTACGGTGGTAATAGGTACATCGTGCCTTACGGTGGTAATAGGTACATCGTGCCTTACGGTGGTTATAGGTATGTTAAAATGGTTGCTCGGGTGGTTCCTTGCAACAAGTCATATGTGGCGAGTAGTTTCGGGTGGCCTGATGACCCACCTAATGTCATGAACATAACGTGCTACTCATGGATCGACATTGTCTTTCCTTAATGGTAACTTCGGTTACAACTTAACGGTGACCTAGTCACAACTTAATGAGATGAGATGACGAAATTGATTAGGCACGCTTAGGGTCGTAAGCTATCTTCGTTGCTTATGTTCGTAAGCTATCTTCGTTGCTTATGTTCGTAAGCTATCTTCGTTGCTTATGTTCGTAAGCTATCTTCGTTGATTATTTTCGTAAGCTATCTTCGTTGCTTATGTTCGTAAGCTATCTTCGTTGATTATTTTCGTAAGCTATCTTCGTTGCTTATGTTCGTAAGCTATCTTCGTTGATTATTTTCGTAAGCTATCTTCGTTGCTTATGTTCGTAAGCTATCTTCGTTGATTATTTTCGTAAGCTATCTTCGTTGCTTATGTTCGTAAGCTATCTTCGTTGATTATTTTCGTAAGCTATCTTCGTTGCTTATGTTCGTAAGCTATCTTCGTTGATTATTTTCGTAAGCTATCTTCGTTGCTTATGTTCGTAAGCTATCTTCGTTGATTATTTTCGTAAGCTATCTTCGTTGCTTATGTTCGTAAGCTATCTTCGTTGATTATTTTCGTAAGCTATCTTCGTTGCTTATGTTCGTAAGCTATCTTCGTTGCTTATGTTCGTAAGCTATCTTCGTTGCTTATGTTCGTAAGCTATCTTCGTTGCTTATGTTCGTAAGCTATCTTCGTTGCTTATGTTCGTAAGCTATCTTCGTTGCTTATGTTCGTAAGCTATCTTCGTTGCTTATGTTCGTAAGCTATCTTCGTTGCTTATGTTCGTAAGCTATCTTCGTTGCTTATGTTCGTAAGCTATCTTCGTTGCTTATGTTCGTAAGCTATCTTCGTTGCTTATGTTCGTAAGCTATCTTCGTTGCTTATGTTCGTAAGCTATCTTCGTTGCTTATGTTCGTAAGCTATCTTCGTTGCTTATGTTCGTAAGCTATCTTCGTTGCTTATGTTCGTAAGCTATCTTCGTTGCTTATGTTCGTAAGCTATCTTCGTTGCTTATGTTCGTAAGCTATCTTCGTTGCTTATGTTCGTAAGCTATCTTCGTTGCTTATGTTCGTAAGCTATCTTCGTTGCTTATGTTCGTAAGCTATCTTCGTTGCTTATGTTCGTAAGCTATCTTCGTTGCTTATGTTCGTAAGCTATCTTCGTTGCTTATGTTCGTAAGCTATCTTCGTTGCTTATGTTCGTAAGC
Organism: Erigeron breviscapus; assembly: GCA_034093135.1. Lineage (NCBI taxonomy): Eukaryota > Viridiplantae > Streptophyta > Magnoliopsida > Asterales > Asteraceae > Erigeron > Erigeron breviscapus. Next base: position 23,794,923 of record CM067173.1, on the reverse strand, counting down.
TATCTTCGTTGCTTATGTTCGTAAGCTATCTTCGTTGCTTATGTTCGTAAGCTATCTTCGTTGCTTATGTTCGTAAGCTATCTTCGTTGCTTATGTTCGTAAGCTATCTTCGTTGCTTATGTTCGTAAGCTATCTTCGTTGCTTATGTTCGTAAGCTATCTTCGTTGCTTATGTTCGTAAGCTATCTTCGTTGCTTATGTTCGTAAGCTATCTTCGTTGCTTATGTTCGTAAGCTATCTTCGTTGCTTATGTTCGTAAGCTATCTTCGTTGCTTATGTTCGTAAGCTATCTTCGTTGCTTATGTTCGTAAGCTATCTTCGTTGCTTATGTTCGTAAGCTATCTTCGTTGCTTATGTTCGTAAGCTATCTTCGTTGCTTATGTTCGTAAGCTATCTTCGTTGCTTATGTTCGTAAGCTATCTTCGTTGCTTATGTTCGTAAGCTATCTTCGTTGCTTATGTTCGTAAGCTATCTTCGTTGCTTATGTTCGTAAGCTATCTTCGTTGCTTATGTTCGTAAGCTATCTTCGTTGCTTATGTTCGTAAGCTATCTTCGTTGCTTATGTTCGTAAGCTATCTTCGTTGCTTATGTTCGTAAGCTATCTTCGTTGCTTATGTTCGTAAGCTATCTTCGTTGCTTATGTTCGTAAGCTATCTTCGTTGCTTATGTTCGTAAGCTATCTTCGTTGCTTATGTTCGTAAGCTATCTTCGTTGCTTATGTTCGTAAGCTATCTTCGTTGCTTATGTTCGTAAGCTATCTTCGTTGCTTATGTTCGTAAGCTATCTTCGTTGCTTATGTTCGTAAGCTATCTTCGTTGCTTATGTTCGTAAGCTATCTTCGTTGCTTATGTTCGTAAGCTATCTTCGTTGCTTATGTTCGTAAGCTATCTTCGTTGCTTATGTTCGTAAGCTATCTTCGTTGCTTATGTTCGTAAGCTATCTTCGTTGCTTATGTTCGTAAGCTATCTTCGTTGCTTATGTTCGTAAGCTATCTTCGTTGCTTATGTTCGTAAGCTATCTTCGTTGCTTATGTTCGTAAGCTATCTTCGTTGCTTATGTTCGTAAGCTATCTTCGTTGCTTATGTTCGTAAGCTATCTTCGTAAGTTACTTACGAAGATAGTTAACTACTTACGAAGTTAATTACTACTTACGAAGTTAATTACTACTTACGAAGTTAATTACTACTTACGAAGTTAATTACTACTTACGAAGTTAATCCTTATTACGAACTTAACTATCTTCGTACCGTGCTTATTTTTCATGGATTACTGATTAACTTAGTTGATTATCAAGTTCGTGCTTATGTTTTACCTTAAAGTTTAAATGGAAAAAAATGACCCTTATTTTCGGAAAATAATTTTTTCTGAGGCGTTTTTACCCCAGCCAGGGGCTCTGCCCCTTGGACCCCGCTTTCCAGGGGCGCTGCCCCCGGACCCCCGTAATGTGTGGGGGCTTCGCACTAATGTACATGGTTTCATCATTTGCGCCCAAAGGTCAAATGTGATTCTCATGTTGCGCTCTTTTCTCTTTTGCATAATTAACACTTAGCATATTAATTCTGCCCAAAGGTGATTTAATATGTTTTGTGTAGCAAAGGGATTCTTTTCATGCCTAATACACGATTCTTAATTTTGTGCCCAAAGATCAAAAGATAAGCGTTGTGTTGCATGACCCTAATGCTCATGTGTACTTAGATATTAGTTATTTCTGCCCAAAGGTGATGTAACATCTAAGTAGAGCCTTACTTTAGCTTATTGTTTTGGTGTTTACAATAGGCTTACTTATCACTAGCTTCATTAGTATAATGGTCTTAGTCTCATTACCTTTTGAAATCTAATTATGTTGCTATAAGGAACATTATTATTAGCCCTTAGTTAGTTTTAGGCATTACTTTAGTTCCCTTACTTTTATAGACATTACTTAGTTTGCCTTATATAGCTAATCATGTCACTATAATTTCATTACTATTAAGCCTACTTATTTTAGGCACTACTATTATAATCTTCTATTGCTTGTATCATAAATTAATATCCTCCTTATTTCCACTGAAGTACCTAACTTAGGCATTGAGCCACTTACTGATGCAAACTTTGCTTTATGAAAGGATTAATTACCTCTAATTCTGTAGAATGAAGAAAGAAGGAAGGGAGCTAAGGGGCAGAAAACATATTACGCGATAGAAGAGAGGGTCCGAAATCACAACAAAGAGTTGCCAGGAAAGTCAGGAAGTGACGAGCGGCGGAGAAAGAAAGCAGAAATAGAGGAAAAAAAAGGATTAAGATAAAAATGAAGGGGGTGTTCGTAAGCTATCTTCGTTGCTTATGTTCGTAAGCTATCTTCGTTGCTTATGTTCGTAAGCTATCTTCGTTGCTTATGTTCGTAAGCTATCTTCGTTGCTTATGTTCGTAAGCTATCTTCGTTGCTTATGTTCGTAAGCTATCTTCGTTGCTTATGTTCGTAAGCTATCTTCGTTGCTTATGTTCGTAAGCTATCTTCGTTGCTTATGTTCGTAAGCTATCTTCGTTGCTTATGTTCGTAAGCTATCTTCGTTGCTTATGTTCGTAAGCTATCTTCGTTGCTTATGTTCGTAAGCTATCTTCGTTGCTTATGTTCGTAAGCTATCTTCGTTGCTTATGTTCGTAAGCTATCTTCGTTGCTTATGTTCGTAAGCTATCTTCGTTGCTTATGTTCGTAAGCTATCTTCGTTGCTTATGTTCGTAAGCTATCTTCGTTGCTTATGTTCGTAAGCTATCTTCGTTGCTTATGTTCGTAAGCTATCTTCGTTGCTTATGTTCGTAAGCTATCTTCGTTGCTTATGTTCGTAAGCTATCTTCGTTGCTTATGTTCGTAAGCTATCTTCGTTGCTTATGTTCGTAAGCTATCTTCGTTGCTTATGTTCGTAAGCTATCTTCGTTGCTTATGTTCGTAAGCTATCTTCGTTGCTTATGTTCGTAAGCTATCTTCGTTGCTTATGTTCGTAAGCTATCTTCGTTGCTTATGTTCGTAAGCTATCTTCGTTGCTTATGTTCGTAAGCTATCTTCGTTGCTTATGTTCGTAAGCTATCTTCGTTGCTTATGTTCGTAAGCTATCTTCGTTGCTTATGTTCGTAAGCTATCTTCGTTGCTTATGTTCGTAAGCTATCTTCGTTGCTTATGTTCGTAAGCTATCTTCGTTGCTTATGTTCGTAAGCTATCTTCGTTGCTTATGTTCGTAAGCTATCTTCGTTGCTTATGTTCGTAAGCTATCTTCGTTGCTTATGTTCGTAAGCTATCTTCGTTGCTTATGTTCGTAAGCTATCTTCGTTGCTTATGTTCGTAAGCTATCTTCGTTGCTTATGTTCGTAAGCTATCTTCGTTGCTTATGTTCGTAAGCTATCTTCGTTGCTTATGTTCGTAAGCTATCTTCGTTGCTTATGTTCGTAAGCTATCTTCGTTGCTTATGTTCGTAAGCTATCTTCGTTGCTTATGTTCGTAAGCTATCTTCGTTGCTTATGTTCGTAAGCTATCTTCGTTGCTTATGTTCGTAAGCTATCTTCGTTGCTTATGTTCGTAAGCTATCTTCGTTGCTTATGTTCGTAAGCTATCTTCGTTGCTTATGTTCGTAAGCTATCTTCGTTGCTTATGTTCGTAAGCTATCTTCGTTGCTTATGTTCGTAAGCTATCTTCGTTGCTTATGTTCGTAAGCTATCTTCGTTGCTTATGTTCGTAAGCTATCTTCGTTGCTTATGTTCGTAAGCTATCTTCGTTGCTTATGTTCGTAAGCTATCTTCGTTGCTTATGTTCGTAAGCTATCTTCGTTGCTTATGTTCGTAAGCTATCTTCGTTGCTTATGTTCGTAAGCTATCTTCGTTGCTTATGTTCGTAAGCTATCTTCGTTGCTTATTTCGTAAGCTATCTTCGTTGCTTATGTTCGTAAGCTATCTTCGTTGCTTATGTTCGTAAGCTATCTTCGTTGCTTATGTTCGTAAGCTATCTTCGTTGCTTATTTTCGTAAGCTATCTTCGTACCGTGCTTATTTTTCATGGATTACTGATTAACTTAGTTGATTATCAAGTTCGTGCTTATGTTTTACCTTAAAGTTTAAATGGAAAAAAATGACCCTTATTTTCGGAAAATAATTTTTTCTGAGGCGTTTTTACCCCAGCCAGGGGCTCTGCCCCTTGGACCCCGCTTTCCAGGGGCGCTGCCCCCGGACCCCCGTAATGTGTGGGGGCTTCGCACTAATGTACATGGTTTCATCATTTGCGCCCAAAGGTCAAATGTGATTCTCATGTTGCGCTCTTTTCTCTTTTGCATAATTAACACTTAGCATATTAATTCTGCCCAAAGGTGATTCTTCCTTACTTTTATAGACATTACTTAGTTTGCCTTATATAGCTAATCATGTCACTATAATTTCATTACTATTAAGCCTACTTATTTTAGGCATTACTATTATAATCTTCTATTGCTTGTATCATAAATTAATATCCTCCTTATTTCCACTGAAGTACCTAACTTAGGCATTGAGCCACTTACTGATGCAAACTTTGCTTTATGAAAGGATTAATTACCTCTAATTCTGTAGATGATAGACCTTGACTATGTCATTCACCATAATGAACCCACTGCTTTACTGCTAACTCTTCCGCAGCTCAGAAAGCGAAATTTTAATAAAGTGGGATAGGGCGAATCACTTGTCAATAATGATGGTCAGAAACTTCATCAATCATAGTTTCCGAGGGAATGTATAAGGCGTTTGCAAGTAGCTTAAATACAAAGGAAATAGCAGTGCTTGTGAACACATAATGTAAATGACTGACATGACTCATAAGCTTAAGAGTCCAAAAAAAATAAAAAAAAAATAAAAATAAAATAAAAAAGACAAGCAGAATGGAAAACCGTTGAGAGGGAATGGTAGTAGGAGCAAATGGAGGAGGGGGGGAGGAATTGGGGGGGAGCCGAATGATGGCGGGAGAGGAGGGAGAGGGGGGGATGTGTAATCAAAAAGGAGAGAAAAGAGAGGGAGAAAGGGCGGACGTAATATTGAGGCGGTAGAAGAAGAACAGCGAAGAGTACGGGAATGAGGAGGAGCGAGTAAAAAAGCGGTTGAGGAGGTGACGAGGGGTAGTAGAGGTCACTGGTAGGGAGGAGGGATAAGGGTAAAGGATGGAAGAGATAAAAGGCAGAAAGAAGGGGATGAGAGCAGGCGTAGAAGGAAGAAGTGAATGGGAGAGTAAAAGTGAAGACTAAGGAAAAAGAAGAGGGTGATTATTTCCACTGAAGTACCTAACGGCATTGAGCCACTTACTGATGCAAACTTTGCTTTATGAAAGGATTAATTACCTCTAATTCTGTAGATGATAGACCTTGACTATGTCATTCACCATAATGAACCCACTGCTTTACTGCTAACTCTTCCGCAGCTCAGAAAGCGAAATTTTAATAAAGTGGGATAGGGCGAATCACTTGTCAATAATGATGGTCAGAAACTTCATCAATCATAGTTTCCGAGGGAATGTATAAGGCGTTTGCAAGTAGCTTAAATACAAAGGAAATAGCAGTGCTTGTGAACACATAATGTAAATGACTGACATGACTCATAAGCTTAAGAGTCCAAAAAAATGGAAGTCTATGACAATTTTCTTTTGCATTTTAATGACCTCATTGCTTGCTCATTTCGACTCCTTCAAAATTAATTTTAGCGCTATGAAGGATAAATGGTTGATGAGTGAACTAATAGCAATGTGTGTGCAAGAAAATGGTCGCCTTAAGTTGGGCCAACCTTAAGTTGTTCATCTTAGTACCACTGCTAATTCCATTAAGAGGAAAGATAAAAACAGTAATAAAAACTGCAAATAAAGTTCAAAGGCTAATCATGGTGCTACTACCTCTAGCATTAAGTCCTTGACAAGCAATCCTAACTGCAAATTATGATTGTGCCTAGATTGCCCTAAAATCAAGGAGTAGCTAGCTAAGAAAGGTAACTTAATTTTTTGTAATATTTGATTCTTTTATGTTTGATGTACTTATCAATACATGTGTGAGTGATTCTAGTTTTATACAAGGATTCCATGCAATCTAGAAACTATCAAATGACCAGAGAAAGCCTAGAGTTGGAAGGGTTGATCTCTTATATGTCGAAACCATGGAGACTTATGATTTACATATAAACAATAGAAAGTGTATTAGACTAGTAGATACCTTATGTGTATCGAGAATTTCTCGAAACCTTGTATCTGTTTTTTTTTAGTCTAAGACCTTGAAGGTTATGTAATAATTCATGGTTATGACGAGATTGCCATTACTCATAATAATGCATTACGTGGTCCTAGTTTCTTGAATGGAATGTTGTATAAGTTAGAACTAGATCATAATTTCTCACAGTCTTTGTTGTCTCCTGATATTGATGACATAACTAAAACAAAGACAAAATCACCTAAATAATTAGAGAATTCCTCCATAATGTGGCATAAATATCTTAGCCACATATCACGAGTTCGCGTGATACGACTCATAAAGGATGAAATATTACATTCTCTTGACTTTAGTGATTTTGAAACATGTATTTACTGCCTCTAAGGTGAGATGGCTAAAGGGAATAAGAAAGGAGCTACTAAAAGTTCCAACTTGTTGGAAATAATTCACTCTGACGTTAAGTGGCCCCTATCCCGCATTCATTTCAGGACATGCATCATTTATTACATTCATTAACGATTATTCACGTTATATGCACCTAAATCTGATCTGAACCCTTAGAGACTTTTATTGATCTTAAACCTTTGGTTTAAAACAAACTTGATCGTAAAAATAAAAGTTGTGAGATCAGATAAAGAAGGTAAGTATTATGGTAGACATACTGATATTGGTGAAGCTCATGGTCTTTTTCCATAACTTTTGAAAGGAACAAGACATAAGTAACCAATACACCATGTCAGGTTCTCCTCAACAAAATGTTATGTTGCTAAAAGGAGAAATAGAACCTTAATGAACATGGTGAAGAGTATGCCTTTTCAACACTAACTTACCAACTTTCCTTTGGACTAAGGCCTTAAAACAGCTTTTCATATACTCAATAAAAGTTCCATTAGAATCTGTCCCTAAGAGTCCTGGACAGAAAGGAATCTGAGTCTAAAATATATGAAAGTATGAGGCTGTCATGCCGAAGCATAAGTCTGTAACCCTAACTTAAAGAAACTGGATCCTAAATCCCTTACATGTTTCTTTATCGGTTATTAGTTTTACTGTCTTTTCTAAACTACTAGCATTATTGACACGCATCATGCCACGTTTCTCGAAGACTAAGAGATCAGTGGGAGCACGACAAATCATAACTTAAGATTTGCTATAAGTACAAGAAGCGGGGGGAACCACTCGTCGGTTCGGTTATTATTTTTTTTTTTTTTTTTTTTTTTTTTTTTTTTTTTTTTTTTTTTTTTTTTTTTTTTTTTTTTTTTTTTTTTTTTTTTTTTTTTTTTTTTTTTTTTTTTTTTTTTTTTTTTTTTTTTTTTTTTTTTTTTTTTTTTTTTTTTTTTTTTTTTTTTTTTTTTTTTTTTTTTTTTTTTTTTTTTTTTTTTTTTTTTTTTTTTTTTTTTTTTTTTTTTTTTTTTTTTTTTTTTTTTTTTTTTTTTTTTTTTTTTTTTTTTTTTTTTTTTTTTTTTTTTTTTTTTTTTTTTTTTTTTTTTTTTTTTTTTTTTTTTTTTTTTTTTTTTTTTTTTTTTTTTTTTTTTTTTTTTTTTTTTTTTTTTTTTTTTTTTTTTTTTTTTTTTTTTTTTTTTTTTTTTTTTTTTTTTTTTTTTTTTTTTTTTTTTTTTTTTTTTTTTTTTTTTTTTTTTTTTTTTTTTTTTTTTTTTTTTTTTTTTTTTTTTTTTTTTTTTTTTTTTTTTTTTTTTTTTTTTTTTTTTTTTTTTTTTTTTTTTTTTTTTTTTTTTTTTTTTTTTTTTTTTTTTTTTTTTTTTTTTTTTTTTTTTTTTTTTTTTTTTTTTTTTTTTTTTTTTTTTTTTTTTTTTTTTTTTTTTTTTTTTTTTTTTTTTTTTTTTTTTTTTTTTTTTTTTTTTTTTTTTTTTTTTTTTTTTTTTTTTTTTTTTTTTTTTTTTTTTTTTTTTTTTTTTTTTTTTTTTTTTTTTTTTTTTTTTTTTTTTTTTTTTTTTTTTTTTTTTTTTTTTTTGTTTTTTTTTTTAGTCTAAGACCTTGAAGGTTATGTAATAATTCATGGTTATGACGAGATTGCCATTACTCATAATAATGCATTACGTGGTCCTAGTTTCTTGAATGGAATGTTGTATAAGTTAGAACTAGATCATAATTTCTCACAGTCTTTGTTGTCTCCTGATATTGATGACATAACTAAAACAAAGACAAAATCACCTAAATAATTAGAGAATTCCTCCATAATGTGGCATAAATATCTTAGCCACATATCACGAGTTCGCGTGATACGACTCATAAAGGATGAAATATTACATTCTCTTGACTTTAGTGATTTTGAAACATGTATTTACTGCCTCTAAGGTGAGATGGCTAAAGGGAATAAGAAAGGAGCTACTAAAAGTTCCAACTTGTTGGAAATAATTCACTCTGACGTTAAGTGGCCCCTATCCCGCATTCATTTCAGGACATGCATCATTTATTACATTCATTAACGATTATTCACGTTATATGCACCTAAATCTGATCTGAACCCTTAGAGACTTTTATTGATCTTAAACCTTTGGTTTAAAACAAACTTGATCGTAAAAATAAAAGTTGTGAGATCAGATAAAGAAGGTAAGTATTATGGTAGACATACTGATATTGGTGAAGCTCATGGTCTTTTTCCATAACTTTTGAAAGGAACAAGACATAAGTAACCAATACACCATGTCAGGTTCTCCTCAACAAAATGTTATGTTGCTAAAAGGAGAAATAGAACCTTAATGAACATGGTGAAGAGTATGCCTTTTCAACACTAACTTACCAACTTTCCTTTGGACTAAGGCCTTAAAACAGCTTTTCATATACTCAATAAAAGTTCCATTAGAATCTGTCCCTAAGAGTCCTGGACAGAAAGGAATCTGAGTCTAAAATATATGAAAGTATGAGGCTGTCATGCCGAAGCATAAGTCTGTAACCCTAACTTAAAGAAACTGGATCCTAAATCCCTTACATGTTTCTTTATCGGTTATTAGTTTTACTGTCTTTTCTAAACTACTAGCATTATTGACACGCATCATGCCACGTTTCTCGAAGACTAAGAGATCAGTGGGAGTAAATTTACAATCCTTGTTTTGCACATGGATGACATTCTTGCAAGTAACAACTTGGATATGTTGCATGAGTCGAAGCGTTTACTTTTTCACAGAATGTCGACATAAAAGATCTCCGTGATGCCTCTTATGTTATAGGTATCGAAATACATCGAGATAGGCGTAATGATGTTCTGGTTCTTTCTCAAAAGACTTATATTGAACACATCTTAGAACGCCATAACATGCAGCCCTACACACCCACTATAACTCTAGTAGTAAAAGGAGACGTATGTGATTGTTTCCAAAGTCCAATCATTGAGATAAAATAGGAGCAAATGAGGATGATACCTTACTTATAAGTAGTTGGGAGCATTATGTACGCTCAGGTCTGTACTCATCTAGATATCGCTTATATCGCCGGTATGCTTGGGAGTTACTTATCTAATCCCGAATTAGCACACTGAAAGCGGCTAAAAGGTTTTACGATATCTGCTAAGGACCAAAGACTACACATTAACTTATAGAAGAGGTGACAACTTAGAAGTAGTAGGATGTTTTAATTCCAATAAGAAATCTACTTCTGAATGTATATATTTATGGTTAGTTGGCAAACCTATCTTTTGACGGAGTCATAAGTAGAAACTGACTGCAACGTCTACCATGATGTCTGAACGTTCATAATTTCATGTCATGGGATGTTGTTAAAGAACTTAGTCAGTGGACTCGAAAATCGTCAACTTTATTTATAGACCATTGAAGCTTTACTGTGATAACTCAGCTACCGTAACTTGCTTGAACAGTAACAGTTCAACTGGCGCTGAGATGTATCTTGATACAAAGTTTCTGTTTGTATGTAAACAGATTGAGGAAAATGTTCTTTGTATTGAGTACATAAGTACACATAAGATGCTACTGGATCCAATGACCGAAGGTCTTCCTCCTAAAAATCTTCGTAGGATACGTATCGAAGATGAGGCTTACTAAAGGACCTATTATGATAGCATGTTGTACTTGTTGGTCATTATTATTATTATGTTAATGAAAATTTTCCTCCTTATTCAGATTTTGTTTGTCTATTAGTTACACTTCGAGCTCATAACAGTGTAAAGACATTATGCAACAAAATTTGTCTCAGTCAATTGATCATTGCTTATTAGTTTTAAATTTGAGTCATAGTTTGACTAGTGGGGGTCCTGAGTTGATGTTCTTCTCTACGACTGTACTTATTGGCTATGATTTCGGTTTAAAACGAAATGAGTATTATCCCGGCCGGACTTATTAAATACTCATAGATAAATGATCGCTCGGTCAAGTGGGAGAATGTTGGAACCACGTTAGTGTGACCGTCACTGATCATCTATCCTTCCTGATATGATAATTGACGATAACTGAAATCCCTATGTCTAGTAAATATTCGATGGACGTATTTACTCTTAAAGACGTATTATAGGGTTTCCCATTAGGTGATTGGAACTAAGAGGACTAATGAGGCACGAATTAAACACCAGAGGGACTAAATGTGAAAATACTCTCCTTATATATATAGAGAGTAATTAACCCTAATTTAAGGGTTAATGACACACAAAATTCACAGTCTCCCTAAACTTAAAATTCGTCCATCATCCTCTGATGAATTTCTTAATCATGAATTCATCAATCCATCCTAAATCAATCATCTTGTTATGGGAACCCGAAATCAATAGCAATCATGCTTTATGCTGTTACAGGTTCCACAGGACGATCTGGATTCCCCGGTACGTGTTTATTACGAATTGAATCATGTTATATTCCAACATACTAGTCATGTTAGCCAACTTGAAGGAATCTCCTCCCTAGGAATAAAGCGTATGTTAAATGGGGTAATGATGGTAAGTACGGAAAAGACAAAGACAAACAAAAAATGTTATTTTGTTATGCACAACGATCGATTAATAAATAATATTTTTAAATTTTATAAAAGAGACAAAGAAAAGTACAAATAGAACTATAGAAGAAATAGAAGTTCCCACACATCAAATTGTTAAAACTTAAAACAACCGGTAAAAACACAAAGTTACTACTATATGAGCCAAGTTAATATTAGAACCACATAAAGACATGTGGAATACATTGTCTTTTACTACAAACTTGGCGCCAAAGGAAAAAGTGGCTTGTTGGCACGTGGCTTTACAACACTTGCACTCACTTTCTTTCTAGACTCCTAAAAACACAATTTATAATCCATTTTCACTGCTAACTCTATACACAAAAATTTTAAACATTTATCAAAAACACAATTCACCTTCAAACACAATTTCTTCTCAAAATGGCATCACTAAAATCTAACATCAAAAAAGCCCAACCAAAAAGAGGTCAAATCAAAATCAAGATTTTTAAAATGTTTGCTAAATCACTACATAATTTAGCAAGTGGGCTTGTCGGAAAAGATAAAAAAGTTGCCGGAAAAGATAAGGAAGTTGCCGGAAACGTGATCAAGAAAAATCAACCAATAAGGAGGGGTGAAATTAAAGTCAAGATTTTTAAGATGGTTTATAGATCAATTAAGAATTTTGGAAATGGGTTTGCTGGAAATAAGAAGAAAGATGCCAAAGATGGTTGCTTTAGCTCGGCGGCGGCTGTAACTCCGGCGGATGTAACGTCGGAGGCTGTAACTCCGGTGGAGATTGTCGGAGAGTTGAAATCAGTTCATGAAAAGAAAAAAGGTCAGATTAAAATTAAAATAAAGATTGGGAAAACGATTGATAAATCGGTTATTGAAGTTTCAAAAGAGATGAAAGGGGCCGACGGTGGCCGTCTCGCGATGGCCGGAGTTTATGGTATGGCCGTATGGAGTTGTGATAGTGTTTAATTTGTTTCCGGTGGGTTATTAGCAGAAACAGAGGTTTGCCGGTGGTTTTTTTATTCATTAAAGTTTGTTTTTGTTTAATTTTAATGTAAATTAATATGTGATTTTTAATAATACTTATTATATAAAATAAAAATTAAAAAAGGCTATGTTGACAAAGTTATATAATGATGTAAACCAATATTTATTGATTTTTTTTCATTTTTTGTTCCACTAGATTCATTTATATTATTCAGTAAATAATTTTTATAATTTTTTTTATTCATTGAATGTGATATTTGTCATTTTTATGTACTTTAATGAAGTGTTGTGAATGTTAGCCGCCAGAAATATTTTTGAGAGGGAGGGGGTGTGTTGTGGCCAAAAATATCATGGTATTGAAGGAAGAATATGTGTCATGATGACGGCTTTCGGCCAATGAGTGAATAGCAGCATCAAATTTAATTATAGTGTTTATTTATGTATTTTGTATCTATATAGTATTTCTAAGAAATTTCATGAAATTAAAATAGCACGTCACATAATCTAACTAGTACCACAAATCCACAATCATCAAGCTTTGCTCAACAAATCATATATTATTTGGTTTACATCTTTATGTGATCAAAGTTTGATGTTTGTTTTGTTGAAAAGTCTCATAGAATTCAATTTTTTTCAAATGATAGAAGTAAATTTATCAAGATAAGTAAACTACTTATTTTTTGAATATCAAATGATAGAAGTAAATATATCAAGATAAGTAAATTTATCAAGATACTATTTCAGAATTTTTCCATTCAAGCTACTTGTCAAAATATCATGGTCAGTATTTAACCATCAGCTAGTAAGTCGTGTTTTAATGCTACTCATCAAGTCCAGTTTTATATTATGGATTGTTATAAGAATTTAATCATTCTTTTAAAATAGTATCATGCAAACAATTAGGGATGGGGCAAGTTAGGCTAGTCGATCCGACACCGGTTCTTGGCTTGGCCTATATCGATTTTGACAAAGTCGAGCCTGATGACATCAGAAGCTAACCAACATAATTAAATCAGAAATATCCAAGTCAAAATTCAATCTTTTGCCAATAATCTGAATTGAAAAAATGTTATCTCATTGATTTGAAATTAAAAGCTCAATCCAAGAAATAATTTGAAGGGGAGCAAACAAGGGTATTTCAGAATGGAAGAACACATAAAAAGAAATAATAGAAAAAAAAATGGAACCCCCTGGTCCCATGTGTCATTTTAATACCCAGAGCGCACACCGCATAAAACTCATATTCGGTAAAACGTCATCCTCAAGCATGAAACGCAATATATATTTTCTTCACTTGCCTTTGGCAAGATTTGAATCTTTAACCTTGCACTTTTCATCTTATGGAATCACATGATGATACCAGTTAATCTATGATCAAATGAAGAACACATAGATTCAACTTATGTCACTAATTTACAATAATGCTTAACTCAAGATAGAATAATTTAAATACAACTTTATACTAACATATGAATTCAATTTCGATCTGCTACCAGTTTTTAAGTTATATGTTGTTGTTTTTTTCAAATTTGATAATCCATGAACTTAAATACATATTAACAACGATATATAGTCACAATGACCAAAATCCAAGGCCATTTGATTGCCTTTGATACATACGAGTACAAAATACGCTATTTTGTTTTTTTAGGAGATGTTAATTGTTTGTTGGTTGTTTTTGTAATTAACAAATGAACATATAGGTTAAATTAAGTTTGGCAGAGCTAGCTAACCTTTCTTTTGTCAACCATTCCGTATATTGCATTGTCCACTCCAACGTACTTTCTAGGTACCATAAATAAAATAAAATAAAATTAGAATAATCTATATCGCACTAAATGACAGTTTAATTTAACGATGAAATATATCGTTATATACAAGAGGATGGGACACGTACTTATGACATGTATTTACTATAAAATTAAGCCAATAAATAGACTTAACTTTCTTGTTGTCACAAATTTAGGAATGTAAGCAACAGATTAAGTACAGTAAGTAGTCCAAAGCTAGCCTATCAAAATTTTTAATGTACTTCATCCGATAGGCACGTTCTTAGAAGTTACAAAAAAAAATTAAAACGTTTGTTTCAACATACATACAAGTATCCCACCTTTGGTTCAGTGGTTCAAGAGAGGCGAGAAATTGTGTTTATTTGGAAGTCCTAGATACAAATCTAGGCATGGACGTTTACTTACTAATTTGGAATGTACCTTGCTGGCTGACTTAATGTAGTTTGGTTTAAAAAATTTTAATACGTTTGTTTTTATATACGTACACTACAACAAATAACTACACACTTTTATATTTAAACGTATAAATATAAATATATATCTTATAAATCTGTTTTAAAACCGTTCATGATAAGTATGAGTATAACAATAAAAGTTATAATTGTAACATTCGTAAATTTTGACTCGTTGACTTGTAATTAACGTGATTTAATTGTACGTGATTTAATTACTTTGACCCGATTTGGCTTAAACGTGTGAAACAATTAACTAACTTAGTTAGTTGAGTCAATTTAAATACTTTATGACGGTTTGTGACGAATAATAAGCTAGTCGGGTTGTGTGATCGGGTTAATCGATAATGTGACGTAAAGCGACGTTTAAATGTAACTAGAAAACTTAAATGGAGCATCCATGGATCTAGTCCAAGACCCATGCCCCAACTATCTTGGCCCAACCCCATCCAATCACCCAGCCCAAGTCTTCCACCTATCCTATCCATCCACTCATTTATTTCTATCTATCTCTCTCTTAAATGCAAGACTACTCCCTCACTCTCTCTCTAGCAAATCATCACCATTAAATTTTATTCAAGTTAGATTAGTCATAAATTCTTCATCTTCATCATTAAATGTACATCATATCAAAAGATCAAGTCTTCTAGTGCAAGAAATTACCATTTTCGAGTTAAATTCGGATTTGAAGCTTTGTTGGAAGAATTTGGTAAGTAAACTTGTTTCAATATCACCATTTTATATTCATTATCATGTTTCTAATCTAAATGAAGTAATCTTGGGTCAACTTGTAGTCAAAAACGTTTGTGGGCCGAATTTAGGGTTTGAAATGGGCAAAGTGGGTCAAAAATCAGGTTTTTCACTTGTTAATGTAATGGGTTGAATTCTTAGTGGGGGTTATGTTTGAGAACATGTTTCTAGTCTAACACAAGCAGCTCATGGTCAAAATTCGGGCTAAAACATGATTAAACCAAAATTAGGGTTTCTTGACTTTGTAATTAGGTCAAAAATTCAATTTTTAAATTTAATGATGATTATGGATCGATTCAGAAGGAGGGTTGGATTTGTTAACGTTCATTTAAGTTATCAATGCACAAAAACGTGTTTAGGTCGTCACAAACCAGTTTCCATGCGAAATTAGGGTTTTTAGATGTTCTTAATCGATTTTAACTTTTCTAAGTCAACCTTGACTTACCCAGAATTATTCATGATTCTGCCCAGCCGTCTCCTACGTTAAAAATGGCGTCCCAACGCTGGCTGTTCTGTGTAGCGTCTCATACGGCCCACCCACCGTATGAGACGGTGGCCTACTTCTTTCAATGGACTTTACGGTTAAACTTCTGACTTACGCTGAATATTGGCTTGAGAGACGCTGAAAAGTGCTTATCTAAGCCACCGTAAGAGACGGTGGCTTCCACCGTACCAGACGTCGGTCGTGGTTTGGCCCACCGTCCCTTACGCCGACCTTACCGTCCATTACGCCACCTGCAGTTGAACCACCGTAACCTTACGGTGGTCCCACCGTAAATTACGGTCCTTTCTATTTTGTGTTTTCCTGTTTTTACTAGTTTCAAGTCGACACTCCTTGCTTCGAGTCTGGCTTTCTTTTGAACCTTCCTTCGAGATTCCTAGTATTGAATTGGGATCTAAAAGGTCATCTAAAGTCGGGAATGGAAACTTAAGTCTCAATTGAAAACGAATGAGCACAAGTCGACTTATATATATATACATATGAATATATATACTTGCATATTAATACAAACAATATATAAACATATTGATAGGTCGTGAACATTGAAGATTTCTGGATATTCGTAGCTTGTTGAATACTTATAACTTGATCTTAACTTGCTTCTAATCGGCAAAGGTGAGTTTCGTAGCCCCTACGCTTACTTTATTTGGGGTGGAAAGTGTACTCGTCGTTTAAACGGTTGTCGGTTGATACAATTTGTTGTGATATGAAATGAGACGTTTGATATCTAATTGATTGCTTATGATACGTGTTATTAGACGTTTATATGTGACGTAAGACGTATATTATATTTATGGTAAGACGTGACGGTGGATTGACGAATCCACACCCGGTATGATCATGGCCACTTTATGACGATATTATACTTATGACGTATGACGTATATTATATATTATTATGTAAGACGTGACGGTGGATTGACGAATCCACACCGGCATGATCATACTCGGGATACAGGTTGTTTAACCCATATTATGACGCTATTATATGTATTGACGATTATTGAGACGTTGACGTTTATTGTATTGACTTTGACGTGATTAGGTATTCTAATCCTTACTTATCGATAACGGTTGATATCCCGACACTTGATTTTTATTACTTAAACCTACGAACTCACCAACTTTATGTTGACACGTTTTAGTACACTTTTCAGGTGAACAGGTTAACCAAAGACGTATTGGATGATTTCTTGATTGCATGTGCTAGGATTGGACTTTGACTACTTCTTGGATCCGTGATTCATAGTTCCCGTTTATGGGTTATGCTTAGGATCATTTACCATCTTTTGAACTATATTTTGTAAATGTTTGATGGGCGTGCTCCTTATGCATTTTTGTATGATTCGGTACTTGTAATTGAATTGATTTACATGGATTGTCCAATCCTTTTAATGCATTTATATCGTCTCTACTTAATTTCCATGTCGTGCCATGCTTAATATGTAACTCTCATGATTCCGCTTTGTTGAGGTGTTACAATAATCTTCTAAATTTTCTCTCAAAATACTTTTAATCAAAAATTATAAATCAAACACATAGAGAGAGTAAGGGTGGGAGGAGTACCTCCCCACCTTTTTTTATTTGTTGTAATGGTCAATTTAGGTTGAGACCAAACTGGGAAAAGCCCTCCCCAAGTCCCTCCCCATACTAATCGATTAACAAGTACTTTCTTAGAGGGTAAAATTAGATTAATATATAAGAAAAAAAATCCAAACTAACCAAAAATGTTTTCAATATCTTAATATTTACACCTTTTTGTTTTTTGCTTTTTACAAATTGATCAATCAAATCACCACCCAAAGGCGGTGACTTCTATGGTGGTTTATCATTCGGATCCAAGCGTGCCAATTATTGAATTTTTCAAATTTACTCATTCTTAGCGTACCACATATACCCATACCTTCTTTCAAAAAAAAAAAAAACATATACCAATACCAAATTACCAATATACCATAAAATCTTTTAAGATCTCATCGACAAAATAATGAAATATGACATGACATAAATTGTAAAACCAAGATAATAACGTGTGAATTATGTAGCTATAACCTTAGTTATATTATAGTTAGAAAGTCGAAGACAAGTCATAAAAAAAAAAACAAATAGAGACTTTATTTGTTGGTTAGCACATCTTATCTTAATCTTAATTTTAATATATACTAAAAGGCAACTGACCTAACATTAATTGACCAATCACATCTCTTAATTTCTCAAAATTAATTAAATCAACACATGTCTAAATTAATTTACACTTTTTGGTTTTTCATCACCAATTTACACTTTTAAACCTTTTTTTTATAGTAATAGTTTTACTAAAATAAAATAGATAACTCATGTTTATCACAAATATCCAACTAATTAAATTAACAAAAAAAAAAAAAAATACCTTTTAATAAATAAATAAATAAAACTCAACTTTGCTTGCAATTAGTCTTTATCCAACTATAATTATAATTTATCAAATTATCAATGATTATATATAAAGAAAATAATATATCTGACAAATGACAACTATATAATCTAAACTTTCATGAAGAACAAATACACAACAAATCAACAAAAAGTTTCTTTAATTGTATTGTTAAGAAAACTGTTACAACAGCAAGCCATGACATGATATTGATAGATGAACAAGTTAAACGCTTTCGTCAATGTTCCAGTATTACATTTTGTTACTTTAATTTTCATTATGTGTTTATATTTGAATTTAATGATTTGTTCTTTCGCAATTTTTTATTAGCTTTTTTGGGATTACATATATTTAATTTATCTTTAATATGTCATAAACAATCCGTGTATTTGACACGGGTGTCCTTTATATAATAGCAACAACATGCACTCAATTCTTCAACTCACACAAAAACATACGAGTATTTTGTTTCCACTTCTAACACAAAACTTTCCAAGAATGTCAACTATTGTTTCCAGGTTCATAAGGAGCCCGACCCAATCCAAAAGGGGTCAGATAAAGATCAAGGTTTTTAAAATCATTGCTAAAACAATGAAAAATTTAGCAATTGGGCTAGCACGGCCCGGAGGTGAAATGAAACCTTGTGAACATGAACTAGGCGGGTAAGGAGAGATCATATCAACCAAGATGACAATATACGGTTGACCCATTCGCAGTTTCTTAGAGAGAAGACTAAGGTTCAATACTTGACGTGTTTCTTGGTGTTTATTGAAGTAGTATAGAAATAGAGTAGATTTATCTTTCAAAAAATAAAAAGAACGAGCTAGTGTTGGTGGCCGTATTCAAACAGGCGGAAAATATCCTAAAGAATTGTAATATGCTTTTGTTTCGGGTGAAAAAAACAGAGGTTTTCCGTTGGCTTTACTTATTGGCTATGTATAAAGTTTGTTCTTATATTATTATGATATGATATTTGGATAATATTATTAGTATAAGAAGTGTTGTGACATGTGAGTATTAGCCGTCATAATATTTTGATGAGGGGGTATGGCCAAAAACATCATGGAATTGTATGAGTAAGCAACTTAATTATGTCTATGATAATTGGTATTTAAAAATAGGTATTAATTTATGAATTTTTTATAATATATCTATCTATATCTATATATATATATATATATATATATATATATATATATATATATATATATATATTAAAAGAGTAGGAATCCTAGCCTTCTAAAACCCTTTTCAACCCAAAGCTATGTTATAATGTTGCCATGTAGGATTTTATCCTATGTGGCATCCCCATATATTTTTGACAATATTTATCTTATTTTATATAAAAATTAAAAAACTTAAAAATAACAAGCATTTTTTAAAAGAATAATTTAAAATATGGTTCCATAATCTCTTAATTATTATTATTCCTAAAATAAAAAATCTCGACAATATATATCTCTTGAAAACTTAAGTATTTAAATCTGCATTATTTTATATAGGATTTGTTTTTATTTATTCACAAAAAGTTTATCTATATTTATATATATGTATTCAAAATCGTTTTTTACATATACAATTAAAAACATAACAAACTCTATAATTATGAAACAGATTTATTAATTTTTACTCTTTGTTTTTTATATTTCACTTTTTTCATTTCATATGTTCTTTATTAAATTGATATCATCTTTTGTTTTAGAGTATTTTTGAAGACAACCATTAACACAAAACTTTGATTATATATATTTTTTTATATTTGATTACTTTTTTTCTCCATCATGTAGGTTTAGAAAAAAAGCTTTGTTGTTTGTCAAAAAATTGATCCAATTCACATTGATAATTACATGTGTTTGAGGATTGTAAGGAATAAATCTTTATGTGACGGATTCTTTGAAAATGATTTTCATTAGAGGACATATTTATTTTACATATTTAACATGTATTCAATTTCATACAATTTGTTGATTTATAAGATTGTCCAAGTGTGTCTATGTTTACATATTTTCTTTTATGTTAATCTATACGTTGAGGATTTTAAGCTCATACATTAAAACTTATAGTGTTCATTATACTTTATCTTTTCCTAACAAGTTTTTAAGAAAATGATTAATCTTTCTAAACATCGGCTTAAAAATTTTCTCAAAACAATATGAATGTGATAAGTGGATTCCACTTAATCTTTTTCTTAATCTTACTCCTTGAATTTTCACATGACACCATCCTATAAATTAAGAAAATTTGTAAGCTTATAAATTAGGAGGATTAATCATTCTCTAAGTTTTTATTATCATTCATTCATAAAAAATATGACATTCCTTCTTCAACCAAATTGTTGCTTCCCTTTTATGTAAGTACTAAATTTTACCTCATATAAATGTTACTAGACTGCCCAATGTATCAAATATTTTGTATTTATTTTATTTCTTTCCATGTATTTAAAAAAGAAACAAAATATTAAAAATATGATACTAATTTTAAAAATTGTAAATAAAAATGTTTGTACAAAATTTTTAGTTAATATTTTATAACATCCGCACATCGTGCGGGTAATAAACCTTGTTGATCTATAAATAAACACGTCCATGATTGTTAACAGTTAAATATAAGTTTAACAGAAAAAGAATTGCCATTTTAGAGTCAATTTATAATTTCGGTTCGATTATATAGTTTCTTGTGTTACAAGTTCAATGAGAGTGTAAATACCGATTTCGTATCATTTTATTCATCATTAAGACAATTATTTCTGTTAAAGAAGTTTCAATAATTAACTTTTTGAAAGGCGATGTTATAAACTAATAATTACTTTTGAATGGATGACTATGTTTCAGACCAAGCCCAAAATTTCCTAATCAAATCTTTTTTTAGCATCTTAACGTTACAAATCCTGGGTGTGAGCAAAATGTTCTCAGGAATGGAGACAGAGGTTTTCCCATAATGAGTTTCCTCTGGAATTGGTGTTGGGTATATGAAGAGTCATGCCGCTGAGCCTAAATTTGCCGTTCATAAAAAAAAAAAAAGTTACAACTTGACTCAAATATATTTGTATGGCTTTGAACTGAGATTTAGACCAATGTCGAATATTGCTGGAGTAGTTTTAGTGTCACCATATCAAAGAAAGATCGAAAACTATCATTGTTTTCTAAAATTGTTTCCGATGTGTTGCTAATGTAATAATTTTTTCAAGTTATGTTTTTATGGGCAAGTCAAATATAGTAAGCGCTAAACAAAAAAATCATTGGAACTTTGTGTATAATTTTTTTGAGTTAAATGCATTTTTGGTCCCTGTGGTTTATCAAATTTTGCATCGGCAGTCCCTCTCATCTTTTTTTCGCATATATATATATATATATATATATAATTTGTAAATTTATATTAATATATATTTTAATATATATATATATATATATATATATATATATATTCCCTCTATTATATTTATTTTTTGACTATATATATATATATATATATATATATATATATATATATATATATATATATATATATATATATATATATATATATATATATATATATATATATATATATATATATATATATATATATATATATATATATATATATATATATATATATATATATATATATATATATATATATATATATATATATATATATATATATATATATATATATATATATATATATATATATATATATATATATATATATATATATATATATATATATATATATATATATATATATATATATATATATATATATATATATATATATATATATATATATATATATATATATATATATATATATATATATATATATATATATATATATATATATATATATATATATATATATATATATATATATATATATATATATATATATATATATATATATATATATATATATATATATATATATATATATATATATATATATATATATATATATATATATATATATATATATATATATATATATATATATATATATATATATATATATATATATATATATATATATATATATATATATATATATATATATATATATATATATATATATATATATATATATATATATATATATATATATATATATATATATATATATATATATATATATATATATATATATATATATATATATATATATATATATATATATATATATATATATATATATATATATATATATATATATATATATATATATATATATATATATATATATATATATATATATATATATATATATATATATATATATATATATATATATATATATATATATATATATATATATATATATATATATATATATATATATATATATATATATATATATATATATATATATATATATATATATATATATATATATATATATATATATATATATATATATATATATATATATATATATATATATATATATATATATATATATATATATATATATATATATATATATATATATATATATATATATATATATATATATATATATATATATATATATATATATATATATATATATA
Organism: Erigeron breviscapus; assembly: GCA_034093135.1. Taxonomy (NCBI): domain Eukaryota; kingdom Viridiplantae; phylum Streptophyta; class Magnoliopsida; order Asterales; family Asteraceae; genus Erigeron; species Erigeron breviscapus. The sequence continues at coordinate 23,772,417 of CM067173.1, read as the reverse complement.
TATATATATATATATATATATATATATATATATATATATATATATATATATATATATATATATATATATATATATATATATATATATATATATATATATATATATATATATATATATATATATATATATATATATATATATATATATATATATATATATATATATATATATATATATATATATATATATATATATATATATATATATATATATATATATATATATATATATATATATATATATATATATATATATATATATATATATATATATATATATATATATATATATATATATATATATATATATATATATATATATATATATATATATATATATATATATATATATATATATATATATATATATATATATATATATATATATATATATATATATATATATATATATATATATATATATATATATATATATATATATATATATATATATATATATATATATATATATATATATATATATATATATATATATATATATATATATATATATATATATATATATATATATATATATATATATATATATATATATATATATATATATATATATATATATATATATATATATATATATATATATATATATATATATATAGATAGTATTTCATAGAAGTAGTCCTTTTATATATATAATATCATGGGCCATTTAACGGTTGGGAATAAACAGAACTGTTAAAGTGGACTAAGCTTGCAACTGAACTAGAACTCCAGGGATCATGGTTGCTAAATATCTTAGGGAGGGACTGCCGATGCAAAAAATGAAAAACCACAGGGACCATTCTTGCATTTAACTCTAAACGTGGTTAGGTGTAAAATACATAAATGCCCATCACGTGTTGCTCACGTGATGGGCTTAACGGCTTAAATCAAATGGATCCGTCAAGAGGGACCATGGTTGCAAGTGAAACATGCCTCCAGGGACTATCCATGCGAAAAAAAGATGAGAGGGACTGCCGATGCAAAAATTGATAAACCACAGGGACCAAAAATGCATTTAACTCTAAAGTTTTTGGATCAATATTGGGTATTGCAAGTAGCACATATCATAAGCGTTGTTTTTACATATATTTTTTAGATAAAAAGATTATTAATTATATAAACTTGAAAGATTGAAATGTATTAAGGAAAGCTTTTTTCTAAAACAAAACCTCAAATAGCATTTAGGGTTCTGGTTGTTATACTAATCATTTGTCTAAAACTATAACTATAAATTGAAAAATCATACGAAAGAGAGGTTAGCTTTGTTTAAAGGAGAAATTACCTTAATAGTCAATAAAGAGAATCAATATCCAAATATAGACACCTACAAAAATATTGTCTATAAATAGTCAAGTATTTCTTACTTACATACCCCTGTGGTATACCATATTATCAAGTTTCACCCCTCTTTTTTTTTTTATCATTACATACCCATATGGTGACTTTTTGTATCATTACCTACCCCTCCACGTAACGTCCGTTTGTTAGTCTCCGTTAACCCCCTCACGTGCGTTCCACGTGAGGGTATTTATGTCTTTTACCTTTAAACACCCTCTTCTTATCCTTACTTTTCTTTTCAGATCTACCCAAAACAAATTTATATCAATATACACACACAAGATCCATCAAATTTATCTACATCTTTGTATCTATATCCTAAATCTATATAATATACATACACAATATATCAATACACATATATAATATATACTAACAAAAAAAGCTCCGATTCTTGATTCACGCAGCAAAACCCAACTAGTTTGGTCATTCAAAAACCCAATATCATTATTCTATAATCACTTAGCAATAGAAACCCAATTCGATTAATCAAGTTTCTCATCATAAATCAAAACCCATTTGTAAAAGTTCATCAAATCTCGATTCTTGAAGTTATCTCTGAGTTTTAATCAACAATGTTTCAGCAATACAAATAGATATAGAAAACCCCGATCGAGTATATCAGTTGTATCTATAACAAAGCAGACTAAAGTATACGGATTTGATTCCGGATCTAAAAGATTCCGGATCAAACAACTCGGATTTGGAAGATTTCGGGCCAAGGTATGAAAGATTTATATATATGGATGAAATGGGTATGAAAGATTTATATATATGGATGAAATGGGTATGTAGATCTATATGTATGGATGAAATGGGTATGAAAGATTTATATATATGGATGAAATGGGTATGAAAGATTTATATATATGGATGAAATGGGTATGAAAGATTTATATATATGGATGAAATGGGTATGAAAGATTTATATATATGGATGAAATGGGTATGAAAGATTTATATATATGGATGAAATGGGTATGAAAGATTTATATATATGGATGAAATGGGTATGAAAGATTTATATATATGGATGAAATGGGTATGAAAGATTTATATATATGGATGAAATGGGTATGTAGATCTATATGTAGATATATAAATCTTTGTAGATATACCGTGATTAAATTTTTTTTTAGAGATGATCTAGATCCATATCATATGTTCTTGATTTATGTTGCAAAAATAGATAGAGAGAACGAGAAAGATGAAATGAAATCTTAAAGGGATTTGTGATGGTGGTTAATAAAGGGGAAAGTGAGAAGATGTAAAAGTGATTGTACTGGATATGTTTTGTTTTTGTGATTCATAGATTTGTTAGATTTAATTCGATGAGGATGAATAGATGATTTGCAGGGGGTGATGTTGGTGGTGGTGGTGTTGTTGAGGATGAACAGATGATTAATAATGGTTATAAAAGAGTTAGGGTTGAAAAGACAAAAATGTTATTTGATCTGATTTTTTGAAGTGGCAAAGGTGAAATGAGTGTTATAAGGGTTATTAAAAACGAATGGACAAAAATACCCTCACGTGGTATGCACATGAGGGGTTTAACGGAGCACAACTAACGTCTGTTAGGGTAAGGGGTATGTAATGATACGAAAAGTCACCATATGGGTATCTAATGATAAGAAAAAACTAGAGGGGTGAAACTTGATAATATGGCAAACCACAGGGGTATGTAATGAAATTTTCCTAAATATTGCTATAAATAGTCAAGTATTTCTTACTTAGATGACTCATTAGTAAGAATTGATTAAAATCAATAAAAAATTGACATGTGGCAAGATAATAACATATGGGCCAAAAATGTATGAACTCAAATTTTATTCAATTAGTAATATAATACAAGTAATAAACTGATAATAATAATTTAACAAACACCCTCTGTTCTCTCATTTCTTCGATTGTCCCACTACACTTCACCAGTTCACCACCCAATCAATATCACCACTAATACAAGCCCAAGAGACAAACAAAAGCTTGAACCATTTACAAGCAATGTGCAAGTGCAGATTATCTCCAAAGGCTATTAATTAGTTTTGTTATATTTGTTTATCTATCTATTAGTCTTTTGAGTTCCTAAAATAGAGGAAGTATGGGGAATGCCCGAATGACTTGGAAACCGAATCTTAAAATCGATGATGAATAAGGATCGTGGGTTTAAGATGAAATGAAATGGGGTTAGGATTTTTAGATTGAATTTGTTCCACAAAGATAAAATACACACAACCATTGTTTTGTATTTGCTTATGAATTTTGGCCGTATATGTATCTATCTTGCCACATGTCAATTTATTGTTGGTTCTTATCCATTCTTACTAATGAGTCATCTTAGTAAGAAATACTTGACTATTTTTAGATAACATTTTTGTAGGTGTCTATATTTAGATATTCACTCTCATTATTGACTATTAAGGTAATTTTCCCTTGTTTAAATTATCAATAGAAATAGATTTATGTAATGAGAGTATTTTTAAATTTTATCGTTAACAAAACGAACCATTTAACATGAATATTTAATTTATGCCCCCTATACTTTCATTCTACTGTCATCCTACCCCTCTCTCTTTCCAACCAAAAATCCCCAAAAATTGCAAAAACAATGGCGGGAATATTTCAGTTACCTCCATTTCCACACATGGCGTTCCCGCGAAAACATTTCTTCCCTCCCTCCTATATCTCCGCCATTTCCATCCTCAAAATCAAATCTCCCCAATCAATTTCCCCGCATTTATTAATTAATTATTTATCTTCCAATAATTAAAGATGCCGTCAATTGCCGGAAATAGATCGTCTCCGATATCAACCGTCACCGGCAGTGGTGACGTCACACCTCAGAAACGACGACTGAGATCCAATTCAGCTACTTTTTCAATTGATGATCTAGTTTCTATTAATTTATCTCCGTTGAAGCGTAAATCGCCCCGTCGATCGGTCAACGATAGTCCACATAAAACCCTATCACATGTAAGTAGATATATATAGTGTATCTATAATTTCTGTTATATATAATTATAATATAATTTTATTGAGTAATTGTATTAAGTTTGTGTAATGATTTAGCAGGTGAGTGAGAATAATTTGATGAAATCGCCTAAAAAGAAGTTGCTGGATAGTTTTATGGATAAACCTATATGGAATCCAACAGGTATATATATATATATATCTTTCAAAATGTATATCTATACTCGATTGTATATATCGGCTAGGGCTCATTAATGTTTTTGCGGCTAGGGTTTATTAACTTATGTGTAGTTAGGACTGAAAGTATGTTGCTATTTTATACTAATATATAGTGTATACAATTCCCTTTTGTATCATCGAGTGATGTGTTTTTATTATATATTTATATATGTATATATTATTTGTAGATATGGAGCAGTTGAGTGCGGTGAAAGAGGCGTTGCACGTATCGACGGCTCCAACGACGATAATGTGCCGTGAGGATGAGCAGAGAAGGATAGTGGAGTTTTGTAGGAAATGTGTTGAGGAAGAGAAGTCTGGGAGTTTGTATATTTGTGGGTGTCCAGGCACCGGAAAATCGCTTTCTATGGATAATGTCAAAGGGTCTCTTGCTCTTTGGGCTAAAGAGGTGCCATTTTTGCTTTTCCCTCTTTGTTCATTGTGAAATTAGTTATATATATATAGATAATAATGATCATTGATGCAGCTGTTTTTTATTAAAAAAATTGTTTGCCCCTTGAAGTTTATTAAAAGTTGGTTTGACTGTTTGAGGCATGTAGTATTAAATGATTATGTGTAGTTAGAAGTAATGGAATGTTGATTGATAATATGCAGACAGGGGGTGATCTGCCGGATATTTTGAACTTAAACTGTACATCTCTCACAAGCACTTCAGAAATTTTCAACAAGGTACTAATTTTTCATGACATTGATATTGATATGCATATAGTCATTTGTCACCAACATAACACTCAATATTCGACGTTTTGGCAGATACATGAAAAGAGTCAACCGAATAAGAAAGTCACTGCTCGTTCGACACCCTTACGACAACTTCAGCAACTGTATTCTCAAAAGCAGCAGTCAGCCGACACTAAAATGATGTACGTAAATTTTTTACTCAACTTATTTTAGCCTTTGTATGCAAACATGTTTTGTGATCAGAAAGAAAATCTATTTGCTTTTTATCTGCTTTGCGCTGAGATTAGTGATACATGTTTCGAAACGGGTCTTATGTTGAGTATATATAATCCTAGCTTGTAGATCATAGAGAAGGTAATAATATTAGAGTTATTGACAGGTTGGTGATTGCTGATGAGCTTGATTACTTGATCACTAAGGACCGTGTGGTGCTTCATGATCTATTTATGCTAACTACATTGCCCTTTTCAAAACTTATATTGATAGGTATGGCTTGACAGAGCATTCTTGAACTTTATTTGTTCCGAATTTGAAATGTTTTTCATACTGCATTGTTTTTTACAGGTATAGCTAATGCGATCGACTTAGCAGACCGTTTTCTTCCAAAACTTCAGTCTTTAAATTGTGAGCTATTTTTCTTCTTTTCATTTGACATATAAACTCTTCTCTTAGTTTGTTTCAACTTGCTGAAGCAATATTTAGGGATATGGTGCTTTTTTGGGCATTATACTAACGTATGGTTAATGTCTTTTAGGTAAGCCTATGGTTGTGACTTTTCGAGCCTATTCCATGGATCAGATAATCATTATTCTCAAACAACGGCTAATGGTAAGTATTCTTTGCTCTTTTCTTTTAGCATCCATGAGATGATATCTGCAAAATCTGTATCTTTTGTTTAGTGTTACTCTTTTTTTTTTCTGCATAAGTTTTATATGGTGCATGTTTTCTTTTATCAGTCACTCTCTTATACTGTCTTCCAGCCACAAGCATTGGAACTCTGTGCACGGGTGAGTACACTAGTTTAATATCTGCTTATCTTTGCCAGTTGACATGTCTTCCAGTTATTTAAAAGACCTGCTTTTTATGTCTGCAGAAAGTAGCTGCCGCATCTGGAGATATGAGGAAAGCTCTTGGTATCTGCAGGTTGGCCATGCTTTCAATTTCTTTTTCAATTGCTTTACATTATACAAAGTGTCCTACGGTCTGCAATGCTTTGTGAAGTCAGAAACAGCTTAAAATATTGTAAATATGCTATGGAAATGTTGGAAGGATGTAGAGATCCATCTCAATTTTTTATGATGTACAGGGGTGCAATCGAAATGCTTGAATCTGAACTTAGAGAATCTACCTGCACTTCAAATCTGACATTAATGGTATTTAGTCATTAAATTAGGTCTATATGTGAATTTGCTTTGTTAAGTTAGTCATTATCTAATTGCTTGTATTTACTTGATGCTGAAGGTCAGGGTTGATCATATGGCCATGGCTTTGTCAAGGGCTTACAAATCACCAATAGTTGACACTGTACAGTCTCTTCCCCAACATCAACAGGTACCGTTGTTCTACCTTAAAAAGTCTTAAGGTGGCAAGATGGGTGGGTTAGGTAATTGGTTATACTGAGTCGGGTTGAAGTAGGTCGTTTTTTTGGCAAAGTAGAAGCGAAATGTGCCTAGTTGCAAATATTATTAATATTATTTTTTTTCTGTTAAAGTTAACTAGTATTAATTTTATAAAATTCAACTTTTAATGATTACAGAACAATATTACTCCGTATTATTGTTACAATAATCTAAGTTCTTAAACTATTTGGCAACTTATAGCCTGTTGCCTGCTTCTCTTTAGCTAATTTTCACTTCTTTTTTTCACTTCTTTGAGACAACCCATGATGACCCTTTGACAAGTAAACGAGTAATCTGTCTTACCAGGAAATTTCTTACGAGTATCTTTGACTAGCTTTTTATTGATGCCTTATTTTTTGTGAAATCTATTATAGCCTATTTGTTTAAGTAACTAAATTTCTAGCCTCTCTTATGGTGTAGATAATACTTTGTTCTGCTGTGAAGCTTTTCCGTAAGGGAAAGAAGGATACAACGATTGGAGAGGTATACTAAAAAGAGGACAGTGCAGTCTATATTCAGTTCTTTACTTGCCATTTATCTAATCAAAACTTGCTATTGATACAGTTAAACAAATTCTATATTGATGTTTGCAAATCAACTAAGATACCACCCGTTGGAATAATGGAACTTTCATGCATGTGTAGAGTGCTCGGTGATCAGGTAACCGATGCACTTATCAACTGAATTTCTATCTTTCAAACAAACCCTTTTTCTAAAGGAAATCCTGATTAAATGATGTCATTTTGTAGGGAATCCTCAAACTTGGACAATCTCGAGATGACAAGTTAAGGAGAGTAACTCTGCAGGTAGATGAAGCAGACATCATGTTTGCATTGCAGGTATAAAAGAAAACCATCTTTCATTTCCCTAAACGTGTTGTTTTCAGTTGTTTTGTTGGAGGCTTGCATCAGTTTTGACCCATTTGTGGTAACCGGGTGATTTTGGTTTAGGTTATTCTTGGATCAAATACATAACTCCTAAACCATTTTATGAAAAAAACCATGAAGTTGTTACCTAACCCGTCTATATTGCCACCTCTAACTACCTGGCATGTCGTTTGATGCTCTTGTTTTTTCATTCGATCTCATATTCTCTATATGTTTAAGTATGCCATTTATGTCTAGTATAATATAATAATCACTTGATTACTTGTCTCAGGGCATCCGGTTCTTTCGCAACTGTCTGCAGTAAATTTTGACCATCTAGAGTCGTGATATCTTAAAGCTTGCAGTGAAGACTAATGAACCTTGTTCAACCTAAATGTAAAGGTTAGAAGTAGAGCCTTTTCAACTTACATCTCATAAGCTTCCGATGTTGTGCTGTGCTTGTATACAAAAGTTTCAAACTGATATTTGTCTGCAGTGCAATGAAACAAGGCAGCAAAGCTCAGCAATATTCACATTGATTCTTTAATTTTCTGGTTATATAGAATGTAGTACTTCTAATGTTATACAAAGAAGCAAAGTAGTACATAACAATTGGAATTTTGATTGAAGTTATAAAGCTATGTGAATCAATTTTCTCTGCATAAGTCGATTCAATGATACAAAAATGATTCCTTATAACAAGGATGCTCCATGATTTATCGTTGTGATGTTTCACTTTTATAGTTTTATGATTGAAATTTGATTTAGTAATGTTTTATAGCAGTACCATTTGGTAGTTTTAGTTATTTAGTGCAATTGACGAGTCATGGAAATGGTTTAGCAGATACGGAGTGTATTAAGCATATATGATTTCGGACTAAATCAATTTAGTGATTATTAAAATTGTATGTAATTTACTGATAATATATGTTTATGCATTCAATTATTTTCATTGATGATGATACAATGAATGGAAAACATAATTGACTTTTAATTCAGATGTTGTTACATTAAGAATACTCGATACATTTAGAATGATAGTCAATTAGTAACACTATTAATTTTAATAGACCTTATTAACAATTACATTTTGTTAATAATCACATCATTTTAGAAAAACATAACAATTAACCATACTTATCAAATGTAACTAAACATATCGTCATATGTACTGTTTCCATGAAATTTTCCAACACGGGGTGAAATTTCTTCCCAAACCACCTTCGGCTTTCACTCACTCGACAACTTCAATAAGAGTCGTCTCGTAGTCGTCAACAATCACTTGCCGCTGACCCAGGGCGGCAGGGCCACCAATTGCAACCGGCACCCTGATTCAAATATTTGAATACATTTAATTGCACCTTTTCACATTATTGATCAAAGATTACTACATCAACAATGAACAATATCTCAATTCCCAGAGTAAAGGTATATTATTAGGTATATTTCAACAAAAGTACCATTCTCTATATAATCCATTCATTAAAGTTCATGATTTTCTGATGCAATGTCCACTAACATCAGTTCTTCCATTGTATAGAAATAAAAGATATGATGGTACGATTAGCAAATGTTGGTTCAAAGTAACTAGTCGTATAGCTTTGAAAAATGAAAAATTAGAATAATAAAAAGGAGTGAAATAGCTTGCTGGCTGTGTGATGTTAAGATATGAAGTTTGCCATCCTCCAGAATAGGCTCGATCACCCCTTCTTGTTTCTCTTTAAAATGTCGTCCTAAACGTTACCACGATCAGCAGAAATTCCACCTACTTGCTCTACTGCGCCAAGTATCTGTCGCCAAACAAAAAACACTCGCTCGGAACAAAAGAAAAACTATAGCAAGAAGAAAAAAGATTTGGAAAACTCCAGGTCAAACAGGGAGATTGATAACAATAACAGCAAAGCCAAATAAGCTTAATTATAGCAGTTGGTACATTAAAACTAAATAAATGGACATTTACAGCTTGCAGGCCACAACAGTAGCCTCAACATCATTGCTATGCCCAACCATGTCACCATACCTAAAACATCAAGGAAAATCTTAATTAGCATATATAAACAATAACATGACATGCTAAGGTTGTATACATAAACTTATGAAACGAACTTACGGAGGGGGAGGATAGGGGGACACAAGGGTCTCATCATATATGATTCGGCTATATGTATACCTCGGCAACACCTGTGGTGTTAATGTGAATTCCTCCATACTCATTATTTCAAAAGGGTCAGAGTTGTTAGGACCATGTTCAAAAAAGCGTTTGTGACGACCACCATCCGAAATCGCAAGCCAAGTATCCCGGGCATTCCTAGTCACGCATGTGGCTTGCTCAATTGGACAAATACTCTCTTGACGAGCGCCTGGGAAAAATGCCACCTCCGCCCACGTCACGCCATCACCATTCAACTTCCACACACTTCCCTGCTCAAAGGGTTGTGTCCGGCAAGCACTGATGTCATAAGCTGCACACAAGTGAATGCATCCGTCGATAACCACCAAATTTGCAAGACGCATACATCGTGCACCACTTGGAAGAGGCGGAGATCGTATTACCCTGAATTCTTCCGTGTTCACATCAAAACAAATAATGTATTGATGTTTAACTGGTCCTATCTTCTTTACCGAAAAGTAAAGACTGTGGTCACAGAAGGTTGCCCGCGACCACGGGTAGTGGCGCAAGAACGGGTAGGGGTCGATCAGGAATTCAATCTTTCTCCATGAATTCAGTCTTTGGGAATAGATATAAGCCTCTTGATCCAAAGGAACCAAATATAGAACCTTATAATAGTCATTGGAAGAGTCGGAATAAAAACCAACGACATCTCGACCACGATAACGGAGATCTTTATAAGAATTAAAGGGACGAGTAAAGTTTGGGTTAGGGGGCAACTTGTAGTAGGCACCGGTGAACGGGTTCCATAAAGCTAGACTATCGACGATTTCAGTCGAGGCTACACATACCAATCCATCCAAGCTCGCTAAAAGCGAATCAAATCTAGGATCGGCTTCTAGGAGTCGATTGAAACCGACGGTAACGGAACCGTGGTTGAGGGGTTTGCGGCATAAATCTACAGGGGGCTTGTCAAGTAGGAGAAGTTTATAGGATTTGTTGTTCATGTGGTGGTGGTGACATATGTGTGGATAAAAACGATTTCCAGTGTTTGGAAACGGACTTGAAACGACATACGGACTTGGCTGGAAGCCTTGGCAAGATCTCATATTCGATTATATTATTATCAATATCAATTGGAGGAGGAGGAATAAGCTCCTGATCATCAGCCTTCGACGACTTCTTCTTCCTCTTCCTTTGGGCCGCGGGTCGTAATGCTGCGGTTATCGGCATATATATAATTTGGATCGAAAAGTAGATATATAAATATAGAGATCGAGAGAAAGGAGGGTTTCTTACGTGACGGACGCAGACAAATTCGAAATAAATTCGATCAATCTTGGTTCTTCAATCGATCGACCGGTTAATGATACACAAGAGGCGTAACTCTGTATATATATGCGTTTATTTATAGAGTTATTCCTTACGGGCTTGTCAATCCAAATAAACAAAGCCCAAATTCAACGAATGTATAACCGATTTTTTTATATATATACAAATAAAGTAAAGTTTTATGAAGGCTAGCTTTTGCTCTTTTACCAATTATAGTTTGGTGATCATCAGTGAATTATGCCCCAATTCTTTGCATATACGGAGTAGTATACATATACATGTGTAATATGAGATTTTATTCGAATACATGCCTTTCATTAGAGAACTTATTTTACAATTGATCCATAATTATTCTTGCAACTCTACTCTTTTTTCGGTTTTTGACATCCTTTGTTTCACTTGTATAATCAACTCTATATTGGAAGTATGATATGGAAGTTACAATTTATATACTCACACTAACGACACCCTTAAGGTTGTAGTTAACATCTTCCTAAGTTAAAAGGCAAGTTTACACTTCAAATCTGTTTTAAGAAAAAAAAGAAAAAGTTATCACTTTAAACATATTGAATCAATTGGTTTATCATGTTTTAAAATGTCTTGAAAAATTCAAAAGAGCCACATGACCATACAGGAAGTGATAATTCTAACAAATGTTAGTCACATACATCTCATTATTTTAGTACACCGTAAAAGGGGACATGTGATATCCTCCTTGTGCTTTCTCTTGAATTCTTAAACAATCTGATGATGCAGCAAGAGAACCTTACGACAGAACGTTTGCGTTAGCTCGCTAGGCACCTGGTTGAAATCCCTCTTCATGCCCCCTTGCGGTTTCAAAAAGATTAGTGATGTTTGCTTCTTGGTATGTCTTTTTAAAAGTATCGACATTGTAAAAGCTACCGCAAAATACCAATATTATAGTACTGTTATCAAAGCTAACAAGTATCTGGAGGTTTTGACACTAAAACTCAATTCATGGTTTTTGAGTAGGAGACTTTTCATTCATTGAAAGTTTCGGGGGAAAAAAACATACATGGCAATTAATTATGCTATATGTGTAAATCATAAAACACAATCTAAACAACGAGTGTACCAGACTACCATAGCAAAGTATCTCAAAATAGGTATCGAAATCAATTTTGTAGATCCAGGTTCTATCTAGTAATTCCATAACTCATATTAATTTACAACGAAAACATATTAGGCATCAAAAACGACCATGCGAGCATATCAAAACTTCAACCTACTGTAAAAAGGTTTGAACTTTGAACTTACAACTGGTAGTGTGTTAGTTCTATCATCACTTCACGAATGGAATGCCAGAAGGAACCCGTTTAGCAAACTCTTCATAATCCCGGAAAAACTGTCTCAAAAAGTACTCCTCGTATGGTATTCTTCTATGAAAAAAGTTCCAAACAACTAGCGCAAATGCAATGGTTGCCAACGAGTTACACAACATTACTTGAGTACCAACCGACCAAATCAAGAAACCAGTGTACCCCGGATGACGAACAATACTATAAACTCCATGAGTTACCAATTTATGATGTTCCTCGTGATATCTCTGAATAAGATGTGTAAAAGCCCGTCCAGCAGTTATAATAGCAAGTTTCCTTATAACTTCCCCAACAACGACCATAACAAGTCCTAAATTGCTTATCCACCAATATTCCTTTAAACCAGGGAAAAAGTAAAGTTCGAGTAAATATTCTAGCACGGAAAGGATCATGGCTATGATATATTGTTGGCTGATTAGAAGAGAGTTAAGGGTTACGTTGGATTTCCCGTGAAACATGATTGCTAACAAGTATTCAGAACCATGAAAAAATAGTACGCCAAATAACATCTGTGATAATTGTCTGGAGGCAGTGTAGCCGAATACGTCCATCATTTTACCGAAATGTTGATTTAGCGAAACTTTTCAAATCAGATGAAAGGTTCAGTCACGTGGTTGTACAAATGTCGTTAGAAACTAAGGCAAGGTTCAATTCACACCTGAAAAAGAAGCCGGGGCATCCAGAACCCGTAACATGAATTCAGTCTTTATGCTACCAGGAAAATGGTTCAAGAAGGACATTTCTGCAACAAAAAAGAAGAAAAGATGCTTTAGTTAGCTATCACTTTAGTCTCGAAGCGTATACTCTGGATGCTAGTATACTTAATCAGCATATTAGGCCAATGCACATACTGGCAGGTATAAAAAGTATAGATTTTTTATATATTTTTTTTTTCATATGACCGATCTCACGTCACTTATGCGAGAGGCGGAATGATTTCCATAGACCGTATTGAAATGGTTAGGTGTAAAAATATGGATGATGAACAGTAATTAATCTAAACTGGTAACAGAACTACTGTATATAATAATAACAAACTGAAACTAGCAAGATCATCAATTTTTTTCAGATTTTATGATAATATATCAGAGATTTAACCAATTGAATTGAATTCATCATTGAAATATATATACATGTTTTTTTTTTAAAAGTATACAAATAAAAAGGGGGGGGGGGGGGGTGTTAGGAGGGTTAAACAAGCAATCAAAACCTAATTAGATGGAAATATAAGTAACTTTCCTAAATAATAGGAGAGGGCTTACATAAAAAGATGATGATGGCGGCGCCGGTGGTGGTGACTAATAGCAACCGTCGCAGAAGGTAGGGAGGTCAGTCAGGTGGGATCTGAGCTGGGCGGGGGACTAATTTAGATCATATACAAAAAAGCGTGGTGGTGTTTGTGTTATGATAATGATAATCTATATCTATATCTATACTTCTGTTGTAACCAAAAAAACCGTTGAGTCTCTCTAGTTTCTCTCTCTAGAGATCTAGATCGGAGAGACTCCGGCTTTCTTCTCCGGCGAAACCGTCGAGATTATTTTTTCAAGGGTAAAGCCCTAGGCCGGAGGTCCTTAGGAAGCAGCCTCTCTACCTTGAGTAGGGTAAGACGGTCTACATCATACCTCCCTTAAACCCGGGCGCTCGCCTAGATTGAGTACCGTTGTTGTTGTTGTTGTATACTTCTATACTCCCTATTAAAAATTATCCTACCCCTGTTGAAAGTTTACAACATGCGATTTTACCTTTTTACCCTTACTTTCTTTGTTAATTCTTTATAAAATTGTTAAATTAAAAATAGTTTTGACATCGTGCCAAACACATCTTTGATTTGGATGCATTTGAATTGATTGATTTTTTTGATGCTCTTTTGGGGATAGGGATATTGATGTTGGCAGATGAAGCATCATCTGGAGTTGGAGAAGTTCGAGAAGCGTGGGAGAGTCAGCACAAGACTTATACTTCCAACTTTCATGAGCTTGATCCTTGCATTGTGAGTTTTTTCTGTTGTGTTTGCAATAATCTTATATTCTTGTAATTTTTACTTTAGACTGCTATAATCTGAAAAACTCCATATTTATCTCAATTTATTGTTGAAATTAAAGAGAAGTGATATGTGCAGAGAATTCACAACATGAAGGAATGAGACCTCCTCCAACACTAAATATTTTCCCTTCGCGGCCATATTTATCTCAAGTTATTGTTGAAATTAAATACTTTAGACTGCTATAACCAAAGCTGGAGGCTTTCCACCTCTTGGTGCACATTTGGTGTGTAGTTTTTCTGTTAAGTTTCCACCGCATTTGTATTTGGTATTTCATTTTAGTTCTTTGACCTTTTTTTTTCTCTCTTTAGACGTTTCAACCTACACCAGCTCCAGTACTGACTCCCTTGCAAGTTGGATGTCTAATCCCCCAGCTATATCTCACCCAAAATTATATCTGGTAGTGCAATTGGTCTTGGTAGTCCCTCTATTTCAGGTAATGTGTGGGTCAAACTGATTATTAACACCATTCTCTTAGTGACGATTTAACAATTTTAGTGTTCTACTGACCTTTGTAGCAGCTTTGAAGCACCCAAGGACTCCAACAAATCATTCTTTGGATTACCCATCTGATCATATTAGTAAACCAACAAGGCCCATGGGGATAACTGATGAGGTAATTTGGTGTGTTTGATTTTATAAGCACCATTTTCTCTTTTGATCGCGTAGGTATTGACTAATGTAATGTCTTGGTTATGAATGTTTTGGCTCATTCTACATGTTAATCTGCCTGTTAACGTGCTGCCTGTCTCATTTTCGGGTCTTGCCAGTCACAGTCAAGCTTTTAGTGCACCTGATTATTTGCCTAAAACAATTACAAGGACTCTAAATCAGGGTTCATCTACTATGAGCATGGACTTTCATCTTATTCAACAAACATTACTCTTAGGTAAAAACCTTTTAAAATTTCAGCTAAGATATATAACTGCTCTAATTTTCATTAAAAGATGACCAAAAATCTGTTCTCTTTTTGCAGGAAATGGAGCCTCCGTAGACACTTACGTGTGATTCAAGGCCATTGACAGAACCAAGGCCATTGACAGAACCAGAAAAAGATGTAGATGTTGAAAAGGCAAAAGAAACACTTTACCACCCGGGCGGCCATGCTGGACAGAATAAGAGAAAGGTGTATGTTTGTTATTTGATTGAGACAAGTGGGGACGTGCAAAGAAAATCTTCGATCTCAGGTCTTAATCTTTAGTCTAATTTACTAACTTATAGTACTCAAATAGACATACACAAGTAGGATAATGGAAGAAAAGTCATATGTATTTACTGTTCAATCTATCAGCGTCGTTTGACCACTTTTACACAAATATATGTGAAACCACTTGTAACCCAACACTTATTGTGCTTGCAAAAGATAATGAACAATTGACAATAGATACTAATCTTTTAATCATTTGATGTTACAATATTATAAAGTACAAATATGATCATCACATACATGGATCATGGGAAGTTAGCCGCTGCTGCAGCTACATTATCCATGTTGTTGCAGCTACATTATCCATCATAGACATATCTACCTTGTGTATTATCATATTATATCACAACAAAGCGCAAATTTTCTTCCTAGTTGAGGCAATTTGTGGTATACACGTTCGTGTGGAAGTGCTGAAGATAGATGCCCTATATATCATGGACGTAAGGGATATCTTATGAGTAATGCATTAGATGTGTTTTGAATGGATGGAAGAGGTACGATGTCATATTCAAGAATTGAAAAGTGTTTAATATAAATCCCCTATATATCATGGATGTAAATGATATCTAATGATTAATGTATTAGATGTGTATTAAGTGCAGGGCCGTCTCTGAGGATTTATGGATCTAGGCCGAACACAAAAATAAGGGCCCATAAGCTAAACGCAACAAATTATATTATATAAACTAATCTCTAAAAACGACAATAAATGTTATATCAATAAATAAAATCTAAAACCTAAAGACATAAATAAAATTTCGATAGGTTTAAACCAACATAAAAAGACCTAAAGAAATGACAAGCAACAAACAACTATGTTATTGTTTTTTAAATAATAATAATATTTTATATATCATTTAATAATAATATAATAATTATATACATACATATATATTATTTACAATAAATAATAAAAAAATAAATACTTTGTCATGACAAATAAATGAAAAGTGGAACAATGAAAGATTGAAAAAGACAGTAGACGTCGCTTGATGAATTCTGAGTTTTCGATAAGTGATGATAACTCTTATTTTAATCCAATAAAAGGTATATATACGTGAGTTTTTTTATGAGTTAAATTATATGTTTTAGTTTTTAGATGATTGTTAGAGTTTACAATAGACTTAAATAATTACAAACGTACATAAGTAACAATAAAAACTAGAAAAAATCGGGGCCTCTAAATAATCGGGCCTCGGCCCGTTGGGCAATTTGCCGGCAACGCGCGGGTAAATTTCTCGTTAAAAACAAAAAAGCAAGCACACACATACACAACAAACAATTATCGTCCAATGCTGAAATGTCAAATGGAAACCCTAGCTATCTCCCACCGCCCTCTTCCGCCGTCCCACCGCCGCACCTCCACTCACTCCGCCGTATCCGTCGTCTCCCCGTCCATCACTCTCTCTAACAAAACCTCACGTTTTCTCACACTAAAATGCTCCTCTGCTCAATCACCAACCGCTTCATCAGGTACTCTCCCTAATTAACTTCCATTCATTTTGCATTTATTTATATTAGTTTCATTCTCTTAATTGATTGATAGTTAATCATTTTGATAGAATTAATCTATTTCTATTTTTGTTGTTGATATTTTGACTTTATGCTTGATTCTTATGAAATACATTTACATTTTCAATATATATATATAATAATATGTTAACATCATCTTGGTTAGATGATGTTGCTCTCACAAACCATAAAATTCATGGGGGGCTTTTTGACATGTGTAGAAAATGATGTTAGTGGGTTTGTGAGAGCAACATCATCTATGGTAGATGATGTTAACATCATATTAGATTTTCCCATATATATATATATTATCAATAAAAACTAGAAAAAATCGGGGCCTCTAAATAATCGGGCCTCGGCCCGTTGGGCAATTTGCCGGCAACGCGCGGGTAAATTTCTCGTTAAAAACAAAAAAGCAAGCACACACATACACAACAAACAATTATCGTCCAATGCTGAAATGTCAAATGGAAACCCTAGCTATCTCCCACCGCCCTCTTCCGCCGTCCCACCGCCGCACCTCCACTCACTCCGCCGTATCCGTCGTCTCCCCGTCCATCACTCTCTCTAACAAAACCTCACGTTTTCTCACACTAAAATGCTCCTCTGCTCAATCACCAACCGCTTCATCAGGTACTCTCCCTAATTAACTTCCATTCATTTTGCATTTATTTATATTAGTTTCATTCTCTTAATTGATTGATAGTTAATCATTTTGATAGAATTAATCTATTTCTATTTTTGTTGTTGATATTTTGACTTTATGCTTGATTCTTATGAAATACATTTACATTTTCAATATATATATATATATTAAGATAATATTCTGTTTATAATATATATATTATTATATATATAGATATTATATCTCTATCTCTACTACATTATAAAACATTTGTTCCCTCCATTTTTTCAACTTTAAGTAAGTGAAAACCCCAAAATACCCCTATCACTTATTCATAATACCCTAGAAGAAATCTCAACCACTCATTTTTTTCTCTCTCCTCAAATCTCAACCACTCATTTTTTTCTCTCTCCTCAAATCTTAACCACTCATTTTTTTTTCTCTCCTCCATAAATCATTTATTCCTCTAATTCATTCAAAATCTTTTATCTCAAAAACCGTACATCGATAAATTATAAAAATTATATGGGTGTTCTTAAAATTTCATGCTCTTTTATTAGAGAGGTCATTCGATATACTTTCGACGAATTTTTAAATCCGAGAGCGGAGCCCGGACGGCTAAGGCATTTGGCTATCACACTCTATGACCTATCACCTCCTATGACCTATCACCCCCCCATCTCACCGCCGCAACGCGCGGGTACTTTGTCTCGTATATTATAAAGCAAATAGCCCCTGTCTAACATTTTAAATTTCAACATTTACTTCCCAAAATGCCCCTCCTATCTATTATATATTTACCTTAAATAATCATAATACCCTTTCTCTCTCCTCAAATCTTAACCACTCATTTTTTTTTCTCTCCTCCATAAATCATTTATTCCTCTAATTCATTCAAAATCTTTTATCTCAAAAACCGTACATCGATAAATTATAAAAATTATATGGGTGTTCTTAAAATTTCATGCTCTTTTATTAGAGAGGTCATTCGATATACTTTCGACGAATTTTTAAATCCGAGGGCGGAGTCCGTACGGCTAAGGGCGGAGCCCGTCAGGTAGATCACCCCATCACCGCCACCGCCGCAACCGCCATTACATCACCACCCCGATCACCGCCGCAATGTGCGGTTACCTTTCTCTCGTATATTTATAAAACAAATAGTCTTTGTTTAACATTTTAAGTTTCAACATTTCTTCAAAACCAAATTACATCAATAACCTACAATACTCGCTAGCGCCGCGCCGGCACCACCACCACCACCACCACCGCTCGCCACCACCGCCCGTCACACCACTGCCGCCACCTTCACCACTGCCGCAACGCGCGGGCACCGTTCTCGTATATATAAAATATATATAGAGAGAGAGGTATATTCAATCAAATACATCCATACTTGAAATAAACCGATAACATTCAAAAATTTCTTTTTGAAGGAACTGTACTATCTATACTTCTATACTATATTATAAAAAAATAGCCCAAAAATAGCCCCCATGTTGAAAGTTACATGGGGAATTGTCTAAAATACCCTTAATAATTAAATTACACAATCAATCTTTATCATTTAAAATATCTTCATTAACCCTTTACATCAATTATCTATACCACTCGACGCCGCCTCCACCACCAACAGTTGCCTCCACTACCACACCGTCGCCGTCACAACCACCGCCGCATTGTGCGGGTACCGTGCTAGTCTTATAAAAAAACACCACCTTATTTTTGGAAATGTTAATGTGTAATATTTGTACCAAGCATCTCTTAAAATATTTTTACCTACACTACCCCCTTATCTATACTCTCTTATAAAAAAAAAATACCACCTTATTTTTGGAAATGTGTAATATTTTTACTTACACTACCCCCTTAACGTTAATGATTAAATTAAACTATCAATCATTTATTTTAAAGTATATCCATTAACCTTTAAATCAATTATTTTTTCATTAATTATCTACACTACCCGACGCCTCCTCCACCACCAACCGTCACCCCGACCACCAAATTTTCTTCGCCACGACTACCGTCGCATTGTGTGGGTACCATGCTAGTTATAAATCATTAAAATTAAGATACCTCATAGTTTATACTTTGTTTTATGTATTCACATCAAATTTTTTAATCTTCATTTTTTCGACAAATAATGGAAATCTGCATTCATGCATCAGTGCTGATTTGAGATGCAAATGTTTTTATTTGATGAATATGAGATGTAAAAGCATCAGTTTTAAGTGTTGCGACCCGTTCTTATTTTAAAGTGTTCTTAATACTTAGTAAAACATTATTGATGATTTTTTAAGTTATTTTACTGAATTTGATAATTGAGTGATAGATGGATAATTATTGGTTATCATTGTGACAGTCGACCATTCGTTAAAGTTCAAGGAAGCTGCGAAGCATGGAAACTTGATCCCGTTATATCGGTCGATTTTTTCCGATCATTTGACCCCGGTTTTGGCTTACAGGTGTCTCGTTAAAGAAGATGATCGTGATGCACCGAGTTTTTTGTTCGAGTCTGTTGAGCCAGGGTTAAAGGCTTCTAATGTTGTGAGTGATTAATATCGGGTTTTGAAATTATGTTGGAAATGTGCGCATTCTGTTTTGTAGGTTTTAGTTTTTGTGATGTGTATTTTGCTCAAAATCTTTATGAACACACAATGATAGAACACAATAACAATACTTTTATGTCTGAAAGTGAAATGTGATTACATGAATTATATATAGCCACTGAGTTGGTGATGGCGGTGACTGGTGTGAAGAATCGCAACTCTAACATGGCATCTATTTAAGAATCAGTTTCTATGATACGTATGGAAGTTATTCACTTAGGGTTTGACACTATATACCCTTGTATATTTTCATAAGTACATACTTGACTCTTAATACAACTTTACCCTATTTAGACTTTTCACCCATTAACTTCGACCCACATGGATTAAGGAAATTATAATTCAATATTCCACCTTAATTCCTTAATCCATGCCTTAAACATTTTCATTCTCAACAAGAACTTTTTTTTCAACTTCTTCTGGATATTCTTTACTTGCACTTTGATCCTCCTCTATGTCTTGATTGCCGTCATGTACTTCATTGTCATTACCACACGCATTTTTTAGTAGATCCTGGTCTTTGAACTTTGGTTTTGACTCACCAATTGCTTCACTTCTTGACCCAAACGCACTGCATTACTGCAACACTTTGTCTTGAATATAAACCATGTGTTCATACTCTCGTTGAATGTCATCATCTTGACCACGCACATCATCTTCTTGAATATTAACTGGTCCAGCTTTGGATGGTAATTCACCACCTGCTTCTGAGTGCCTTTCTTGCAACTTGAGTCATAATCTCTGACATACTTGCTTTCTGTTGATGACTTCTCTTCACATTCCTTGTATCTTTTTTTGCTCTTGAACTAGAGTTCCTTTTGGACAGGAAAGTTTATTTGTCAAAAGGGATACAAGGATGCATCGCCTGTGTGTGAGATACTGATTTTGTATGCTAAGTTGATGTTATTTTTTGTTGATGTTGTTTCGTAAATGTTAATTGGCGAAGTTTCTATGTTAGGGGCGGTACAGTGTGATAGGAGCTCAGCCTACAATGGAAATTGTGGCAAAGGATCATATGGTTACAGTTATGGACCATCATGAAGGGCGGAGGACAGAGGAGTACATGGAGGACCCTATGGTTGTTCCTAGGAGGATAATGGAGCAATGGATACCCCAAAGAATTGACGAGCTCCCTGACGCATTTTGTGGTAAGAGTTTGTGATATCTATCCACTGCACAAGCTAACTTATTCATCCTCCATCTAGATCCATAATCACCATTTAGTTATTCTTCTTCTGATCATCTCATGCAGAAGTAGAATATAGGCAATTCTGAAGTAGCTGGTATATCATGATCAACATTAGTAGTACGCAGTTCTTAGATTATATGATTTACATATGACTCCATATTTTGCTTTAGCCTGTTATTTGAAGTTTTTGTTACTGTTGTCTAAGGCTCATGTTTTTTATGGGACATATTAATAAAACAGATATGTCACAATTAGAATAGAACAGTAGTCTATGTTTGTACATTTTGTATGTTAACTTGTATGCTTCAAATATGATGGTGGTTGTGAATGAATTTATGTAGTTTTCACTTTCTCCAAATAACAGGTGGCTGGGTTGGTTATTTTTCCTATGATACGGTGCGATATGTAGAGAAGAAAAAGCTTCCATTCTCAAATGCGCCAGAGGATGACAGGAACCTTCCTGATGTCCATCTCGGCCTTTATGATGATGTGATTGTGTTTGACCATGTTGAGAAGGTTTCTCACTTTTTTACTGTCAACATATTGAGTTGCTTTTATCATTGGCCTTCTTTATTTATCTTAAAGTTTTTTGGTTATTTACAATCCCCAGAAAGCATATGTGATACATTGGGTGCGAATGGATCAATATTCTTCGGTTGACGAGGCTTTTAAGGATGGAACAGAGCGTTTGGAAACTTTAGTATCTAGAGTTCATGATATTGTTCCGTAAGTAATCCAGTTTATTACTAAATGACATGTAATTATTTCGTACTTCTCATTGTTAGTGCTAATTTAACTTCAAATACAGTCCAAAACTTTCTCCAGGGTCAATTAAGTTGTATACTAGTCTATTTGGCCCCTCTTTGAAGAATTCAAACATGACAACTGAAGCTTACAAAGAGGCAGTGTTGCAGGCTAAAGAACATATTTTGGCTGGGGATATATTTCAAATTGTCCTAAGTCAGCGTTTTGAACGTCGTACATTTGCAGATCCCTTTGAAGTTTATAGAGCTCTAAGAATCGTCAACCCCAGTCCATATATGACTTATTTGCAGGTTGTCTGCTCTTTGAAGCTTGTAATTGGTATTTGTTTGTGACTACATTAGGATAAAAGACTGTCCAGAAATAGTAACATGATACTCATTTTCATGCAAACAGGCTAGAGGGTGTATCCTTGTTGCTTCAAGCCCTGAAATTCTTACTCGCGTGAAGAAGGTAGCCAGGATATTATATCACATCCACCCGTAGTTCTTTGTCCTAAAAAGAAAACGTTCCAGTCAAGTACTTCAACTTTCTGTAAGATTCATCTTTTTCCGCTCTTCCTGGCAGAGAAAAGTTACAAATAGACCCCTTGCCGGGACTATAAGGAGAGGGAAAACACCTAAAGAAGACTATATGTTGGAAAACCAATTACTAAACGATGAGAAGCAATGTGCAGAACACATCATGCTGGTTGATCTAGGAAGGAATGATGTTGGGAAGGTGTGCTTATCTTCATATATATATTTGTGTATGTGTCATATGCAGATTTTGAATATTTCATATATAACGTCATGTGATTGCTTGATCTAGGAAGGAATGATGTTGGGAAGGTGTGCTTATCTTCATATATATATTTGTGTATGTGTCATATGCAGATTTTGAATATTTCATATATAACGTCATGTGATTGCATGTTGTGTTACCCGAAAGTGTTTTAATTTTCATGTTAAAGATGATGTAGAGAAAGATATCTGTTTTAACTATTTATTTACTTGGTTACACGTTAAGCATTTACTTTTAACTAAATCAGACTCATCTTGCAGGTCTCAAAACCCGGTTCTGTTAATGTCGAGAAGCTGATGAATGTGGAGAGGTATTCTCATGTCATGCATATCAGCTCCACGGTAAATGATTTTCTTGCACACATAATGCTGGGTTCGTTCTTATTTCTAATCCAGAAACTAGCAACTCAGACAGCACAGATGAGAACTATATATTGCTTTGACGTGTATAGTATATGAAAACCAGAACTCGAAAAGCAACCAAATTATGTAAATGAACTATCATTCCAGACATACCATGGAACATGGAGACCTCCATACAATATCTATACGGATATTTTAATCAGTACAATTTTCATCAGGAAAAGTTTGGATTCCATGGATATAATTTTGAAGTTTTTGAGTTTGGCTCCTATTGCTAGAAATATTACAGTAATCACTCCTTAATCTGTAGGTTACCGGAGAGCTGCTTGATGAGCTGAGTACTTGGGACGCTCTTCGTGCTGCATTGCCTGTTGGAACAGTCAGTGGCGCCCCTAAGGTTCTTATTTTCTTGTCATGCTTCCTATTCAATTCCAGCGTGTGTCACATCATTAGTTTTGGTTCCTACAACTAAACCTTACACAAGTAGATGTACTTACATACATTTCATGTGTGCCATATCATCATGCTAAAGTGAAAAAAAGGTTAGACACCAATTAAGTACACTGCTGTTTGAATCTTGACATGAATTTTTTTGGTCAGCTGGTCTTGAAGATATATTTGTGGTCCAATCATGCAGTCTACATGTAAAACTAAAAGTTCATTTGTAGTCCATATTATGTATACTCTGGTTACTTTGCAATGTGGCATTCCCAGTTCGAAGAAGGTTTCCTTGCACTCTGAGTGGGCAAAATGGTTGATTTGGATGATGATTTATTCTTAATAGATCAAGTTTGTTGAGGAAAAAGATTTAGAAACTATGAAATGGGTCAAACACGTTGAAAATTACCATGGGTGTATTTTTATAAATGCATGCATCTTAAATCACTGCTTTTAAAAATTTACCTTGTCTATGTAATAATCACCTTAAGTATTCCACATTTTCTTAATATAGAAATGGCAAAAGAGTGTTTGTGGGTCAGGCACACCATACCTGACCTGAAAAAAGTCCATCTTTAAACTAGTTACTTAAATTGGTCATTTTGCCATCTCTAAACAACCACCATGCGATCAAGAATACTAATTTCCAATGAAGACCAGTAAAATGCTCATGATGCACAAGTGTTGGTACTAAATTTCAATATATTATTGGGGCCTGATCATTGCACTTATCCTACATCTTACTTAACCTTTTCTTCAATAGGTGAAAGCCATGGAACTGATTGATCAGTTGGAGGTCACTAGGCGTGGACCATATAGTGGTGGGTTTGGAGGAATATCATTCACTGGTGACATGGACATTGCCCTGGCATTAAGAACTATCGTGTTCCCTACAGCAGCACGCTATGACACCATGTATTCGTACCGGGATATGAACAAAAGGCGTGATTGGGTGGCTCACCTTCAAGCTGGGGCAGGTATTGTAGCTGATAGTGATCCCGCTGACGAGCAGAGAGAATGTGAGAACAAAGCTGCAGGTCTTGCATGTGCTATTGATCTTGCTGAGTCCTCATTTGTGGATAAATGAGAATTAAGATCAAGTGGATGTTGTTCATGAGAGCACAAGGACATGACAAGAGCTGCCTTCAATTCCAATGTGATGCTTGGTTGTCTCTGGTATAAGTAAAATTTCCTTAAACGCTAGTTGAAGGACACCATGGTTCGTTTAGGGTCTTGTCTTCTAGTCATTCTAAAAAAAGTTATTTTTGTTTGAGTAATACAAAGCCATTTTCAAGCTTTTGGCTTTAATGTTTTTTGTGTAAACGGTAGTTGCAGGATAATACTGCAACTCAATTGACAGATTTATGCGTTTTTGATACATAATGGAAGATTTTCATCCATTTCGTAGACCTGCTATTGTGATTATGATCTTTTAACAGAACATTTGTGCAATGTTTAATTATCAGCTTGGATATGATAAAAAATAAATGATCAGTTTATATTACCGAAATACATGGTTTAAAACACGAGATCTGCATCTCACGACTATAAGTTATGCTCACAGAGGATTGGTGTAAATGGTCAATAATCTTATATCAAAGGGTTTAGTATCCCGGAGTGTAAGTAACTTTGCAACTTTTTCTATTGTATGTAAGTATCAAAAAATTTGTACATTTTATGTAAGTATCTCGCTAAATTGAACACTTAATGTAAAATTTTTACGTTGACCAATCAAAAACTTCTACGTGGACAGCTTATATGGTTGCCACGTATACATTTTTACATTGATCGTTCAATTTAGCAAAATACTTACATAAAATGTACAAAATTTTTGATACTTACATACAATAGAAAAAGTTGCAAAGTTACTTACATTTCGGGATACTTAACCCTATATCAAAGCCCAACTTGATACGATAGAAATGGGATTATAGAAGAATTAGAGAGAAATCATAGAAGGAGAAGAATCAGATTCATCATCAAAACATAACTGCCTTATTGATCTGTATTTTGTGTATATATACAATAGACTAACCGACTTATTCTACTAATATTACACTTAACACCCTCTAACTATTGGATAGTAGCTAATCTGATCCTAAACTAGTTTACACTGTAACAATACCCTCCTCTTTAAGAAGTTTTTGTCCTCAAAAACAGAAATGTGGAAACCTGCCCTCCACATTATTCAAGTACTCCCAAATTTCTTTTATTTTTTAATCTTTTGTGGACAATGTCCCTTTCAAAGCATGAACTCTAAGCTGCATAGTACTCCAATACTCCCAGGTTGCTTCTGCCACACCCATTTCAATGCAATAAGCTTGCTGTTGTAGTAACCCACTAACCCCCCATAGAATCAAATGAACATCAGCACCCAATCCAAGAATTCCAAGACTGTCCATACCAATAAAAGCCATATTCTCCACTGTAAATCCCTTGTATCGACAAAGTATCAATTTAAGAGATGGTGTCATCTTATCTTCCCATTTTTCTTCATGCATTCCATCATTGCAAACCATCATCCTCATTGAGACTGCCTTGAATCCTTTGATAACCTTTCTAGCATAAGCGAGTCCAAGATGATCAATTGCCAACGAGTCTTCAAATGGCCATATTGTGACGCCAACCATGTTAAACACTTCGGGAACCACACTACTCTTCACACAAGCAACTTCCTGAAATGCAAGCTTGTAAACACGATGTTCAGTTGCTAAAGTATCTGGACTAGTCGAGACATCAGAAAGAGAATCTGATGCATCAGCAGGCTTGTAGTCAACTGCAACGCCATTTTTCATTGTCATATTTCTAATTTCAGAATCGTACTTGACAACACTAGATAACTTTGGATAATGAGGATCAAGAATGCACAATTGTTTGTCCAACCAATCACAAATCCGTCTATGTATTTCCACAACTATGAACAGCCCAAGTAAACCACGACCCCTACATTCTTCACAACCTGGTCTTGCAACTTCACATTTCCCTTTAGGTAGTTTCATGAATTCTAGCGCAAACTGCAGCCATTTCTCACACTCTATTAAAACTTTACCCATGTGAGCCGAATTTACATACAAAACAGTCCATACAAAGTAATTTGTGACAAAGTAATCAGCTCCCACTAGTCTATACACAATCCTGACCCTTACACCGAGAGGCTCTATAGTGACAGTAAGTAACCACCCCGGTTTCCAACCAAAGATTTTAATGCCAAAAGTTTCAATAAGTGTCCTGCCAACTACTTCAGTAACTGTCCTCCTATTAGTACCTAATACCTCCCTCTTCAAATATGGAGCAGCAATCTGATAATGAGTACTCTTGAAATATTGAGCAACAAGCTGATAAACCACAACATGATCTCCATTCTTCTCTAATGGATCATCAATAAAATTCCAACCTGGTTTTCATTGAAATGGTCCAACAAACATTGATACAAAACATAACAACCCCCTTTGCTTAGCATTGAGTACAACACGTTCCCTATCCATTGTTCTCTTGACTAAAACCCAAAAATTCAGCTTTCTCTTATGATCAAAACCCCCTGTTTTCTGAATATATTTGGTCTCCAAACAACTCTTCATTGCAACACTCAACAAGTAACCAATGTGCATCTCACTAGTATCCTTCACACCATTAAACCAACCCGGTTTCCAACCAAAGGTTTCAATGCCATAAACTGTGCCAAAAACTTCAATAACTATCCTCCTAGTAGTACCTACTACTCCCTCCTTTAAAGATTTTTGTCCCAAAAAATCACATTCAAAGCATAAAAATCCATTAAAAAAAACTGAAATCCCACTGTATTTCCAGATTTTTAACATCACTTACTTCATCAATAAGCAATCCTTTAACCTTCCCGTTTCTACGACACTCATTATAATCTTGCAAACTATCAGAATTAATCTTTGAAGCAAGAATCACATTCTCATACAATTCACTAATAATATCTCCAATTTCCGAATTGAAATTGTTTTCCACCTCAAGTTCATCACTGATTTCAACACTATGTCTCTCAGAACTTTCAACAAACACGTTATAGGCACTTTTCACAATACGAATTTCAGCACTAAGTCTCTCAGGACTTTCATCAAACACATTATATGCACTATCTAAATTTTCAGATATAGTTAGCGAATCTTTCACAACAGCTCTCTTTTCACTTTTTTCTATATCTTTATCATCAATTACCTTATCGATAATGGTTTTTTGAATCATCCCCTTCCTAAAAAACTCATTGTCCTTCATCAACTTGTCAAGACTAATTGTAGTATCCCATTTCAATTCTTTCTTGTAAAATGAAGATTGAGGATCAAATGGAGAAAATGAATCTCGTAAACCGTTAGCATCTATTTTTAAGGCTAAAGAAATGACATCGTCAACTGTATTGCAACTATATTGATGCCATGAGGCGAACACATCCCAAATTTTCGGTTCTAAACCACAAATAAAGAGATAGACACCATAGAAATCACTAAATCCCGCAGGAATCTGAACTCGTTTGAACCAATCTTGAAAAACACTGCAGTAATCAGAAATATTACCTGTTTGTCTAATTGACATTATCTCTTCTGCCATTACTCTTGAATTGTTTTCTGTTGTAGAACTCTGGTTGATGCCCTAATCTTGAACAGTTGCTGATGATCGGAAATAACAATTTTTTTTCTTTTTCAATTTTTTCAATTTTTTTTCCCCGTTTAATCGGATAGTTCACCGGAGAAGAAAAACCTCACCGGAGATATGATCGGGATTGATAGAACTCACGAAAAAGAAACAAATCAAAATCCAGTCGCTATTGATTTTAAGAAGAAGGGAATCAATAAGCTGCCTGAAATTGATCGGAACCCTAATCGGAGACGGAATCGGAAGCACACCGGAGAATCGGTGTCTCTGATACCATTTGATACGATAGAAATGGGATTATAGAAGAATTAGAGAGAAATCATAGAAGGAGAAGAATCAGATTCATCATCAAAACATAACTGCCTTATTGATCTGTATTTTGTGTATATATACAATAGACTAACCGACTTATTCTACTAATATTACACTTAGCACCCTCTAACTATTGGACAGTAGCTAATCTGATCCTAAACTAGTTTACACTGTAACAATACCCTCCTCTTTAAGAAGTTTTTGTCCTCAAAAACAGAAATGTGGAAACCTGCCCTCCACATTATTCAAGTACTCCCAAATTTCTTTTATTTTTTAATCTTTTGTGGACAATGTCCCTTTCAAAGCATGAACTCTAAACTGCATAGTACTCCAATACTCCCAGGTTGCTTCTGCCACACCCATTTCAATGCAATAAGCTTGCTGTTGTAGTAACCCACTAACCCCCCATAGAATCAAATGAACATCAGCACCCAATCCAAGAATTCCAAGACTGTCCATACCAATAAAAGCCATATTCTCCACTGTAAATCCCTTGTATCGACAAAGTATCAATTTAAGAGATGGTGTCATCTTATCTTCCCATTTTTCTTCATGCATTCCATCATTGCAAACCATCATCCTCATTGAGACTGCCTTGAATCCTTTGATAACCTTTCTAGCATAAGCGAGTCCAAGATGATCAATTGCCAACGAGTCTTCAAATGGCCATATTGTGACGCCAACCATGTTAAACACTTCGGGAACCACACTACTCTTCACACAAGCAACTTCCTGAAATGCAAGCTTGTAAACACGATGTTCAGTTGCTAAAGTATCTGGACTAGTCGAGACATCAGAAAGAGAATCTGATGCATCAGCAGGCTTGTAGTCAACTGCAACGCCATTTTTCATTGTCATATTTCTAATTTCAGAATCGTACTTGACAACACTAGATAACTTTGGATAATGAGGATCAAGAATGCACAATTGTTTGTCCAACCAATCACAAATCCGTCTATGTATTTCCACAACTATGAACAGCCCAAGTAAACCACGACCCCTACATTCTTCACAACCTGGTCTTGCAACTTCACATTTCCCTTTAGGTAGTTTCATGAATTCTAGCGCAAACTGCAGCCATTTCTCACACTCTATTAAAACTTTACCCATGTGAGCCGAATTTACATACAAAACAGTCCATACAAAGTAATTTGTGACAAAGTAATCAGCTCCCACTAGTCTATACACAATCCTGACCCTTACACCGAGAGGCTCTATAGTGACAGTAAGTAACCACCCCGGTTTCCAACCAAAGATTTTAATGCCAAAAGTTTCAATAAGTGTCCTGCCAACTACTTCAGTAACTGTCCTCCTATTAGTACCTAATACCTCCCTCTTCAAATATGGAGCAGCAATCTGATAATGAGTACTCTTGAAATATTGAGCAACAAGCTGATAAACCACAACATGATCTCCATTCTTCTCTAATGGATCATCAATAAAATTCCAACCTGGTTTCCATTGAAATGGTCCAACAAACATTGATACAAAACATAACAACCCCCTTTGCTTAGCATTGAGTACAACACGTTCCCTATCCATTGTTCTCTTGACTAAAACCCAAAAATTCAGCTTTCTCTTATGATCAAAACCCCCTGTTTTCTGAATATATTTGGTCTCCAAACAACTCTTCATTGCAACACTCAACAAGTAACCAATGTGCATCTCACTAGTATCCTTCACACCATTAAACCAACCCGGTTTCCAACCAAAGGTTTCAATGCCATAAACTGTGCCAAAAACTTCAATAACTATCCTCCTAGTAGTACCTACTACTCCCTCCTTTAAAGATTTTTGTCCCAAAAAATCACATTCAAAGCATAAAAATCCATTAAAAAAAACTGAAATCCCACTGTATTTCCAGATTTTTAACATCACTTACTTCATCAATAAGCAATCCTTTAACCTTCCCGTTTCTACGACACTCATTATAATCTTGCAAACTATCAGAATTAATCTTTGAAGCAAGAATCACATTCTCATACAATTCACTAATAATATCTCCAATTTCCGAATTGAAATTGTTTTCCACCTCAAGTTCATCACTGATTTCAACACTATGTCTCTCAGAACTTTCAACAAACACGTTATAGGCACTTTTCACAATATGAATTTCAGCACTAAGTCTCTCAGGACTTTCATCAAACACATTATATGCACTATCTAAATTTTCAGATATAGCTAGCGAATCTTTCACAACAGCTCTCTTTTCACTTTTTTCTATATCTTTATCATCAATTACCTTATCGATAATGGTTTTTTGAATCATCCCCTTCCTAAAAAACTCATTGTCCTTCATCAACTTGTCAAGACTAATTGTAGTATCCCATTTCAATTCTTTCTTGTAAAATGAAGATTGAGGATCAAATGGAGAAAATGAATCTCGTAAACCAGTAGCATCTATTTTTAAGGCTAAAGAAATGACATCGTCAACTGTATTGCAACTATATTGATGCCATGAGGCGAACACATCCCAAATTTTCGGTTCTAAACCACAAATAAAGAGATAGACACCATAGAAATCACTAAATCCCGCAGGAATCTGAACTCGTTTGAACCAATCTTGAAAAACACTGCAGTAATCAGAAATATTACCTGTTTGTCTAATTGACATTATCTCTTCTGCCATTACTCTTGAATTGTTTTCTGTTGTAGAACTCTGGTTGATGCCCTAATCTTGAACAGTTGCTGATGATCGGAAATAACAATTTTTTTTCTTTTTCAATTTTTTCAATTTTTTTTCCCCGTTTAATCGGATAGTTCACCGGAGAAGAAAAACCTCACCGGAGATATGATCGGGATTGATAGAACTCACGAAAAAGAAACAAATCAAAATCCAGTCGCTATTGATTTTAAGAAGAAGGGAATCAATAAGCTGCCTGAAATTGATCGGAACCCTAATCGGAGACGGAATCGGAAGCACACCGGAGAATCGGTGTCTCTGATACCATTTGATACGATAGAAATGGGATTATAGAAGAATTAGAGAGAAATCATAGAAGGAGAAGAATCAGATTCATCATCAAAACATAACTGCCTTATTGATCTGTATTTTGTGTATATATACAATAGACTAACCGACTTATTCTACTAATATTACACTTAGCACCCTCTAACTATTGGACAGTAGCTAATCTGATCCTAAACTAGTTTACACGGTAACACAACTTGGTGTAGATAATCCCTCATACTGTTATACAACATCTTGATGTCTACATTCTCAACCTGTCATTTAACCACTGCAAACCTACCTATCAGATTACCCAATTAACGGTTGTGGGAGTGAAACCATCTATTCATAATTACTAAAAGTAAAATGTCAATTTCAAGACACTGGAGAAGATACACATGCGATTCTGAATCGTGTTTTTGACCTGCACTTGCTGACACGAGAAAAGCAAATGCTTGGTCAATGGTTCTAAGATGACAGTCATAAAAGGTGCTGCATTATTAGTTTTGGCAAATTCCCATTTGAAATTTGCACAGCTTTCAAATTAGTTTTCGGTCTTCTTCACCTTCCCCTCAAGCTGGTCTATATGACATCATTTGTATCATGTTTGTCACATCAGATTATAAAATCTCTATAATTGTAACGAGGTTACTCCGAAATGCTATAGATTGAAATATATGGAATAACGCAGTCTACATTACTCTGAAATGTTATTAAAAAAAAAATGGAATAACGCAGGCTACAGCTAATAACGGAGAAACCAAAGATGTACTCTCTTTGACATACAAAAGAGGCTTAGGTTATGAGGGCAAAAAGTTTATCACAAGCCAAACTTGGCAAGGATAGACCAAATTGATACAACACGGTAGCACATCTCAACATTGTCACCTGATGTTCGACCAAAAACCCTAACATCACGCCAGCTTGCTCATTTGACCGCCATAAGAGTAAGACTATCTATTCATGAAAACTGCTTTAACAAGAGATGTGGTAGAAAACAATGGCAATTCGTGGCCTCTAAGCAACCAGTTATCGGCATTTTACAATGCTAGAGATAGAATCATCCTCGGTGTGATCTTTCCCGGTAGTCTTCATCCTTCCTTCTGTGGTCACGCGAGGCAGATTCTCCACCACGACTGCTCCTTCTATCCGATTCTTCACGGCTGGTTCTATCAGATTCTTGATATTCTCTTCGATACGATCCCGAATCATGTTTCGACTTTTTGTCCCTCCTCCGATCATGATCTTCTGGATCAAACCTGGGTGGCTTTTTCCCATTCCCGTGAGAGTCCTCATCTTTCTTGTCTACTATCGATCTGCTTTTGGTGTCTTCATCTCTTAAATTTGTTTCTTTTATTCTGCGGTAACTGTCTTTCTCAATCCTGGAGTTTCTTGCATCTTTGTCCTGCATCCTTGTGTCTTGTACCCGGTTTGAAGGGCCTGGTCCTCTTGCTGCACCTTCAAACTTGTCATTCCCCCATCTAGAATTTTTGGCATCTTGGGCACCCCAGCCTGTGTTTGCAGCTCTCTGGATTCACAGGGAAAATGGTTAATAGTTAGTATGGCCTTGAGTATGGCAGAAATAACCAATGCTTTTGTATTTGTATAATTGTATAAGCTACCCACATTTGATCATACAATGACCTAAATAAATATACTATTTGCTTTAAAAATAAAAGAGACATAGTTTACGGTTCTACTGTGATTTTTCAGTTAACTATTTTTCTTGAAAAACTAATATCTGTAGTTCCAAATGTGTCCTCTTTTAAATTTGGAGAACACTTGCATTTCTTTTATGCTAATTCCAGTGAGCTAAAAGATCAAAATTTAGCTAAGTTCTATCTCAGTGAGCTAGATATTTCTGACCCATATGAAATATCTATCTAAACATCTTGTCCTACATTCCTGCAATGTCCAATATGTTAAATAGATTATTGAATATGGCACGTGTTTGACAAATCAGGGACAAAAATCTTGTTTGACATATGGTATCTGGTTATACCCTTTATTATTCCATGGCAAAAAGCTCCTAATTGAGACATGCTTATAGCAATACCCAAATTTCAACAGACACAAAATCACAGTATATTTATGTGTTCAGATATATTTCTAAAATTGTGTCCCTAGCAGTAAGCAAGAGAGGAATGACTACAACCTACACACTATCTGGTCAGTTACCACGTTTAAATGTATAACAAATATATGGTACCATAATGTTGAAGTTTCAGAATTTGGATTATCCTACTTGCTCATTATGGGAGAATTTACATCCAGCTCCACGGGTACAATCACCTCTCTGAAAAGCACGACAAACTCCTCGCTCCTCCCTTTTCTTTTGCTCTGCCTCTTCGTCCTCTTCTTCTTTCTTTTTGTATTTAGCAACATGATCAACTCTTATAGTACGCCCAAGGACTTGGGCACCATTCAGATTATCTGCAACAATCAGTATTATCAGTTGCTGAAGAGCTCAAGTATCATTAAAACTTCAAGTTGGCACATTTAACCCATTTACTAATAGATGGTTGATTTGAGTCAAAATGTCAAATAGAAAAAATCAATTTGATTAGCTAAAGGGAAACAGGTCAGAAGTTATCCAAAGTCTTTTTTTTATAATCCATGTTAATCATGTAATTCAAAAGATTAGGCTTTACATTCATTTAATATAAATATGGAATTCACATTTGACTCCATTATTTTCAAAAGATTTGGAAAATGGGGTGTCGGGTCAACCTGACCTGCTTTTTGACGCTAACTTGTTATGACCCACTCATTTTACCACCTCTACTAATGTTTTACTTTTCTTTTAATCTGAATAGGAATAGATGGAAAGACTAACCAACAGCAAGAATTGTACTCCTCTGGTCCTCGTATGCCACAAAAGCAAAGCCTTTTGATTTTCCGGTGCCTTTGTCTCTAACAAGATTAACATCAACGATCTCACCATATCTGAATGTTAGATAATAAGTTAGGTTCAAGGTAACAAAAATGTTCTACTTATCAATATTCTACGTTTCATAATATCAATAAAGCTACCAGAGATGATGTCCTTGTTTATAAATTGTTATAGAAGTCCAATACTATGCATACGAGCTACACAGAATGCACTTAGAAGTTTTGGTACAGAGAAGAAGGAAGACAGGTACAGTTGGTTCAAAGTAAAAAAAGGCAACCTGTACGTTACACGGTCGTAGATACTTGCTATATATTCAATTACACTGGACACAGTACATAACCTGGATAACTATACAGCGGGATTTCAAAAAGCAATTGAGTATCGAGCTTCTAGAAAAGGATACTGATTTGGGTATTCACTGGTTTGCTTGAAGATTGATGTAGGGTTAAGTGGTTAACTTGTAGTTATGGGTAAGACATACATCTTGCATTTGTCGCATAAATTAAGACAAATATTTGAACCTCATACCGTCTTAGATACTAGTCTCACACTCTCACCTAAAATCAATTGTTATATAGTGTACCAAATCCTAACAATCTCTATTGCGGTTAAAGATTGCTAATGAATACCTACCCTATTAGCCACGGAGGTTTTCTATTCCTTACTCCCCTTCATAAGAAAATTATCAACAGTTGACTTATAGTTCAATTATACATATAAAGCAACAACAGCAATACATGCTTGTGAAGAACTGTCTCCTGCAGTTCTGCGTTTCATCAAATCACGGGGTATAGTTCATGATTGAACCGGATTCTTCATTTGTTGTGGCTTTAGCCTCTTCAAGAAATTTACTGAAGAGTGTCGATAGTACACAGGTTTTGTGTATCTCTATGGTAATCAGGTACCATAGCAGTATGAATAAAAATGAGAACTTACCCAAGATCAGCAAACTGAACACGTAAATCAAACAACAGCTTTTCAATTATCATACTAATCCTAATTCGGTCATTCCACCTGCTATATAACCCATAGCCCTAATAATTCTAGACAACAAACCATACAACCCCTTAAACTTGAAAAACATATATAAAGGTTCGATGTTCGCAAAGCATAACAGACAAGATACGTCCACCCAAACCCACCTGAAACCCTACAGTCTCTCTCTGCACTTTCAAATACGTAAAACCGTCTACATCTCACCTCCCCATACCTTAAGCCGAATCGGGTATCTTTGTTGTATTCATATAAATTCTAAAATCCACACTAGATTAAAAACAAAAACTAATACAATATTTCCAATCAACATAAATCAAACAAACAAAGCAATCTTTCATATAATAAAATCATGATAACTTCTATCATATTCTTGAAAATAAAAAAAAATATATATATAAAAAAAAAGGAAAAAGGGGGGAAAACTTACTGGGCAAAAACAGCAAGAAGATCGCCTTCAGTAAGATCAAAAGGAATGCCACCGACATAAACATAAGCAGAATCTTTGTATTTAGCATGCCATGATGCGTCTTCTGAAATTCCTAATGATGCTTCTTTTGAATTTATGTTTTGTATTCTTTTCACTAACGTTAATGGGTTCATTCCGTTTCCTCTTCTTCTTCTCCCAAGTCCCAAGTTTATTATATCTTTTTTATTCAATTCGCAAGTCTAATCGGTTCTCTGATAATTGCTCTCTAGTTTTTGTTTTTCTTTTTGTTTTGGGGGGAGAAAGGGTAAAATATGATATCAGGAGTGATTTTTACTTATTTTAGTTTGTAAAACACAAAGTAATTAAGTAAACACATAAATAGCTTATTACTACTAAAAACCGAGATTTGTATATTTTTCCTGCATTATTACAAAACTTTTAATTCTAAATTATACATATACTAAATAAATAAAAACCTATGTGAATGTACAAGTTCTTTATGAATGAAATGTATAAGCTTTTATAGCACATAATAATTTTTGCCAATTTTCATTTTAACCCTCTAAAATTTCTATTTTTTAACTTTTGTTTCACATCAAAGTTTTCATTTTCATTTTCTTGACACTTAACTTTTGGGTTCTCATGTTTTCATCAAACAACTTTCACACAGTTACGGTTTTACTTTTATTTTTCATCCATCTTTTTATATATATTTTTTTAATATATAACAACTTTTATCATCGTTACGTCTTACATTTATGTAACATTATGAGCGATCCTATAGCGCATAATAATTTTTACCAATTTTCATTCTAACCCCCTAAGGTTTCTATTTTTTAAATTTTGCCAACATCAAAATTTTCGTTTTCATTTTCTTGACACTTAACTTTTGAGTTCTCATGTTTTCATAAAATAACTTTCATACAGTTACGGTTTTACCTTTAAACATTTGATTTTGATTATTTTCATCCGTCTTTTTATATATAACTTCATCGTTACGTCTTACGTTCATGTAACATTTAAAACATTAATATAGTTATTGTTTATGTTTTTATACATCTTATTATTATTCTTTTACATTTTTTTATTGTTATTACTACATATTTAGTTGTCTTTTTAAGATTTCGGTTTGAGTATTTGACATAAATTTTAGTCTAAAATATTGTCGTGTAAAAAACATATTCCGCGGCAACGCGCGGGTAAAAAACTAGTATATAGTATTTACAAACTTTGGGGCCAAAGTATAATATCATATTCATTGTTAAAGAAAAATATTAATAAATAATATTTTAAGCCACTTACTAAAATATATGCATGTACCCATATATTCGAATAAGTGTAGTTCACCATTATGATACTTACATGCAAAGTGTTATTTTAATTAATGTATCTAAGCAATCACATCAAAAAACCATATAATATGAAGATTTTTTAAAAATTTTATAGTGTCGTTGAAATAAAACGTTATTAATGGAAAGAAAATGTAATAATTTTTTTTTATCAAAGTCTAAATACCATATTCAATTTATCAACTCATTCTAAATGGAATTTTTGTCAAATACTCGTATCAGTTAGACGTCATTAGAAATACAGATATATAAAACTTTTATACTGATTATTCTTTTTTTAGAACGGCATTCTAATCTACTCCTACTCCTACTCCTAAGTTACACGCATGTCTGAGATGAAACTCAGGACTCTCGAAAAATCCCTATTAATCCACCCCACAAATGTGGAAAGTGGGACTCGAACCCAGGTGGATCCCCCCAAGGTCAAAGACCTTACCAATGGGCCACCAACCCCATTGGCTAAATATATTATATCTTAATCTTAATCTTAACTACCTTATAAAACATTTGGTCCTCTTATTTTTTCAAAGAAGAACTTGATCTATCCAAACTACCCTCTCATTTATTCACTAATTTAAATATCTCCACATAATATACCTATAATACTTTTAATAGAATTATTTACAACATACATCTCTTAACTCTTAAAATAACTACAATACCTTCTTTTATATCAATTACTTTTATAATAATCACGCCACTACTGCTGCCGCCACCCCCCGTCATGCGCCACCACCACCCGTCGTCGCCACCACCACCACCCGTCGTCGCCGTCATCACCACACACGCCACATCGTGCGAACATATGACTATACTATATAAGTGATTTTATTTTATTCATTTATAAGTTATAACATTAAAAAATAAGTAGCAACATTGTTATAAAAATGTGGTTAACAAAGTTATTGAATGATATTTAATTAGGTCATTTATTAAACTAAAATAAATAAAACTAAATGACTTATTTTATATAAAAGTATGAGGATTGAGGACCAAAAGTGTTATTATATTTACCAATTCTTTGGTCAATGATGATGCCATTGAGAGTCAGAAGTAGAATAATTTGATGTTCGTTATCCGTAAATTGCATAATATTTTTGAACTGCATATATATGTATCTGTTTTGTGTGAATATCTATTTTTGTATGAACTTAACTGAATGTATCCACGATGGCAACAAGGCTGATACACTCTTGGTGGCAAAATCCACAGGGTAAAGATCCAATGTTGGAACTCATTCTTGCTGATGAACAGGTTTGTAATGATTCATTCTCAACTGAAATAAAACAATAAAATTTTTACCATATATACAGGTGTATCGTTTATCATTTGATTGATTTAACTTTGCAGGCTGGTCGAATGCCCGCTACATTGAGAGGCAAGAAAGCTATTTCTCAATGGCAGCATGTCTTGAATGATGGTGCGACTGTTTCAATAACGTCATATTCTGCAGCTTCTAATGGGTCGCAAAAATATCATAAGTATCAACCGACTTCCCATCCATATAAGATTATGTTCAACCAAAACACTGTAGTCAGCCCTATTCTAGACTACACTGGATCACGGTATGGTTTTAACTTCACGACCTTCACTCAGATTCACACCAACACTGCAATTAAAGATCTGGATTGTGTCGGTTAGTTTTCAACTTACTTTCAATACATGATATTTTATGCCGGTTTTTTTTCACTTTTTAGAAATAACATTGGTTTCAAGCTGCAAACACACAGTCGATTCAAACCAATCCATCTGACTTTTTCAAAGACTGCAGTTATGTGCCATTAAATGATTACATGCTACATGAACCCGTAAGTATCATATTTTAAAAACTCACATTTATTTTCCATGACATTTATTTACAAGCAACGATGATGTTTGCAACTTTTTTCAAACTTTCTTGTAACATCCTAAACTTTTTATTTAACAGTTGACTAATGTCGTTAAGTCAACATAGGGTGTCGTTAAGTCTATTTTAGATTTAATGCTTATATGTAGTTATTGTGTGTTATGTGTGAGGCTTGAAAGCCTAAACGTATAATGAAGTATATATGTGTGTAAAATGTAGCTAAATGCCTATGTAGTGGTATTTAAAGAAGTAATCATGTTATATATGGTCCATATGGTAGTTTTTGACTAGTAATGAAGGATTAGGAAGCTTAGGGACTAGTTTTGACTTAGGGGCAAAGTCAAAAACGGGTTTAGGGAGTTAGGGGGTGTCATTAGGTTGTCATTTGCAGAAAATTCATCCCCTAAACAAACCCTAGCAGCCCCATAGCATTCCTCCATCAAATTGCAAGCCGAAAAGCCTTCCAACGTGTGATTCGGGTGTGTTTAATCAAGTGTTTTGCATCTCTAGTGTGATCTACGTGTATAGAAGGTAATATCTCATTGATTTCTGATCCTTTTAATTGTATAAGTCATTAGGATTGATTATTGGATCATGGGGGGGAATCGGTTAACGAAGATTAATGGTGGTTTTGATGGATTTAAGTAATATATGGTGTAATTAATGGTTGAAATGCTTTGTAATGGTTTGAATATGAAGGATTTTGATGTATGAAAGTCTTGTAATTGATTTGGAATTGTTTGCACCTGGTTTGGGGTGTAATCGATCAAACTTGAGCAGAATCGGGGCCAGTTGCGGCGCAACTGGTTTCCAGAAAGATAAGTTGCGGCGCAATACAAAGCATTGCGGCGCAACGAAAGGCGTGGGTTGCGGCGCAACTCAACTGTTTGCAGCAAAAGTGATACTTTTGAACCGTAACGTCGTTTGACATATAGATTAGACCCGAAACTAAAATGACCTTAATGACGTGAGTATGTAGTTGTCTAATGATCGTTTACTAATTATAGGTAGACAAGCATAGTTGCTTTACACATTGACTAGTTGTTGATTGTTGTGGACTACGCCGAGGTAAGATACACTACTTTGACACGCTGGGGGATTCAACGAAAAGCTGGTTTCAATCATAAATACTTCCTTTTGGTATCTTTATATTGCATGTGGGCATATGGGGTTACACGGGAGGTATTATGGGTTATGTAGTTGACCATGAGACCTGAAATGCAGTCCCTAATGTAGTGAAATGAAGTATTGCTTAATGTAGTGTATTATTATGCAGTTTATGTAGTGTTACGAAGTATCTCATTATGCATGATATGTAGAAATGAAGTCGATGTGTGATATATGCATGTTTATATGGCTTGTACACCTAGCTCACTAGACTTATTAGGTTGCCATGTCACTTGCACGTTTAAGGATCCAAACGTAATGAAGATAAAGTGTGTGAGTGTCTAGGAATGTGTGTTACCTAGACTATATGTGTGTGACGGTTTAGGAATGTGTGTTACCTAGACTATATGTGTGTGACGGTTTAGGAATGTGTGTTACCTAAACCATATGTGTGAAATCGAGCTCGTAAATATAATGCAGGAAAAGTGTTAAGCTTAACCCGTACTGGTCTTAACCGGACGAGTGCGTTAACGTAGTTGTTGCTTGGGTGGCTCCTTGCAACATGGTAATTATAATGCAGGGCGAGTAATACGAGGGGTTTGACCAACCTCCACATACGGATTACTCTTGGATTGGCTTGCCATTCCTTAACGACGAAGTATGACTCGCCTTTTGGTGAAGCATCTAGTCGGGTGTGACTTATGTTACACTTATATGCAGTTAACGAAGATACGTGTGATAATGTGTGAATAAAATGAAGGATAGGCACAATTAGGGGGATTCATCCTAATTGATATGAAGTTGATATGCAGTTATGTGTGAACGTGTGATGTGTGTTGTGCCTAAATAAACTTGTCTAATAATGAAGATTGTTTTAATTGGACAAATGCTTTAATAACATAGTGTTATCTTACTTAGCTAATTCGTTAGCTAACACTTGTTTCTTAAATGTGGTTGTTCCCCCAGGTTTAGCTTGAAGGACTAGTTGATGCAGGAAGAGTGAGAGTTGGGTAGATGCATGCAGGAGAACTTAGCTACCCCTAGACGATTATCTCTTTAGACATTCATTTACATTTCGTACTTGATGTCGAATTTATGTAGTATTGTTGAACGGTTGTTTTGTGTTGGGCAACCGTTGGGTTTTCATTTTAAACTATTTGATGGTATTGCATGTAACACCAACTAAACGTAGAAACCGAACAGTTTTTATCGGTTTTGACTTTTAAAGTCCTTCCTTCCGCAATTTGACACCGTTAGGTGAAAGTTTTTGAAAACCCATGTTTTTAAATGACAGGTGTTACAAGTTGGTATCAGAGAATTGGTTTAAGTGAACCA
Organism: Erigeron breviscapus; assembly: GCA_034093135.1. Lineage (NCBI taxonomy): Eukaryota > Viridiplantae > Streptophyta > Magnoliopsida > Asterales > Asteraceae > Erigeron > Erigeron breviscapus. The sequence continues at coordinate 23,730,556 of CM067173.1, read as the reverse complement.
AAATTCGACCTATGCCGTAGGATTTTGGACTTAGACCGATGAGAAGTAGGTTAGGCTTAAGTAGGATGCCCAGCCAATGAAGTGAAATGCTTTAAGAAGGGTTGGGGAGTGAGTGAGAGTGTGATTTAAGGCTTGTTTAGTGTGTGTGATAATGTAGTTATATGTAGCATGGCCTTAACATATGTAGTCACTCTTTAACTCTTGCTAACCGTCGTCGTTGTCTTGTAGAGTTAATGGCAAACACTAGAGCTAGTAGCCAGAGAGGAGGAGGAAATGGTGGTGGTGTTCCTCCTAATGGAAACGGGGCTGGAAATGAAGTTGAGCAAAGGCCACCCCGTGGGTTTAATCGAGGAATTCGTATTGGTGATCCACCAACCGCCTCTGAAATTGATAGGGCAAACCCGGTGATTGAACAAGTTCCCAATCAAGCAGAATTACATGAAGAGTTGAGAGCTATTCGAGCTCTTCTGATGAGAAATGAAGAGGAGTTAGCACAGTTTAGGGCAGAGAGAGGTGCTGAAAGGAATGGGAGTGAACAAAGGGGTGAGCGTTCGGAAGGGAATTACTCTAATCCCTCCCAAAGTGGTGAACCATCCATGGCAGCCGTGGGTGTTAATGGAGTTAATGGTGGAGGACTTGGAGTTAATGCACCTCGTGTTAATAACTTCAAATATGAAAGCTTTCAAAAATGTGGTGCCAAGGAGTTTGATGGTACTCAAAATGCAGTGGGTGCCATGGAGTGGATTGAAGATATTGAGGTAGTATTTGCATCTTGCTATTGTCCCGATGATATGAAGGTTTTGTGTGCAAGTAGGATGTTGAAGAAGAATGCCCGTAATTGGTGGAGGGCTACTACAGTTTCTATGGCTCCTGAGGTACTTGCAGTTATGCCTTGGGGAACATTTAAGGAGAAGTTTCTAGAGGAGTATGTGGGAACTCGTGAGTTAAGACTGATTGAAAAGGAGTTTAGATCGTTGGTTGCGAAACCCGGTGCAATTTCTGAATATGCACATTCATTTATGGAGAAGTTGAAGTTTGTTGGACACTTGGTTCGAAGGCAGGAGGACCAAATTGAGGCTTATTGTGATGGTCTTCCCGCTAGTTATCGTGGATTATGTAGACAGCATGTGACTTTGTCGGCGGCTATTAAGGAGTCAAAGAGGTTGGATGATGACTTCAAAAGCGAGAAAGTTGTGGAGAAAGTTGATGACAAGAAAGCAGGGTTCAAAAGAAGGTCAAATTGGTCATCTAACAACAACAATAATAATAAGAAGTTCCGTGGGAATTCTAGCTCAAGTGGTGACAAAGATAAAAAGAAGAATGGGTCTTGGTGTACTTTTTGCAAGACTGTTCATGAAGGTCAATGTTCCGACAAGACAAGAAGGTGTCATAAGTGTGGGAAGTCGGGACATCTTGCAACATAATGTAGGGACAAGACTCGTTGCTACAAGTGTCAAGAAACGGGTCATCTCATTGCCGATTGTCCACAAATGAAGAACGACGGGAAGAGGACAGCCACGACAGCAACAAAAGTGAGAGCCTTGCAGATGACTGTTGATGATGCTAAGAACAACGACGAGGTGGTAAGTGGTACTTTCCTTGTTAATTCAAAACCTGCCTCTGTTTTTATTTGATTCGGGTGCAAATAGGTCGTTTGTGTCCACATTATTTGCTCCTATTTTAGAAAGAGTCACTACTCCCTTAGATTGCTCAATAGAGGTAGAGATTGCTAATGGTACGGTTAGTGATATACGCGTGGGATATGATGATTGTGACATTGAGATTGAAGGTCGTTTGTTTCCGGTTCAGTTATTGCCTACTACCTTAGCCGGTTTAGATGTAGTGGTTGGTATGGATTGGTTGTCTAGAAATGAAGCTAATATTTTGTGTTCCCAAAAGATTATTCGGATTCCTATACCCGATGGTAAAGTGGTAACGGTTTATGGAGATAAGAAGAGAGGGGGGATAAAGATCATTAGTATGATGAAGGCTATTAAATGTATAAGGAAGAATAAGAGTCATTTCTTGGCCTATGTTATTGATGCAAGAAAGGAGAAGCCTTCTATTGCTAGTGTTGATGTAGTATCCTATTTTCCCGATGTGTTTCCCGATGATCTTCCCGGTATTCCTCCCGATCGTGAAGTTACTTTTCAGATAGATCTTATTCCCGGTGCTACACCCGTTGCAAAAGCACCATATCGATTAGCTCCTACATAAATGAAAGAGCTAATGACCCAACTTCAGGAGTTACTTGACAAGGGTTTCATTCAACCTAGTTCCTCGCCTTGGGGAGCTCCGGTTCTCTTTGTTAAAAAGAAGGATGGATCTATGCGCATGTGCATAGACTACCGTGAGCTGAATAAGCGAACGGTTAAGAATAAATATCCTCTCCCGCGAATTGATGATCTCTTTGATTAACTACATGGTGCTTCATATTTTTCAAAGATAGATTTTCGGTCCGGTTATCATCAATTGAAGGTTAAGAAGGTGGATGTAGCAAAGACAGCTTTCCGGACTAGATATGGGCATTATGAGTTCTTGGTCATGCCATTTGGGTTGACTAATGCTCCAGCCACGTTTATGGACTTAATGAATCGGGTATGCCATCCCTTTCTAGATCATTTTGTCATTGTGTTTATTGACGATATTTTGATCTATTCTAAGTCAGAAGATGAGCACCGTGAGCACTTGAAAGCAGTCTTGGAGGTGTTAAGGGAGAAGAAGTTGTATGCCAAGTTTTCTAAATGCGAGTTTTGGCTTCGAGAAGTGCAGTTTCTTGGTCATGTCATTTCATCAGAAGGTATTAAAGTAGATCCTTCAAAGATTGAAGCTGTTTCAAAGTGGGAGCAGCCAAGACTCCTACTGAGATTAAAAGTTTTCTTGGTTTGGCTGGATATTATAGAAGATTCATTCAGGATTTCTCCCGAATAGCCAAGCCTATGACTGAACTAACGAAGAAAGGAGTAAAGTTTGAGTGGACCGATAAGCAGGAGAATGCATTTCAAACATTGAAAAAGAAGTTGTGTGAAGCTCCTATACTTGCCTTGCCTGAAGGACCGATGATTTGGTTGTGTATAGTGATGCATCTATTACGGGTTTGGGTTGTGTCCTGATGCAGAGGGATAAGGTGATCGCCTATGCTTCACGCCAGTTGAAGCCACATGAGAATAATTACCCTACCCATGATCTTGAGTTAGCGGCGGTAGTATTTGCTTTGAAATTGTGGAGACATTACCTTTATGGTACAAAATGCACTTTGTTTACCGATCATAAAAGTTTGAAGTATGTTTTTAATCAAAAGGAGATGAACGTGAGACAAAGGAGGTGGATGGAATTACTTAAGGATTATGATTGTGAAATCAAATACCACCCGGGTAAAGCCAATGTAGTGGCGGATGCACTAAGTAGGAAGGTGCAAAGTTCTTCTTGTAAGTTGATGAGCATGCAAGTTCAAGCCAAGTCGGGGCTACTAGATCGAATTAAAGAAGCACAAGCGAGGGCATTAATGAAGGATAACGTTGACAAAGAAAGCATTGGAAAGAAGAAACGTCTTGTGATGGAGACTAATAGTCGTGGGTTCAAAACATACAAGGGTCGAATTTGGGTGCCATTGCTTGGTGGTAACCGAGAGTTGATCCTTGAGGAAGCCCATAGAAGTAGATATTCGGTTCATCCCGGTGTCACCAAAATGTATGCAGATTTGAAGCCGATTTATTGGTGGCCGGATATTAAAGGAGAAGTAGCTCATTTTGTAGCAAAGTGTTTGACGTGTGCACGTGTGAAAACGGACCATCAAAAGCCGTATGGTTTGTTGCATCAATTAGACATTCCCGAGTGGAAATGGGATCATATTACCATGGACTTTGTAACGAAGCTACCTAAAACGCCGAAAGGGAATGATATGATATGGGTGATTGTAGATAGATTGACGAAGAGTGCTCATTTTTTAGCTACCCGACAAGATGTGCCTTTAACGAAGATGGCAAAGATGTACATTGATGAAGTAGTTTCGAAACATGGAATTCCTTTATTTATTGTTTCGGATCGAGACTCGAGATTTGTGTCTAACTTTTGGAAGGGTCTTCAACGGGAGTTGGGTAGTAGAATAAATTTGAGTACCGCCTATCACCCTCAAACCGATGGGCAAAGTGAGAGAACTATTCAAACTTTAGAGGATATGTTGAGGACGTGTGTACTAGAGTATGGTGGAGCATGGGATGATCATTTGAGGATGATTGAGTTTGCTTACAACAATAGTCACCATGCAAGTATTGGAATGCCACCATTTGAGATGTTATATGGAAGAAGATGTAGGACTCCAAGTTGTTGGATGGAGCCCGGTGAGAAGCAACTAACCGGTCCCGAAATCATTGAAATCACCTCTGAAAAAGTTAATGTGGCTAAAGAAGCCTTACGTGTGGCTAGAGAAAGACAGAAAACATATGCAGATAAGAAAAGGAGACCGATTGAATTCAATGTTAGGGATTTAGTGATGCTGAAAGTCTCACCATGGAAAGGAGTCATTCGCTTTGGAAAGAAAGGTAAGTTGAGTCCGAGATTCATTGGACCATTTAAAGTTCTGAAGCGCATTAAAGATGTGGCATATCAGTTGGAATTACCTCCAGAATTGGATGGAATTCACAACACCTTCCATGTATCCTACTTGAGGAAATGCTTAGCTGAGGAGTCAAGTGTGATTCCTATTGAAGATGTGAGTATTGACCCAATGAAGAGAATCGTAGATGAACCAGTGGCGATACTTGGAAGGAAGCAAAAGAAGTTACGCTGAAAAGTGATTGACCTTGTGTTGATAAAGTGGAAGCATAATCATGGAGAAAGCTTAACGTGGGAAACCGAAGCAGTAATGAAGGAAAAGTATCCGGAGTTATTCCTTTCTGATGAGATTCCGGGGACGGAATCCTCTTAAGGGGGAGGTAATTGTAACATCCTAAACTTTTTATTTAACAGTTGACTAATGTCGTTAAGTCAACATAGGGTGTCGTTAAGTCTATTTTAGATTTAATGCTTATATGTAGTTATTGTGTGTTATGTGTGAGGCTTGAAATCCTAAACGTATAATGAAGTATATATGTGTGTAAAATGTAGCTAAATGCCTATGTAGTGGTATTTAAAGAAGTAATCATGTTATATATGGTCCATATGGTAGTTTTTGACTAGTAATGAAGGATTGGGAAGCTTAGGGACTAGTTTTGACTTAGGGGCAAAGTCAAAAACGGGTTTAGGGAGTTAGGGGGTGTCATTAGGTTGTCATTTGCAGAAAATTCATCCCCTAAACAAACCCTAGCAGTCCCATAGCATTCCTCCATCAAATTGCAAGCCGAAAAGCCTTCCAACATGTGATTCGGGTGTGTTTAATCAAGTGTTTTGCATCTCTAGTGTGATCTACGTGTATAGAAGGTAATATCTCATTGATTTCTGATCCTTTTAATTGTATAAGTCATTAGGATTGATTATTGGATCATGGGGGGGAATCGGTTAACGAAGATTAATGGTGGTTTTGATGGATTTAAGTAATATATGGTGTAATTAATGGTTGAAATGCTTTGTAATGGTTTGAATATGAAGGATTTTGATGTATGAAAGTCTTGTAATTGATTTGCACCTGGTTTGGGGTGTAATCGATCAAACTTGAGCAGAATCGGGGCCATTTCCGGCGCAACTGGTTTCCAGAAAGATAAGTTGCGGCGCAATACAAAGCATTGCGGCGCAACGAAAGGCGTGGGTTGGGGCGCAACTCTATGTTGCGGCGCAACTCAACTGTTTGCAGCAAAAGTGATACTTTTGAACCGTAACGTCGTTTGACATATAGATTTGACCCGAAACTAAAATGAGTCATTAATGTGTGTGGGTCTAGCTATTGACCTTAATGACGTGAGTATGTAGTTGTCTAATGATCGTTTACTAATTATAGGTAGACAAGCATAGTTGCTTTACACATTGACTAGTTGTTGATTGTTGTGGACTACGCCGAGGTAAGATACACTACTTTGACACGCTGGGGGATTCAACGAAAAGCTGGTTTCAATCATAAATACTTCCTTTTGGTATCTTTATATTGCATGTGGGCATATGGGGTTACACGGGAGGTATTATGGGTTATGTAGTTGACCATGAGACCTGAAATGCAGTCCCTAATGTAGTGAAATGAAGTATTGCTTAATGTAGTGTATTGTTATGCAGTTTATGTAGTGTTACGAAGTATCTCATTATGCATGATATGTAGAAATGAAGTCGATGTGTGATATATGCATGTTTACATGGCTTGTACACCTAGCTCACTAGACTTATTAGGTTGCCATGTCACTTGCACGTTTAAGGATCCAAACGTAATGAAGATAAAGTGTGTGAGTGTCTAGGAATGTGTGTTACCTAGACTATATGTGTGTGACAGTTTAGGAATGTGTGTTACCTAAACTATATGTGTGAAACCGAGCTCGTAAATATAATGCAGGGAAAGTGTTAAGCTTAACCCGTACTGGTCTTAGCCGGACGAGTGCGTTAACGTAGTTGTTGCTTGGGTGACTCCTTGCAACATGGTCATTATAATGCAGGGCGAGTAATACGAGGGGTTTGACCAACCTCCACATACGGATTACTCTTGGATTGGCTTGCCATTCCTTAACGACGAAGTATGACTCGCCTTTTGGTGAAGCATCTAGTCGGGTGTGACTTATGTTACACTTATATGCAGTTAACGAAGATACGTGTGATAATGTGTGAATAAAATGAAGGATAGGCACAATTAGGGGGATTCATCCTAATTGATATGAAGTTGATATGCAGTTATGTGTGAACGTGTGTGTGTGTTGTGCCTAAATAAACTTGTCTAATAATGAAGATTGTTTTAATTGGACAAATGCTTTAATAACATAGTGTTATCTTACTTAGCTAATTCGTTAGCTAACACTTGTTTCTTAAATGTGGTTGTTCCTTCAGGTTTAGCTTGAAGGACTAGTTGATGCAGGAAGAGTGAGAGTTGGGTAGATACATGCAGGAGAACTTAGCTACCCCTAGACGATTATCTCTGTAGACATTCATTTACATTTCGTACTTGATGTCGAATTTATGTAGTATTGTTGAACGGTTGTTTTGTGTTGGGCAACCGTTGGGTTTTCATTTTAAACTATTTGATGGTATTGCATGTAACACCAACTAAACGTAGAAACCGAACAGTTTTTATCGGTTTTGACTTTTAAAGTCCTTCCTTCCGCAATTTGACACCGTTAGGTGAAAGTTTTTGAAAACCCATGTTTTTGACAGGTGTTACATTTCTAATTTGTACAAATGAAATCTTTAATTGTTGGGAACATTTTATAACAATTTGTCGAGTATCATGTGTATTAGGATGGCAATTATGCTACCTATGCGACAATAGACAGTATTGAACCTGATGAACCATGGTGGTACTCTGCTTGCAAGCCTTGCAACAAGAAAGTAAAAAGTGATGAGAAAGGATTATGGTGCCCGGACTGTGGAGATAACCCAAAATCACTCACTGCAAAGTATGTTACACTACATATTACGTATCAGTATAAATTCTGTATTACTTACCACTTAGTATTCCCGTCACCTAAGCTGTTTTGCAATCATGTTGTATTAGGTTCAAAGTTTATGTCCGTGTTGTGAATGACACTGGGTCAACATGCTTCACATTATTTGACAGCCATATCAGATCGCTAATTGGACTTAGCGCACTTGATCTTAGGAAGCGGTATTTAGAAGACCCTGATAGGATACCTGATGAGCTAAATGAGATTGTGGGCAGATCTTTCCTGTTCAAGTTTGCGATAGAGCCGTATAACAGGACCAGAGATTTTCATTACTATACCGTCGTGGCTCTCACCGAGGACAGTCAGACCGTTGCGGCATTCAAGAACCACTTTGGCGTTGAGACGGTATAACCATTTTTAGAACATGATAATGTTGCACATAGTGTTCCACTTTTTTTTTCCGTGTTCTATTGCTGAGTTTTGGTTCATCTTCTAACTCATAGGAACCTGTAGCAGACACATTTGTACCGCCCCCACATGCTAATTACATTACAGCTGGACGCAGTTCCGTCAAGGTAAATTGATACAACACCCTGTTAATCATTAATGTGCTGTCATTTGGTATTATTTTAATTGCTTGACATTTCATGCATTCTTTAGCTTGACTCATGCCTTGAATAATATGGACCAAAAATTAGTATAGCTTATAAAATAGTGTTACTATTAAGCCTGTGCAATATAACCTTCTGTTAATATCGAAAATTAGATATCCCCCATCGAAAATGCTATAACAGACCTGAACATATTTATATCTGTTACTATTAATCAAACTGATGTTGACCTTGGAGTTTATAACAGTCATCAAATAAGTAGTTTTACATTGCACGAAGATCAAATATTAATCAAGTAGGGTGTTTGCATCGAATGTGGTTCTAATGTAGTTTTTTGCACCATTCTATATCATGCTTATAAGCTTCATATAAGATATACACGAATAAAGCACCATTTTTGCAGTATTTATACATACTTAATTTCGGTTTTTTCATTTTGTCTTAGGATTCTATGTCCGTACTGGGTGACACTGTGAGCACTGCGGATAGTCCACATGGTAAGCGCCCCCATCCAGATGCTGAAGTTCAAACTGAAACTGATGTTGCCCCTAAATCCGGCAAGTCTTCGACAAACAAGATACGCAGGCGACTAACCGTTCAGAGTGATGAAGAGTAGTAGAAATGGAGGAGATGTCAGCAGCCCCCGGAGTTCTTAGCTTATCGAATAATGCAATTTGTTTGCCCTTTAAACTTGGATTTTGTTTTTATATGCCTCGGTTTTTATGTTATGTTTTGACATTGGATATTTTCGACTGTTGAGGCTTTTGACAGTCGTTTTTTATTTGCTTTGAAATGATAAAACTCATGGCTTTTTCTTGATATTCTTGATTGTTGGCTTTATTTTTTGTTTATATTCGTACCAGTAGGAGGTGTTTTGGTGTTTTGCATTACTTCTACATGAAACAAACATATAGTTTTTAGTGGTAAGCTTTGTCAACCATTCTTTGACCATCATTTGAAATTATGGAGTATTTGTTCAGATGTGATGATAACCAAAAGTCAAGCTTATTATAATCATCCGGGCATAAATCTTTAAGCTTTTAACCTTTAATCTATGTGTCTTGCCTATTCTTGGTACCTCCCTTTTCGGTTCCTTTTGGTCAAATTCTATGGACCAATTTACTCATTGTACGTGTATAATATCATTCTTAATTGTATGTGGTTCGTTTTTCTAACAAAGTACTGTACGTAATATGTGTTGGATTATATGTAGGCCATTTTCTATGAATCACGTAGACTACTAACTAGCCCGGTGCAACGCACGAGTTTCACCTAGTTTTATATAAAAGTATGAGGATTGAGGACCAAAAGTGTTATTATATTTACCAATTCTTTGGTCAATGATGATGTCATCAAAATAATCTAATGATGATGAAAAATAAATGATAAAAATTAATCAATAATTCACACTTTCTCAAATTTAAATCAAGGGTTTTGTTTTAATACATATATTAAAGATGGGGTTTTTTAAACTTATAGCCTTATTAGACATAAGAATCAAACCATTGACCTCAAAGATTCTAACCATTTGATTCAACACAGTTGATATTAAAAAAATTCTTTGACCGAAAAAGTAATTACATGTAAAAACGAAGATTTCAGAAAAACAGATAGAGGTTTTTATAAAATGTTGTTTTGAAAACGTAGAACCCATTTTAAAAACCCAATCCCAACACCCCCTAAATAAAAGCAGGGATACGTACTATTATTGAATAGAAGTTTATTTGGCAGCACAGATTATATCCCCGTAAATAGTAATTATTAACTTTTTTCATATATATTTTTTGTCAAATTTTAGTCAAGTGTTTTATAGCCCACACTGTTTTACATTAGTTTCATATCAGTCTGACGTAATGTTAACGACTAGATAAGATTGACCAGGTAATTTCAATATGATTTCAGGCTATATATTTCTTCACCATTTTCACACGTTTTTCAACTATTTTTTGGTACAAACCAATTTTTATAGACATTTTTAATCTTTTTATATCTTTTTCCCACTATTATTAAACTTTAGAAACTAATTTATCCTATTCGACATGTATGGCAAACAAAAAAGGGAGAAATGGATATATAGATGGAAAAAAAAGTAAAAGTGATTATTATATAGGTTTATCCAAAAGAATATAAAAAAGACGTGAAAATGTTAAGAAACAGCTTTTTTTAGAAAAAAACTTGAGAAATATTGCCGGAAAAACGTAGTGTAAAGTGTGAACTAGTCAAAAGTATCATCTCTATATAGTTTTTGAAAGTCTATCAGATATATATGTCAAATTAAAAGGAAATGATATAATTGTTAACATAGTATTTCAGGCCTTTAACCTTGGCTTACTAGTTACCTTTTATGTTAGAAAACATTTGTTTGTTACTTAAAAATCATGTTGCTCACTAGAATTGACAAGAAGTGTTTGTTTGTACTATAAAACCATTTGTTAAATGATTTACCAATTTCAACTTTAAGAAAAAACACGTTAGATAACAAAACAACTAGTGTGCTTTCTATCTTATTTACTTTGAGAAAATTGAGTTTATTTTCAAAAGTAAACTACTTTTAAAATATTGCCGGAAAAACGTAGTGTAAAGTGTGAACTAGTCAAAAGTATCATCTCTATATAGTTTTTGAAAGTCTATCAGATATATATGTCAAATTAAAAGGAAATGATATAATTGTTAACATAGTATTTCAGGCCTTTAACCTTGGCTTACTAGTTACCTTTTATGTTAGAAAACATTTGTTTGTTACTTAAAAATCATGTTGCTCACTAGAATTGACAAGAAGTGTTTGTTTGTACTATAAAACCATTTGTTAAATGATTTACCAATTTCAACTTTAAGAAAAAGCACGTTAGATAACAAAACAACTAGTGTGCTTTCTATCTTATTTACTTTGAGAAAATTGAGTTTATTTTCAAAAGTAAACTACTTTTAAAATATGCCATAAACAAAACACACAATGTCCAACTCTTGTTGTCCTGTTGCAATCACCTCCAACAAAAAGATCAAGTGCCATAAGTCTCAATAAAATGTCATCCCCAACCACCAAACTTAATCATGCTAATTATCTTTTTGAGTTTTTTCTCCTAAAGTATGCCTAAATAACTTCTATTTCTTTATTATTTAATAAATCTCTATTAAATCTGTTTATGATCACTCAACTAGCATGTGCCTTTTTTCAAGAAAGTTATACAATGTCGGTCCCATATTTAATTAGCGGTATGATAAAAGCCGAACCCTCATTTTCTTTATTTCCGTTTTCAATTATTTTCTTTCTATGTTTAATTAAATTGTACTATCAATTATCAAATATCAATCTATCATTATCACCACGACAATATTTTTCCAATCCATTATTTAAACATTTTTCATCTAATATATCTATAATATAATAAAATAATTTCCAACATAGATACTCCAATCTTTAAATCACCATACTAACCCCTCTTAAATCAATTAATTTTGCATTTAACACCACACGACCAGGCCGCCGCCACACATCGACGCCACCACTTCCGTCGGCGTCGCACTGCAGTTGCTACCATCACCGCCGCTGCATTGCGCGGACATACGTTTAGTACTTGTTTAGTTGTTGGTATTTTAAATTAAAAATCTTCATATTGAGACCTTTCAAAAACAAATAAGGTGAAGATTGAGAAACAGTAGATTGACAAAATAATTATAAACAAAACCATTTGTTAAATGATTTACCAATTTCAACTTTAAGAAAAAGCACGTTAGATAACAAAACAACTAGTGTGCTTTCTATCTTATTTACTTTGAGAAAATTGAGTTTATTTTCAAAAGTAAACTACTTTTAAAATATGCCATAAACAAAACACACAATGTCCAACTCTTGTTGTCCTGTTGCAATCACCTCCAACAAAAAGATCAAGTGCCATAAGTCTCAATAAAATGTCATCCCCAACCACCAAACTTAATCATGCTAATTATCTTTTTGAGTTTTTTCTCCTAAAGTATGCCTAAATAACTTCTATTTCTTTATTATTTAATAAATCTCTATTAAATCTGTTTATGATCACTCAACTAGCATGTGCCTTTTTTCAAGAAAGTTATACAATGTCGGTCCCATATTTAATTAGCGGTATGATAAAAGCCGAACCCTCATTTTCTTTATTTCCGTTTTCAATTATTTTCTTTCTATGTTTAATTAAATTGTACTATCAATTATCAAATATCAATCTATCATTATCACCACGACAATATTTTTCCAATCCATTATTTAAACATTTGAAGTTGTCAACGAAATCTTTAGTTAACGGTGACGAAAATATTTTAGTTGGGCAATAGTATGCTTGATATCTGTAATTAACCAATCATATAATCTATACTTCTATGTAAAACAAACTATCTTTTATTCCTCCAATAATTCAGACTTTGAAATGACCATATTATCTCTCTTCTTTATTCATTAATTTAAACATTTTCACTAATATACCTATAATATAATAAAATAATTTAACATAGATACTCCAATCTTTAAATCACCATACTAACCCCTCTTAAATCAATTAATTTTGCATTTAACACCACACGACCAGGCCGCCGCCACACATCGACGCCACCACTTCCGTCGGCGTCGCACTGCAGTTGCTACCATCACCGCCGCTGCATTGCGCGGACATACGTTTAGTACTTGTTTAGTTGTTGGTATTTTAAATTAAAAATCTTCATATTGAGACCTTTCAAAAACAAATAAGGTGAAGATTGAGAAACAGTAGATTGACAAAATAATTATAAACAAAAATTTATAAATTATTTATTCTAATTAAATCAATTAATTTCTTTTTATTTCTTTGTTGAACTTTTGATATGTGCTAATCGAATGAGGACTTAGACTATGTTGTCTTAAACGAATTCACGCAAAAGAGCCCCCTCTCTCAATACCTCATAGGAGGAAAACCCCTCTAATAATCCGTCAAAAGACACAACAACATATTAGGGAAAAACTTTGATGCCTTAAACTCGAACTTGGTCTCCACAAATCTAAGTCTTCTCTTTTCGTTGTTTGGTTCACATCACATGCCACATATGTCTATAACCAATTTTTTTGTGGTTAGCGATCACAAAAATATTTCGATTAAGCCACTTATATATACGAGTCAAAATCGATAAATACAAATAGCTAAAACGGAAACAAAAAATACATCATATAAGTTAGCGCTATCAATCTTGACCCAACCCGAAACCCAACCCAAAAAAATCAGGTTTGGGTTGAGTATTTTCGACCCACCAACCCACCAACCTGAATTTTTTCAGGTTGGGTCCGGGTTGGGTTGTTGAGTTGTCAGGTCGACCCGCCAACCCGATATCTTAAAAATATTTGAATTATATATAATAGCTTATACTCTACAGTCGACTAATCCATATGCCCCATTTTCATTTTTTATGTTTCTAGCCTAAATTAACATCACATCTAAAATAAAAGGAGGATTCAAAATTTTGTGAGATGATAACTAATGTAAGGTGAGACGACAAGTTTATTAACTTTGTGTCAACTACTAACAATACCCTCGTATTTCTTTAGTTTTTTTTTACTTTTTGTTTCCAGCTTATACATCAATGATAGAGCTTTATATTGGTTGATTTATTCCATTATATATTTATATATAGGGAAAAGTACAAATTTCGTCCCTGTGGTTTTTCAGAAAAACACGTTTCATCCCTGCCGTTAAAAATGAGCTTTTTTCATCCCTGTGGTTTATATTCCGTTAAAACAGTCGTCTCTGCCGTTATGTCCCCCCCACGTGCAAGTCACGTGAGGGCCTTTTCGTCAGTTTGCACCAAATATCAACCAAAAAAACACGTGAATGCCTATTTTAAATAGACCCAACCCTTTATTTTGACCCACCCATTTCTTAAACCTAATTTCTCCCCCAAATTGAATTTCCTCAATTCGATCCAATCAATTGAACTTCAATCGAATCGATGGTTGCTTATTGTTTGTGTGGGAAGCATTCGGTGGTGAAAACATCATGGACTCCATTGAATCCAGGTCGTCGTTTTTACTGTTGTTCACGAAATGTAAGCATTTCTCAACCTAATTCTAATTTTCGTGTCTTTCTTTTAATTGGGGAATCAAAGTTGGTTTCTTTGTTACCAGGAATCAAAGAATTGTGGTTTTCTTGGATGGGTTGATCCCCCAATGTGTAAAAGATCTACCGATATTATTCCTGGATTGTTAAGAGGTAAGAACAATTTGGAAATAATGTTGAAGGAAAAGAATGCTCAAGTTGGTAGATTGAAGAAGTGGTTGATTCTTAGCTGGGTTTTTTTCATAATTGTGTGGCTATGTAGGTCTTAGTTGGGTTGAATTATGTAATTTTCTGCTTCAAGTTTGTTTTTGTTTGTGAAATATCATGTAATTCTACTATAATGCTAATAAAATTGCAATTTTCCAGTATATAAGTTGTTGTGAAATATCATGTATATATGTCTGTTTTATATATATATATATATATATAATAGCATATATATAGATATATATATGTGATATATATCTTTTATATATATATATATATATATATAACAAGTGGTTTAATAGCATATATATAGAATAATGGGATTGGTAATATCAAAAATGCAGAATTGGTAACACAATTTGCCAAACAAAAATGGTAGTACAATCCAAATTCAAATCCAACTTACACATCCAAATTCATAAACTTGATAATAGAAACATGTAGCAAAAGAAACAGTTTAGAAAAAGATTAAACATAAACAACTTGATAACAGAAATAACAATCCAAATTCATTCACATCCCAATGGTTGACTTGCACTTGCACCTTGAGTACCAGCTTGACTTGCAGCTTGACTTCCATTATGTTTTGCAACTTTCTTTCTCTTCAATGGTTGACTTCCACCTGCACTACCAGCTTGACTTGCAGCCTTCTTTCTCTTCATACCTTGACTTGTACCAGTTTCACTTCCACCTTGACCAACAACTTTCTTTCTCTTCACACCTTGACTTCCACCTTGACCCTTTCAAGTTGTTGAATTATGACCCCTATTCCCACACTTTCCACAAGTAACAGTTTTTCCAGCCCTGCTAACCTTTCCATTCTTAACCATCTTTGCAGCTTCAATCTCCATTGCACTCTTTTGTCTGACTTTCTTTGGCCTACCAATCTGAGTCTTATGATAAGGAGGGAGCAGCTTAGTTGGGCACTCACTCTTTGGCCATGAGGTATCTCCAGTCACTGGTTCCACTTTAAACCCATAAACCTCTTTCCATGTATCCAATCTATAACATGGATGAACCCAATCCTCAACTATCCCTCTATTACCAGTTTCATTATAATGTGCCCAGAGACCACAAACTGCATGTTTGCAGGGCATCCCAGTCAAGTCCCACCTTCTACAAGTACAAGTTCTCTCCTTAATATCAACTACACATTGCTCCCTATAAGAATCCTTAACCTGAAATCTATTAGACCCATTCCATATGGCAGTACACTTATTTGCAGCATTTTTAATTACCTCAAATAAAATTGTAGCTGCAGGTGTCAATGGGCCTTTTTCTTTATCAATAACCTTTTGAACTGTCACAATCCTTTTCATGAGGTATTCCCTAATGTACTCTAAACAACTAATGATTGGTTTCTCTCTTCCTTCAACTAGTCTACTATTAAAACTCTCACAAATGTTGTTCAATAGAATATCACAATGGGCCCTTCCTGTATTACATTGCATTAAAACCACAGTTAACCAGAAAAATGGGCTCTGCTCCAATGATGGGGGGGAATTGCCTTCAGATACTTGTATGCAGCTTCATTTTCCCTCCTTAATTCTTCCATAGAAGCATCAAATTCAATTACAGTGGTTCTAGTTGCAGACTTCCACAACAGCCCCCTGATCAAATCACCCTTGAATGTCTTGCTCATGTTTTCATAGATATGTCTAAGAAAGAATCTATGTTCTGCACTTGGAAAAATCTTTGCTAAGGCTGGTATCAATCCCTGATCAAATGAAGGTAAAACTATTAATTGGCAGTAAAGTATTTGAAGTTAAAAATCTTTGTAATAATAATTACCTTTTGCCTGTCTGAAATGAAGGTATAATTGGCATTTGATGGTAAATCCAAGTCATCTTGTAAGCAACTCAAAAACCATTTCCAAGAGTCAAATTTCTCAGCTTCAACTATAGCATAAGCTAGGGGATATATTCCATTGTTAGGATCTACCCCCACAGCTGTGATAACCTGTCATGGATATGGACCCTTCATGAAGCCACCATCTAATCCTATCAACTCTCTCCTGCAAGCTTTATATCCTTCTTTCAAAGGCCCCAAACATATGTATATCCTCTTAAACACTCTAGTTTCTGAGTTAGGGTTAGGTTCAATTTGAACCTCAATCTTCACTGTAGTGCCTGGGTTTCTTCTCTGCAGCTCCAAACAGTAGTCTCTCAGCCTTTCATATTGTTGATTATGGTCTCCAGCCAGTTGTTTCTTAGCTTTTGCCTTTGCTCTTTGAGGTGTCATCCTTTTAACTCCCAATTCAAATCTGTTCACAAATCCAAACAGTTAAATAATTGAAACATAATATATATTAATGTTAAATCAGTTAAATAATTGAAAACAGAATAAATATTAGTACCTTTTTGAAACAATATCTTGAATTGCTGCTCCTTTGATTTTTGGATCTGCCTGAACTGTATCCAAGATTTGTTTAGATATGAATGTAGAAGAACACTGCCTAAGCTCCCTAAGTTGAAGACATTTGTGGTCTTCAATTAATGTTTTCACCATCCATCTATGTTCACCTTTACCTTTGGACACATGTAAAGTCCATGGGCAAATGGGTTTTATTGTAACATTTTTGTCTAAAACAGAATCTTCTTCACTTTCTCCCACAACCCCCTTTCCTTTATCACATTTACTCTTCACACCCTCTTCATTTGCATCTTTACCCCTCACACCCTCTTTAAATGCTAATTTACTTGGTGTCCCCTTTATCAAAGACTTTGTCATCACTGGCTTAGGTACAGGAACATTACCAAAATATCTTGCCCTCACCCTATCTTTATCATCTTTCACAAATTTGATGTCTCTCCTAGTATCAATTGCATGCTTTTTCACCATTTCTTTCACAATTTTTTTAGAATCAAATGCTTGAGTCAAAATTTTTTTGCTCTTAACAACTTGTTCTGGATCATGTGCCTTTTGCCTCCTCAAGTATTTCAACCTCTTCCTCCTCTCACCTTCAACTGTATCATCATCAGGGCCACTATCAAATTCATCAAAGTCTATAGCTATTACTTCTTCATTCACTGCCAACTCTCCAATTTGTGGTGTAAACTCATGCAAATTTGTACCTTGTGACTCAAAGTTAAACTGAAAACCTCTCATGTCAACTTCATAATCCCCATCTACTTCTTTCTCAAGTGCTTGACTGCCATCTATTTCTTCTCCCTCATCATCTATTTCTTTTTGAGGTACAAAATCCTCATCCTGACTATCATCTCTTTCACTATCTTCACTCTCATTATGTTCATCATTCTCATTATCTTCACCCTCACTCTGTTCATCATTCTCATTGTCTAGACAAACAACATCCTCATTCTCTAAAATGGGATCACTCTGTTCCACTACAACATCATTCACCAATGGTTTTCTAGACTTAGGTTTCTTAAAGTCAAAGAGATTTAGCTGAGAATCAATTTCCTCAATTAGGTCCCCTGTTTTTGGTATTGTATTCTCATCCCCTATTTTACCCACATACACATCAATTTCTCTAAACTTAGGAACAAATTTTAACATCTTTTTGATATCCCTAACAGATTGTAATGGTCTAAGTCCATTATCTAAGTCACTTCCAGGTTTCATGAAATAACAATCCTCTATACGATCAGAACACTTTACTTCATGAAGTATAGCATACACTTCTAGCATGTTCATCTGTTGATACTCAATAAAGTCGAAAGTAATTACCTTTCCATCAAGATATGATCTTTTAGGGTTTGTAATGAATTTACCATCATGATGAAGATGAATGGTGAAAATCTCCTCCATTTTCCTTCCTGTATTAAAAAAAGAAGGTAAAACATTTGATCAAAAAAATATTGAAACATAAACCAAAATAAGAAAAAAAAACCCTAAATCATTGTTTACAGAATAAATACGAACCTAAATAAACTTCTTCAGGCTCGACTGCTTGTTTTCTGATTCTCCATCGAATATGCTTATCAATATCAATATCATCTATGGCGATATGGAGGGAAAGGTTTGGAGGGAAAGGTTTGGAGGGAAAGCTTTGGTAGGTTTATGCGTGTGTGTGTTTTTTTTTATCGCCTTTTTTACTTAAACCACAGGGATGAAAATGAAAAAGAAAAGGGGAAAAAAGAGGATAAGATAGCAAAAAGACGAGAAGGGCCTCGATATTTGGTGCAAACTGACGAAAAGGCCCTCACGTGACTTGCACGTGGGGGGGGGGGGGGGGGGGGGGGGGGGGGGGGGGGGGGGGGGGGGGGGGGGGGGGGGACATAACGGCAGGGACGAATTGTTTTAACGGAATATAAACCACAGGGATGAAAAAAGCTCATTTTTAACGGCAGGGATGAAACGTGTTTTTTTGAAAAATCACTGGGACGAAATTTGTACTTTTCCCTTATATATATTTGCTTATCATGTCACATGGGTTGGGTCATGGGTTGGTGGGTTGTAGGTCAAGGTTAAACTTTCTGACCTGAAACTTTTAGTGGGTTGGGTTAAGGTAAAAGTTTTTCAACCCACCAACCCGAACCCGGACCCATTAACAACCCTAAATTATAAGTATTACTCGTATTTTTTTCACTGTACTTCACTTCTACATTTGTGCAGGTATCGTTACTTTTTTAAACTTTGTTGTTGGTTGTAGGTCAGGTTAAACTTTCTGACCTGAAACTTTTAGTGGGTTGGGTTAAGGTAAAAGTTTTTCAAACCACCAACCCGAACCCGGACCCATTAACAACCCTAAATTATAAGTATTACTCGTATTTTTTTCACTGTACTTCACTTCTACATTTGTGCAGGTATCGTTACTTTTTTAAACTTTGTTGTTGGTTGGTTTGTAGCATTTTCTACATTTTTAAGTTTAATTAATTTGGTGGGTCAAACTTTGTAGTCAAGTATTTTGTTTTTTAATTATATGAGCACATTCTGTCATTGGGTTGGTGTCAACTTACAGAAAAAAAAGCTGCATTTTTTTGGATCTTTACTTTTGAATTCTTACCCATAATCAAGGTTAGTTTTTTTTTACTCTTTCATATTTTGATGTTTAATTTCTTTGATTTTGTTGTTATTTGCAGAAAGTTTGAATCTTTAGTATGATCAGATCAAGATTTTAGGAAAAAAGACACATAAATAAAGTAGTCACAGTCTCCCTGTACCCTGCTCATGAATGAGTATCATTGACATTGACAAAAGTTTACCCATTTGCAAATACTAAAATAATAGTATTAATAATTTTGGGGTGTCAAATTTAAACTTGAAGGGTTAAAAAAAGTATTATATTTGGTATGGGTTATAACTTATAAGTAATGTTGCCTACATTGCCAAAATTCTTGTTGTAGATTGAAAGTTTGACTTATAAGTAATGTTGCCTACATTGCCAAAATTCTTGTTGTAGATTGAAAGTTTGACTTATAAGTATGGGGTGTAATCTCTTTCAAATCATAATTTCAAATTTATGTATAGATTCTAGTTGATGTTATTCTGGGTGTGTTTGGATTAGCTGATTTTTAGGGCTTATTGGCTTATCAAAACTTCCAAAATCCAAGAATTTCATTTTTTCCGGCTTATGAGCTTATCAACCTGAGTTTGTTATAAGCCAATATGCCCAAAAAGTAAGCTTATTTGTATTGATGATGAAAAATTATATGTTGCAGATCATGTTGAGCAGAATGAGTTAATGTTTCGTGTGGATAGAATATGGGATCCAACAAGATTATTGATTCCGATTTTCAGGGTGCAGGATCAAAGCTGTATCCTCTTTATAACTTATGCTTGACAGCACTTTAGAGACTTTGGTTGTTATGTACTTTGAGTCACTTTTAAGTACTTTAGATGTATATGTCTTGTGTTACCTTTTCACGTCTTGTCATGTCCTTAATGTCATAATATATAGCGGCTTAGAAATATGGTGTGTAGAGAACCTTCGTTTGGTTTCAGTGCCACAATCTTCACATGGGAAGTTCTTTTCTGGGAGTGCATATGTAGTTCTTCATGTAAGTAATTACCCGTTTTGCAACTTTAAGTCATTTAGACCAAGTGAATCGCAAAAATTTCTTTAAGATGTACTTCTTTTGATCCTGATTATATGGTAGCCATTGATAATTTTATGATTATATTATTGAGGCAGACAACTCTGTTAAAAAGTGGTGCTCTTCAGCATAACATACATTATTGGCTGGGAAAGGATGCCAATGAGGTATTTTCTTCAACTTATATTCGTTTTATAGATTCCAATTGGCTGCGACTGCGTTTAATCACAATGAGGCATCACAGATGATACATTCAAAATCGCAATCACTTTTAAATCGCCAAACGCCCCTTTAATCAAGATATATATGACATGAAATGAAAAGAAACCGTTGCAATCTGAATTTTGTTGTTCTGCAAACCTTCATGTAATTTGAACACCCTTTTGAAAATAGATCATCTTTTGTGGGTGATTATGGAGGTCACAGCTTTATCTAAAAAGTGTTACAGGACTATCTGCTGATGTGGCAGGTTGACTCAGCTTTGGCATCGGACAAAACACTTGAATTAGATGCAGCCATGGGGTCTCAGTCTGTGCAATATAAAGAAGTTCAAGGTCAAGAAACTGGGAAGTTCTTGTCATACTTTAAACCATGCATCATCCCAGTTGAGGGTGTATATTCTTCAGGGCAAGTACAGTTAAGTGGTCCTGCTTATAAAACCAGATTGTTAACATGCAAGGGAGACCGTGTGGTGCATGTGAAAGAAGTAAGTGGTCAACTTATTATAGATAACAAAGTTCACAGCTTTACCCTTGAAATTTGCATATGAAAGATAACAAGTATTGTCTTAATGATGTGCATTATGATCAGGTGCCTTTTGCACGGTCATCCTTGAACCACCGTGATGTGTTCATACTTGACACTGCATCCAAAATATTCCACTTCAGCGGATGTAATTCCAGCATACAGGAAAGAGCTAAAGCTTTGGAGGTGGTTCAGTATATTAAAGAACATAAACACAAGGGGGATTGTGAAGTCGCAGCCATAGGTTTGTCTGTTTTTCTTAATGTGTGTGCCTTTTTTCTATTTGTTCTTATTTTGGAGTGCCCGGAAGTCTAACTAGGAGGTGAGTAGCCCCCCTGATAGTTCAGTGATTTGAACTCAGAGCCTCTAGGTTATGTTCAATGATATTAAGATGAGTGGGCAGGTAGGTTCGTTAAGGGTCAAAATGGGTCCTGCCTAATATGACGTTTACTACCAGTTGGAACAGGCCGGGTCGCGTTGACCCACTAACACTTCTTTTGGTTCATGTTTTTAAAATTCAAATTGTATTTATTTACAATGGCTACACAAATATTACTAACCTAACTCTTGAAAAAGTTATGTAGGGGGTTCATGCTGTAAAAAAATTCACGTGACTTTCAACTTTCTTGAACCATTCTAATAGCTTTTTTTTATGTGATCTGTTTGAAATCACAGACAGCACAACTCAACCAATTTACAAGTAAATGGATCGAAAGTGTCTCTTCTACTGAACTGCTTCAATCGCTTGACCAGTCTTTGCTCTTCCTTTTCTAGTTAATTTTTGTGTGTAACAGAGTATATTTTGACTTTTTCAAAATGTTGTAGAGGATGGAAAATTTGTTGGTGATGCTGAAGTGGGGGAATTCTGGAATTTTTTTGGTGGTTATGCTCCCATTCCCAAGGACCCACCCTCGGGCCAACAACAGCCTCAAAGTTTAGCCGTTAAGTTATTTTGGTGAGTTAC
This sequence comes from Erigeron breviscapus, assembly GCA_034093135.1. Classification (NCBI taxonomy): domain Eukaryota; kingdom Viridiplantae; phylum Streptophyta; class Magnoliopsida; order Asterales; family Asteraceae; genus Erigeron; species Erigeron breviscapus. Next base: position 23,708,470 of record CM067173.1, on the reverse strand, counting down.
TGCAACAAAGGTGTAAACCTTTTTCTTAAATTTATTTTTGGTCATAGATTAGGCTTCTGTCATTTTAAGTAAAGGGTATTCAAGGCCAATTGAAAGATATTTTAGACCAACTCGATTTTAGTTGAGTTGTGTTCGAGTATTTATAATTCTCGACATGTAAAGCATGTGAGTCTAACCACCTCGATTTAAGTCGATACTTCGAGTGACATTTGGTTTTTGCACATACTACTGTAAATTGTCTCTATCGGTAAGCAAGCTCGAGCATGAAAATGAAAGCTCAGCCAAGCTCTTGCTTCATAGTCTTTCCACTCAGTCTGGCTTAGTTACACACTTACATTCTTAATTTTTAAGATTTTGGCAAAGTTACGACATATAAATTCTGTATTGATCATTGACCGCGTGGAGTGTTAGGATTCCTTAACTTCTTATATATACGCTGATTTTTTGTGTATGCGGTTGTCTTAGATTTCTCTGTTTTCATTCTTCTGATAGGATATCACTCCAAGGAAAGTTTACCCAAAGCGGAAGTGGGAGGTTGAAAAGGTCGATGCTTGAATCTAATAAATGCTACATGCTGGATGGTGATATTCAGATTTTTGTATGGATGGGAAGAATTACGTCAATAACAGAACGGAAAACTTCAATCTCAGCGGCCGAGGTTGTGTGTTTGTACTTGGCTGATCACACATGGATATGTCTGTATTATAGGTGGCAAAATGGGTGGGTATGGTGCTCGATCAAATTGGGTAAACTTGTTGGAGGGGTCTAAATGGGTCCGGTCAGGTTGAGTCGACCTGCCATCACGTCTTTCTCCAATTCATAATTTCATAAATAACCTGCAATTATACTAAATCTTCCATGTTTAGGAGGTTAGTGTAATTTGGGCTACTTAAAATGCATTTCACATGTTTCCTTTGTAGATAGTTATTTAGCTTTCCCAATATGACCCATTATCAGTAAATTTAACTTTGGTGAGATCAAAATCCAGCATCTAGTATGCTTTATGCCTCTGATATATATTCATGCATTACAGGATTTCCTCCGAGCTCAGGAAAGACCCGTAAATACCCATTTAGCCTTTTTAACAGAAGGATCAGAAACCACCCAATTCAAGTCATATTTTACTGATTGGCCTCAAACAGTGGAGCCAAAACTTTATGAAGAAGGTCGCGGGAAAGTAGCAGGTTATTTTCCGTTGGCAGCAAATTTTAGAAAATGAGTTATGTCAAAGTTGTTAATATGGCAGTTTCTCATAATCATGCTTTCTTTTTAACAGTTTAGCTGCTTAAACATAATATTTGACATCTTTTCCCACTTTAGCAATGTTCAAGCAAACAGGTTATGATGTGGAGGAGCTTCCTGATGAAGAGGACAAGCCACATATAGATTGCAATGGTACACTAAAGGTTACTCTCTACCAATGGTTAAGTAATTTAATTTACAACAAAAAAGTCTTTCACTAGAAGTGGCAAGATGAGTGTGTTGGCCTGAAAACACTTTCTGCTTTAAAATTTTAGAGTATTCAAACGATAGTGCATTAGATATTACTACCAAAATAATCTTAACTTTTGAACAGTTCGAGACCTTCATCCCGTTTGAACTTTTTTATCTGTTTTTTTGTTTGTCATGCCTGAGATTAGAAGTAACCCAAATCAACTCATTCTTAAGTAAGTATGTCGAAATTGCCACTTATATCCTGCAACACCTTTCACACTTGGATGGTTTTGATACCACGTAGGTTTGGAGAGTGAATAGTGGTAAACTCTCCCCCGTTCCAGTCGTAGAACAGAGAAAGCTTTATAGCGGAGACTGCTATGCCGTGCAATACACATACGCTGCCAATGGAAGAGAGGAGCGTCTTTTCTATATTTGGCTGGGAAATAAGAGTTCAATGGTAAGCACTGCTTATTCTTATCATTGATATGAAACTTTTATATCACATTTTATCCCCGAGTTTCTTGACTTGAAGGTGAAAGAACTTAGAGTACATCAACAATTATTCAAATGATAGAATTTTCTAAATATATTAAGCCACAAAACTTTTATTTGGTTGAAGTCAATCAACTTAAAGACATCTAGTTACTATGTTATTGAAGTCTTTAGTTTGTATTTCGTATATAATTGTTTCCCCGATTTCTCTCACTATGCAGGAAGATAGGGCTGATGCAATATCTCTGACAAGTGGTGTTGTTGATTCAGCTAAAGGAGAGCCGGTTTTGGTTAGTTATCTTCCAACTATCAAATTCTTAAAAATAATTATTTTCCAAATGTGTATCTCTAGTAAGTGTTTGTTAGCATACTAAATTTATGATTTTAGGGTCGGATTGTTGAGAACAAGGAACCGTCTCAGTTTTTTATGATATTTCAGACACTAATCATGTTTAAGGTTAGCACTATTTTCGTACCATGGCTGTTATTTTCTCATGATGCTCCCCATTTAATGTGGATCGTCCATGTTTCTAAGTTGGCATTTTCTTCTTCTTGAGGGTGGTATGGGTTCACGGTACAAATCCTATATTACTGAGAACGGCCTTGATGATGAAACTTATAATGATAAAAAGACCGCCCTTTTCCGTGTCCAAGGAACAAATCGTCAAAATATGCAGGCTGTCCAAGTTGATCAAGTAAGCCTGTGTTTATTATTCGGAATAGTATATTACTTCAAAATTATCAAATAATGTATTATATATAATCACATTTCCATGTGTATATGAATTCTCAAACTTTTTGCTACAACATTATTGCAGGTTTGTCGATCTTTAAATTCCTCATGCTGCTACATTTTGAAAGCTCAGGGATCTATCTTCACCTGGCTAGGAAATCTCTCCACTACTCGCGATCATGATCTTCTGTATGGAATGTTAGATTTGATAAATGTTGGTACACATCCTGGCATCTGGTTTTAATTTTTTCAACCAGTCACTCTGTCCTTTCCTTACAAGTTTTGCCCTCTGAATTTTTCTTCAAACTCCTCATGCGGATACATTTCGACTTGTTGCTGTTTGTAGCCAACATGGCAACCTATATTAGTTAGGGAAGGCAGCGAACCTGATGTTTTCTGGGAGGCACTCGGTGGGAAGACTGAATATCCAAAGGAGAAAGAGATTAAAAGATTTGTTGAAGATCCGCATCTGTTTGTTTGTACATTCACAGAAGGTAAGAAAAAATGTATATATCGTTTTGCAGTTTTTAAAAGGTGGTATGGATATATATTGTCTAATGTGCTTCCTGCCTCCTTTTTTATGCAGATGCCGTTTCTCAATCAAGTAATCTCAAGGTAAATGTTTTTTTTTTTTTCTCTTCATCTGCATTGATTATTGAATGTGTTTCAAGTAAAAACTAGTCTGTCATGATGTATGCTTGTATGTCGGCTGACATGTATGTCCATGGAACATCTTGAATCCAATTTCCAATCCTTCTATAGCTCTTTTTATTCTTTTTCTGTTTTAAAAATTCTGTCCATCTGTGGATTTCCATGTAATATTCAGGTGAAAGAGATATTTAACTTCAGTCAGGATGATTTAACTACCGAAGACGTCTTAGTACTCGACTGCTCCACTGAAATTTTCGTGTGGATAGGCCACAATTCACTTGTTAAATCAAAGCAACAAGCCCTTTCTATAGGACTGGTATGATTGTTTTGACTCCTTATAAATTCTTTGGATTCCCCGCTCCTGAATGTGTTAAGATGCAAATACACGATGGCCCTACATATTTCAGCTCAAATTATTCTAATTTACATGTATATTAATAAAATACACTGCTAATCACATAAAGTTGCAATAATGTTAATCTGGTACTGTTTGTGACTGATGCAAGACAATCAAATATATTTTCTTTAATCTATTTCTTTGTTTAACTTAAAAAATGCTCCTTTGAAAGGCATTCCTTAAGAAAGACATTTTGGGAGAATGCTTATCCATGGATACCCCCACATACATTGTTACAGAAGGGCATGAACCGCCTTTTTTCACTCGTTTTTTTGAATGGGATGCTTCAAAGGCAAACGTAAGTAAACTGTTTCCATGTGCTTCTATTTGAGCTCATCTTTTTTGTAGATTCTTGTAAATAACAGTCAAATTATTATGAGTTTTTTGAGTCATGATACTCTGCTGGACTTTGTTTTGGTAGATGCTTGGCAACTCATTTGAGAGAAAGCTTGCTATTCTAAAAGGGCAATCGCAGAAACTCGAAGTAAGCAACTCTTCGACATTATTAATTTTAGTGGTGCAATGAATTGGTTGAGCGGGTTCGAGTATCCGGTCAAAATGAGTCAACCCATAATAAATTATAGTCTGAAATGACTAAGCCTTTTATAAATAGATGATCACAAAAACATATTTCATTTCCCAAAATTAATCTAGTTTCGAATAAAGTTATTTAGGAGGTTTTAAGCATTACAAATTTGTCAACACTTGATCCTTGCAACCAATTTGATCTGTTTCCCCTTTAGGCCAGTTTTTCCAGAATTTACCCGTTAGAGATAAAGCATGGCCATAACGTACTCATTCACAAGCAAATAGGTGGAAACAACGACCTTAAATCAATTATTTTAAAGTTCACATACTTACTTATGCTAACATTTTTTTATTGTAGTCACCTTTAAGAAATTCACCAAACGTTTATTCCAAAGAGACCACTCCAAATGGCTTCAGAAGACCCTCTCCAACTCCAAACGGTTCGAGAAGACCATCTCCCACTCCCAATGGATCAAGAAGACAGTCTCCAGCTCCTAACGGATTGACCCGAAGACAGTCTCTTGATTCTTACACGTTCAGATCTCCCACATTTTCAAGTCCAGATAATACCACTAGCAATCGTCGATTTTCTAGTCCAATTCCCAGAATGAGCCCATCAGCAAGTTCCCCTGATGTTCGCACTGCAGGTACTTTTTCAGTTTCTTAACTGTCTCTCTCTTTAGATCCGATTAGTTAATTATTTTTGTTGCTGTATCACTCAAATCTTTCTCGTAAACAGATCATACACCAGTTTCTGCAAGTCCTTCGACAGAAGCAGAAAACCTTCCCTCCAAAGATTCGGGTCCTAAGCAGGAGTTGGTCAACTATCCATACGATCGGATAAAAATCAACTCAAACAATCCGGTTCCAGATATAGACATTACAAAGAGAGAGGTACTTGCTTAAATATCCATTTTATAGAAATTTAAGCTATATTTATTCTCTTGAACTTTAGATTTCTTGAAGACGTGTGTCATTGACTTTATATCTCACTACTGACTGTACATTATGTTTTCGGGTGTTTTTGTGCAGGCCTATTTATCCGAAGAGGAGTTCCAAGAGAAATTTGCCATGCCGAAAAGAGCTTTTTACCAGCTTCCGAGATGGAAACAAAACAAACTAAAGATGTCCCTCTTTCTCTTCTAAAGCTTCATATTTTATAATAATGAATGCTTTGTAATAAGGTCTAATGTGTAGTTAAGCGTGATTGAACGAGAGTAGTATTAGAATGAATGAATATATTGTAACTCATTTGTTGTTTGTATGTTTTGATGCTTACAATGTATCCGAGAGCCAAAGATGACAAAACTGATGTGATTTGAGTAAACTTAAATTCAAATTCAGTGTAAGAACAGATTTATTATAGAACATTGGTTTGTATTTGTGATCATGGTATGATTGACTTCTAGATTTTTCGTATACCATTGATACTCTTCCTTGTTATATAGATATAGATATAAAAATGAGAAAATAATCCGTACTGCACCGTTTTACCTATCTTAGGTACTGTCATGTTAAAAAAAGTTAATTAAACCTTTGAATTTGATAAACATACCATCCCCTGAGTCACTTTTAAGTACTTTAGTTGTATATGTCTTGTGTTACCTTTTCAAGTCTTGACATGTCCTTAATGTCATAATATTTAGCGGCTTAGAAATATGGTGTGTAGAGAACCTTCGTTTGGTTTCAGTGCCACAATCTTCACATGGGAAGTTCTTTGCTGGGAGTGCATATGTAAGTAAGTAATTACCCGTTTTGCAACTTTAAGTCATTTAGACCAAGTGAATCGCAAAAATTTCTTTAAGATGTACTTCTTTTGATCCTGATTATATGGTAGCCATTGATAATTTTATGATTCTATTATTGAGGCAGGCAAATCTGTTAAAAAGTGGTGCTCTTCAGCATAACATACATTATTGGCTGGGAAAGGATGCCAATGAGGTATTTTCTACAACTTATATTCGTTTTATAGTTCCAATTGGTTGCAACTGCATTTAATCACATGAGCATCACAGATGATACATTAAAAATCACAGTCACTTTCAAATCAGACATCCAAAGGCCCCTTTAATCAAGATATACATGACATGAAATGAAAAGAAAACTGTTGCAATCTGAATATTGTTATTCTGCAAACCTTCATGTAATTTGAACACCCTTTTGGAAATGAATCATCTTTCGTGGGTGATTATGGAGGTCACAACTTCATCTAAAAAGTGATATAGGGCTATGTGCTGATGTGGCAGGTTGACTCAGCTTTGGCATCGGACAAAACACTCGAATTAGATGCAGCCTTGGGGTCTCAGTCTGTGCAATATAAAGAAGTTCAAGGTCAAGAAACTGGGAAATTCTTGTCATACTTTCAACCATGCATCATCCCAGTCGAGGGTGTATATTCTTCAGGGCAAGTACAGTTAAGTGGTCCTGCTTATAAAACCAGATTGTTAACATGCAAGGGAGATCGTGTGGTGCATGTGAAAGAAGTAAGTGTTCAATTTATTATAGATAACAAAGTTCACAGCTTTACCCTTGAAATTTGCATTTGAAAGATAACAAGTATTGTCTTAATGATGTGCATTATGATCAGGTGCCTTTTGCACGGTCATCCTTGAACCACCGTGATGTGTTCATACTTGACACCGCATCCAAGCGGATGTAGTTCCAGCATACAGGCTAGAGCTAAAGCTTTGGAGGTGGTTCAGTATATTAAAGAATATAAACACAAGGGGGATTGCGAAGTCGCAACCATAGGTTTGTCTGTTTTCCTTGATGTGTCCCTTTTTCTATTTGTTGAAGTGCCTGGATGTCTAACTAGGAGGTGAGTAAGCCCTCCTGATAGTTCAGTGATTCGAACTCAGAGCATCTAGGTTATGTTAAGTGATATTAAGATGAGTGGGCAGGTAGGTTCGTGAAGGGTCAAAATGGGTCCTGCCTAATATGGGTCATGTTTACTACCGGCTGGAACAGGCCGGGTCGCGTTGACCCACTAACTTTTCTTTTGGTTCGTTTTTAAAAATTCGAATTGTATTTATTTACCATGCTACACAAATATTACTAACCTAACTCTTGAAAAAAGTTATGTATATGCTGTAAAAATCTTCATGTGACTTTCAACCTTTTTGAACCATTCTAATAGCTTTTTTTTATGGGATCTGTTTGAAACCACAGACAGCACAAGTCAACCTTTACAAGTAAATGGATTGAAACTGTCTCTTCTACTGAACTGCTTCAATCGCTTGACCAGTCCTTGCTCTTCCGTTTCTAGTTAATTTTTGTGTGTAACAGAGTAAATTTTGACTTGTGATTTTTTCAAAATGTTGTAGAGGATTGGTGATGCTGAAGTGGGGGAATTCTGGAATTTTTTTGGTGGTTATGCTCCCATTCCCAAGGACCCACCCTTGGGCCAACAACAGCCTCAAAGTTATTTTGGTGAGTTTACTGCAACAAAGTAATAACTTTGATCACAGAAGCCTGTCTGAGACCACAACCCAAATTGGTGTAAGAATTCAATTGATTTTGATTTTTAAAAGTCCTCCATAAAGCCATACTAATGATGGTTTTCGAGGAGGCAACACATACCAGTCCTGCAGTGCATCCAAGCTCACTAAAGCAAATCAAATCTAGGATAGCTTCTTCTTAAAACCAAGGGTGGTAACAGAACCGTGGTTTTGGTTTTGGGGTTTGCAGCAATCTACAAACGGCTTATCATGTACTTTATAGGATTTTTGATGTTGTTAATGTAATGAACGAGATGCATCTTTCCATAGAAAAAATTTCCAGCATTTGGAAACATACTTGAAACTACGTATGGATTTGGCTCAAAGTCTTGGTCAAATCTCATATAATATCAACTGCTATTGATAATAATACTGATCTTTCCAAAACTTCCAGCCAAGTTCAGTTGTCAACACATATGTTTGGAAAGATGATATCTTTCAAACATGGGAGAAATAATTTCATCTTTCCAAACATATGTGTCGATAGAAAGAATGTGTTTGAAACAGACTTGAAATGATATATGAACTTGGTCGGAAGTCTTGATAAGATCTCATATTCTATTATATTAATATCAATATCAATATCAATCAATGAAATATGAGATCTTACCCAAGATTTATGACCAAACCTATATGTCGTTTCAATTCTATTTCCAAACACGGGAATCGATGTATATGTTTGGAAAGATGCACTTCCTTACTTGACAAGCAGCCCTCAACCACGGTTCTCTTACCGTCCGTTTTAGTCGACTCGAAGTAGCAAAATTTCTTTCTTTATTTTAATGAGAAGAATTAGAGGGGTAAACAAAGATCGGTTTGTGGTGGTTCTAATCCGTAGGTGGTGATTAAATAAAAAAACCCTATTAAAACCTTTAATTTATAACTTTTAGATATCAAAGGATTTCCTAACTAGTGCCCACGAGTTATAATGTATTTAATGAAATCCGTATTTTCTAAATTATCAAAAATTACATTTAATACTCATTAATTCAATATGATAATTATCATTTTTATATGCATCATAAATGAGAGATGATATTAATACCATATATTTTGATAGATCTACCACATTTATGCTTAACCCACTTGTACAGTCTGTTGGACCACTTGTACAATGTGGTATATTAATCAAAATGTATGTACAATTATCATTTCTCATCATAAATACATGATTTGATATATTTAAGAAAAATTTGACTTCATTAAATGCAATAATAATAATAATGTTCAAATAATAATAATAATAATAATGTTCAAATAATAATAATAATAATAATAATAATAATGGTTCAAATAATAATAATAATAATAAATAATAATGTGTTCAAATAATAATAATAATAATAATAATAATAATAATAATAATAATAATAATAATAATGAAAGTGATTTTATATAATGTATGTATGTATAAAGATAGATATAGATTAATAATAATTAAATAGATAGATGATGATGATGATCCTTTGTTGGGGGACCTCTATCTATTCCTCCTTCTTGTGTATGTGATCCTTAAGGGAAACCTGTAACAAGGGTTAGAAATAAATCGCCGTGTAACACGGGTAAGAAACCAATGACCGGATATCTCTTTGTATCGTGATATCACTTTCCGAAAACAACAATTCGACCCTATCTGCCTGGGTTACACGAATTTTGTTTTGGGATAATACAAAGAGTAATGTTCTAGATTTTGGCAGAAATCTAGAACCCGTTCGCCAGAGAGTATTTCGAGTTTTGTATATATTTTCTCACGTATATTTCTCAAGACTGAGACACCCAAAAGTTGCAATAATAATAAACTCAATATGTGATATCTATCTATTTCATGCAACTCTGCATGGTTCTATTTATATATGGTTTTCATATCATCATGTCATGTATATATATAATATAATATATATGACTTTAGTCTTTAGACAAATTCTTGTAATAATTGAATGTGTGAATTGGCAGCATATGCCGATTTTCTTTCTAAAACATGACACACTACTTTTCCATTTTTCAAATTTGTCTGCATGCTATAAACATTCACTCTTTTGAAGAGTTTTACAAAATATGTCATGTCATGTCAATTTCTCAGAACTACTTTTTCATTTCTTGTAAATCTCATGTCATCAAAATCAATATTCAAATTGTGATACAGCTTATCCTTGTTAGGCATCAGCTTCACACTTGAATCCATAGGTATACTTAATCAAAGTAGTTGAATTTCTTTAGAATATTCTCAACATAATGAGATTGAGAAATAGAAATTATTTTGCTTTCACGTTTGATCATTATGCCAAGGATAACGTCAGCCTCCCCATTTCATGGGGAGCTTTGATGACAAAATTATGTCAACCTGATTTTGGTCAATTCGAATATCAGCATGTCATCAACATATAAGCAAATGATGTCTCCTTTACCAGAATCGTCAAATTTGCTATATACACACTAAGTCTAGTAATCTTTTGTGTATTAATAAGATGTATTATTTTTCATACAAATGAATCAATACATACACACACACACACACAGTCACAGGTATGAGCGAGTAAACAAGGAATATATGTCACCTAATCAAAATATATATTAACAATACAATACATATCCAGGCACTATTCCTACACACAACTCGCTCAACCCAACCCGTCCTAGAGCATAAGTAAAACTACCATCCATACGTAATAATCCACAACACAGGGGCAATAGGAATATTGGTAGAAACATCATCCTTGGAACCTTCAATTAAATATAATTGAAAAAACTAGTCCAAGTGACTTAGGTTTCCTTTTGCTTTTCCGAATCTCAAGTGACTGATCAACAGCCTTTTCAGAGAATTCATCATTACAGTCCTTATTGGTCACATTGGTTCTAAGAACCATATCCTTTGGTCTAGGTATAGATGAGAAATTATCCTTATCAAAAATTGCATCCCTTGAATCAATTGTAAATCTAATTGATACAAGTTCAATAGGTTTTATAACATAAAACCTATACGCCATGGCCATGGAATGTTCAGCATATCCAATAACATGCAATTATACCTCTTTCACCAAAACTTATCTTCTTGGGATTAGGCATTTGCACGACAGCCTTACAACCCCATACCCAAAGATAATTCTAATTTGGTTTCTTTTTATTCCAAAATTCATAAGGTGTAATCTTGTTCCTTTTTATTAGGAACTCTATTAAGCAAATAACAAGCTGTTAGCACAACTTCCCCTAAAATCCCTTACTCAAACCTGAACAGGATAACATGGATAATCTCAACGGCTTGGAAATATATTTGATAAATATAATTACCTCCCCTATCCGTTCTAAGTCTTTTTATCAAAGCCTTTAGTTGCAATTCTACTTCAGTTTTATATATTTTAAATTTATCCAATGCTTCATCCTTAATATGTAACAACTTAATTAACATAGCCAACCATGAAGCATCATTAATAAATTTCTCAAAATATTTATTATTCATTAAAGTAGAAGTAGCATGCAAATCACATAAATCACTATATATAATTCTAAAATTTCAAAATTATATTTCATATTTCGAAAATGGTCCATTTCCTTAGTGATCTTTGTCAACATACAAGTTTTACACTTTTTCATTTTTCATGTCAAAGACCATTATTAATTCATCTTTAGACATATCATGTAATATTGTAAAGTGTATATGTCTACATGAGCAAGTAGAGTAACACTACTCCTATGCATCAAACATAATATATCTCAAATAATTAGTGATGGTGACAACCCCATGTAGTATGGTGTAATATAACCACATACACATTATTTTTCTCATTACCTTATGTTCTCGATTTTAAATGTAAGACAAAACAAAGTTGACATTCATGTGATCAATGTTAATAAACATTCCTTTGCACAATTAACAAACAAGCAAACTTATCACATTTTAATAATATGTTTATAACCATAATTATCTAAAAACTACTTAAAATCAAGTTTTTACGATTTTGTTGTGCATGCAGAAACAATGCAAATCACATAAATCACTATATATAATTCTAAAATTTCAAAATTATATTTCATATTTCGAAAATGGTCCATTTCCTTAGTGATCTTTGTCAACATACAAGTTTTACACTTTTTCATTTTTCATGTCAAAGACCATTATTAATTCATCTTTAGACATATCATGTAATATTGTAAAGTGTATATGTCTACATGAGCAAGTAGAGTAACACTACTCCTATGCATCAAACATAATATATCTCAAATAATTAGTGATGGTGACAACCCCATGTAGTATGGTGTAATATAACCACATACACATTATTTTTCTCATTACCTTATGTTCTAGATTTTGGCAGAAATCTAGAACCCGTTCGCCAGAGAGTATTTCGAGTTTTGTATATATTTTCTCACGTATATTTCTCAAGACTGAGACACCCAAAAGTTGCAATAATAATAAACTCAATATGTGATATCTATCTATTTCATGCAACTCTGCATGGTTCTTTTTATTCCAAAATTCATAAGGTGTAATCTTGTTCCTTTTTATTAGGAACTCTATTAAGCAAATAACAAGCTGTTAGCACAACTTCCCCTAAAATCCCTTACTCAAACCTGAACAGGATAACATGGATAATCTCAACGGCTTGGAAATATATTTGATAAATATAATTACCTCCCCTATCCGTTCTAAGTCTTTTTATCAAAGCCTTTAGTTGCAATTCTACTTCAGTTTTATATATTTTAAATTTATCCAATGCTTCATCCTTAATATGTAACAACTTAATTAACATAGCCAACCATGAAGCATCATTAATAAATTTCTCAAAATATTTATTATTCATTAAAGTAGAAGTAGCATGCAAATCACATAAATCACTATATATAATTCTAAAATTTCAAAATTATATTTCATATTTCGAAAATGGTCCATTTCCTTAGTGATCTTTGTCAACATACAAGTTTTACACTTTTTCATTTTTCATGTCAAAGACCATTATTAATTCATCTTTAGACATATCATGTAATATTGTAAAGTGTATATGTCTACATGAGCAAGTAGAGTAACACTACTCCTATGCATCAAACATAATATATCTCAAATAATTAGTGATGGTGACAACCCCATGTAGTATGGTGTAATATAACCACATACACATTATTTTTCTCATTACCTTATGTTCTCGATTTTAAATGTAAGACAAAACAAAGTTGACATTCATGTGATCAATGTTAATAAACATTCCTTTGCACAATTAACAAACAAGCAAACTTATCACATTTTAATAATATGTTTATAACCATAATTATCTAAAAACTACTTAAAATCAAGTTTTTACGATTTTGTTGTGCATGCAGAACATCAAATAAATAAACAACTTTTCAGAACTAAAATTCAAATCCACACTTCCACGTCTATGAATAATGTGGTTGACTCATTTCCCATACGAAGAACTGATCCATTAGTTATCAACTCGTAAGTCTTTAACCAACACTATCCTTACACACATGGGTCTTAGCACCTGAGTCAACACATCACGCAACATCATTATATATATATACATAAACCTCTTGATATATATATGAAACATATATATATATATATATATATATATATATATATATATATATATATATATATATAAACTCAATATGTGATATCTATCTATTTCATGCAACTCTGCATGGTTCTATTTATATATGGTTTTCATATCATCATGTCATGTATATATATAATATAATATATATGACTTTAGTCTTTAGACAAATTCTTGTAATAATTGAATGTGTGAATTGGCAGCATATGCCGATTTTCTTTCTAAAACATGACACACTACTTTTCCATTCCCGTTTCAAGTGTCCAAATTTATCACACTTCCAACAAATCTATTTAGACTTCTTACTGGGATCAGCTTTGGTAATTCCTTGATGTTTACGTTTCTTCTTCTTGTCATTATATCATGTGGACCTTTTATGTTCCACCATGTTGAAAGAAGACGTACCACCAACATTGTTGCTATTTGGCTTGTCAATATCCTGCGTCCTGAGGCTTCCTCAATACGCAAATGACTACCCAACTCAATAAGAGTTAACTCATCCTTATTGTATTTCAAAGAAAACTTAAATTCTTTCCGATAGGAAGTGAGTTTATCAATGACAACAGAGACTTAAATAGTCTCATCCATGTTCATTTTATACCGTGTGAATTTACCAAGTATCCAAAAGAACTCATAGTATTGTTCCATGACAGGTCTATAATAGACCATCTTGTAATTATTAAAATTACCCGCAAGGAACCTTTTACTAGAGGCATACTCAGTCATATAATTGGTCTCCAAAGAGTCCCTAGTTCTTTAGCATATTCATGGTATTGGTAAATATCAAAAGAGAATTAGTCATACCATTGAGGATTAAACCTCAAGCAACATAGTCGTCGTTCACCATTAGCTCCAACACATGAAGTGCTCAGCACATAAACCATGTTCATGCTGGTGAGGAAGAAGTGCATCTTCTTTTGCCATCTCCGAAAATCTATTCCTTCAAACTTATCAAGTTTGGAGAAACTAGCCATTATGTGCTTCATTGAAGCCGCCATTGATTTCACAAGATTGTTGTTTTCGATTGTTGGGGGACCTCGTGATTCCTCCTTCTTGTGTATGTGATCCTTAAGGGGAAACCTGTAACAAGGGTTAGAAATAAATCGCCGTGTAACACGGGTAAGAAACCAATGACCGGATATCTCTTTGTATCGTGATATCACTTTCCGAAAACAACAATTCGACCCTATCTGCCTGGGTTACACGAATTTTGTTTTGGGATAATACAAAGAGTAATGTTCTAGATTTTGGCAGAAATCTAGAACCCGTTCGCCAGAGAGTATTTCGAGTTTTGTATATATTTTCTCACGTATATTTCTCAAGACTGAGACACCCAAAAGTTGCAATAATAATAAACTCAATATGTGATATCTATCTATTTCATGCAACTCTGCATGGTTCTATTTATATATGGTTTTCATATCATCATGTCATGTATATATATAATATAATATATATGACTTTAGTCTTTAGACAAATTCTTGTAATAATTGAATGTGTGAATTGGCAGCATATGCCGATTTTCTTTCTAAAACATGACACACTACTTTTCCATTTTTCAAATTTGTCTGCATGCTATAAACATTCACTCTTTTGAAGAGTTTTACAAAATATGTCATGTCATGTCAATTTCTCAGAACTACTTTTTCATTTCTTGTAAATCTCATGTCATCAAAATCAATATTCAAATTTGTCGATATGTCATCATAGTCACTTTTCAAATTAGGAGTTTATCATGTATGTAGTCATACACAAAAGTTTTGTCATTTAATAAATTTACGGAACCAAGTGATTTATTATTTTTAATAAAAGTTGCCATCAATTATTACAATACTTTTGGGTCCGGGATGCCATTCACTTAATGGGTGTACACTCCGTACCTCCAAACCCATTTCCAAGTGTAATAACCATATCCCTCAATTATACTAAATTACTAACACACCTAGCCAGGGAAATTGAAATATAGATCAAGAAGAGATGTTCAGTAGATTAAAATTCAGATAAGAACTTTGATTGATAACATGATTAACTTTCAAATAATCAGCCAAATACAAACTGCTCATGAAAATCCATGTAAAACTCACTTACTCAAATAAAAATACACTCCAGCCACATGGAACTTCTTTTTCCAGGTCAGAAGTAGAGCAAAATCTTCACTTTTAGTCTTTTGAGTTTATCAAACTAAATTACTGCAGCATCCCTCAAACACTTTGTTCTTCAACCATATACTTACAAAACCAGCAGGTGTACGTGTAAGCATATATATATATAAACAATGACATTGACGCATGTTAAGGAACATATATAAGCTTAATTATATAAGAAACGAACTTACGGAGGGGAAGGATAGGGGGACACAAAGGTCTCATCATATACGATACGGCCATATGTAGACTTCGGCCTCACATGTCTGTTTAATGTGAATTCCTCCATATTCGTTACATGATAAGGGTTGTCGATGTCATCACCACCCGAAATCGCTAGCCAACTATCCCGGACATTCCTAGTCATGCATGGGACGTAGAAGTCTCCGAAGTGTCCATCCAATTGATAGCCTGGGAAAAATGCTATCTCCACCCACGTCCCGTCATTTCCATTCAACTTCCACATACGTCCCTGTATTACCAGTGTGACTAAACGACCTATATGATAACTGACACACAAATGAATGCATCCGTCGATAACCACTAAAGTTTGTGACCATCGTATGGGACAGACGCCTATCCATGCTTGCTTGTTGCAAGCCACTCAATCATCATGCTATCGACAGGTTCCCTGCTATGTCACCCATATAATTATAATAACAGTAAATTTTTAAATTGACCCCTATGTAATCAAATTACCAATGTCCCGAAAATCTAATTGTCTGAAACTTTATTTGATACAGAACATACCTGAAAGCTTCCTTGACAGTCTGAATGACTGCGACAGTCTTCTTGACAATTTAGTCGCACAAATAAACATGGGTACACAAACAACCAAAGTGGAGGTTTTCTATAAAGACACACAACAAAGGCATTGCAGTTACCTTTGTTGGAGAAAACTGGAAGTTGTTCTGTACCAAAAATGACATTGAGCACGACCATTACCTATTGTTCACATCCAAGGGAAAAGATGATGATGGCCTTTTCAACTACGAACTTCGCATTTTCAACTCCAATGGCCTAGGAGTGGACATCGGTTTCAACCACCTTTATACCAATCCGGCTCACGCCCACAGGAATAACACTCCCTACTTCTTAAAACAGTTTGAATCACTTAAAACAGTTTGAATCACGATCCCTAAACACCCACGTGCTGGTATTATCTTACTCAAGTCAACATTCGTCTTATGCAATATAACATAACTAATATAAAATCTTCGTTTTTCACCAGACCATACCAAGGAGATTTGTGTATGAGCACAAGCTGAATGACTACACTTTAGCCATCATACGTTGCCGTAATTTCATAGATGGAGCCCCACTTCTTAAATTTATTGATGAAGAGGATCCCAGCAAGTACATGCGATTTATGACTGGCCAAAGTTCTTTCCATAAGACAGGTTCTTGGAGTGTCCTACGCTTTGAGCTACGTCAATATCCCTGCATCGACGGCGACACAGTTTATTTTCACATCTGTTAGGTAACATCTTACTTTCAACTAAGGAAGCAATAGTCTATCTTATTATATCTAAATGCGAACCCTAGAACCGAGTAATGTTTACAATTCAATAAGTATTCAATAAAACATACACCAAGCTTTTGAGTTCTACTCCCCACCTTTTTGTACCTTGCATTCTACAATTCACCAACCATGGAAATGTCACATCGACCAAACTCGAAAAAAACATAAGCCCGCATGAGAATGCAGTAAAATGACGGCTTCTTAAAAATTTGATTAACTCACATTTGTTCTCACTGTCCTTCAACGTGTAGATACATATCCAGTAGACAAATACCTCTTATGAACCACTACTAATACGTTGTTGCTGTAAACATGGATACATTTCTGTTTACTGATTTTGGGTGTATGTTTCTTCAATACATTCTTAAGTACCTACCAGATTTGTATATACAGAACAACCATAATTCTGCTTCTGCAATTGCAATCAATCCGCAGCACGACCATTGACAACACATCCTAAAAAAACGAATAACATGAAAACAATAGACGATTATCATGCAGTGCATCGCACGGGCACTCCCTGGTAGCTTTGAAAAATGAAAAATTAGAATAATAAAAAGGAGTGAAATAGCTTACTGGCTGTGTGATGAGAAGATCTTAACTTTGCCATCCTCTAAAATAGGCTCGATCACCCTTCTTCTTTTTCTTTAACATGTCGTCCTCAACGTTACCATGATCAGCATAAAACATATCTTTACTCAATCAATTCCTATGATTTTCTTCAAAAGTTATATAATACAAATAAAAATATTGTAAAAAAGTCTAAAACTACAAAACGTGACCCTTCTAATGAGATGGAGGGAATGGTATCTTTTGATTCAGTTTATTTATCTTATCTTAGAAAAATAAGTCAACCCGATATATATATATATATACATATATATTATTATTTTTAGATAAATACAGCAATTTTTATATATTATATATTCTTTATTTTTATATATACTAAAATATAGTTGATCTAACCCTTAAATAGTCTGAAAATCATAATACACATCCAAAACAGAAAAAAGCCGGCATTAGTTGCACCAGGAAATAAAAACTTTAAATATCACAAACTTGTTGAGCACAGTAACCATTCAACTTGTGCAAAAATACTTAACAGTTCTTTCTTTGACTTGTCTGGCTCAAATTTGAGATACCGTGACAGTTTGAAGACTTCATTAACTTGCGGTACTATTTATAACTGTCAATTGAAGCTTGAAACTGGTATAGTGTATTAGGATAAAGAAAGAATAATAAGAATTGTTCTATATCTACCCTATCGATTTGTTAATGAGCATTTTTTAAATGGCTAACCATAGCCTGAACCGCATATACACTAAATCTTAGTATTCCACCTACTTGCTATACTGTATCGAGGATCTGTCGCCAAACAAAAACACTCGCTCGGAACAAAATAAAAACTCACTCTGTAAAGTAGCTAATTACTTCAAAAATATAGCAAGAAAAAAGATTTGGAAAACACCAGGTCAAACAGGGAGATCGATAACAATAACAGCAAAGCCAAATAAGCTTAATTATAGCAGTTGGTACATTAAAACTAAATAAATGGACATTTA
>CM067173.1:23644958-23684958 GCA_034093135.1 Erigeron breviscapus | reverse complement strand
TACCAACATAAGTCTTAAACTACTACATATTGTCTTAGATAAAAACAAGTAAATGGATAACAAGTCAATCACTTTGCAGAAGTTTTAGTGCCAGTTTTCTTGTTCCCAACCTTTGCTGCCTTTGACTTTGACCCAGAAGCTTGTTTTGTTGGGACCTTTGGGCATGTCCTTTTGTTATGTCCATCTTGATTACAGTTTCCACATTTCTTGTTAGCTGCAGCTCTTGTTAATTTACCTTCCTTCACCAATTGTATCTCAGTTTGACTTCTTCTTCTTTTCTTCTTTGGTCTTCCAATTGCAACCTTATGCTTGGGTGGTAAAATCAAAATAGGGTTGTCAGATATAGGCCAGTATGCCCTCCCCTTTGTAGGACCAATAGCAAAACTGTACATTGTTTTCCAAGTATTAAGCCAGTAAACAGGATGCACATAGGACTCAGGGATACGAACTACTTGTTCATTATCTTTCATATTGTAGAAAGCTGCCACAGCATGTTTACAGGGCATCCCCGTTAATTCCCATTTCCTACATGAGCATGTCTTCTCTTCCATGTCCACTACACATTGATCCATCCAAGGGCCAACCACTTGAAACTTGGTGCCACCATTCCATGTTGCCTGTTTGTAAAGAACATAATATAAGAACATACTTATTTAACCTCCTGCATGTGTATAAAAATATTTATATTGATACCTTGTACTTATGAGCCTCCTGTTGGATTGCATCAAACAAAACAGTTGCATTTGGGGTTAATGGTCCTTTGCAGTCCTTCATTATCTTCTGGACTTTTGCATTTCTTTTCATAAGGTATTCTCTAATGAACTCTAAACATATAATAATTGGTTTCTCTCTAGCATCAACAAGTTTGGAGTTGAATGATTCACACATGTTATTCAACAGAACATCACATTGGGGCCTCCCTATCAAATTAAAGACCATTTTACTTTTATAATGTAATCTAATTTAGAATTAAATGAATAAGTATTTAACAATTGACAATTCATACCAGAAAAATGAGACCTGGACCAATGTCTAGGTGGAATCTCCTTTAACCATTCATATGCAGCATTGTTGACCTTTTTCAAGTCTTGCATGACCCTATTAAACTGACTAGGCCCAACAGATTGACTAGGCCCAACAGATTGACTAGGCCCAACAGATTGACTAGGCCCAACAGATTGACTAGGCCCAACAGATTGACTAGGCCCAACAGATTGACTAGGCCCAACAGATTGACTAGGCCCAACAGATTGACTAGGCCCAACAGATTGACTAGGCCCAACAGATTGACTAGGCCCAACAGATTGACTAGGCCCAACAGATTGACTAGGCCCAACAGATTGACTAGGCCCAACAGATTGACTAGGCCCAACAGATTGACTAGGCCCAACAGATTGACTAGGCCCAACAGATTGACTAGGCCCAACAGATTGACTAGGCCCAACAGATTGACTAGGCCCAACAGATTGACTAGGCCCAACAGATTGACTAGGCCCAACAGATTGACTAGGCCCAACAGATTGACTAGGCCCAACAGATTGACTAGGCCCAACAGATTGACTAGGCCCAACAGATTGACTAGGCCCAACAGATTGACTAGGCCCAACAGATTGACTAGGCCCAACAGATTGACTAGGCCCAACAGATTGACTAGGCCCAACAGATTGACTAGGCCCAACAGATTGACTAGGCCCAACAGATTGACTAGGCCCAACAGATTGACTAGGCCCAACAGATTGACTAGGCCCAACAGATTGACTAGGCCCAACAGATTGACTAGGCCCAACAGATTGACTAGGCCCAACAGATTGACTAGGCCCAACAGATTGACTAGGCCCAACAGATTGACTAGGCCCAACAGATTGACTAGGCCCAACAGATTGACTAGGCCCAACAGATTGACTAGGCCCAACAGATTGACTAGGCCCAACAGATTGACTAGGCCCAACAGATTGACTAGGCCCAACAGATTGACTAGGCCCAACAGATTGACTAGGCCCAACAGATTGACTAGGCCCAACAGATTGACTAGGCCCAACAGATTGACTAGGCCCAACAGATTGACTAGGCCCAACAGATTGACTAGGCCCAACAGATTGACTAGGCCCAACAGATTGACTAGGCCCAACAGATTGACTAGGCCCAACAGATTGACTAGGCCCAACAGATTGACTAGGCCCAACAGATTGACTAGGCCCAACAGATTGACTAGGCCCAACAGATTGACTAGGCCCAACAGATTGACTAGGCCCAACAGATTGACTAGGCCCAACAGATTGACTAGGCCCAACAGATTGACTAGGCCCAACAGATTGACTAGGCCCAACAGATTGACTAGGCCCAACAGATTGACTAGGCCCAACAGATTGACTAGGCCCAACAGATTGACTAGGCCCAACAGATTGACTAGGCCCAACAGATTGACTAGGCCCAACAGATTGACTAGGCCCAACAGATTGACTAGGCCCAACAGATTGACTAGGCCCAACAGATTGACTAGGCCCAACAGATTGACTAGGCCCAACAGATTGACTAGGCCCAACAGATTGACTAGGCCCAACAGATTGACTAGGCCCAACAGATTGACTAGGCCCAACAGATTGACTAGGCCCAACAGATTGACTAGGCCCAACAGATTGACTAGGCCCAACAGATTGACTAGGCCCAACAGATTGACTAGGCCCAACAGATTGACTAGGCCCAACAGATTGACTAGGCCCAACAGATTGACTAGGCCCAACAGATTGACTAGGCCCAACAGATTGACTAGGCCCAACAGATTGACTAGGCCCAACAGATTGACTAGGCCCAACAGATTGACTAGGCCCAACAGATTGACTAGGCCCAACAGATTGACTAGGCCCAACAGATTGACTAGGCCCAACAGATTGACTAGGCCCAACAGATTGACTAGGCCCAACAGATTGACTAGGCCCAACAGATTGACTAGGCCCAACAGATTGACTAGGCCCAACAGATTGACTAGGCCCAACAGATTGACTAGGCCCAACAGATTGACTAGGCCCAACAGATTGACTAGGCCCAACAGATTGACTAGGCCCAACAGATTGACTAGGCCCAACAGATTGACTAGGCCCAACAGATTGACTAGGCCCAACAGATTGACTAGGCCCAACAGATTGACTAGGCCCAACAGATTGACTAGGCCCAACAGATTGACTAGGCCCAACAGATTGACTAGGCCCAACAGATTGACTAGGCCCAACAGATTGACTAGGCCCAACAGATTGACTAGGCCCAACAGATTGACTAGGCCCAACAGATTGACTAGGCCCAACAGATTGACTAGGCCCAACAGATTGACTAGGCCCAACAGATTGACTAGGCCCAACAGATTGACTAGGCCCAACAGATTGACTAGGCCCAACAGATTGACTAGGCCCAACAGATTGACTAGGCCCAACAGATTGACTAGGCCCAACAGATTGACTAGGCCCAACAGATTGACTAGGCCCAACAGATTGACTAGGCCCAACAGATTGACTAGGCCCAACAGATTGACTAGGCCCAACAGATTGACTAGGCCCAACAGATTGACTAGGCCCAACAGATTGACTAGGCCCAACAGATTGACTAGGCCCAACAGATTGACTAGGCCCAACAGATTGACTAGGCCCAACAGATTGACTAGGCCCAACAGATTGACTAGGCCCAACAGATTGACTAGGCCCAACAGATTGACTAGGCCCAACAGATTGACTAGGCCCAACAGATTGACTAGGCCCAACAGATTGACTAGGCCCAACAGATTGACTAGGCCCAACAGATTGACTAGGCCCAACAGATTGACTAGGCCCAACAGATTGACTAGGCCCAACAGATTGACTAGGCCCAACAGATTGACTAGGCCCAACAGATTGACTAGGCCCAACAGATTGACTAGGCCCAACAGATTGACTAGGCCCAACAGATTGACTAGGCCCAACAGATTGACTAGGCCCAACAGATTGACTAGGCCCAACAGATTGACTAGGCCCAACAGATTGACTAGGCCCAACAGATTGACTAGGCCCAACAGATTGACTAGGCCCAACAGATTGACTAGGCCCAACAGATTGACTAGGCCCAACAGATTGACTAGGCCCAACAGATTGACTAGGCCCAACAGATTGACTAGGCCCAACAGATTGACTAGGCCCAACAGATTGACTAGGCCCAACAGATTGACTAGGCCCAACAGATTGACTAGGCCCAACAGATTGACTAGGCCCAACAGATTGACTAGGCCCAACAGATTGACTAGGCCCAACAGATTGACTAGGCCCAACAGATTGACTAGGCCCAACAGATTGACTAGGCCCAACAGATTGACTAGGCCCAACAGATTGACTAGGCCCAACAGATTGACTAGGCCCAACAGATTGACTAGGCCCAACAGATTGACTAGGCCCAACAGATTGACTAGGCCCAACAGATTGACTAGGCCCAACAGATTGACTAGGCCCAACAGATTGACTAGGCCCAACAGATTGACTAGGCCCAACAGATTGACTAGGCCCAACAGATTGACTAGGCCCAACAGATTGACTAGGCCCAACAGATTGACTAGGCCCAACAGATTGACTAGGCCCAACAGATTGACTAGGCCCAACAGATTGACTAGGCCCAACAGATTGACTAGGCCCAACAGATTGACTAGGCCCAACAGATTGACTAGGCCCAACAGATTGACTAGGCCCAACAGATTGACTAGGCCCAACAGATTGACTAGGCCCAACAGATTGACTAGGCCCAACAGATTGACTAGGCCCAACAGATTGACTAGGCCCAACAGATTGACTAGGCCCAACAGATTGACTAGGCCCAACAGATTGACTAGGCCCAACAGATTGACTAGGCCCAACAGATTGACTTGGCCCAACAGACTGACTAGGCCCAACAGATTGACTAGGCCCAACAGATTGACTAGGCCCAACAGACTTACTTGGCTCCACTACTTGGTGTTGTAATGCATCAACTTCTGTAAATACAGGAGTAATGCCTTCACATATCACCTTAAATCTAGAGTTGTCATTCTTCACAATTTTAAGATGTCTTCTTGTCTCAACAGCAAGCCTGGTCACAATTTCCTTAATTTCAACCTTAGTTCCAAATGCTTGTCGAGGATAAAAATGGGCCTTTTTATCTGGGTTTGTATTATGTTCCCTTCTTAATCTTTTCAAAGCTTGTGTCCTAACATCATCTTCAGAATTTGATTCACTATCAAGGTTTTCAAAGTTCAATGGTTGAATATCAATGTCATCAGTGGCTATATCTGGATTCTCCTCCCTAGTTGGTAACCATTCCACATTATCATCTATGTTATTTCTAAACTCACTCATATCAACCTCCACTTCTGTAATTTTGTGTTCGGGATCCACTACAAAATCACTATCTGAATCTCTGTCTTCCTCATTATCAGTTTCATCATCTCTGCCTTCCTCATTATCAGTTTCATGCATCTCTTCATTCTCAACCTCAATTCTACCAGCTTTAGCAGTCACATCTACACCACTACCACTACCCTCCCCTACATGTGTTTCAACACCAATTGCCATGCCAGCCTCATTGAAAAATATCTCATTAAAAAAGTCATCTTTGCCACAACCATTACCCTCACCACCTTCTGTTTCTTCTTGCATTGGTCCATCCACATCATCAGAAAACAACTTCTTAGCTGGGATTTTTTTGATAGTAGGTTGTGACACTACTATATCATCATCAGGTTGTTCAATCATCAATAAAGAACTTCTTAGCAAGTTTGTTTTCCCTTCTTAATCTTTTCAAAGCTTGTGTCCTAACATCATCTTCAGAATTTGATTCACTATCAAGGTTTTCAAAGTTCAATGGTTGAATATCAATGTCATCAGTGGCTATATCTGGATTCTCCTCCCTAGTTGGTAACCATTCCACATTATCATCTATGTTATTTCTAAACTCACTCATATCAACCTCCACTTCTGTAATTTTGTGTTCGGGATCCACTACAAAATCACTATCTGAATCTCTGTCTTCCTCATTATCAGTTTCATCATCTCTGCCTTCCTCATTATCAGTTTCATGCATCTCTTCATTCTCAACCTCAATTCTACCAGCTTTAGCAGTCACATCTACACCACTACCACTACCCTCCCCTACATGTGTTTCAACACCAATTGCCATGCCAGCCTCATTGAAAAATATCTCATTAAAAAAGTCATCTTTGCCACAACCATTACCCTCACCACCTTCTGTTTCTTCTTGCATTGGTCCATCCACATCATCAGAAAACAACTTCTTAGCTGGGATTTTTTTGATAGTAGGTTGTGACACTACTATATCATCATCAGGTTGTTCAATCATCAATAAAGAACTTCTTAGCAAGTTTGTTTTCCCTTCTTAATCTTTTCAAAGCTTGTGTCCTAACATCATCTTCAGAATTTGATTCACTATCAAGGTTTTCAAAGTTCAATGGTTGAATATCAATGTCATCAGTGGCTATATCTGGATTCTCCTCCCTAGTTGGTAACCATTCCACATTATCATCTATGTTATTTCTAAACTCACTCATATCAACCTCCACTTCTGTAATTTTGTGTTCGGGATCCACTACAAAATCACTATCTGAATCTCTGTCTTCCTCATTATCAGTTTCATCATCTCTGCCTTCCTCATTATCAGTTTCATGCATCTCTTCATTCTCAACCTCAATTCTACCAGCTTTAGCAGTCACATCTACACCACTACCACTACCCTCCCCTACATGTGTTTCAACACCAATTGCCATGCCAGCCTCATTGAAAAATATCTCATTAAAAAAGTCATCTTTGCCACAACCATTACCCTCACCACCTTCTGTTTCTTCTTGCATTGGTCCATCCACATCATCAGAAAACAACTTCTTAGCTGGGATTTTTTTGATAGTAGGTTGTGACACTACTATATCATCATCAGGTTGTTCAATCATCAATAAAGAACTTCTTAGCAAGTTTGTTTTCCCTTCTTCTACATACACTTCTATTAACTTATATGTAGACACATATTTCAATAAAAATCTAACATCATTGTCACTACCTAAAGCATGGAGGCCAAAATCAAGATCATTATTTGGTGCTTTAAAGTGATACCACATTGGGACCTTCTTTACATATCCTAACTCTTGGAGCATGGCAGTTAGTTCAAGCACAGAAAACGCATCACCATCTATAAAGTCAACATAACTCACCTTTCCATCAACATAACTCCTTGATTCTCCCATGGAAAAAACCCCCCCATGATGGATTTCCAATGAAAATAATGTAGGGTTTTTTTCTGAAATAAATAAAGACAAAAATAGTAATAATATATAAAAAATTGATTATAATATACAAAAAAACATGCAGTTTATTATTATATATAACACATATATATACATATAATATAATAGAGTATAAAAAAATAAGAGTAAAAAACGACCTACCATATAGTTTATCGTGGTCAACCTTTTCAGCTTCACTTCGAATATACCATGTCGTCTCCACCATTGTTGATTCCGATTAAAAAGTTAACGTTTAATTTTGCATTATATCGTGATCATTCGTGTTTTACTATGTGATAAATTAGGGATTAGTTTTGCAATTGATTTGGGGGTAAAAGTCGAGGGTGAAAGGGTTTATAAGGGTGGGTGGGTGGTTTATTACAGAAGTGCCCATCACGTGGGTCACACGTGACTGAACTAACGGAAGAAATAAACGTCTGTTGCTTTTTGGACTATGGTTGCAACAAAAACCTTAATTTTGGACTGCCATGCAACGATAATTGATTTTGGACCACCGATGCAAAAGGTGTGATAACACAGGGACCAAAAAAGCAATTTACTCTAAAATATATTACACAATTAATTTTACCGGTAATAAAAATTATAAAGATCATTCACTAAATAAGTTTTATTAAATAGATTTATTTTAAAAATATATATATTACACAATTAATTTAACCTGTAAATACTCTTAAACAAAAAATGTTTTTACACAATTAATTTTACTTGTAATAAAAATTATAAAGATCATTCACTAAATAAGTTTTATTAAATAGATTTATTTTAAAAATAAATATATTACACAATTAATTTTACGCGTGAAACGCGGGTGTATTAAATAGATTTATTTCTGGTATCTTTAATATTTAAACATTTCAGAAGCAATATGATAATTATAAAGATCATTCACTAAATAAGTTTTATGTACAAACTCCATAAATCCATAAGTGCAATTAGCAATGAATAAATATTTAACTCAACTTCATCAATCTAAAACTCCATAAGTGCAATTAGCAATGAAACTAAAAATCCAAAAAGAAATTACACCTATGTAGCCAAATATTGGCTTGCCCATAATCTGAGCAACTTCAGCAAGACATGAAACCACCATTGTCCAATCTATTTTGCAGGCCCATAATTTGACATAAATTAGAGAAAGAATGACGGAGGCCATTAATATTACATATTGCAAGTTCAATCCATTTATAATCCAATTGGTCAAATAATAAGGAGTAGCTTCAAAATAGTAATTATATATAGTCGAGTAGACTAATCCATTAAGAGTTACGACTTCACAGGGATTCAAAGTCGTCTGAAATCAAAAATCGAAAAAAAAGCACTGTTGTTGATCACTTTACAGCTTCCAAGCTACCCGATGCCTCATTGTCTATCGATAATGAAAGCTTACTTGCAGCCTTCGTTTTCTTCACGTCTTGACTCAAGTATATCAATATCCGTTTCACCATGTTGCATAACTCCCTGCATATGGAACATTCATCAGTCATGGTTGACATTCAAATGGACTATTACTTTAATCATCAGTCATGGTTGACATTCAAATGGACTATTAGGTTAGGCAAATAACTTAACTATACCTAATATGATCTTATGTCGGTCGTATAAGTAACTGACTACAAAGATAATTGTTGATTTTAGTTAAAGCCAACACATTATATAAATTATCCACCTAATCAATTTACTACCAATAGCAATTTGCTGATTTTACTTCACACCTATATTATTGTCTAGACCAAACTTAAATCTTTTAATAGGTATATTTCAGTAATTAGTCCCAACTTGTAATGAAAAGGGTCAAAAATAGGGCGGAAAGTATAATGAAAATGCCAATAACTACTTACTTTCGTCCAAATCTGCCGTAAAAAGTCTTCCTTTTCTTCATCTACTTTCCCATTATTGATCTGATTTGATCTATTCTGGACATGTAGATTCTGCCACTTTGGCTGTTAGAAAACAATGTAAGTTGTCCACTTAGATTAGAGGTACAACTTCAACCCATTTATATAGATATGGCTTTATTCGGATTAATGGATTATATTTAACCATTAATGGGTCAAACACACTCTCTAAATTTGACACATTACCCAACCCACCCCTTTTGCCACTTGCATTCTAACCAAACATACTGTCTAAATTTTACGTGGAACCTATAACATAAGAACATACAAAATAGCAAGTTTACCATGCAATTAAGCACAAGATCTTTTTTTCTACAAAATGATCCTGTTTTGTTGGAACCGACTTAGGTTGCTTAGAAACTGTCTATGTTACCCTCTCGAACTCTTCCCTCTACAACCCTATTAGAAGGGATTACTAAAACTACATAAATATTAAGTCATCATGATCATTTAGAAACTATTTTTCAAATAATCTATAAAGTTCACTAATATATACTTATAAATGGGTCCATGAGTTGATAAGGACTATGGATTATATGTTATCTTTAACAGGTCAAAAAACCAAATGGGTAAAAATAAATAAATATAAAAAGAAAATGGGTCAAAAGTCACCCAAAATGTATAATTTTATGCCTAAAGATGTAAAACTTTTTCAATGATATATTAAAAAAGGTAATAAAGTATATAAACATTATATTAGTTTGAACAAAACTGCTTTGGGTCAACCATTTCGACTTGCGCCAAAAACTATTCGCTTGAACCAACCAGTTTTAACCAGCCCTTTTTGCCAACAATATCGATAAACCAATCATAGTGAATAGGAATATAGGATATAGTTACATGACTCCGTTGTTGTTAAATGTTGCGATGTCAATAGAAACAACAAAAAAGGCTCAGAACAACAAAAGTTGCAATGACTCTACCTGATGTTCAAAATTATTTTCAATCTAAAATTAGTTTCAACTCACAATTTGAGCAACAACCAATTTGACTCTAAGTAAACGATTGAGAGGTTTCAAACGGCAAAGTTAAAATGTGAAGGAAAAGTGATCTATATGAACGATGGATGAACTATCGGGTACTGGATATAAACAAAAAATACTAATTGTAAGTTTAAAAATAGGAACAGAATAATGATTAGAAAAAAGCACATTGGCTATGGGTAGTTTCTATCCTAACTTTGCTATTATTGTATAATGTATATTAATCAAATGGGAACTGCCTAGCATGATTTTGACATTCTAAACAAAAGAAACATGTAGGGTGCAACTTACAGTTATGAGGGTCGGTCCTCTGCAAAAACCTAATGATACAACGATCTTGATTTCTGAACATATCCGCATGTCAAATCATACTAACCTGCCAAAATGGTTATGAACTATGCACATATTAATAAAAGATAATACTAATAACTAAAATAAATACAATGAACTCTCAACGGAAAAAAAACATCAAATCAAAATGTAATTATACCTAATAATATCATTTATTTGAGTCTCATAGTTTTGAGTGTTTGGCTTCTAACTCTAATCATACAGCTTTCCATTCCGCAACCAAAACTCTTAACGTCGCCGCTTTCATGGTTCGATTCCTAATAACCATTATAAAAAAAATCAAAGCAATGACAAAGACTGTAGTGTAAAGATAGCAATACTTATGGCTTCCCTCTCAGTGTCACACTACACACAGATTGAGCAACCACGATTAGTTAGAGCCGCAAGTTCACCGAATACAAAAACCATCAGTTTAGAAAGTTTATGGAACTGGTTAATTCTATATAAAACGTTTTATAACCATGAAAACTAATTAGTGCTGGCAGTTTCATGTTTCCTTGTCAATCTTCTCTTATTGCCTTCTTCATAAGCACTGATAGCATAGTGTTTTTGATTTCGGAATCGCTTTTTTAAATACTTAGAAACCACCTTCTTCTCTCGTCCCTAATGTACTGATATTTGAAAGACTTGTCAGTGAGTGAATAGATATTTTATAACTGTCCAAAATAACATACCAAAAACACTTGGCACAAAATTCCAAAATTACATAATGCATTACTTTGATTCCAGAACATAATAAGACAGCAGTAAGAAGTGGCTGATCTTCAAATAGTTGAGTAAACCTCATCAAATAACTCTTGCACCTAACCGTTTTTAAATTACATGTAAACAACAATTACTCTAGTTGAAAAGCTGTTCAATCAATCATCCCATTATTATGACGGAACATATGCATTTAGATCAATAATTAGGTGGGAACAATTGAGCAGGCAACCTAGACACGCTTACACATAGATTAAACGTTGAAGCTTTTAAAGTATCATGTGGGATTTCTGCAACTTTTTATAAGTTATAATGACTTAATGGTAACCAAGGTTATATAGAGAACACATACCCCCTTCTTCTGGAATGTCGGAAGTCCACAAGTGAAGATTGTCCCTTTAGAAGGTGCAACTGTCTTTGCAGAACTCCGCATTCAACATATCAAGCTCTGAGATGTGAGATCGCGTCATCAAAAGTTTGTTAGGCCATGTGACAAGCCTTAAGAAAGAAGACTGCCTATTAAATAATATTCAAAATTAATTGGCGCAAATTTAGTATAATGTAACGTTAAAGAAAACCTTTCCGCTGAATTCATGATTTTAAAAAAGAATACAGAGAAATTCAAAGCAAGTCTTTTTACAGTATAACCGAGAACTTACAATCTATACAAAAGTGTATTTTCTGCTCCAGGTCCGAAGATTTTTTTTTTGATGAAACCCATAATCCTTCACACAAAAAACCCCAGTTGGAAAAACAATTAGATTGTTTTAGATTAGTCACTTCCTTAACTAATTCAAGCTTTTTATCAATTTAATACACAAGATTAGAACACTAAAACCAAGTACTCACCTTGTTATTTCCTTCATCAAATTCCATATAGATCCATTATCGTATATTATCGGCCTTTAAATCTTTTCATAGAAATTATTCTAAACTCTCCATCGACGAATCAATCTCTTTGAATGATGGTCTTCTTCTTGGAACTTCATCTTCATTTTCGCTAATCTACAATCCTTCACATCAAACAAAATATAATCAAACTCAATAGCAAAAACATTAATAACATAAAAAAAAAACCCTAATCAAATGATGGAAAAACAAAACTTATTGTAGTGTTTTATAGAATAGACAAACCTTGATAAATTTGAAGGAATATGTAAGATGATTAATCGAAAGAAAAAGGATAGAGAGAGGTATGAAGATGCAGAGATCGATTGAATGGGGCTCTGCACTAATAATTGTTTCATCAAAACACTTAATAATATATCATCAATGATGAACAAACATCTATAAGAATTGCATTTTGTTAGCAAAAATCCATATTTTTTAGTCTCAGTAATGAAAGGGGGCAAAATTGAATGCTCAACTCAAACCGTTTCATTTACATGGGAAGAACTCCCGTTTTTTTTATAAAACCTGGCAAAAACTCCCTTTCTTGGAACTTCATATTTGATCTCGCTAACCCTTCACATCAAACAAAATATAATCAAACTCAATGGCAAAAACATTAATACATACCAGGGATAGTGCCCGCACGATGCAGCGGCGCGAATTTACAACTTACGATATGCCGTGATGATGACAATTTACAAAGTGCTGCTCGTATTTGGTGTACTACATGATATCAATGATTGCAAGTTAAAAATTAAAGTTCTCAGGCATCTTTCATCTTTCAAACAAAGTTAAATATTAGAACATAAATTACACACTTCAAACACATACAATCCAGTGCTATCATCACCAGAGACCATTATGACCGGCAACCACAACCATCAGCGATAAACACCAGAAATAAAGGTTTTTTTCTCTTAATTATCTCATATCTCTCGCTCCCCACTATCACAAACACTTCCTGTTCCTCACCCGGTCATCATCACTTCCTATTTCTCCCTACCATTTTTTTTTAAATTTTTTTTCCTTTAATTTTAAACTTCAACTTATTAAAACCAAGTTTTTAAATTTAAATTGAAAAACATGTTAGAAAAGAATATATTAATAAAATTTTCTCTAAAAAATAAAACATCACATAATAACTTATAAAACCATATTTTCAGCTTTTAAAAGTTATGACTCATATTATAAATACTATTATATACTTGGAGGGTTCATGTTAGAAGTACTATTATACTTGGAGGGTTTAAACTGAAAATATCTATAAATGGATAATAAAAAGAAAAAAGAGAACCACATATTCGATTATCTCATCTCACCTGCAACTTTTCTTCTTCCCTCATCTCACCTGCTACAACTTTTTTTTCATAATAATAATTAATGTTGCTGAAAAATAAGAAAGAGTATTTAGTAGTGAAGAAACCGTCTAGCATTACCACCGCACCACTGCCCTCCCCTTTTATCTTTTCCGGCGAGTTTTCATAATTTCCGGCGAATCTTAAATCGGTTTTAAATTGGCGAGGGTTTGTGCGGATTTTGTTCCTGAGCATTTTGGTGACAATTTCAAGTTCCAATTCGAAGAAACGGAGGAGAAAGCGTAGATCTAAGTTTTTCGGCGAACCTTGAAATGATTTTATTTTGGCAAGAGTTTGTGCGGATTATTTTCCTGGGCATTTTAGTGACACTTTCGAGTTCCAATTCGAATAAACGGAGAAGCAATCGTATATCTAAGTTTTCCGGCGAGATTTATGAGTTTTCAGGCGGCAGTGGTGGTGATGTAATGTCGGGGGTGGCGGTGGCGGTGGTGGTGGTAGTGTCGGGTGGTTGTGGTGAGCGGCAGTAGCGGTAGTGTTGGCGGCGGAGATTGGTGGTGACGACAGGTGGTGGTGGAGGTGATGGTGGTGGTCGGAGGTGGTTGGCGGTGGTGGTGATGTAATGGTCGGGGGTGGCGGTGGCGGTGGTGGTGGTAGTGTCGGGTGGTTGTGGTGAGCGGCAGTAGCGGTAGTGTTGGCGGCGGAGATTGGTGGTGACGACAGGTGGTGGTGGAGGTGATGGTGGTGGTCGGAGGTGGTTGGCGGTGGTTGTAGATGGTGGTGATTGGAAAGGTTTTGGGGTAAAGAGGTAAATATATATAAAAGGAAAGGGGTATATTTGGTACTTCAATTCATCTTTTCTTTATAACAAAAATTAGTGGTCCTGCTTTATAATGTACGAGAGATAGTGCCCGCGTCTTGCGGCGGTGAGATGGTGGGGGTGATAGGTCAACTCATAGAGTATGATAGCCAAATGCCTTAGCCGTACGGGCTCCGCCATCGGATTTAAAATTTCGTCGAAAGTATATCGAATGACATCTCTAATGAAAGAGCATGAAATTTTAAGAACACCCATACAATTTTTATAATTTATCGATATACGGTTTTTGAGATAAAATTTTTTGAATGAATTAGAGGAATAAAATGATTTATGGAGGAGAGAGAAAAAATGAGTGGTTGAGATTTAAGGAGAGAGAGAAAAATGAATGGTTGAGATTTAAGGGTATTATAGGTATATTAGGTAGAGATTTTTATATTAGTGAATAAAGAAGAGGGGTAATTTAGGTAGTTCAATTACTTAATTGAGATTTGAAAAAGGGGTAAAATGCTTTATAAGATAGTATTAGATTATAGATAAAGAAACCCTAATCAAATGATACAAAACAAAACTTAGTATAGTGATTTATAAAATAAACAAACTTTGATAAATTTGAAAGAATATGGGGAAGATGACTAATGGGAAGAAAAAAAGATAAAGAGAGAAGGAAGATGCACGAAGAAAAATTAAAGAAAAATAAAGATATGATTCTTTCTCTAAACCTTAAATCGTATTTGTCTCTCACACACACACTTATTCAAAAAGAATATAAAAATGAAAAAGATGGAAGTTTAAAAAAAGAAGTGTGGATTATATAAATAAACATAAAGCAAATAAACAAAATTAGGTTAAACAAAATCAAAACCAACAAAACATACAATATATTTGAAATTTCAAATTAAAACTAAAAAAAATCATCATCACTTATTATGTAACCTAACAATAATCACACAAAAATACACCCTATTAACAATCATACCTCGGCTTTTAATCATCTGCCATCAGAATATTGATAAATTTGAAATTGAAATCCGAAAATGAGGAGTGTTTATAAATTTAGATTTGGGGAAAGAAAACAACTTATGGGAGAAGTCTCTGACTCTCTTCTCTCTCTTATGTCCCTCTCTTCTGTCTCTTCTCTCACTCTGTATATATTAAATAAAAATATACATCTGACAAGTCAATTTAAAATTTAAAAGCCCGCCCATTTCATTACACACATCATCCTCCTGACATCAATAATAAAAAGGCCTACATATGTTTTCAAAATAAATACGTATAATATATATACAAAAAGTAACTTTTTCACATAGTATAAACACTCTAAAAAACATAGCAATTTCATCACCATATTACATCATAATCCAATATGGCATGGCTGGTTAGTTGACAACATTTAGGATGTGACCTAAGCGTTCTTCCTGCTCTTTAAGAGAAGGAGATATTCACAACTAGTGTCCAGGCTCGTCTATTGGACAGGTAGTCTCAAGATATACAAATCAAAGATTAAAAAAAGTTGAAAGTATGATAATATCTAACTTGAACGAAATTAATGGGTATCGTTATATGTGACACCAATCTAAATTCACAATGAGGTTTAGGACTTGATGTGTTTAGATCGGTTGGTCTAGTCTAGGTTTCTGTCAATGAGCCTGTTTAATCATAGTACTGAAAGTCCCAAGTTTGCAACGATTATGTAATTAAACAACTAATGTAAATTACACTAAGAATGTAAGACAATAAGGTAAGCACGTTTAATCATAAGTAGTATTAATTAAACGGTGAATACATGGTTGGTTTACAATAAAAGAAGAAAGAAAATATTGTTAAGTTTTTGCACACACAAAAAGCTTAACAATGATATAATTCTACAATGAGAGAAAAACACACTAAGTGACTATTGTAGAATGAACCAACAGAATTGCGGCTAGGTCAAGTGATGTCTTATATAGGAGAGAAGAGACATCACATGACAACCCAATAGATGTTGACACATTAAGGTTGTCAACTTTCTATTGGTGTGTAAGACTGGTCGGAGGAGGAGGAGGAGGAGGAGGAGGAGGAGGAGGAGGAGGAGGAGGAGGAGGAGGAGGAGGAGGAGGAGGAGGAGGAGGAGGAGGAGGAGGAGGAGGAGGAGGAGGAGGAGGAGGAGGAGGAGGAGGAGGAGGAGGAGGAGGAGGAGGAGGAGGAGGAGGAGGAGGAGGAGGAGGAGGAGGAGGAGGAGGAGGAGGAGGAGGAGGAGGAGGAGGAGGAGGAGGAGGAGGAG
The DNA here is from genome assembly GCA_034093135.1 of Erigeron breviscapus. NCBI lineage: Eukaryota > Viridiplantae > Streptophyta > Magnoliopsida > Asterales > Asteraceae > Erigeron > Erigeron breviscapus. The sequence continues at coordinate 23,668,443 of CM067173.1, read as the reverse complement.
GAGGAGGAGGAGGAGGAGGAGGAGGAGGAGGAGGAGGAGGAGGAGGAGGAGGAGGAGGAGGAGGAGGAGGAGGAGGAGGAGGAGGAGGAGGAGGAGGAGGAGGAGGAGGAGGAGGAGGAGGAGGAGGAGGAGGAGGAGGAGGAGGAGGAGGAGGAGGAGGAGGAGGAGGAGGAGGAGGAGGAGGAGGAGGAGGAGGAGGAGGAGGAGGAGGAGGAGGAGGAGGAGGAGGAGGAGGAGGAGGAGGAGGAGGAGGAGGAGGAGGAGGAGGAGGAGGAGGAGGAGGAGGAGGAGGAGGAGGAGGAGGAGGAGGAGGAGGAGGAGGAGGAGGAGGAGGAGGAGGAGGAGGAGGAGGAGGAGGAGGAGGAGGAGGAGGAGGAGGAGGAGGAGGAGGAGGAGGAGGAGGAGGAGGAGGAGGAGGAGGAGGAGGAGGAGGAGGAGGAGGAGGAGGAGGAGGAGGAGGAGGAGGAGGAGGAGGAGGAGGAGGAGGAGGAGGAGGAGGAGGAGGAGGAGGAGGAGGAGGAGGAGGAGGAGGAGGAGGAGGAGGAGGAGGAGGAGGAGGAGGAGGAGGAGGAGGAGGAGGAGGAGGAGGAGGAGGAGGAGGAGGAGGAGGAGGAGGAGGAGGAGGAGGAGGAGGAGGAGGAGGAGGAGGAGGAGGAGGAGGAGGAGGAGGAGGAGGAGGAGGAGGAGGAGGAGGAGGAGGAGGAGGAGGAGGAGGAGGAGGAGGAGGAGGAGGAGGAGGAGGAGGAGGAGGAGGAGGAGGAGGAGGAGGAGGAGGAGGAGGAGGAGGAGGAGGAGGAGGAGGAGGAGGAGGAGGAGGAGGAGGAGGAGGAGGAGGAGGAGGAGGAGGAGGAGGAGGAGGAGGAGGAGGAGGAGGAGGAGGAGGAGGAGGAGGAGGAGGAGGAGGAGGAGGAGGAGGAGGAGGAGGAGGAGGAGGAGGAGGAGGAGGAGGAGGAGGAGGAGGAGGAGGAGGAGGAGGAGGAGGAGGAGGAGGAGGAGGAGGAGGAGGAGGAGGAGGAGGAGGAGGAGGAGGAGGAGGAGGAGGAGGAGGAGGAGGAGGAGGAGGAGGAGGAGGAGGAGGAGGAGGAGGAGGAGGAGGAGGAGGAGGAGGAGGAGGAGGAGGAGGAGGAGGAGGAGGAGGAGGAGGAGGAGGAGGAGGAGGAGGAGGAGGAGGAGGAGGAGGAGGAGGAGGAGGAGGAGGAGGAGGAGGAGGAGGAGGAGGAGGAGGAGGAGGAGGAGGAGGAGGAGGAGGAGGAGGAGGAGGAGGAGGAGGAGGAGGAGGAGGAGGAGGAGGAGGAGGAGGAGGAGGAGGAGGAGGAGGAGGAGGAGGAGGAGGAGGAGGAGGAGGAGGAGGAGGAGGAGGAGGAGGAGGAGGAGGAGGAGGAGGATTGGTTGCTGAGGAGGAGGAGGAGGATATGGATGTCTGGCAGCGCTGAGCAAGGAGTCTTTGATTTTGTATTTCTTCTCCATTTGATGTATGTGCTTTATTTGCTCACCTGCCATTTTGATCAAGGGTTCAAACCCCACAGCCTTCTTATCCTTGATCAATTTGTACACTTCAATCCATTCAGTTGGCCCAAGTGTGTTTGATTTAACATTTTTCAAGGTGTATAGCTTGGGCACTCCTTTCCTTTGCAAGCTCACATTCATTCCTTGTTGTGTGAGAGTGACCTGTTTGACTGACAGGATCTCCTCTTTTCTTTGCCTAACCTCTCTCGATTCGAGATAGGTTGCTTGTCCTTCTTCCAACGTTTTAACACGCTTGGCAAAGAATAGTTCTTCATTCTTTTTCAATGCAGCCAAACCACCAGATTGCTGAGCTAGTCTTTTTGTTTCATCATCAGCATCCCTTAACTCTTCATTGACAATCTGCTCACTTATGAATTTTTGTGACAGCTCCTCTTCTTTCTTCTTACTTAACCTTTCATGTTGTCGAACAACTTCTTCAGGAGACTGTTCAGTAGTGGCAGTTGTGGATTTTGGAAAGGCTCCAACCATAAGTTTTTCTTGTTTTTCTCTTGCTGAAGTGGGAGCCTTTGGTGGTTTGCTTGGAGCAACCAATGCTGCTTTACCCTTATCAGCGTATCTCTTTTCTAGGGCAGCATGGAACTCAGCAGTTGGTTTAAAACTAGAAACATTGATGGGTCTTGCTGCCGGTTCACCAACCTTCTCAGCTTCTTTGACTTGCTCCCCCTCAACATTAGCTGCCGGTTCACTAACCTTATCAGCTTGCTCCCCCTGAACATTTGCTGCCGGTTCAACAACCATCTCAGCGTTTTCATTTTCAGCAAGGGGAGCATCTTCATTTGTTTGACTTGCTGGGCCCTCTTCAGCAGTTTTCTCCCCCTTGGAAGCAGCTGAGGGACTTGCTGCTTCCACATTGTTTTTCTTGAAGAGACCCAGCATTTCACGCATCATACCTTTTAGATCAGCGACTTCTTGTTCAAGTTTTTTCGTCCTGCTGACAGATTCTTTCAACAATATTGTGTCAGCAGCGACTTGAAATGGGGTATTAGAAAGGATTTGAGTTTTGAGGGAGGAAATTTCTTTGGTAAGGGTGGTGTGAAAATTATCTTGATGTTTGGAGAAGGAAGAGATAGTTTGATCCAGCTTGTTGAGTTGAGCAGTGAAGAGTATATTGGTTTGGGAGAGTTGTTGGAGAGATGATAAGAGACCAGGCTCTTCGGTTACCTTCGCTGAACGGATTTCATCTTTTAATTTGTCCAGCGAGGCGGAGATGGCAGAGTTGGAGGTGCTGACCTTTTTCATGCTTTCATTTAGCAAGGCTTGATTCCTTCTAAATAAGTTCTCATTTGACTTGGTTTGGGTGACTTGATTTTTTGTGATTCCAAACACCATACCTTTGAGCTCAGCCAGCTCATCAATCACCACATCCTTTCCAGCTATCAATTTCTGAAAGTTTTCATGAGCCTCCACATGAACCTTAGCAACTTGATCCACTAGCCAAGCATACAAATATCCTTGTCTATTGCCTTGGCTCTGGCACACTTGCACTCTTCTCAACAACTCTTGCAATTGACAGGTCTCAACATAGTCAAGACCTGGTACATTTACAGCAGTGAAGGCAGTTTGAAGTTCTTCATCAGCAGTAGGAACCTTAAGATCTTTAAGAGAGACTGGATACTTGGAACAGGGAACTCTAAAGAAATCTGGATGGTGCAATGGGGGCACCTCCATGATGATTTCATCATCAATTTCTTCAACTTCAACATACACACCTGGTCTTATTCTTTGAAGCCTACACAATTCCACCCTTTGCTGAAGCTCAGCCTCATTTAGTGCAGACACATAATCACCATAGAACCCAACTTGTTCATGAGACTCTGTGGGCAAATAAGAAGAACAAGGAGGAGGCGGCATATCATTCAGCGACTCTGGGATATCCTCAAAATCATTTGGAGGAGAAGAGATTAGCACATAGCCCAAGTCGTCATCCAAGAAAGCACTAACAAACATTTCATCTTCACTTTCTTCTGCGGCAGCGAGTCTAATTTCAGCATCATGATCTTGGAGATCAAACTCGCTGCCCAGATCTTCATCAGCAGTAGGAACCTTAAGATCTTTAAGAGAGACTGGATACTTGGAACAGGGAACTCTAAAGAAATCTGGATGGAATCGTTGAGGCGTTGGGCAGCTCATATTCGTTTCCCAATGCCTCCTTGAAGATGAGGGAAAAGATTCTAACAAAAGGCACAGTGTGTGACCTATTGTTAATGCTGACCTTATTCTTCATGTCATTGAAGATCAGCTGGTTGCTTGTAGATATTGTTACCAACTCTCGCTGTTGGAATCGTTGAGGCGTTGGGCAGCTCATATTCGTTTCCCAATGCCTCCTTGAAGATGAGGGAAAAGATTCTAACAAAAGGCACAGTGTGTGACCTATTGTTAATGCTGACCTTATTCTTCATGTCATTGAAGATCAGCTGGTTGCTTGTAGATATTGTTACCAACTCTCGCTGTTGGAATCGTTGAGGCGTTGGGCAGCTCATATTCGTTTCCCAATGCCTCCTTGAAGATGAGGGAAAAGATTCTAACAAAAGGCACAGTGTGTGACCTATTGTTAATGCTGACCTTATTCTTCATGTCATTGAAGATCAGCTGGTTGCTTGTAGATATTGTTACCAACTCTCGCTGTTGGAATCGTTGAGGCGTTGGGCAGCTCATATTCGTTTCCCAATGCCTCCTTGAAGATGAGGGAAAAGATTCTAACAAAAGGCACAGTGTGTGACCTATTGTTAATGCTGACCTTATTCTTCATGTCATTGAAGATCAGCTGGGCGTAATCAACAAACCGCCCCTCAGCGAGAGCATGAATCATTGGCATCGAAGTTGTTGATGCTTGATTATATGACCCTGAATTTCCACCCATACACTGTATTACGTGGGTGAAAAGAACTCTCCAGACCCCAGGGAGATTTTGTTTCAATGGATTGCTTGGGATTGCTGGGGGGTTTACCAGCGAACCAGCCTCAGAAGGCATTTCAGCGTCCACAGCGACCGTATCAGCCACTTCATCAGAAAGAAGTGCTGCCTCCCAGTCGCTGTCTTTCGGGTATAAAGAAGGATTAAGGGAGAAGAGTACCTCTTTTATATGAGTAGTGAGGCGAGCAACCAAGAGATCAGCTGGTTGCTTGTAGATATTGTTACCAACTCTCGCTGTTGGAATCGTTGAGGCGTTGGGCAGCTCATATTCGTTTCCCAATGCCTCCTTGAAGATGAGGGAAAAGATTCTAACAAAAGGCACAGTGTGTGACCTATTGTTAATGCTGACCTTATTCTTCATGTCATTGAAGATCAGCTGGGCGTAATCAACAAACCGCCCCTCAGCGAGAGCATGAATCATTGGCATCGAAGTTGTTGATGCTTGATTATATGACCCTGAATTTCCACCCATACACTGTATTACGTGGGTGAAAAGAACTCTCCAGACCCCAGGGAGATTTTGTTTCAATGGATTGCTTGGGATTGCTGGGGGGTTCCTTAAGTTATAATTGTATCCAATGGAAGGCAACCAATCCTTCCACTCAACATCAGTTGCTGCCTCCACAAAAGCATTTTCTGCAGTAGCTTGTGGAAATCGAAGTGTTTGGCGAAGAGACGCCGGAGTGATTGTAATCGTCTTTGACCCTTGACGAACAGTACCACTGATGGACTTGGATACATCATCGTACTCACAAGTCCACCAAAACTCACGGAGAAGATGAACAAATATCTTCCCCGGATCTGCCATGATGCAATATTTGGCAGGAGAAGCATGGATAAAGTCCAGCATGGGCTTGTATCCTTCGGAATCTTTTGGCAACACAGAGGTGCCAATATGATTGTTAGGTTTCACAACAATCTGGGAGGCAGAAAAACTTACTTTAGAAGATTTTGTGATGTTAGAGGGAATGAAGACAGATGAATGAAGATATGTGGTGGAAACTTGTTCCTGAACTTGTTGTTCAGGAGCCGGTGGGTTTTGTACGGCGGCGGTAGAGGAAGTTGGAGGAATATCTGAAGAAGAAGCCATAGATTTTATGTAAAGATGAAGATGAAATAACCGTTTGCTATTGGACTAGATGAAGACTTTTAGCTCTTCATTGCTATTGTTTGCTTTTTCCCAAAGCAACAGGGATAAACGGATTTGATTAGTCTTTACCAATAACCGTTTGCTATTGGACTAGATGAAGACTTTTAGCTCTTCATTGCTATTGTTTGCTTTTTCCCAAAGCAACAGGGATAAACGGATTTGATTAGTCTTTACCAATAACCGTTTGCTATTGGACTAGATGAAGACTTTTAGCTCTTCATTGCTATTGTTTGCTTTTTCCCAAAGCAACAGGGATAAACGGATTTGATTAGTCTTTACCAATAACCGTTTGCTATTGGACTAGATGAAGACTTTTAGCTCTTCATTGCTATTGTTTGCTTTTTCCCAAAGCAACAGGGATAAACGGATTTGATTAGTCTTTACCAATAACCGTTTGCTATTGGACTAGATGAAGACTTTTAGCTCTTCATTGCTATTGTTTGCTTTTTCCCAAAGCAACAGGGATAAACGGATTTGATTAGTCTTTACCAATAACCGTTTGCTATTGGACTAGATGAAGACTTTTAGCTCTTCATTGCTATTGTTTGCTTTTTCCCAAAGCAACAGGGATAAACGGATTTGATTAGTCTTTACCAATAACCGTTTGCTATTGGACTAGATGAAGACTTTTAGCTCTTCATTGCTATTGTTTGCTTTTTCCCAAAGCAACAGGGATAAACGGATTTGATTAGTCTTTACCAATAACCGTTTGCTATTGGACTAGATGAAGACTTTTAGCTCTTCATTGCTATTGTTTGCTTTTTCCCAAAGCAACAGGGATAAACGGATTTGATTAGTCTTTACCAATAACCGTTTGCTATTGGACTAGATGAAGACTTTTAGCTCTTCATTGCTATTGTTTGCTTTTTCCCAAAGCAACAGGGATAAACGGATTTGATTAGTCTTTACCAATAACCGTTTGCTATTGGACTAGATGAAGACTTTTAGCTCTTCATTGCTATTGTTTGCTTTTTCCCAAAGCAACAGGGATAAACGGATTTGATTAGTCTTTACCAATAACCGTTTGCTATTGGACTAGATGAAGACTTTTAGCTCTTCATTGCTATTGTTTGCTTTTTCCCAAAGCAACAGGGATAAACGGATTTGATTAGTCTTTACCAATAACCGTTTGCTATTGGACTAGATGAAGACTTTTAGCTCTTCATTGCTATTGTTTGCTTTTTCCCAAAGCAACAGGGATAAACGGATTTGATTAGTCTTTACCAATAACCGTTTGCTATTGGACTAGATGAAGACTTTTAGCTCTTCATTGCTATTGTTTGCTTTTTCCCAAAGCAACAGGGATAAACGGATTTGATTAGTCTTTACCAATAACCGTTTGCTATTGGACTAGATGAAGACTTTTAGCTCTTCATTGCTATTGTTTGCTTTTTCCCAAAGCAACAGGGATAAACGGATTTGATTAGTCTTTACCAATAACCGTTTGCTATTGGACTAGATGAAGACTTTTAGCTCTTCATTGCTATTGTTTGCTTTTTCCCAAAGCAACAGGGATAAACGGATTTGATTAGTCTTTACCAATAACCGTTTGCTATTGGACTAGATGAAGACTTTTAGCTCTTCATTGCTATTGTTTGCTTTTTCCCAAAGCAACAGGGATAAACGGATTTGATTAGTCTTTACCAATAACCGTTTGCTATTGGACTAGATGAAGACTTTTAGCTCTTCATTGCTATTGTTTGCTTTTTCCCAAAGCAACAGGGATAAACGGATTTGATTAGTCTTTACCAATAACCGTTTGCTATTGGACTAGATGAAGACTTTTAGCTCTTCATTGCTATTGTTTGCTTTTTCCCAAAGCAACAGGGATAAACGGATTTGATTAGTCTTTACCAATAACCGTTTGCTATTGGACTAGATGAAGACTTTTAGCTCTTCATTGCTATTGTTTGCTTTTTCCCAAAGCAACAGGGATAAACGGATTTGATTAGTCTTTACCAATAACCGTTTGCTATTGGACTAGATGAAGACTTTTAGCTCTTCATTGCTATTGTTTGCTTTTTCCCAAAGCAACAGGGATAAACGGATTTGATTAGTCTTTACCAATAACCGTTTGCTATTGGACTAGATGAAGACTTTTAGCTCTTCATTGCTATTGTTTGCTTTTTCCCAAAGCAACAGGGATAAACGGATTTGATTAGTCTTTACCAATAACCGTTTGCTATTGGACTAGATGAAGACTTTTAGCTCTTCATTGCTATTGTTTGCTTTTTCCCAAAGCAACAGGGATAAACGGATTTGATTAGTCTTTACCAATAACCGTTTGCTATTGGACTAGATGAAGACTTTTAGCTCTTCATTGCTATTGTTTGCTTTTTCCCAAAGCAACAGGGATAAACGGATTTGATTAGTCTTTACCAATAACCGTTTGCTATTGGACTAGATGAAGACTTTTAGCTCTTCATTGCTATTGTTTGCTTTTTCCCAAAGCAACAGGGATAAACGGATTTGATTAGTCTTTACCAATAACCGTTTGCTATTGGACTAGATGAAGACTTTTAGCTCTTCATTGCTATTGTTTGCTTTTTCCCAAAGCAACAGGGATAAACGGATTTGATTAGTCTTTACCAATAACCGTTTGCTATTGGACTAGATGAAGACTTTTAGCTCTTCATTGCTATTGTTTGCTTTTTCCCAAAGCAACAGGGATAAACGGATTTGATTAGTCTTTACCAATAACCGTTTGCTATTGGACTAGATGAAGACTTTTAGCTCTTCATTGCTATTGTTTGCTTTTTCCCAAAGCAACAGGGATAAACGGATTTGATTAGTCTTTACCAATAACCGTTTGCTATTGGACTAGATGAAGACTTTTAGCTCTTCATTGCTATTGTTTGCTTTTTCCCAAAGCAACAGGGATAAACGGATTTGATTAGTCTTTACCAATAACCGTTTGCTATTGGACTAGATGAAGACTTTTAGCTCTTCATTGCTATTGTTTGCTTTTTCCCAAAGCAACAGGGATAAACGGATTTGATTAGTCTTTACCAATAACCGTTTGCTATTGGACTAGATGAAGACTTTTAGCTCTTCATTGCTTTGAGATCAGCGAGTAAGACTGACTTAAGCTCGCTGAATTAGCATACATGACAAGTCATGTCGCTGATTCCCCATTTAACATTCCTAACTTGCTAACAAGTAATTTGAATCTAGTTTCATCCAACGGTTTAGTAAAGATGTCAGCGAGTTGATCATCAGTTGGAATGAAGTAGATCTCAATATCACCTTTCATGACATGATCCCTAATGAAGTGATATCGAATATCAATATGCTTAGTTTTGGAATGTTGAACTGGGTTGTGTGTAATAGCAATGGCACTTGTATTATCACACATGATTGGAATTTTAGAATATTCCAAATCATAGTCAGCAAGCTGATGCTTCATCCATAGCATTTGGGCACAGCAGCTCGCTGCAGAGACATATTCGGCCTCAGCTGTGGAGATGGAAACTGTATGTTGCTTTCTACTAGACCAACTAGTTAGCTTCCCCCCCAACAGTTGACATCCTCCACTGGTGCTTTTACGATCAAGCATGCAACCAGCATAGTCGGAGTCAGAATATCCAACTAATTCAAAGTTGGAGTCCTTAGGGTACCAAAGACCCAGTGTGGGTGTACCCTTGAGGTATTTGAAGATACGCTTCACAGCGAGGAGATGAGATTCTCTAGGGGAAGCTTGATAGCGAGCACAGAGACATGTTGCAAACATGATGTCTGGCCGACTCGCTGTGAGGTACATAAGCGACCCAATCATGCCACGATAGTAAGTAGGATTCACATACTTACCATCAGGGTCAGCGTGAAGATTATTAGGAGGGGACATTGGGGTTCGTTTGGGAGTGACATGGGTGAAGTCAAACTTATGCAACATATCCCGAATATATTTTTCTTGATTGATAAATATTCCAGAGGGAAGCTGCTTGATTTGTAACCCCAAAAAGAAGGTGAGTTCACCCATCATACTCATTTCGAAAGTACTGGACATGAGAGAACTGAACTTTCGACAAAGTTTTGTGGATAAGGAACCAAAGATAATGTCATCGACATAAATCTGCACATACAGAACATCACCCTTATGCTTGTAGATAAATAGGGTGCTGTCAATGGTTCCCCTACAAAAACCATGGTCAAGAAGGAAGGTAGACAAAGTGTCATACCAAGCTCTAGGGGCTTGTTTAAGGCCGTATAAAGCTTTATTAAGCTTGTAGACATAGTTAGGATGCTTTGGATCCTCAAAGCCAGGAGGCTGCTTAACATAGACTTCTTCATCAAGAGCACCATTTAAGAAGGCACTCTTGACGTCCATTTGATAGACAATAAAGCCTTTGTAAGCAGCATGAGCGAGAAAGAGACGAATAGCTTCAAGGCGAGCGACTGGAGCAAAGGTTTCATCATAATCAATGCCTTCAGCTTGAGTGTAACCTTGAGCAACCAGTCTTGCCTTGTTTCTGATGACTACACCAGCTTCATCCATTTTATTTCTATAAACCCATCGAGTGCCAATGGGTTCTTTATAGGGAGGAGGAACAAGGAACCAAACGTGTTGTCTTTTAAATTGTGCCAGTTCTTCTTGCATGGCTTCAACCCATGAGGGATCAGCCATGGCTTCACCAATATTGGCAGGCACAATTTGAGAGAGAAAGTTAACATAGAGACAAGTATTACTTGTCGCTGAACGAGTTTGGACACCATTGTGTGGATTACCAATCACATGGTCAAGAGGGTGATCAGCAGTCCATTTGAGTGCTGGTGTGTGAATAGAAGAATGATTCACAGCGGATACAGTGGTGGTAGTACCACTAGAAGTGGGAAGATAAGATGAGAGATCGATAGTTAGCAAAGGCTCAGAGTTGCTGACAGGAGGGTCACTGAGATCAGTGGGTACCTCTTGCTGAGGAGTTTCATCCTCAGCGTCTCCTAAAAGAGGATTCGCTGAGGCATCATGAAATGTTTCCTCAGCGACACATTCAGCATCTTGAGTTTCAGTTGAAAGGGGAACATTAATGGAAGTGGCATTAATTGTTCGAAGAATAGGCTCAACTGGATCCATGGAATAAATGTGAGCAGCGATGTACTCATCATTCGGGGAGGATTTTGAAGACTCAGCGATAGGTTGGTCAGCGATATCATGATGTGTTGCTGACTCTTCAGATAAGTCAGATAGATCGCTGATGATTACATCAGCGGATGACTCATTTGAAAGATCACCTAGAGCAGAACAGCTTTCATCAAAAGTAACATGAATTGATTCATCTACCTTTTGAGTGCGAGTATTGTAAACTCTGAAAGCTTTGCTTATAGAAGAGTATCCCAGAAAGTAGCCATCGTCAGCTTTGGGATCAAACTTACCTAAATGATCCTTATCATTTAGGATGAAAACTGGGCACCCAAAAACATGGAAGTATCCAATTTGGGGTTTCTTGCCCTTGAGAATTTCATAGGCAGTCTTATCATGTCGCTTGACAATAAGACACCTATTTTGGGTATGGCACGCAGTGCTAACTGCTTCAGCCCAGAATTTACTAGGAAGAGAGGACTCACTGAGCATGGTTCTGGCAGCTTCAATGAGAGTTCTATTTCTCCTTTCAGCTACCCCATTTTGCTCAGGAGTACGAACAGAAGAGAAATTTTGTCTAATCCCTTGATCAGCACAAAAGGTCTCAAGAGTGTGGTTTCTGAACTCAGTGCCATGATCGCTTCTGAGTTCTTTAACACGTATGCTGTTGAGGTTTTCCATCTTTTTAATGAAATTGATTATTTCCTCAGCAGCATCACTCTTAGAATGAAGAAATATTGTCCAAGTATATCGTGAATATTCATCCACAATAACTAAGGTGTATCTGCTACCCCTTAGACTTTGGACATTCACTGGACCAAAAAGGTCCATGTGAAGGAGATGGAAACAGCCACTGATAGAGTTGGCCTGTTTGGTCTTGAAGGTGGCTCGGTGGCTTTTACCTTTCTCACAAGCACCACAAAGCCGGTCCTTCTCATAAGTGAGAGGAGGAAGGCCTCGAACTAGATTTTTCTTGGCCAAAGAGTTGATGGTTTTGAAATTCACATGCGACATACGCTTGTGCCATAACCAATTGATTTGAGAAGCAGATTTTGAAAAGAAGCAGGTCTCGCTGTCAGTTTTGACAGGAGTGAAATCTACCAAGTAGATATCTCTTTTTCTTGGAGCGACCAAGACCACTTCTTTATCTACATTCAGCACTGTGCCTTGATGCTTATCAAGGATAACCTTGTAGTCAGCATCGCACAGTTGACTTATGCTGATAAGATTGTGCTTCAATCCATTCACATAGGCAACCTTTGTGAATTTGATCAGCCCATTTGAGAGGGACCCATATCCTTCAGTTTGGCCAGTAGAGTTGTCACCAAACACAACCGTGGGACCGTCGGTCTCCACGAAGTTATCCAGCAGGTCCTTGGATCCAGTCATGTGCTTTGAACAGCCGCTGTCCAAATACCACACTTCTTTTCCTAGCGAGGCCTGCAGGATAACATAAGAAGGATTTAGGAAGAGTTATGAGCATCCTCGCTGATAATATCATCAGTAGAGGATGTGAGATGAAGATGAGCAACGTCATCATCATTTGACACTGGGGGAAGAGGAGCTCTTGGATCAACATTTGGATCAGCCAGCTGATGAGCAGGAGGCATATCACGAGCCACTTCACCAGTGAAGAACTGATCTTCAGAAGTGAAAGTGATAGAACTTCCAGTGTTGAGGACAACCATGTTGCTGATTTGATTATTTTCCCCATATTCAGCTAGCACACTATCATTACCATTGGTAATGATTTCATGAGCCTGGGGAAGAAAGATTCGCTGAGCGGCAATGTACTCAGCAATGTTGTCATTAGTGAGAACAACATCATTACCCAAGCTGATATTGGATTCAGCTGAGGGAGCTCGCTCAGGGGTTTCAGAGATAGTTAGATATGAGGGAATGCTGATCTTATTTACTTGACAAACAACTTTACAAAAAAGATAGCATTACAAAGATTACAAGTTTTCTTAATCCCACTGCGACTCTTGCTTGGCCTCTATGAAAGTTTTGTCTTGTTGTCTTTCAGGCTTCAGCAGCTCTTGATCAATCAGCGTTAAGAACTTGGGATCATTGGAAGATTGCACACAATACTTCCTAATCTTCATCAAAAAGGCAGAAGGAGCAATTCCAATCTCATTGGTCCTGAAGAAGAGTTCATGACCATGGATATTGCAAAAACAGAACCCTCCTAGCTTGTCATCATAAGCTCCATCTACAAAGAGAGTCCTAGAAGGCATTCTTAGGTTCAGCAGTGGCTCAGTATCTATGTCAGTGTTTGGAACAGCTCTGAGAACAAACGGGCGCTGAGAAACCGCTTGACCAGACGCTGTTCTTTTTACGCCACTTCTTGGTTGCTGAGGAGGAGGAGGAGGATATGGATGTCTGGCAGCGCTGAGCAAGGAGTCTTTGATTTTGTATTTCTTCTCCATTTGATGTATGTGCTTTATTTGCTCACCTGCCATTTTGATCAAGGGTTCAAACCCCACAGCCTTCTTATCCTTGATCAATTTGTACACTTCAATCCATTCAGTTGGCCCAAGTGTGTTTGATTTGACATTTTTCAAGGTGTATAGCTTGGGCACTCCTTTCCTTTGCAAGCTCAGGTTCATTCCTTGTTGTGTGAGAGTGACCTGTTTGACTGACAGGATCTCCTCTTTCCTTTGCCTAACCTCTCTCGATTCGAGGTAGGTTGCTTGTCCTTCTTCAAATGTTTTACCACGCTTGGCAAAGAATTGTTCTTCAACCTTTTTCAATGCAGCCAAACCACCAGATTGCTGAGCTAGTCTTTTTGTTTCATCATCAGCATCCCTTAACTCTTCATTGACAATCTGCTCACTTATGAATTTTTGTGACAGCTCCTCTTCTTTCTTCTTACTTAACCTTTCATGTTGTCGAACAACTTCTTCAGGAGACTGTTCAGTAGTGGCAGTTGTGGATTTTGGAAAGGCTCCAACCATAAGTTTCTCTTGTTTTTCTCTTGCTGAAGTGGGAGCCTTTGGTGGTTTGCTTGGAGCAACCAATGCTGCTTTACCCTTATCAGCGTATCTCTTTTCTAGGGCAGCATGGAACTCAGCAGTTGGTTTAAAACTAGAAACATTGATGGGTCTTGCTGCCGGTTCACCAACCTTCTCAGCTTCTTTGACTTGCTCCCCCTCAACATTAGCTGCCGGTTCACTAACCTTATCAGCTTGCTCCCCCTGAACATTTGCTGCCGGTTCAACAACCATCTCAGCGTTTTCATTTTCAGCAAGGGGAGCATCTTCATTTGTTTGACTTGCTGGGCCCTCTTCAGCAGTTTTCTCCCCCTTGGAAGCAGCTGAGGGACTTGCTGCTTCCACATTGTTTTTCTTGAAGAGACCCAGCATTTCCTTCATCATACCCTTAAGATCAGCGACTTCTTGTTCAAGTTTTTTCGTCCTGCTGACAGATTCTTTCAACAATATTGTGTCAGCAGCGACCTGAAATGGGGTATTAGAAAGGATTTGAGTTTTGAGGGAGGAAATTTCTTTGGTAAGGGTGGTGTGAAAATTATCTTGATGTTTGGAGAAGGAAGAGATAGTTTGATCCAGCTTGTTGAGTTGAGCAGTGAAGAGTATATTGGATTGGGAGAGTTGTTGGAGAGATGATAAGAGACCAGGCTCTTCGGTGACCTTCGCTGAACGGATTTCATCTTTTAATTTGTCCAGCGAGGCGGAGATGGCAGAGTTGGAGGTGCTGACCTTTTTCATGCTTTCATTTAGCAAGGCTTGATTCCTTCTAAATAAGTTCTCATTTGACTTGGTTTGGGTGACTTGATTTTTTGTGATTCCAAACACCATACCTTTGAGCTCAGCCAGCTCATCAATCACCACATCCTTTCCAGCTATCAATTTCTGAAAGTTTTCATGAGCCTCCACATGAACCTTAGCAACTTGATCCACTAGCCAAGCATACAAATATCCTTGTCTATTGCCTTGGCTCTGGCACACTTGCACTCTTCTCAACAACTCTTGCAATTGACAGGTCTCAACATAGTCAAGACCTGGTACATTTACAGCAGTGAAGGCAGTTTGAAGTTCTTCATCAGCAGTAGGAACCTTAAGATCTTTAAGAGAGACTGGATACTTGGAACAGGGAACTCTAAAGAAATCTGGATGGTGCAATGGGGGCACCTCCATGATGATTTCATCATCAATTTCTTCAACTTCAACATACACACCTGGTCTTATTCTTTGAAGCCTACACAATTCCACCCTTTGCTGAAGCTCAGCCTCATTTAGTGCAGACACATAATCACCATAGAACCCAACTTGTTCATGAGACTCTGTGGGCAAATAAGAAGAACAAGGAGGAGGCGGCATATCATTCAGCGACTCTGGGATATCCTCAAAATCATTTGGAGGAGAAGAGATTAGCACATAGCCCAAGTCGTCATCCAAGAAAGCACTAACAAACATTTCATCTTCACTTTCTTCTGCGGCAGCGAGTCTAATTTCAGCATCATGATCTTGGAGATCAAACTCGCTGCCCAGATCTTCATCATCAATCTCCATTTCAGTGAACAGAAAATTTGTCTCGGTCCCTGCACTAACAGTTTCCGAGACTTGGACAGCAATATTTTGGGTAAGGGAACCTGGTGCCTCAATCTCAGTGTGTTGTTGCACCAAGACATCATCGGCCGTAGAATGGGTTGACTCTAGCATCACCTGTGATCTGGCTGCTGTCAACGACTCAGAAGGTAATGAAGAAGAAGGGGAAATATTTGGGGGTGGAGTTGGACTTTGACCTCTAGTGGGCTGGGGTAACCCTATAACTTCACCAACCTCTCCTACAGAAATTTGAGGTGGCTGCCTGCTGTTCCCATTTAACTCGTCAACAGCCTGTTGGGAGGCTGCTGATGGGGTGGCTTGGGTACTATCGTCCTTGGGCAGTGAGGACTTCCTAACCTTTGGTTTGCCCTTTGGTACACTCCGCTTACGTTTTGGGACGTCAGCGGAGGGTGAAGATTGAGAAGTTTGAATTGAGGACGCTGCCTTAGATTTATCTTTGGTCTTTTTAGAGGCTTTGGAGGTCGCTGGGGGGTTTACCAGCGAACCAGCCTCAGAAGGCATTTCAGCGTCCACAGCGACCGTATCAGCCACTTCATCAGAAAGAAGTGCTGCCTCCCAGTCGCTGTCTTTCGGGTATAAAGAAGGATTAAGGGAGAAGAGTACCTCTTTTATATGAGTAGTGAGGCGAGCAACCAAGAGATCAGCTGGTTGCTTGTAGATATTGTTACCAACTCTCGCTGTTGGAATCGTTGAGGCGTTGGGCAGCTCATATTCGTTTCCCAATGCCTCCTTGAAGATGAGGGAAAAGATTCTAACAAAAGGCACAGTGTGTGACCTATTGTTAATGCTGACCTTATTCTTCATGTCATTGAAGATCAGCTGGGCGTAATCAACAAACCGCCCCTCAGCGAGAGCATGAATCATTGGCATCGAAGTTGTTGATGCTTGATTATATGACCCTGAATTTCCACCCATACACTGTATTACGTGGGTGAAAAGAACTCTCCAGACCCCAGGGAGATTTTGTTTCAATGGATTGCTTGGGATTGCTGGGGGGTTCCTTAAGTTATAATTGTATCCAATGGAAGGCAACCAATCCTTCCACTCAACATCAGTTGCTGCCTCCACAAAAGCATTTTCTGCAGTAGCTTGTGGAAATCGAAGTGTTTGGCGAAGAGACGCCGGAGTGATTGTAATCGTCTTTGACCCTTGACGAACAGTACCACTGATGGACTTGGATACATCATCGTACTCACAAGTCCACCAAAACTCACGGAGAAGATGAACAAATATCTTCCCCGGATCTGCCATGATGCAATATTTGGCAGGAGAAGCATGGATAAAGTCCAGCATGGGCTTGTATCCTTCGGAATCTTTTGGCAACACAGAGGTGCCAATATGATTGTTAGGTTTCACAACAATCTGGGAGGCAGAAAAACTTACTTTAGAAGATTTTGTGATGTTAGAAGGAATGAAGACAGATGAATGAAGATATGTGGTGGAAACTTGTTCCTGAACTTGTTGTTCAGGAGCCGGTGGGTTTTGTACGGCGGCGGTAGAGGAAGATGGAGGAATATCTGAAGAAGAAGCCATAGATTTTATGTAAAGATGAAGATGAAATAAGTAGAAGGTGTTTGAAGAAATGCTTGAGAGAAAAGATGAACAGATGGAGAGAAAGAGTTTTTGATTTAGAGAGAGAGTGAATAGGAAGCGTGAAAGTAGAGTTATGAGGTGAGGTACTATATATAGGGTATGATTGTGGGCCACACTTTCTCTCTCCTTCCTTTTGTATTGAGGAACAGTTGTAAACAACAACTGTTTTAGTACTTTTATAATATAAAAAGGTTTGAGAGTAACGTTTTTGAAAATAAAAGGAAATTTTATCCAAAAAATTCATGAGTGCGCGCCGTATTGTGCAGTCATAACCTGTCAGTCAGACTGTCACAACAGACAAATGACGTGATCAAGATCAAAACTCGAGGTGACCTTTTAATTTGAATGGTATAAACGGATTTGATTAGTCTTTACCAATAACCGTTTGCTATTGGACTAGATGAAGACTTTTAGCTCTTCATTGCTATTGTTTGCTTTTTCCCAAAGCAACAGGGATAAACGGATTTGATTAGTCTTTACCAATAACCGTTTGCTATTGGACTAGATGAAGACTTTTAGCTCTTCATTGCTATTGTTTGCTTTTTCCCAAAGCAACAGGGATAAACGGATTTGATTAGTCTTTACCAATAACCGTTTGCTATTGGACTAGATGAAGACTTTTAGCTCTTCATTGCTATTGTTTGCTTTTTCCCAAAGCAACAGGGATAAACGGATTTGATTAGTCTTTACCAATAACCGTTTGCTATTGGACTAGATGAAGACTTTTAGCTCTTCATTGCTATTGTTTGCTTTTTCCCAAAGCAACAGGGATAAACGGATTTGATTAGTCTTTACCAATAACCGTTTGCTATTGGACTAGATGAAGACTTTTAGCTCTTCATTGCTATTGTTTGCTTTTTCCCAAAGCAACAGGGATAAACGGATTTGATTAGTCTTTACCAATAACCGTTTGCTATTGGACTAGATGAAGACTTTTAGCTCTTCATTGCTATTGTTTGCTTTTTCCCAAAGCAACAGGGATAAACGGATTTGATTAGTCTTTACCAATAACCGTTTGCTATTGGACTAGATGAAGACTTTTAGCTCTTCATTGCTATTGTTTGCTTTTTCCCAAAGCAACAGGGATAAACGGATTTGATTAGTCTTTACCAATAACCGTTTGCTATTGGACTAGATGAAGACTTTTAGCTCTTCATTGCTATTGTTTGCTTTTTCCCAAAGCAACAGGGATAAACGGATTTGATTAGTCTTTACCAATAACCGTTTGCTATTGGACTAGATGAAGACTTTTAGCTCTTCATTGCTATTGTTTGCTTTTTCCCAAAGCAACAGGGATAAACGGATTTGATTAGTCTTTACCAATAACCGTTTGCTATTGGACTAGATGAAGACTTTTAGCTCTTCATTGCTATTGTTTGCTTTTTCCCAAAGCAACAGGGATAAACGGATTTGATTAGTCTTTACCAATAACCGTTTGCTATTGGACTAGATGAAGACTTTTAGCTCTTCATTGCTATTGTTTGCTTTTTCCCAAAGCAACAGGGATAAACGGATTTGATTAGTCTTTACCAATAACCGTTTGCTATTGGACTAGATGAAGACTTTTAGCTCTTCATTGCTATTGTTTGCTTTTTCCCAAAGCAACAGGGATAAACGGATTTGATTAGTCTTTACCAATAACCGTTTGCTATTGGACTAGATGAAGACTTTTAGCTCTTCATTGCTATTGTTTGCTTTTTCCCAAAGCAACAGGGATAAACGGATTTGATTAGTCTTTACCAATAACCGTTTGCTATTGGACTAGATGAAGACTTTTAGCTCTTCATTGCTATTGTTTGCTTTTTCCCAAAGCAACAGGGATAAACGGATTTGATTAGTCTTTACCAATAACCGTTTGCTATTGGACTAGATGAAGACTTTTAGCTCTTCATTGCTATTGTTTGCTTTTTCCCAAAGCAACAGGGATAAACGGATTTGATTAGTCTTTACCAATAACCGTTTGCTATTGGACTAGATGAAGACTTTTAGCTCTTCATTGCTATTGTTTGCTTTTTCCCAAAGCAACAGGGATAAACGGATTTGATTAGTCTTTACCAATAACCGTTTGCTATTGGACTAGATGAAGACTTTTAGCTCTTCATTGCTTTGAGATCAGCGAGTAAGACTGACTTAAGCTCGCTGAATTAGCATACATGACAAGTCATGTCGCTGATTCCCCATTTAACATTCCTAACTTGCTAACAAGTAATTTGAATCTAGTTTCATCCAACGGTTTAGTAAAGATGTCAGCGAGTTGATCATCAGTTGGAATGAAGTAGATCTCAATATCACCTTTCATGACATGATCCCTAATGAAGTGATATCGAATATCAATATGCTTAGTTTTGGAATGTTGAACTGGGTTGTGTGTAATAGCAATGGCACTTGTATTATCACACATGATTGGAATTTTAGAATATTCCAAATCATAGTCAGCAAGCTGATGCTTCATCCATAGCATTTGGGCACAGCAGCTCGCTGCAGAGACATATTCGGCCTCAGCTGTGGAGATGGAAACTGTATGTTGCTTTCTACTAGACCAACTAGTTAGCTTCCCCCCCAACAGTTGACATCCTCCACTGGTGCTTTTACGATCAAGCATGCAACCAGCATAGTCGGAGTCAGAATATCCAACTAATTCAAAGTTGGAGTCCTTAGGGTACCAAAGACCCAGTGTGGGTGTACCCTTGAGGTATTTGAAGATACGCTTCACAGCGAGGAGATGAGATTCTCTAGGGGAAGCTTGATAGCGAGCACAGAGACATGTTGCAAACATGATGTCTGGCCGACTCGCTGTGAGGTACATAAGCGACCCAATCATGCCACGATAGTAAGTAGGATTCACATACTTACCATCAGGGTCAGCGTGAAGATTATTAGGAGGGGACATTGGGGTTCGTTTGGGAGTGACATGGGTGAAGTCAAACTTATGCAACATATCCCGAATATATTTTTCTTGATTGATAAATATTCCAGAGGGAAGCTGCTTGATTTGTAACCCCAAAAAGAAGGTGAGTTCACCCATCATACTCATTTCGAAAGTACTGGACATGAGAGAACTGAACTTTCGACAAAGTTTTGTGGATAAGGAACCAAAGATAATGTCATCGACATAAATCTGCACATACAGAACATCACCCTTATGCTTGTAGATAAATAGGGTGCTGTCAATGGTTCCCCTACAAAAACCATGGTCAAGAAGGAAGGTAGACAAAGTGTCATACCAAGCTCTAGGGGCTTGTTTAAGGCCGTATAAAGCTTTATTAAGCTTGTAGACATAGTTAGGATGCTTTGGATCCTCAAAGCCAGGAGGCTGCTTAACATAGACTTCTTCATCAAGAGCACCATTTAAGAAGGCACTCTTGACGTCCATTTGATAGACAATAAAGCCTTTGAAAGCAGCATGAGCGAGAAAGAGACGAATAGCTTCAAGGCGAGCGACTGGAGCAAAGGTTTCATCATAATCAATGCCTTCAGCTTGAGTGTAACCTTGAGCAACCAGTCTTGCCTTGTTTCTGATGACTACACCAGCTTCATCCATTTTATTTCTATAAACCCATCGAGTGCCAATGGGTTCTTTATAGGGAGGAGGAACAAGGAACCAAACGTGTTGTCTTTTAAATTGTGCCAGTTCTTCTTGCATGGCTTCAACCCATGAGGGATCAGCCATGGCTTCACCAATATTGGCAGGCACAATTTGAGAGAGAAAGTTAACATAGAGACAAGTATTACTTGTCGCTGAACGAGTTTGGACACCATTGTGTGGATTACCAATCACATGGTCAAGAGGGTGATCAGCAGTCCATTTGAGTGCTGGTGTGTGAATAGAAGAATGATTCACAGCGGATACAGTGGTGGTAGTACCACTAGAAGTGGGAAGATAAGATGAGAGATCGATAGTTAGCAAAGGCTCAGAGTTGCTGACAGGAGGGTCACTGAGATCAGTGGGTACCTCTTGCTGAGGAGTTTCATCCTCAGCGTCTCCTAAAAGAGGATTCGCTGAGGCATCATGAAATGTTTCCTCAGCGACACACTCAGCATCTTGAGTTTCAGTTGAAAGGGGAACATTAATGGAAGTGGCATTAATTGTTCGAAGAATAGGCTCAACTGGATCCATGGAATAAATGTGAGCAGCGATGTACTCATCATTCGGGGAGGATTTTGAAGACTCAGCGATAGGTTGGTCAGCGATATCATGATGTGTTGCTGACTCTTCAGATAAGTCAGATAGATCGCTGATGATTACATCAGCGGATGACTCATTTGAAAGATCACCTAGAGCAGAACAGCTTTCATCAAAAGTAACATGAATTGATTCATCTACCTTCTGAGTGCGAGTATTGTAAACTCTGAAAGCTTTGCTTATAGAAGAGTATCCCAGAAAGTAGCCATCGTCAGCTTTGGGATCAAACTTACCTAAATGATCCTTATCATTTAGGATGAAAACTGGGCACCCAAAAACATGGAAGTATCCAATTTGGGGTTTCTTGCCCTTGAGAATTTCATAGGCAGTCTTATCATGTCGCTTGACAATAAGACACCTATTTTGGGTATGGCACGCAGTGCTAACTGCTTCAGCCCAGAATTTACTAGGAAGAGAGGACTCACTGAGCATGGTTCTGGCAGCTTCAATGAGAGTTCTATTTCTCCTCTCAGCTACCCCATTTTGCTCAGGAGTACGAACAGAAGAGAAATTTTGTCTAATCCCTTGATCAGCACAAAAGGTCTCAAGAGTGTGGTTTCTGAACTCAGTGCCATGATCGCTTCTGAGTTCTTTAACACGTATGCTGTTGAGGTTTTCCATCTTTTTGATGAAATTGATTATTTCCTCAGCAGCATCACTCTTAGAATGAAGAAATATTGTCCAAGTATATCGTGAATATTCATCCACAATAACTAAGGTGTATCTGCTACCCTTAGACTTTGGACATTCACTGGACCAAAAAGGTCCATGTGAAGGAGATGGAAACAGCCACTGATAGAGTTGGCCTGTTTGGTCTTGAAGGTGGCTCGGTGGCTTTTACCTTTCTCACAAGCACCACAAAGCCGGTCCTTCTCATAAGTGAGAGGAGGAAGGCCTCGAACTAGATTTTTCTTGGCCAAAGAGTTGATGGTTTTGAAATTCACATGCGACATACGCTTGTGCCATAACCAATTGATTTGAGAAGCAGATTTTGAAAAGAAGCAGGTCTCGCTGTCAGTTTTGACAGGAGTGAAATCTACCAAGTAGATATCTCTTTTTCTTGGAGCGACCAAGACCACTTCTTTATTTACATTAATCACTGTGCCTTGATGCTTATCAAGGATAACCTTGTAGTCAGCATCGCACAGTTGACTTATGCTGATAAGATTGTGCTTCAATCCATTCACATAGGCAACCTTTGTGAATTTGATCAGCCCATTTGAGAGGGACCCATATCCTTCAGTTTGGCCAGTAGAGTTGTCACCAAACACAACCGTGGGACCGTCGGTCTCCACGAAGTTATCCAGCAGGTCCTTAGATCCAGTCATGTGTTTTGAACAGCCGCTGTCCAAATACCACACTTCTTTTCCTAGCGAGGCCTGCAGGATAACATAAGAAGGATTTAGGAAGAGTTATGAGCATCCTCGCTGATAATATCATCAGTAGAGGATGTGAGATGAAGATGAGCAACGTCATCATCATTTGACACTGGGGGAAGAGGAGCTCTTGGATCAACATTTGGATCAGCCAGCTGATGAGCAGGAGGCATATCACGAGCCACTTCACCAGTGAAGAACTGATCTTCAGAAGTGAAAGTGATAGAACTTCCAGTGTTGAGGACAACCATGTTGCTGATTTGATTATTTTCCCCATATTCAGCTAGCACACTATCATTACCATTGGTAATGATTTCATGAGCCTGGGGAAGAAAGATTCGCTGAGCGGCAATGTACTCAGCAATGTTGTCATTAGTGAGAACAACATCATTACCCAAGCTGATATTGGATTCAGCTGAGGGAGCTCGCTCAGGGGTTTCAGAGGAGGTATGAGCAGCGGAAGCTGAGGGTAGATTTGGCTGAATGACCACTTCAGGAGGATTCCTGGAGTCTTTGTCATTACAGTCAGCAGCTATGTGTCCTCTTTCGCCACATAGGTAGCATTTTCTTCCAGCCTTCTGATTTTGAGTCAGAAGTTCCTTGAGTTGAGAGGTCAAGTCGTTGACTCGCCTGCTTAGCTCACAAATCTCATGATTTGAAGAAGAGGATGATGCTACAGAAGAGGCCTTTTTCTTCCTGAACTGAACAGGAAGAGTCTTGGGGACAGGGCCAAGAACAGATTTGCCCTTAGAATGAGCAATTGAAGAAAAGGGGCCATGATTGTTCACCACAACTCGCTGACCTCCTTGCTGAGGAGGTCTGACTTGCTGAACAGGTAGGGGTTGCTGAGAACTATGAAGAATCTTAGCAACTCGCTGAAAGAAAGAAGAAAGATAATCTTGCAAACTTTTACTCAGATCAGATTCGGTGTGTCGAACCACCGCTCTGATACCAACTGAAAGTCCCAAGTTTGCAACGATTATGTAATTAAACAACTAATGTAAATTACACTAAGAATGTAAGACAATAAGTAAGCACGTTTAATCATAAGTAGTATTAATTAAACGGTGAATACAT
>CM067173.1:23509958-23642458 GCA_034093135.1 Erigeron breviscapus | reverse complement strand
AGCGACTACTTGACTCAGCAAGTAATCTTCAGCGAATCCATGACTCAACATCACCTTTAGAGATATAACATAAGCCAAATAAAACAACCTTACAAGATATTACCTAATAAGTCTGCCGTAGACAAGGTTGTAAATAACATTTCGCGGTCACTCCGCGATCGACCACCTTTAAGGTTAAATTTCATTTCGGAGTGTTATAACGGCGTTACAACGGAGACTATTAGATTATAAAGGAATTTATTTTAATATATATATATACATATGTATGTATTAGTAATGGGAAAAGATAATTATAGTACAAGCAATCCAAAAAGTACAAGGTTCTTCGTCCTTCTTCCTTCTTCTCCGGCGAGACTGTCGCCGCCAACCACCACCTCCTTCTTCTCCGAGACAACCACCGCACCCACCACCATCATCTCCGACCACCCCAACCACGACGCCGACGCCGACAGCAAGGGCTTCGCCTGTACCGTAGCAAACCGTCACCATCTCTTGGATCGCCGCCCATCAAATCCATACGATTCGCTAATCTACAATCCTTCACATCAAACAAAATATAATCAAACTCAATAGCAAAAACATTAATAACATAAAAAAAAAACCCTAATCAAATGATGGAAAAACAAAACTTATTGTAGTGTTTTATAGAATAGACAAACCTTGATAAATTTGAAGGAATATGTAAGATGATTAATCGAAAGAAAAAGGATAGAGAGAGGTATGAAGATGCAGAGATCGATTGAATGGGGCTCTGCACTAATAATTGTTTCATCAAAACACTTAATAATATATCATCAATGATGAACAAACATCTATAAGAATTGCATTTTGTTAGCAAAAATCCATATTTTTTAGTCTCAGTAATGAAAGGGGGCAAAATTGAATGCTCAACTCAAACCGTTTCATTTACATGGGAAGAACTCCCGTTTTTTTTATAAAACCTGGCAAAAACTCCCTTTCTTGGAACTTCATATTTGATCTCGCTAACCCTTCACATCAAACAAAATATAATCAAACTCAATGGCAAAAACATTAATACATACCAGGGATAGTGCCCGCACGATGCAGCGGCGCGAATTTACAACTTACGATATGCCGTGATGATGACAATTTACAAAGTGCTGCTCGTATTTGGTGTACTACATGATATCAATGATTGCAAGTTAAAAATTAAAGTTCTCAGGCATCTTTCATCTTTCAAACAAAGTTAAATATTAGAACATAAATTACACACTTCAAACACATACAATCCAGTGCTATCATCACCAGAGACCATTATGACCGGCAACCACAACCATCAGCGATAAACACCAGAAATAAAGGTTTTTTTCTCTTAATTATCTCATATCTCTCGCTCCCCACTATCACAAACACTTCCTGTTCCTCACCCGGTCATCATCACTTCCTATTTCTCCCTACCATTTTTTTTTAAATTTTTTTTCCTTTAATTTTAAACTTCAACTTATTAAAACCAAGTTTTTAAATTTAAATTGAAAAACATGTTAGAAAAGAATATATTAATAAAATTTTCTCTAAAAAATAAAACATCACATAATAACTTATAAAACCATATTTTCAGCTTTTAAAAGTTATGACTCATATTATAAATACTATTATATACTTGGAGGGTTCATGTTAGAAGTACTATTATACTTGGAGGGTTTAAACTGAAAATATCTATAAATGGATAATAAAAAGAAAAAAGAGAACCACATATTCGATTATCTCATCTCACCTGCAACTTTTCTTCTTCCCTCATCTCACCTGCTACAACTTTTTTTTCATAATAATAATTAATGTTGCTGAAAAATAAGAAAGAGTATTTAGTAGTGAAGAAACCGTCTAGCATTACCACCGCACCACTGCCCTCCCCTTTTATCTTTTCCGGCGAGTTTTCATAATTTCCGGCGAATCTTAAATCGGTTTTAAATTGGCGAGGGTTTGTGCGGATTTTGTTCCTGAGCATTTTGGTGACAATTTCAAGTTCCAATTCGAAGAAACGGAGGAGAAAGCGTAGATCTAAGTTTTTCGGCGAACCTTGAAATGATTTTATTTTGGCAAGAGTTTGTGCGGATTATTTTCCTGGGCATTTTAGTGACACTTTCGAGTTCCAATTCGAATAAACGGAGAAGCAATCGTATATCTAAGTTTTCCGGCGAGATTTATGAGTTTTCAGGCGGCAGTGGTGGTGATGTAATGTCGGGGGTGGCGGTGGCGGTGGTGGTGGTAGTGTCGGGTGGTTGTGGTGAGCGGCAGTAGCGGTAGTGTTGGCGGCGGAGATTGGTGGTGACGACAGGTGGTGGTGGAGGTGATGGTGGTGGTCGGAGGTGGTTGGCGGTGGTTGTAGATGGTGGTGGCGGTGGTGGTGGTAGTGCGGGTGGTTGTGGTGAGCGGCGTAGCGGTAGTGTTGGCGGCGGAGATTGGTGGTGACGACAGGTGGTGGTGGAGGTGATGGTGGTGGTCGGAGGTGGTTGGCGGTGGTTGTAGATGGTGGCGGTGGCGGTGGTGGTGGTAGTGTCGGGTGGTTGTGGTGAGCGGCAGTAGCGGTAGTGTTGG
The DNA here is from genome assembly GCA_034093135.1 of Erigeron breviscapus. Taxonomy (NCBI): domain Eukaryota; kingdom Viridiplantae; phylum Streptophyta; class Magnoliopsida; order Asterales; family Asteraceae; genus Erigeron; species Erigeron breviscapus. The sequence goes on along the minus strand of CM067173.1, from coordinate 23,639,902 downwards.
CGGCGGAGATTGGTGGTGACGACAGGTGGTGGTGGAGGTGATGGTGGTGGTCGGAGGTGGTTGGCGGTGGTTGTAGATGGTGGTGATTGGAAAGGTTTTGGGGTAAAGAGGTAAATATATATAAAAGGAAAGGGGTATATTTGGTACTTCAATTCATCTTTTCTTTATAACAAAAATTAGTGGTCCTGCTTTATAATGTACGAGAGATAGTGCCCGCGTCGTTGCGGCGGTGAGATGGTGGGGTGATAGGTCAAGTCATAGAGTATGATAGCCAAATGCCTTAGCCGTACGGGCTCCGCCATCGGATTTAAAATTTCGTCGAAAGTATATCGAATGACATCTCTAATGAAAGAGCATGAAATTTTAAGAACACCCATACAATTTTTATAATTTATCGATATACGGTTTTTGAGATAAAATTTTTTGAATGAATTAGAGGAATAAAATGATTTATGGAGGAGAGAGAAAAATGAATGGTTGAGATTTAAGGAGAGAGAAAAAATGAGTGGTTGAGATTTAAGGAGAGAGAGAAAAATGAATGGTTGAGATTTAAGGGTATTATAGGTATATTAGGTAGAGATCTTTATATTAGTGAATAAAGAAGAGGGGTAATTTAGGTAGTTCAATTACTTAATTGAGATTTGAAAAAGGGGTAAAATGCTTTATAAGATAGTATTAGATTATAGATAAAGAAACCCTAATCAAATGATACAAAACAAAACTTAGTATAGTGATTTATAAAATAAACAAACTTTGATAAATTTGAAAGAATATGGGGAAGATGACTAATGGGAAGAAAAAAAGATAAAGAGAGAAGGAAGATGCACGAAGAAAAATTAAAGAAAAATAAAGATATGATTCTTTCTCTAAACCTTAAATCGTATTTGTCTCTCACACACACACTTATTCAAAAAGAATATAAAAATGAAAAAGATGGAAGTTTAAAAAAAGAAGTGTGGATTATATAAATAAACATAAAGCAAATAAACAAAATTAGGTTAAACAAAATCAAAACCAACAAAACATACAATATATTTGAAATTTCAAATTAAAACTAAAAAAAATCATCATCACTTATTATGTAACCTAACAATAATCACACAAAAATACACCCTATTAACAATCATACCTCGGCTTTTAATCATCTGCCATCAGAATATTGATAAATTTGAAATTGAAATCCGAAAATGAGGAGTGTTTATAAATTTAGATTTGGGGAAAGAAAACAACTTATGGGAGAAGTCTCTGACTCTCTTCTCTCTCTTATGTCCCTCTCTTCTGTCTCTTCTCTCACTCTGTATATATTAAATAAAAATATACATCTGACAAGTCAATTTAAAATTTAAAAGCCCGCCCATTTCATTACACACATCATCCTCCTGACATCAATAATAAAAAGGCCTACATATGTTTTCAAAATAAATACGTATAATATATATACAAAAAGTAACTTTTTCACATAGTATAAACACTCTAAAAAACATAGCAATTTCATCACCATATTACATCATAATCCAATATGGCATGGCTGGTTAGTTGACAACATTTAGGATGTGACCTAAGCGTTCTTCCTGCTCTTTAAGAGAAGGAGATATTCACAACTAGTGTCCAGGCTCGTCTATTGGACAGGTAGTCTCAAGATATACAAATGAAAAAGATGGAAGTTTAAAAAAAGAAGTGTGGATTATATAAATAAACATAAAGCAAATAAACAAAATTAGGTTAAACAAAATCAAAACCAACAAAACATACAATATATTTGAAATTTCAAATTAAAACTAAAAAAAATCATCATCACTTATTATGTAACCTAACAATAATCACACAAAAATACACCCTATTAACAATCATACCTCGGCTTTTAATCATCTGCCATCAGAATATTGATAAATTTGAAATTGAAATCCGAAAATGAGGAGTGTTTATAAATTTAGATTTGGGGAAAGAAAACAACTTATGGGAGAAGTCTCTGACTCTCTTCTCTCTCTTATGTCCCTCTCTTCTGTCTCTTCTCTCACTCTGTATATATTAAATAAAAATATACATCTGACAAGTCAATTTAAAATTTAAAAGCCCGCCCATTTCATTACACACATCATCCTCCTGACATCAATAATAAAAAGGCCTACATATGTTTTCAAAATAAATACGTATAATATATATACAAAAAGCAACTTTTTCACATAGTATAAACACTCTAAAAAACATAGCAATTTCATCACCATATTACATCATAATCCAATATGGCATGGCTGGTTAGTTGACAACATTTAGGATGTGACCTAAGCGTTCTTCCTGCTCTTTAAGAGAAGGAGATATTCACAACTAGTGTCCAGGCTCGTCTATTGGACAGGTAGTCTCAAGATATACAAATCAAAGATTAAAAAAAGTTGAAAGTATGATAATATCTAACTTGAACGAAATTAATGGGTATCGTTATATGTGACACCAATCTAAATTCACAATGAGGTTTAGGACTTGATGTGTTTAGATCGGTTGGTCTAGTCTAGGTTTCTGTCAATGAGCCTGTTTAAATCATTACCCTTTAGAGATATAACATAAGCCAAATAAAACAACCTTACAAAGATATTACCTAATAAGTCTGCCGTAGACAAGGTTGTAAATAACATTTCGCGGTCACTCCGCGATCGACCACCTTTAAGGTTAAATTTCATTTCGGAGTGTTATAACGGCGTTATAACGGAGACTATTATATAAAGGAATTTATTTTAATATATATATATACATATGTATGTATTAGTAATGGGAAAAGATAATTATAGTACAAGCAATCCAAAAAGTACAAGGTTCTTCGTCCTTCTTCCTTCTTCTCCGGCGAGACTTCTTCCTTCTTCCTTCTTCCTTCTTCCTTCTTCCTTCTTCCTTCTTCCTTCTTCCTTCTTCCTTCTTCCTTCTTCCTTCTTCCTTCTTCCTTCTTCCTTCTTCCTTCTTCTTCGTCCTTCTTCCTTCTTCTCCGGCGAGACTGTCGCCGCCAACCACCACCTCCTTCTTCTCCGGCGAGACAACCACCGCCACCACCATCATCTCCGACCACCCCAACCACGACGCCGACGCCGGCAGCAAGGGCTTCGCCTGTACCGTAGCAAACCGTCACCATCTCTTGGATCGTCGCCCATCAAATCCATACGATTACCATATGCATCCCTTGACAACCAGTTTAGAACGGATGAGGGCAACGTCCGTACAAGTTTTAGCCCTTGACAGTCCGAAGTAAAGAGAACTACAAAGTTTTAGCCCTATGAGTTGAGCATCTACAGTCCGAAGCACAAGTCCTAACTCATTACGGTTTATCTTTTATGATTTTTTTAGTGAACTGTCGCAAAGCAGAAAAATCACACGAAAAATTCACATAGTCACACAATTATCTAATAATTAACCCTAATTATTGGATCATTATGCTTAGCTATTTATATCTCTATATCTAAGTAATAATCATAAAGAATTTTGCATGAATTCCTTATGATTTTTACTTCTATTTAACAACTTTAAATAAATAAGGTACATAACATGCAATTTATATCTAATAAACATGTCAATCCACATTATCAAAACTTGCTTAGAGGGTTTCAATTAACCATTAAAATAAGGTTGAATTAATTAAACAAAACCCTAATTTTATTTAATTAATGCCGAAAATTTTAATTAAAATTAAATAAAGAAAACTAATTTTAATATTTAATAATTAATTAAAATTGAACCAACCCTAAACCCCCCTTCAAGTTTTGATCTTTGTAACTAATAGATCACATATGTGGCTCGTGATACCACTGTTAGGATTTAAGCACTTAAACATATAACAATTCACGAGTACGCAGCGGATAAGAACGTATATGCAATCATTAATTAACAAAGAGGGAATCGAATGTGTACCTTTTAGCGTAAGCTTCCAATAAAGATAATAATAAAAGATTATTATCAATTAGGGTTTAAAGTAAAACCCTTCTACGATCGCACACTTGACACCCCTATATCGTTTGCTAGTACCCGATCACGAACTCACAAACCCGTTGTGTATAACCCCTAAAAGTCGAAACCTAAAACCCAAAAATTCGAACCCCTTGGGTTCTCCTTTGCTTCGGCCGATCGAACAAGAAGAGGGAGAGAAAAAGAGTGTTTTTTAGTTAGGGTTTTACCTTGTGAAAACTTATGAAAAACCCTTAACTTTAACCCTCTATTTATAGGCTTCAATTAAAAGGGTTTATGACTTGGTGACCAAGTTTGTAGAGGATTAGGAAACCCTCCTACAAATTTCGGCCCCCCTTTATTGTATAATTAGGAAACTCCTAATTTACACTTTAAGCCATCTCTTTTAATTAATAAATACATATTAAACATTTAACATTATTTATTAATCATTTCATGATCATATTAATCAATATATTACACTTAATACATTAATTAATTATATAGAGTTTACGTGTCATTTTGTGTGACCCCGTAGGCTTAAATGATTTCGGACATGCGTTTATTTAAAATGATCACATACCAACATTATATGTACAAATATATATGATATTAAAAGCTCAACAAACTCGATAAGTATTCGAGCCGAGCTATGTAAAGTTCGAGCTCAACTTGATAATTATTTCGAGCTTGAACTTGGCTCGGGCTCGAGCTAGATTCGGTTGAGTCGAGCTCGAGCTTGATAAAGTTCACCCATTACGGGTATGTCCCCCTTGATTAAAAAAAAAAAACTTAAGTAAATAATACAATTTGATATCAAATTTACTTGTATTGTATCTCTAATAAACAAGAAAGAGTCCGACACATATCTTTATCGCAGCACCTATTAACCAAGCAGGGGCAACTGCTAATTGTATTGAATTGTATTGATACATCATCTCGAATTAGGGTTTTTCTTTTATTAATCTTACATCAATATCAATATCAATATCTATATATTCATATGATATCTGTGGGTTCAACAGCAATGGAATATAACCCCCAAAATTTGGCTTCGCAGGTAAATCAATTACACAACTTATTCTGTATCTATAATTCTATATCTGTATCTATATACTCTGTATATACATATTCTGCAATCGTTTTTAGGGTTTTATATACATAAAAAAGATACCATCTTCATATAGTCGAACTAGATTAATGTGCCCTAGGGTTTGCCTTATAAGTACTGTTAAGGTAGTTATTCCATTTTTTAATTTTTTTATTTATTTATGCTAATGTATGAGCTACACTGGCTTCTGCGTAAATTAATACGTTAATGGAAGTTTTGATGCTTCCAGCATCACTAGGTTTGAATTCTGACTACCTTGTTTGCCTAAATCAGACTTTGTTCGTGAAAGCCTTAGACTTGGTTAATTAGTTGGCAAAAGGTCCGATACCACAACTACCCGAAAAATAAGTAAAAAAGGAGTTCTATATATATGTATATATGTATGTATATATATACGAAATTGCTTAGATCTTTAATGCATCAGAAAGTTTCCTGCTGTGATGTTTTTAATGTTGCCATCTTCTCTTGTGAATTTGCTGGTCAGTTATGTTTTTACAATTTGCCATGATTCTTTATTAAGATAGTGATCCGTAGTACACCATTTTTTAGCCATACACTACCAAACGTGTTCACACTATTGTAGAGTAAAACATCTTAAAGCATGTTTGGTGGTGTACAACTACAAAATGGTAAGTATTGACTATCGAGTTCTTTGTGATGAGTGGAATGTATAGCCGTTTGCGTAATGATGTGAGGGATACAACTATGCGAGTTGGGGATTTGTTTTATGTTTATGAGTGTATGTAATGTAATGCTGAATGCCTGAATATGAGTTGTATCTTCAAATGCTTTGAGTTTTGTAAGTTGACTGTTTATGTAGTATAACAACTGTTCTACTTTTAGGCTCTGCGGCCACCAACAATTGGATCTATTGGCTCTCAAAATTTTGGAACAAACTATTCCATGCAAGTATGTTTCTTTGTTCCCTATTTAGTGATCCTGTTTTTGTTTGAAATAATATACCATTGGATTTTGAGTTTTAAAAACGATTTAGCAGTTTTGGCCCGCAGTTCCAGCACAACCAGGCCATTCATATATGCAGTCAGCTTCAGGTGCTCAGCAATATCGTCCGATGGGTCAACCTCAGATGCCACAGTTTTCTCAATCGATGCAACAAAGGCCAGGTCAGCAAGGCCACCTTTCTTCATCGTCACAACCGCCCATGTCTTACATGCAGCCACCACAGTTCCAGAATTCCGCCAATGCAAATAGTCACGTGCCTAGCTTGGGTGGCCCTTCATATTCTGTAAGGCTTGTTTCGCTCTTTATGGTCATACATATTTAGTTATATCACCCTTCAGGATGTATATAATTAAATTTTTGTCTCAGTTCAATGCGCCGTCATTTGCGCAACCAACAAATGTGTCTTCTCAGTTTCATGCTGTTTCACAGATGCACCCAGCTGTTGTCTCGACTGGAGGACAGCCTTGGATGTCTTCTGGAAATCAAGGTCCACTGAATGTTACACCGGTGCCTCAAACTGTACAGCAGCCTTCAACCATCACTCCTCATGTATGTCTTTATTATTCATTGTCTGTTATGATTTCTTGATTATTCAATGATAAACATTTTATTGGTTTCTATAGCAGACATCAAGTGCTAGTCAAGATGCAGCAGCTGATTGGCAAGAGTTTACAGCTGCTGATGGCAGAAGGTAAATCTCTCTTGTATAAATTTGTTATATTTAGGATCTCAATATCCAGCTTAACCAACGGGCCTTTGGCCTAGGTTAACCAATCAAGAGAAGTGCCAACGAGGAAATATGTGCGAGTACTTACGTACGTTAAAGTATATCACGTCTTAGTTAAAGTAAACCATTTTTTTCGTATCTTTGCAGATATTATTATAACAAGAAAACCAAGCAGTCTTCTTGGGAAAAACCTTTGGAATTGATGACACCTCTGGAGGTAAGTAATATTTTTATCACCGGCAGAATGTTCTTTTATAACTCATTTTACCTGCAAAGCATATCGTCATTTTATCTGGAATTAGACAAACTTGCTCTTTCTTGAAGACTTTAAACTTCTTGTCATACATGAGATGTTGAAGTTTTAGTTATATGAGTTTTTTTCTTTTTCGGATGTTTCATTGATACGTAGATGTCATGGAAATTAGAAGCAAATTTTGAAGGTGATTTCATTTTCTCGAGGCAGTTATTTTATGTTTTGATGACATCTGAACTATTGCTTATATATTTTTTTTCTAGCTAATTCTGCTCTTGTATTTGACACTACATTCCATCTCTGGTTGCATTACTTTCTAAGTTGTCGATATACAAGTTATTTTCATCAGCTCGTCCACTGGCCCTGTAGGCTATCATGATGTAGGTGCTGTTGGCTGCTTATACAAAATGAACTACTATCGTCAGTAGACATACTCCCTCTATCTTTTAGTTGTTCATGGTGTTAGGTGCCGTATAAGCTCATAAAGAAAGTCTTGGGAAAAAAAGAAAAATTTGAAAGCTTCATCCGTATGCTTGACGGAATTTGATACATCATTAACGAATATTAAGGTAGAGGTTTGTGCATCAAGATTAAGCTTTAGTTGAATTATCAAATTTAGATGTTTGCCGAGTCCAGAAAGCCATTCATTTACGAGGTTAAGAAAAATGATATAATAAAGATAATTCATGAATATCTTAATAAACTATAAATGGAAATCAAGAAATAAAGTTTTCTAATTTTCTAATATGGAAAGAGGACATGGCGCCTTCCAAACCTCCCAAGTCCCAACAATGACATACTTTTATGGATGATAGAATATGATTACATATTGTCTTTTACCTATAGATATCTCTCTGTGAAACTGAGAGGAGTATACTATTGAATTCTTTTTATAATCTTTTTTTTTTTATGGATTCGTAGGCAATGCAGTTGACTAAAAAGGAATTAAAAGCAAAGGCGGAATTTAGAAGGATGTTGAAAGTATGTTATCTTATCGGGGCTGATTTTCTCGCAGAAATTTTTTGTAGGCAAAAGGAAATTTGTTTGCATAGACAGTAGTACCTTGCTTCCATATTTATGTTAAACCCTTTTTTTTCAGGAGTTTGAAGAAGACATAAAGAATATGTTTCGTGTAACTAGGTGGGTGTATAGCTTTACTTCAGATATGGGATGGGGGTGAGTACATAATGACCATATTTGATGTTAATATTTTGTTCATGCTCTTGACCCTCTCGTCTTACGGTTATTATGTGTATGTTTATAATCCAGGGATGCAAGGAAAAAATTTGAAGGCGATAAGCGCTATCAAGCTGTAAATGAAGTTGCTGCCCGTGAAGGTCTTTATGAGAAGTACATGGTTGATCTCCAAAAGAAAGTAAGTTCTGTATGTATCGGATATTGCATTTTGAAGCTTAATTTTTTCTATGCTTCAGAGAGTTTTGAAGTGTTTAAAATATGATTCTTTCTATTTCGTTTTTGAAACCTAATAAACTCGTTACTTTGAATTCAGGTTGGTATAATCAATTTTTTTTTTTTTTTTTTTTTTTTTTTTTTTTTTTTTTTTTTTTTTTGAAATGGAATCCTTTTGAACATAAGTCCAAGTGGCCGTTTTTTTTTTTTTTTTTTTTTTTTTTTTTTTTTTTTTTTTTTTTTTTTTTTTTTTTTTTTTTTTTTTTTTTTTTTTTTTTTTTTTTTTTTTTTTTTTTTTTTTTTTTTTTTTTTTTTTTTTTTTTTTTTTTTTTTTTTTTTTTTTTTTTTTTTTTTTTTTTTTTTTTTTTTTTTTTTTTTTTTTTTTTTTTTTTTTTTTTTTTTTTTTTTTTTTTTTTTTTTTTTTTTTTTTTTTTTTTTTTTTTTTTTTTTTTTTTTTTTTTTTTTTTTTTTTTTTTTTTTTCATTTTTCTATTTCTTCTATTTTTTCTTTTTTTTTTTCTGTTTTTCAATTCTTTTATTCTTCTTCTTTTTTTTTTTTTTTTTGAGAGGAGTATACTATTGAATTCTTTTTATAATCTTTTTTTTTTTATGGATTCGTAGGCAATGCAGTTGACTAAAAAGGAATTAAAAGCAAAGGCGGAATTTAGAAGGATGTTGAAAGTATGTTATCTTATCGGGGCTGATTTTCTCGCAGAAATTTTTTGTAGGCAAAAGGAAATTTGTTTGCATAGACAGTAGTACCTTGCTTCCATATTTATGTTAAACCCTTTTTTTTCAGGAGTTTGAAGAAGACATAAAGAATATGTTTCGTGTAACTAGGTGGGTGTATAGCTTTACTTCAGATATGGGATGGGGGTGAGTACATAATGACCATATTTGATGTTAATATTTTGTTCATGCTCTTGACCCTCTCATCTTACGGTTATTATGTGTATGTTTATAATCCAGGGATGCAAGGAAAAAATTTGAAGGCGATAAGCGCTATCAAGCTGTAAATGAAGTTGCTGCCCGTGAAGGTCTTTATGAGAAGTACATGGTTGATCTCCAAAAGAAAGTAAGTTCTGTATGTATCGGATATTGCATTTTGATCACTTCTATTAAATATTTAAGCTCCTGTAACTATATATTGTTTGTCTACTGTAATTCATTATAGTCTCTAACTTACATTTCAAATTTCTTGACTAGTCAATGTGCCTATATAGTATAACAAGCATAGAAATGTGGTGATCATTTCCAATATGGGATTTTTATTATTTGGTTTCCAATAGTTTAGGATTTAGACATTTGATCTTCCTAAACGTAGATGACTATAACTATCCCCGTAAGCTTTAGACGCGTAGTTGTTAGTCATATTCATTTTTAGCAGTAACACTACTCGTTGGCTATTCAGAGTTATAAGCTGACAAGTTGAACCATGACATTTTATGAGTTAATTGAGATTTAATGAAAGCCTATAACACATTACTAATACAAAAGTATCTATCTGTTGATATTAAGTTCGGTCAAAAAGGGATGACCATCCCATATACTAATCCTAAATATTCTAAGATAATGATAGTAGTAAATTCATTAAACAACATGGAATGCAAGGGACCGACTTATGTTACAATAATAATGATAATAATAACTCCATTAAGCAAATCTACGGAATAAACAAGTTTCCTTATGAAGCACATATTAAACTAAATATAAGAAGTATATATCAAGTGGGTATGCAATTGAAATGTCGGTCAGGAGAATTTCAATCCTATTAGAATCCTTATGATGCATTAAGTCTAATGATAAACTAACTCAAACACTCATCTCCATAATAAATATAAAGCAAATACCCTAAACAAAACTATAACTCTTAATTTCGTGTTTCTGCCGTCGAACGAGTATACCACCATCAAAGCTATTTTAATCATCTGGTTGTCAAAGCAAATTTTGGTAAGGCCAATATGATCCTTATGAATTTTCTGATTTAAAATACAAATTATAATAAAATCCTTATAGATTATATTTTATTTTGTAAAGGTACCGTAAGGAGTGATCTTCAACTTTGGTGGTAAAATTCTTAATCTCTATCTTTTATTAAGTTATATATATTTATGTAAATTCTTTGTAATCTATTTGATGAGTGTATTCGTATGGCCAAATTTCAAAAGATGGTATAAGATTTTTTATAAAATTAAATGTATGGTTAATAACTAAATAAATCATAGAATCCAGGGAGCATGGTATAATCCATAACGTTATAAATCTATGTGTTGTTATAAATTTAAATGTTGACAAAATCATAAAGACAATCTGAAAGATTTATATAAGTATAAAGACATGTTATTGACTGATCTATATAAGTTTTTGTAAAAGTTTGAGAGTTTAGAAACTTATTTGAGTATAGGTAGGTTTCAAAAAGTGTGTTTGAAATTATTTCTGAAACTGGACAGATTCAGTTAGTAAACGTTGAGGAGTCATATCTTGGTCATGGAAGATAGTTAAGTCACGTTTTTGTTGTCTAAATTTAAGTTCAGGAAGTGTACTTTCCGTTAGAATTGGTTTCGTGCCTAGACTATAACCTAAGTACCCTCATATAGCGTACATAATAGGAACTATTTGTGCATCTTATATGTGTGAGTACTTTCATTAGATAGCACTGGTTATGTGAGACTTATATTTGCGTTAAATTGTTAATTATGATGAAACCTTATGTGCTTAGATTAGTGCAAGTTTCGACTCTTACTTTAACGTAGCTAGTTTTTACTTAGTCATGGCACGTACAAAGAAAACAGCCCGTAAGAGTTGCGCATGGAGATCCTGGTTCGCCGCCCGTCGACAACGTCAAATGCCGTTTCAGAATCCTAGAGTTCCCTCTGAAAGCGAGCCGTCAGAAGACCCTAACTACTACCCTAAGACAATTATAGAGTATCAAAATCCTACAGATAACTCTGAGAGTGAGCCGGAAGAAGACCCGGACTATGATTCGAAGGCAGACCCGAAAGAGTTCATAAGGAAAACACAACGGAGGCTGCGATAAAAGACTTTAAAAGAGAAAACATAAAGAATCCAACCACAGGACCGCATAACAAGAACCTCATCAAGAAAGCTACTGACTACCTCTCTGATGCAGAGAGTGAGTATAGGCCCATGAACGAGGTTCAAGTTCGACTCTATAGTCCCGCCAGCCCAGGAAACTCTCAAGAGAGCCGGATTGGACCAGCACGACATCAAGTTCCTTATCCTCCCATCATTTCCTCCAACTCCCCTTATGATGCATTAAGTCTAATGATAAACTAACTCAAACACTCATCTCCATAATAAATATAAAGCAAATACCCTAAACAAAACTATAACTCTTAATTTCGTGTTTCTGCCGTCGAACGAGTATACCACCATCAAAGCTATTTTAATCATCTGGTTGTCAAAGCAAATTTTGGTAAGGCCAATATGATCCTTATGAATTTTCTGATTTAAAATACAAATTATAATAAAATCCTTATAGATTATATTTTATTTTGTAAAGGTACCGTAAGGAGTGATCTTCAACTTTGGTGGTAAAATTCTTAATCTCTATCTTTTATTAAGTTATATATATTTATGTAAATTCTTTATAATCTATTTGATGAGTGTATTCGTATGGCCAAATTTCAAAAGATGGTATCAGAGCCATGGTTATAGAGAATTAGGTGGTTTGGCCTAGACTATAACCTAAGTACCCTCATATAGCGTACATAATAGGAACTATTTGTGCATCTTATATGTGTGAGTACTTTCATTAGATAGCACTGGTTATGTGAGACTTATATTTGCGTTAAATTGTTAATTATGATGAAACCTTATGTGCTTAGATTAGTGCAAGTTTCGACTCTTACTTTAACGTAGCTAGTTTTTACTTAGTCATGGCACGTACAAAGAAAACAGCCCGTAAGAGTTGCGCATGGAGATCCTGGTTCGCCGCCCGTCGACAACGTCAAATGCCGTTTCAGAATCCTAGAGTTCCCTCTGAAAGCGAGCCGTCAGAAGACCCTAACTACTACCCTAAGACAATTATAGAGTATCAAAATCCTACAGATAACTCTGAGAGTGAGCCGGAAGAAGACCCGGACTATGATTCGAAGGCAGACCCGAAAGAGTTCATAAGGAAAACACAACGGAGGCTGCGATAAAAGACTTTAAAAGAGAAAACATAAAGAATCCAACCAAAGGACCGCATAACAAGAACCTCATCAAGAAAGCTACTGACTACCTCTCTGATGCAGAGAGTGAGTATAGGCCCATGAACGAGGTTCAAGTTCGACTCTATAGTCCCGCCAGCCCAGGAAACTCTCAAGAGAGCCGGATTGGACCAGCACGACATCAAGTTCCTTATCCTCCCATCATTTCCTCCAACTCCCCTTATGACGCCACTTGCGCGTGGGAGGGTTAGCCTTTAAGGACTATCTAGGAATCCTATCAAACTTGCATTGTTTCTTTTCTTATTTTCTTAGTTTTCTACACAAAGAGAAGGATTTATAAGTACTTGATGATGACTTTCTATAAATAACTACTACACATGGCAACATTTCTTAACACCTTGTCCAACTTGTTAATTGTGTTGAGTTTGATCAGCAAACTTGGTCATATAAGCGCATGTGTGTTGTGATGCATTTGTAATTAACTTTTTTTTTTTTTTTTTTTTTTTTTTTTTTTTTTTTTTTTTTTTTTTTTTTTTTTTTTTTTTTTTTTTTTTTTTTTTTTTTTTTTTTTTTTTTTTTTTTTTTTTTTTTTTTTTTTTTTTTTTTTTTTTTTTTTTTTTTTTTTTTTTTTTTTTTTTTTTTTTTTTTTTTTTTTTTTTTTTTTTTTTTTTTTTTTTTTTTTTTTTTTTTTTTTTTTTTTTTTTTTTTTTTTTTTTTTTTTTTTTTTTTTTTTTTTTTTTTTTTTTTTTTTTTTTTTTTTTTTTTTTTTTTTTTTTTTTTTTTTTTTTTTTTTTTTTTTTTTTTTTTTTTTTTTTTTTTTTTTTTTTTTTTTTTTTTTTTTTTTTTTTTTTTTTTTTTTTTTTTTTTTTTTTTTTTTTTTTTTTTTTTTTTTTTTTTTTTTTTTTTTTTTTTTTTTTTTTTTTTTTTTTTTTTTTTTTTTTTTTTTTTTTTTTTTTTTTTTTTTTTTTTTTTTTTTTTTTTTTTTTTTTTTTTTTTTTTTTTTTTTTTTTTTTTTTTTTTTTTTTTTTTTTTTTTTTTTTTTTTTTTTTTTTTTTTTTTTTTTTTTTTTTTTTTTTTTTTTTTTTTTTTTTTTTTTTTTTTTTTTTTTTTTTTTTTTTTTTTTTTTTTTTTTTTTTTTTTTTTTTTTTTTTTTTTTTTTTTTTTTTTTTTTTTTTTTTTTTTTTTTTTTTTTTTTTTTTTTTTTTTTTTTTTTTTTTTTTTTTTTTTTTTTTTTTTTTTTTTTTTTTTTTTTTTTTTTTTTTTTTTTTTTTTTTTTTTTTTTTTTTTTTTTTTTTTTTTTTTTTTTTTTTTTTTTTTTTTTTTTTTTTTTTTTTTTTTTTTTTTTTTTTTTTTTTTTTTTTTTTTTTTTTTTTTTTTTTTTTTTTTTTTTTTTTTTTTTTTTTTTTTTTTTTTTTTTTTTTTTTTTTTTTTTTTTTTTTTTTTTTTTTTTTTTTTTTTTTTTTTTTTTTTTTTTTTTTTTTTTTTTTTTTTTTTTTTTTTTTTTTTTTTTTTTTTTTTTATCGTCCAAATTCACATGTCACAAATTCAGCACATCCTTCATAAATAAGTGCCACAACACACATAGATCCATATACCAAGCACGACATTTCTAATAATCAATCAACCTAAAATTTCATAAATCCAAGAAATATCCAAAGCTTTCTAAAGAAGGAATCCAAGACATAAGAATAAAATCCAAAAACTAAGAAAAGAAACAATGCAAGTTTGATAGGATTCCTAGATAGTCCTTAAAGGCTAACCCTCCCACGTGCAAGTGGCGTCATAAGGGGAGTTGGAGGAAATGATGGGAGAATAAGGAACTTGATGTCGTGCTGGTCCAATCCGGCTCTCTTGAGAGTTTCCTGGGCTGGCGGGACTATAGAGTCGAACTTGAACCTCGTTCATGGGCCTATACTCACTCTCTGCATCAGAGAGGTAGTCAGTAGCTTTCTTGATGAGGTTCTTGTTATGCGGTCCTTTGGTTGGATTCTTTATGTTTTCTCTTTTAAAGTCTTTTATCGCAGCCTCCGTTGTGTTTTCCTTATGAACTCTTTCGGGGTCTGCCTTCGAATCATAGTCCGGGTCTTCTTCCGGCTCACTCTCAGAGTTATCTGTAGGATTTTGATACTCTATAATTGTCTTAGGGTAGTAGTTAGGTTCTTCTGACGACTCGCTTTCACTAGAATTCTGAAACGGCATTTGACGTTGTCGACGGGCGGCGAACCAGGATCTCCATGCGCAACTCTTACGGGCTGTTTTCTTTGTACGTGCCATGACTAAGTAAAACTAGCTACGTTAAAGTAAGAGTCGAAACTTGCACTAGTCTAAGCACATAAGGTTTCATCATAATTAACAATTTAACGCAAATATAAGTCTCACATAACCAGTGCTATCTAATGAAAGTACTCACACATATAAGATGCACAAATAGTTCCTATTATGTACGCTATATGAGGGTACTTAGGTTATAGTCTAGGCCAAACCACCTAATTCTCTATAACCACGTCTCTGATACCAGTCTGTCACACCCCACCTTAGGCGGAATCGTAGGATATGACGAAAAGACATAGCATAGCACATGGAATTTATAATAGAGTCATACTAAATGAAATCCAAATAAATGTAATTCACACAAGCGGGATAAGTCTAGGCAACACGCCCCAAATAGCAAAAGATGTAGCAAATAGCAAACAGAGTTCAATGTTCAAATGCAATCTAGGAGTCCATGAAGGATCTCTTTATTGGTCTTCCTAAAGTCCATATGCTCACTCTCCTTAAGCATTTTTATTACCTGAAAATGAATGCTCGAAAATGTCAACATAATGTTGGTGAGTTCGTAGGTTTAATGTAATACAAATGAATTTGCTGTGCATGATATAAGAAGTTTGGACAATAGTGTAAATATAAACATGTAGTAGCATGTATGCATACCAAAAACTCAATGCCATCATAGTATTCCAACAACACAAACTCATCACTGCTTTCCAACAACTCAATCACATCACTGCTTGCCAACAACTCAATCACACATTGTAATACCAACAAACTACCTGGAGTATAAAGTTGGCTAATTGTTATCACTGTTATCCATTGCCATAAATTGTCTTCAATAGATATCGACAGACATCTATTGCATCATTGTAATCAACACAAGCCAAGCTAACATACACATTTCATAATTACACATATATGTCCAATAAAACAAACTAGTTTTGGCACAGCTAGTAAAAGAAATGAAAAGTGTTTTGAGCATCATTTTCCCCCAAAGAAATAATATAAAAAGGGGCCACGAAACTCACCTCAACAAGCAAGTAGTTGTAGCAGTAGTAAACGCCCAAAAGATCAACTAAAATCTACACAACATATATAAGCGCAAGTTACAATCATGGACATGGTCAATAGCCGTCCATTGTAACTCGTATTTGATGAAATACACATATGGCTACTTACAAAGTATTCGTAAAATGATTTGTCATATTTTATTAAGTTACAAGTCATATAACTTAACATAGAGTATTTGTCTTGATGATTTATCATTAAATTCTACAAGCTCATATTCACTGGAATCTTTGGTAACTTTATCTATTTTTAATCTGGACGAAACGAACTAACCAGGACCCTTAATTTTTACCACTGTAACTTTAGAGTGTTAGATACTTACATGAATTTTTACGGAATTTATTTTGTACGTTAACTATTTTTTAAAAATTCGATAATTACAGACTAGTCAGAAAAGTCACTGTTTGCGCACTAAAAAGTTTTATAAAAGTTAAAGACCTTCAAAGATTTAAAAAAAATCCATTCTTTTTGCTATCAACTTCTAACACCTTAAACATGTTCCTGGAGAAGCAACAACTTCCAGATCTTAAAATAGACCAAGCTATGATTATTTGAAGTCAACACAATTTTGTTCGGAAAAACCCAGCTTTGAGCAGTTTTGCTATAAAATTCGTTTGACGAACTTAAACTTCATATTTTGACACGAAACCAATTCCAACGGAAAGTACACTTCCTGAACTTAAATTTAGACACCAAAAACGTGACTTAACTATCTTCCATGACCAAGATATGACTCCTCAACGTTTACTAACTGAATTGTTCTCTATTCATCCCGAAGTTGTGGCTCATGTTCTGCTTGTTACATCCTTCTTTCACTGTTATTGAGAAATTCCTTACTGTTCGTTAGTAATGTATCAAACACTCATTTTTAGCCTATATTTGGTTTTTGCAGTCCGTGCTACCTTCTACCTGATGCTCTTGTGGCTATCATATAGTTGATTAGTATCCAGTGTAGTAAATAAAGTTAGTTGTAGCTTCCCTCCAAAGCCGTACTTGGTCTCTGGCAATTACATATAAGAGTTCTTGCTTTAGATAATCTTTCTATCACAGATTTTTGTGGTTCTTATAAGCTTCACCAAATACATATAAGGTGGATTTTGTGGTTCTAATAAGCTTCCCGGAATACATATATGGATTTTGTGGTTCTAATAAGCTTCCCGGAATACATATATGGATTTTTGTGGTTCAAAATGATTATAGCAACTTATAGAATCTGAATCAAAGTTATTCTTGGTGTGGCAGAGGGATAATGCTGATGCCTACCCTCTTTGGAAAGTGATCACAACTTCAAAGGGTGAAAAGTACGTCTAATCATGAGTTGGCTTTTTTAGTTTCCGACCTTTATTTTTTTTGATCATAATAATAATATACATTTTCATACTTCTGCAGTTATTATTACAACAAGGATATAGTGGAATCTCGTAGGACTTTACCAGATAACGTGAAGGTCTAAAGCATAAACTATCACCTTGCCGGTTCTAGAACTAAAATAGGTTGGCTTTTAACTTGTTTATTTGTATGCCCAGTTGGCTTGTGAGCAGGCAGAAAAAGAAGCTTCAAGCCTTGTAGCAGTTACACCGGTTGCCGATTTATTGGCTGAGTATGACCTTTAACTCCTGTAGTGGTTACACCTGTTGTTTCTGCCAACATGCATTCTTCTCCAATGTATTTTTGATTTCTCATATCTATTGAAATCGTGAAATTTCAGGGTCAAATTGGAGAATTCATCTTTAACCGGTGCTTCAAAACCTTTAGTCGGAGTCTCAGCACAGGACAGTGAGGTATGCCTAGTCAAATTTCAGCTTTTTCGTACTGAAGTTGAGGTGGGAAGATTGTTGGGTAACATGTCCATTATCACAAAATATTATGAGTAATTAGTCTATGACGCAGAAATGAGGAAATATAATTGTAATATTTATTCTAATAAATAATTTACCTATAGAGTTTGGACGACTTTCTGCCCACTTGAACCATTTTAGTTAAGATAAAACTTAAATCTGTTACCGAGTAAATTTGGCGATGTCTATTCCTCTTTTAAGAAAATGATATACAAACAAGTCAATTTGGCGATGTGTCTGGCAGGAAGCAAAGAAAGGGATGGCAGTTGCTGGAAAGGTGAACACGACGCCATCAGAGGAGAAAGTTGCAGATGATGAACCCTGTATATATCCGACTAAGCAGGTAAAGTGCTATTATTTTTTGTAACTTTGTTCACGTAACAGTATATTCCTTGAATTTTACCAATCCTTCTTTTTTAAGGAGGCAAAAATGGCTTTTAAGTCATTATTGGAGGAATCAAATGTTAAGGCTGATTGGAACTGGAAGCAGGTATACCTGTTAAAAAGGCTTTACTTTTTTTGTTATTTAATATTGTAAAGTAAGCTATGAGTGTTTATTATGCATGATGGATATGGCATATCAGGCTATGCGAGTGATAATAAATGATAAAAGATATGGTGCACTAAAAGCTCTTGGTGAACGGAAACAGGCCTTTAATGAGGTAAACCTTTTGCTTAACCGGTGCATGAATGTATACACAAGTTTTGTGTGATCTTTTCTTATGATCTTTTCTTGTGTATTGTTATCTTAGTACTTGATGCAAAGAAAGAAATTGGAGACTGAGGAGAGACGTTTAAGGCAGAGAAAAGCAAAAGAGGAATTCACAAAGATGTTGGAAGTATGTTCTCTTATCTAGTATGTTATAATATACCAATGAATTAGTAAACATTTTGTGTTAAACCTTTCCATTTTATATATGATTCAAGCAAAGTAACATATTCTCATATAATACACCAGATGAGGATATAAAAACATTGAAGATTGAGGGCAGATATATGGTCTTTCTTTATATTCTCTTTCCGCCTTTAATTTGCTTCCTCATCTCTCACTCCCAGTCTATTTATTAATGATTATCTTTATGAAGTCGTAATTAGTCAAAGGTTAACAAGTTAATATTGAAGGGCATTAGATTTAATTTCACTTGTGGTTATGGTGCTAAGACAGTCTTGACTGTACATGAATAGCTTTTATTGAAGTCTCAAAATTGTTCTATAGTCGATCTCTGATAATCCATTCAAGAAGTCTATATTTTTACGCATCACACATGTATGTATCTTGAGCTAACTTGTAATGCCTGAAAAGTGAAAACTGCTTATAATAATTATTTGTTTATTGTTCTAAATTGCTTTCAGGAGTCCAAGGAATTGACATCATCCATGAGATGGAGGTGAGTCCATAAAGACAATGTTTGATCTTGATATACAAGTTCATGCCTTTGATTCATACATGTTACAATTATTATGGTATGTTTATAATCCAGCAAAGCAATGGCAATATTTGAAGATGATGAGCGGTATAAGGCTGTAGATCGAGCTAGTGACCGAGAAGATCTTTTTCAAAACTACATGGTTGATCTCCAAAAGAAAGTAAGTTTTTCTGGATATTGCATTTTGGAGCTTAATTTCTTCTACCCATCAGAGAGTTTGAAGCTTTTAAAATGCGATGTGATACTTTCTATCTCGCATGTGAAACCTAATAAACTCGTGATTCTGTGTTCAGGAGAGAGCAAGAGCTCAAGAAGAGCAACGACAGTACAAATTAGAATACAGGCAATTTTTGGAAACTTGTGGCTTCATTAAGGTGTGTCAATAGTGTGTTTTCTTTTTGTTGTATTTCTAAATTATTAACATAATTTCTTCTCTCCAGGTGGATACTCGGTGGCGGAAAGTCCAAGATCGGTTGGAAGATGATGAAAGATGTACACGCCTTAAAAAAATCGATCGTTTGGAGATTTTTCAGAAGTACATCCGTGATCTGGAGAAGGAGGAAGATGAACAGAGGAAACTCAAGAAGGTGCTTTTAAATATTGTCCTTATTATTGCAGGTAATAATACTATGTCCACTATTATTAAATTCATCTTTTATTTGTTGCAGGAGCATATAAAAAGGGTGGAGCGTAAAAATCGTGATGAGTTCCGCAAGTTGATGGATGAACATGTTATTTCTGGTATGCTAAATGCTAAAACTCAGTGGTGTGACTATTGTCAGGAGGTACTATAAATACATGATTTTATCAATTTATATATCTATTCTTAAGTATAAGATGTTTTAAATACCGTCTTGTGAATTTACAGGTGAAAGCATTGGTAGCTTATGAGGCTGTTGCTTCAAATACCTCTGGGTCGACTCCAAGAGATTTGTTTGAGGATGTAGTTGAGGAGTTGGATAAAAAGGTATTCATTTTGAATCTCTATCAAAGCCTAAGAGCCTTAATATGAACTTGTAGATGTCTGATTATAACAGCCTTCCAGATGTTATGACTAAGTGTGCTTAAGATATTTGTTTATAGTGATACTTATACATTTACAGTAATCTAAATGTGCTGTTTTGGTTTCATTGACAGTACCATGAAGATAAAACTCGTGTAAAAGATGCGATAAAATTAAAGAAGGTAGGATTGGTTATAATTTTTTTGTCTTCGCCTTTGTTAGTATGATGCTCATAGTTGATGAACATTACTTTTGTTTGTAGGTCTCCGTTTTGCCAACATGGACACTTGAAGATTTCAAGGCTGTGGTCGAGGAGGACATCATCTCATCTTTATCAGATATAAATATTCAAGTATACTTGATGTCTTTACTAAATAAAGTGTTTTGCTGCAGAAATATGTTTAGGCGGTTCCTAAGTGTGCTGGCGTTTTACTTGTTTGCAGCTTGTGTTTGAAGATCTAGTTGAGAGGGCCAAGGAGAAAGAGGAGAAGGAAGTTAAAAAGCGTCAGCGACTTGCCAAAGATTTCACTGACTTATTGTATGACAACAAGGTATGCAAAATGATGGTATACATGCGTGCATCTCCAAGAGTACTATCTAACTTTTCTTGGTGCTTGAACTCAGGAAATTACTGCATCTTCAACCTGGGAGGAGTGCAAGCAACTCTTTGAAGAAAGCTCCGAATACAGGTATTATTTTATGAATAAGATTCAAGAAGTGGATGGGTCCGGTATCGGGTCAAAATGGATTCAAATCAAAAAGAGTTCTTTCAAATTGATCTGAGGTTTCTTTACAATTTACAAGTGATTAGTGTGTCGAAGAAGATATAAAAGTTGTATTACTTATTATAGTAATCCAACTTTTAGAATAAAATGATAAATAAGTTGTGTTAAAAACACACTTCAGACGACTTGTGCTCGTTTGGTTTTTATGATAAATGCGTCAAAATTACCGCCATAGTAGTTGATGTTTGATAAGGCTTCACATGCATGATATTTGAGGCAACTGTTCTTAACTTCTTTTTCCCCTTAGAGCTATTGGTGATGAGAGCCTTGCTCGTGAGACTTTTGAGGAATATATTGCTCGTTTGGTGGAAAAGGCAAAGGAGAAGGAACGAAAACGGGAGAAGGAAAAGGTAACAAACCTACTTTGGTTTTTCTATTTTAATGTTGAGTGTTTTACTGTTTTTACTCCTGTATGTTTTGAGTGTCATTGGTCATCATTGTTTTCCTGTGTCGGTACCTTACAGGCTAGAAAGGAGGAAAAAGAGAAGAGGAAGGAGAAAGAACGAAGGGAGAAAGAGAAAGATAGAGAAGAGCGTGACAGGAGTAAAGATAAAGAGTGTTTGAAGAAAGATGATTCAGATAGTGAGAATCTGGATGTTGCTGTGGAGCACAAGGAGGATAAAAGAAGAGACAGAAAACACCAGAAACGCCATCAAGATGATGCGAGTTCTGACAAGGATGAAAAGGATGACTCTAAGAAGTCTCGTCGTCATGGCAGTGACTGGAAAAAATCAAGAAAGGTATATTAAGCTCTAAAAGTTTTCTGAGCATGTTATATTTGTATATACCAAGTAGAAGTGGCAACATGAGTGGGTTGGCTAACAGCTCTAAATGGACCTGGTTGGGTGGGGCTTGACCTGCAAACTCTTCGTAAACAAAGTGAGCAATAGAAAGTGTTGCATGACCTCTTTTTCTGAGCCTATAAAAACAAGAAGCATCACCCTATTTCTCAACCCAATACATGACACGTCGTAACAGGTGTGCTTTAAAATGGAAGTTAGATTACTTTTAATCCAATCTAACAATTTGAATCCTTCTCCCTTGCGCTATTTTTATTTGGCCTGTTTGAGATGATACACAACCCAAATCGACCTATTCTTAAGTAAATTGTGTAGAGCAATGAACGCCAACATCGCCCCTTTCTGAGTTCATAATGTATATAACTATGTCAAAAGCTTTGCATCCACTCTATAACTTTTTGTTTAATATTATATGTATGTCGTATGTGTTTAATGTTAAAACAACCTAGATACGTCCCATCCTATGTATCTAATGCAAGAACGTCACTCGAGTATGGATGCATAACCTGTCGTCGGTATGCTGTATGTTGTATATGGTCTATTCTTAAAACAACCAAATACGCTATGTCGTCACGCCTAATATATAATCATAACCCGACTATGGATGCAATAAAAACCAAAACTGGTGAATAAAAAATGACATAGTTATTCATCCAATATGAAGTATGCCGATGAAAAAATAATCACAGTATATTCATAAAATAACTGAAAAATAAACAAGCAAATGTTGATGAATAATCAATGTGAAAATTTTTGGAATTGGTTTGTAAAGTACTAAATTTAATAAAAAGTCGGTCAAATGAAAAACTTGGTTTTGAAAAGGAATAATCGAATCAAGAAACTTCATAGAAAAAGAAATTAATTAAATGTGTTTTTGAATTGTCTTTTTTTTTTTTGAAAGTTAACTTTTATTCACTAACGGCCAAAACCACCAAAAAGTGGTCGGCAAACTATACAACCATCTTATAAAAACTGAAATTTACACCAACTATCCCAAGTTATTGAACTATGCTTAGATCTAGTACTATACCATAAGTAACTATATGAGCGAATATCCTGAAAAATCTTCTCCACACAAATGGTCCCGTTGGCAAACCTTTTATCATTCCGGGCTTTCCAGAGACACCAACAAGATACGATTAAAATACCTTTTGTCACCATCTCCATTCCTTTCCTTTGCCTGGAATGCTCCTGAAACTCGAAGATATCTTTAACGGAAAAAAAGAACAATGGGGGCAGCCTACACCAGATACCCACACGGTGCCAAATCTCCATGGAAACACTGCATGAACAGAAAAGATGCTCGCATGTCTCGTCATCCTGATCACATAAACCACACAAATCAGAGCCAAAGTGAATGTTTCTTTTCTTCAGTGCCGAGATGGTGGGAATTCGGTCCAAAGCGACTCTCCACATAAAAAGATTACATTTCTTCGGGACCCATTTAACCCATGAGAACACGACCCTATTACTGAAATCCTTATCTTTGCTCAGGAACTCCTTGACCGCCTTAACAGAAAAGGTTTTATCCTTCCTATCGATCCAGTCCCATTTGTCTCTATAACCGGTCGAGCTGATGGCATCCACCTTGCCCTTTAGACTTAGATACTCAACTCGATCTTCGTCACTCAAACGGCGTGTATCAGCTTCTCCAAGTAGCTCGAATCCCCTGTGTGTTATTTTTTCGTTCACAAAACATTTTTTATTCTTTTCCAGTTTAAAATTTTTGGGGAATTCCTCTTTAAATGGTGTGTTACTAGCCCAGACATCAAGCCAAAAACGGATGCGAGAGCCATCACCATATACACCTTTTAGCATATTATTAAGGTCGACTTCTGAAACTTTCACCTTTGCAATAGACTTGACAATCGACGTCCAAACCCCACTCACATTCCTATTGAAAGGGAGAGGGGTCCAACAGCTTCTGGTATTATGAATAGCATCAATGACCCTTCTCCAAAGACCATCCGGTTCATTCCTGTACCTCCACAACCACTTTGCCAATAACGCTACATTAGATTCCCCCAGTTTACAAAGACCCAGTCCACCAACTTTGATCGGAGATGCCACTACATCCCAAGCAACCCAATGAATCTTACTCGAATCCGATGATCCACCCCATAAGAACCGTCGTATCAAAGCTTCCAAACCTTCAATCACTTTCAACGGTGCCTTGAAAAGAGAGAAATGGTATGTCGGAAGACTTTCCATCACTGCTTTGATAAGAGTAACACGTCCACCCAAGGATAGACACGAGGCTTTCCATTTAGACAATCTTGTTTTGAAAATCTCGAAGAGGAAATCCCAATTTGCAATTCTATTCATGTTGCATCCAATTCGAATATCGAGGTGAACAAAAGGAATAGTGCCAGCATTACAACAGACAACCCCTGCTGCTCTCCTCACTTCATCTCCTTCGACCCCCACCCCATATAAAACCGACTTTCCCATATTAATCTTCAGACCAGAACAGATGTGAAAAGTTCTAAGAATTCGAGCTACCTGTTTGAAATTGTCATCTGACCACTCCCCCACAAATGCGCAGTCGTCTGCATAAAGCAAGTGTGAGATCATGGGCCCATGATTCGGCATTTGAAGCCCTTTGAGAGTACTACCGTTGCAAGCTCTCCTCAACATGCTGGAGAGTGCTTCCATAACAATCAAGAATAAAAAGGGTGAGATCGGGTCACCTTGCCGCATTCCTTTAGAACATTGGAATTCAAAAGTCGGTGACCCGTTCACGAGAACAGCCGACCTGGCAGACGCTAAAATCCCCATAATCCACTCGCACCACTTCTTAGGAAATCCCATTTGGCACATAATAGAGATTAAAAAATTCCAATTCACATGATCGTAAGCTTTGTTGAAATCTAACTTTAGAATGAATGTCTTCCAGTCAGGGGCGGATCTAGTGTATTAGAAGGTAGGTCTTAGGACCTACCTAAGTTTTGAAAAATAATTTAGAGCTTATATGAAGTATTTTTAGGACATATGTTATTTTTTTATGAGGACCTACCTTATGTCGGGTTATATAACAAATTATCTAATTAAATCACAAAGCACGCAACGGAAAATTAATCTATGTAATTAATTAATTAACCAAGGATAGAAAACATGTACCTTTGATTGAAGAAAAAATAAAGTAAGAAACTTTATGAGGATTTGAAATAAATCCCTCTACGTTTGCACACACGACACGCGGATGTACGTATGCTAGTACTTGATCACGAACCGAACAACCTTTGTTATTATCCTTAATAATCGAACCAACCAAAACTCGAAACCCTTTTCCTTTTGGAGGTTCGGCCGAAGCCAAGAGAGGAGGGAGGAGGAGAAGAGTGGAGAGGGTTTTTGTTTTTCCCTTTTTATATCACTAAACCCTTTTCGTATTTGATATAGATTAGGACTAGTATTATTGAAAAACAAGTTAAGTCAATGGGTTAAAACCCATTAACAAAACCGGCCCCCCACTTTAGGTACAATTAGGAAACTTCTAGAATCTCCTAATTACAAATTAAGTCCTCCTTAACCTAACCCTTCCAAACCTGCTGATGAGTACGAGAATAAATACTATCAGCTGAAGGCAAAGGTTGCTGAAATGGGTTCGATATTAAGGATATAACAAAGGTTGTTGGTTCGTGATCAAGTACTAGCATACGTACATCCGTGTGTCGTGTGTGCAAACGTAGAGGGATTTACTTTAAATCCTCATAAAGTTTCTTACTTTATTTTTCTTCAAATCAAAGGTACACGTTTCTATCTGTAATTAATTAATTAACCAAGGATAGAAAACATGTACCTTTGATTGAAGAAAAAATAAAGTAAGAAACTTTATGAGGATTTGAAATAAATCCCTCTACGTTTGCACACACGACACGCGGATGTACGTATGCTAGTACTTGATCACGAACCGAACAACCTTTGTTATTATCCTTAATAATCGAACCAACCAAAACTCGAAACCCTTTTCCTTTTGGAGGTTCGGCCGAAGCCAAGAGAGGAGGGAGGAGGAGAAGAGTGGAGAGGGTTTTTGTTTTTCCCTTTTTATATCACTTATCCCCGAGTTTCTTGACTTGAAGGTGAAAGAACTTAGAGTACATCAACAATTATTCAAATGATAGAATTTTCTAAATATATTAAGCCACAAAACTTTTATTTGGTTGAAGTCAATCAACTTAAAGACATCTAGTTACTATGTTATTGAAGTCTTTAGTTTGTATTTCGTATATAATTGTTTCCCCGATTTCTCTCACTATGCAGGAAGATAGGGCTGATGCAATATCTCTGACAAGTGGTGTTGTTGATTCAGCTAAAGGAGAGCCGGTTTTGGTTAGTTATCTTCCAACTATCAAATTCTTAAAAATAATTATTTTCCAAATGTGTATCTCTAGTAAGTGTTTGTTAGCATACTAAATTTATGATTTTAGGGTCGGATTGTTGAGAACAAGGAACCGTCTCAGTTTTTTATGATATTTCAGACACTAATCATGTTTAAGGTTAGCACTATTTTCGTACCATGGCTGTTATTTTCTCATGATGCTCCCCATTTAATGTGGATCGTCCATGTTTCTAAGTTGGCATTTTCTTCTTCTTGAGGGTGGTATGGGTTCACGGTACAAATCCTATATTACTGAGAACGGCCTTGATGATGAAACTTATAATGATAAAAAGACCGCCCTTTTCCGTGTCCAAGGAACAAATCGTCAAAATATGCAGGCTGTCCAAGTTGATCAAGTAAGCCTGTGTTTATTATTCGGAATAGTATATTACTTCAAAATTATCAAATAATGTATTATATATAATCACATTTCCATGTGTATATGAATTCTCAAACTTTTTGCTACAACATTATTGCAGGTTTGTCGATCTTTAAATTCCTCATGCTGCTACATTTTGAAAGCTCAGGGATCTATCTTCACCTGGCTAGGAAATCTCTCCACTACTCGCGATCATGATCTTCTGTATGGAATGTTAGATTTGATAAATGTTGGTACACATCCTGGCATCTGGTTTTAATTTTTTCAACCAGTCACTCTGTCCTTTCCTTACAAGTTTTGCCCTCTGAATTTTTCTTCAAACTCCTCATGCGGATACATTTCGACTTGTTGCTGTTTGTAGCCAACATGGCAACCTATATTAGTTAGGGAAGGCAGCGAACCTGATGTTTTCTGGGAGGCACTCGGTGGGAAGACTGAATATCCAAAGGAGAAAGAGATTAAAAGATTTGTTGAAGATCCGCATCTGTTTGTTTGTACATTCACAGAAGGTAAGAAAAAATGTATATATCGTTTTGCAGTTTTTAAAAGGTGGTATGGATATATATTGTCTAATGTGCTTCCTGCCTCCTTTTTTATGCAGATGCCGTTTCTCAATCAAGTAATCTCAAGGTAAATGTTTTTTTTTTTTTCTCTTCATCTGCATTGATTATTGAATGTGTTTCAAGTAAAAACTAGTCTGTCATGATGTATGCTTGTATGTCGGCTGACATGTATGTCCATGGAACATCTTGAATCCAATTTCCAATCCTTCTATAGCTCTTTTTATTCTTTTTCTGTTTTAAAAATTCTGTCCATCTGTGGATTTCCATGTAATATTCAGGTGAAAGAGATATTTAACTTCAGTCAGGATGATTTAACTACCGAAGACGTCTTAGTACTCGACTGCTCCACTGAAATTTTCGTGTGGATAGGCCACAATTCACTTGTTAAATCAAAGCAACAAGCCCTTTCTATAGGACTGGTATGATTGTTTTGACTCCTTATAAATTCTTTGGATTCCCCGCTCCTGAATGTGTTAAGATGCAAATACACGATGGCCCTACATATTTCAGCTCAAATTATTCTAGTTTACATGTATATTAATAAAATACACTGCTAATCACATAAAGTTGCAATAATGTTAATCTGGTACTGTTTGTGACTGATGCAAGACAATCAAATATATTTTCTTTAATCTATTTCTTTGTTTAACTTAAAAAATGCTCCTTTGAAAGGCATTCCTTAAGAAAGACATTTTGGGAGAATGCTTATCCATGGATACCCCCACATACATTGTTACAGAAGGGCATGAACCGCCTTTTTTCACTCGTTTTTTTGAATGGGATGCTTCAAAGGCAAACGTAAGTAAACTGTTTCCATGTGCTTCTATTTGAGCTCATCTTTTTTGTAGATTCTTGTAAATAACAGTCAAATTATTATGAGTTTTTTGAGTCATGATACTCTGCTGGACTTTGTTTTGGTAGATGCTTGGCAACTCATTTGAGAGAAAGCTTGCTATTCTAAAAGGGCAATCGCAGAAACTCGAAGTAAGCAACTCTTCGACATTATTAATTTTAGTGGTGCAATGAATTGGTTGAGCGGGTTCGAGTATCCGGTCAAAATGAGTCAACCCATAATAAATTATAGTCTGAAATGACTAAGCCTTTTATAAATAGATGATCACAAAAACATATTTCATTTCCCAAAATTAATCTAGTTTCGAATAAAGTTATTTAGGAGGTTTTAAGCATTACAAATTTGTCAACACTTGATCCTTGCAACCAATTTGATCTGTTTCCCCTTTAGGCCAGTTTTTCCAGAATTTACCCGTTAGAGATAAAGCATGGCCATAACGTACTCATTCACAAGCAAATAGGTGGAAACAACGACCTTAAATCAATTATTTTAAAGTTCACATACTTACTTATGCTAACATTTTTTTATTGTAGTCACCTTTAAGAAATTCACCAAACGTTTATTCCAAAGAGACCACTCCAAATGGCTTCAGAAGACCCTCTCCAACTCCAAACGGTTCGAGAAGACCATCTCCCACTCCCAATGGATCAAGAAGACAGTCTCCAGCTCCTAACGGATTGACCCGAAGACAGTCTCTTAGCGAGTCATCAGCGAGTCATCAGCGAGTCATCAGCGAGTCATCAGCGAGTCATCAGCGAGTCATCAGCGAGTCATCAGCGAGTCATCAGCGAGTCATCAGCGAGTCATCAGCGAGTCATCAGCGAGTCATCAGCGAGTCATCAGCGAGTCATCAGCGAGTCATCAGCGAGTCATCAGCGAGTCATCAGCGAGTCATCAGCGAGTCATCAGCGAGTCATCAGCGAGTCATCAGCGAGTCATCAGCGAGTCATCAGCGAGTCATCAGCGAGTCATCAGCGAGTCATCAGCGAGTCATCAGCGAGTCATCAGCGAGTCATCAGCGAGTCATCAGCGAGTCATCAGCGAGTCATCAGCGAGTCATCAGCGAGTCATCAGCGAGTCATCAGCGAGTCATCAGCGAGTCATCAGCGAGTCATCAGCGAGTCATCAGCGAGTCATCAGCGAGTCATCAGCGAGTCATCAGCGAGTCATCAGCGAGTCATCAGCGAGTCATCAGCGAGTCATCAGCGAGTCATCAGCGAGTCATCAGCGAGTCATCAGCGAGTCATCAGCGAGTCATCAGCGAGTCATCAGCGAGTCATCAGCGAGTCATCAGCGAGTCATCAGCGAGTCATCAGCGAGTCATCAGCGAGTCATCAGCGAGTCATCAGCGAGTCATCAGCGAGTCATCAGCGAGTCATCAGCGAGTCATCAGCGAGTCATCAGCGAGTCATCAGCGAGTCATCAGCGAGTCATCAGCGAGTCATCAGCGAGTCATCAGCGAGTCATCAGCGAGTCATCAGCGAGTCATCAGCGAGTCATCAGCGAGTCATCAGCGAGTCATCAGCGAGTCATCAGCGAGTCATCAGCGAGTCATCAGCGAGTCATCAGCGAGTCATCAGCGAGTCATCAGCGAGTCATCAGCGAGTCATCAGCGAGTCATCAGCGAGTCATCAGCGAGTCATCAGCGAGTCATCAGCGAGTCATCAGCGAGTCATCAGCGAGTCATCAGCGAGTCATCAGCGAGTCATCAGCGAGTCATCAGCGAGTCATCAGCGAGTCATCAGCGAGTCATCAGCGAGTCATCAGCGAGTCATCAGCGAGTCATCAGCGAGTCATCAGCGAGTCATCAGCGAGTCATCAGCGAGTCATCAGCGAGTCATCAGCGAGTCATCAGCGAGTCATCAGCGAGTC
This sequence comes from Erigeron breviscapus, assembly GCA_034093135.1. Taxonomy (NCBI): domain Eukaryota; kingdom Viridiplantae; phylum Streptophyta; class Magnoliopsida; order Asterales; family Asteraceae; genus Erigeron; species Erigeron breviscapus. Next base: position 23,610,103 of record CM067173.1, on the reverse strand, counting down.
ATCAGCGAGTCATCAGCGAGTCATCAGCGAGTCATCAGCGAGTCATCAGCGAGTCATCAGCGAGTCATCAGCGAGTCATCAGCGAGTCATCAGCGAGTCATCAGCGAGTCATCAGCGAGTCATCAGCGAGTCATCAGCGAGTCATCAGCGAGTCAAGGATTCGCTGACCAGACTTGGTCGCTAATCGTCAGCAGTCTCAGCGAATAGGGGGAGATTGTTGAGTCAAGGATTCGCTGACCAGACTTGGTCGCTGACGTGGGTCGTCAGCAAGTCATCAGCGAGTCATCAGCGAGTCACTGACTCTCGTCAGCGGGTGGTCTGCTTTCCAAATTGTATGTCAAGGCGGGAAGATTTCAAACCAACAAGAAGACAAGAAGTCACATGGTGGTTCTCCTAACTGAATGTTACCTTATACGGCAAAGGTACAGTTGGGACCAAAACAAGGGTCTCTCTCTTTCATACCCGTTTTGGTAAAGAAGACAAAGGCTCCTGGATCCAAGTACTTAGAGCCAATGGAATGTCGACAACCACCATCACATCACTATCACTGTAAGGCTGTGTTGCCCTAATTCCTCTTCTATATAAAGGAACACAGCCGCATCATTATAGTGTGTTTGTCACCACAAAGTATTTCACTCTATTTGTAATTGTTTAAGTTTTCCTTCTTTCTAGACTTAGCAATTACATAGTTCATTTGTATTCTTGTAAGACAAGTTGTATTATCGACCATGTATTCATCGTTTAAATCAATGATACATATGATTAGACTTGCATAGTTTTCTAACAATTGAACTTGTTCTTGTTTGTGTTCTTTATTTCTGTTCTTTACTTTCCTGTTTAGTTTAAACAAATATAAGTGTGCAAATCAGTGGACTGTCAATTGGTATCAGAGCCATTGGTTTCTAAGTCATTGAAACTAGATCCGTTTGCATACTTTTCTTTCTAAACTCTCTTTTCTAAATCTTCTTTTAAAAAACAAGAACATGTCTGCTGTTCCAACCCTAGTGAACACACGTGACTTCGGTTATGTATCTGTCCCTCCAAGATTCGAGCCCGATGACTTTGGGTCTTGGAAGGAAAGAATGTTACTACATATTGTGGGTGTGGAACCCTATCTAATGTCCATTCTGACCGTCGGTCCTTATATTCCAACTCTGGTTCAAAGAACACCAGGAGCAACTGTTGATGCTCCTGAGATTGTGATTGACATTGTCAAACCAGAAGTTCAATGGACGGACGATGAAAGGAGACTTGTTAATCTTGATGCAAGGCTCAAAAACATGATTGTCAGCACTCTTCCCACTGACCTCATGAAAGTGGTCATTAGATATCCCTCTTCAAAAGAAGTTTGGGATAGATTAGTTAGCATGCATGAAGGCTCTGCTGCTACCATTGCCACTAAGAAAATAGACTTGAAAAGAGCCTATGAAAATTTCTTTTCCCTCCCCAACGAAGGTCTAAACGGTTCATATACCCGATTTAAAGGGTTGCTGAACGACATGACCACTGTTGGTATCTCTCACGATGACTTTGAGGTGTGCCACAAATTTCTTGATAGTTTACCTATCAAGTGGCAAGGTCTGAGACAAATACTCAGAACCACTGAGCGACTAAATGGTCTTAACCTTGAGTCTCTCTTTGGCATGCTACAGTTCGAAGAAAGAGCTCTTGCTCAAAATCTTAGAGCTGCTGCTGATGCACAGCATCGTGCGGGTCCCTCTTCTTCTACTGTCACCTCTTCTGCACATTCTGCCCTTGACCCTCTCGCCCTTATCTCTGCTGAGCCCAGTAATCTTAACACTGGTGCTAGCTCTTCTACCTTACCACAACCCATTCAATCTCTTGTTGATGATCTTAATGCCGAAGAGAAACAAGAGATGTTCAGCGACTTTATGGATTTTGCCTTAGTCGCTGGCAAAAGGTACTCCCGAAAATGGAACAACCGTAGGTCGGTTGCTCCATACAAGCCTCCTGTTGACAAAGCTCAAGAGGAGTGCTGGAGATGTGGCAGAAAAGGCCACTATCAAAAGGAGTGCAGAGTTGCCTCACCAGCAAGTAAGGCCTATCACTCCTCAAAGAGGACACTTGCCTCACCAGCAAGTAAGGCCTATCACTCCTCAAAGAGGACACTTGCCTCACCAGCAAGTAAGGCCTATCACTCCTCAAAGAGGACACTTGCCTCACCAGCAAGTAAGGCCTATCACTCCTCAAAGAGGACACTTGCCTCACCAGCAAGTAAGGCCTATCACTCCTCAAAGAGGACACTTGCCTCACCAGCAAGTAAGGCCTATCACTCCTCAAAGAGGACACTTGCCTCACCAGCAAGTAAGGCCTATCACTCCTCAAAGAGGACACTTGCCTCACCAGCAAGTAAGGCCTATCACTCCTCAAAGAGGACACTTGCCTCACCAGCAAGTAAGGCCTATCACTCCTCAAAGAGGACACTTGCCTCACCAGCAAGTAAGGCCTATCACTCCTCAAAGAGGACACTTGCCTCACCAGCAAGTAAGGCCTATCACTCCTCAAAGAGGACACTTGCCTCACCAGCAAGTAAGGCCTATCACTCCTCAAAGAGGACACTTGCCTCACCAGCAAGTAAGGCCTATCACTCCTCAAAGAGGACACTTGCCTCACCAGCAAGTAAGGCCTATCACTCCTCAAAGAGGACACTTGCCTCACCAGCAAGTAAGGCCTATCACTCCTCAAAGAGGACACTTGCCTCACCAGCAAGTAAGGCCTATCACTCCTCAAAGAGGACACTTGCCTCACCAGCAAGTAAGGCCTATCACTCCTCAAAGAGGACACTTGCCTCACCAGCAAGTAAGGCCTATCACTCCTCAAAGAGGACACTTGCCTCACCAGCAAGTAAGGCCTATCACTCCTCAAAGAGGACACTTGCCTCACCAGCAAGTAAGGCCTATCACTCCTCAAAGAGGACACTTGCCTCACCAGCAAGTAAGGCCTATCACTCCTCAAAGAGGACACTTGCCTCACCAGCAAGTAAGGCCTATCACTCCTCAAAGAGGACACTTGCCTCACCAGCAAGTAAGGCCTATCACTCCTCAAAGAGGACACTTGCCTCACCAGCAAGTAAGGCCTATCACTCCTCAAAGAGGACACTTGCCTCACCAGCAAGTAAGGCCTATCACTCCTCAAAGAGGACACTTGCCTCACCAGCAAGTAAGGCCTATCACTCCTCAAAGAGGACACTTGCCTCACCAGCAAGTAAGGCCTATCACTCCTCAAAGAGGACACTTGCCTCACCAGCAAGTAAGGCCTATCACTCCTCAAAGAGGACACTTGCCTCACCAGCAAGTAAGGCCTATCACTCCTCAAAGAGGACACTTGCCTCACCAGCAAGTAAGGCCTATCACTCCTCAAAGAGGACACTTGCCTCACCAGCAAGTAAGGCCTATCACTCCTCAAAGAGGACACTTGCCTCACCAGCAAGTAAGGCCTATCACTCCTCAAAGAGGACACTTGCCTCACCAGCAAGTAAGGCCTATCACTCCTCAAAGAGGACACTTGCCTCACCAGCAAGTAAGGCCTATCACTCCTCAAAGAGGACACTTGCCTCACCAGCAAGTAAGGCCTATCACTCCTCAAAGAGGACACTTGCCTCACCAGCAAGTAAGGCCTATCACTCCTCAAAGAGGACACTTGCCTCACCAGCAAGTAAGGCCTATCACTCCTCAAAGAGGACACTTGCCTCACCAGCAAGTAAGGCCTATCACTCCTCAAAGAGGACACTTGCCTCACCAGCAAGTAAGGCCTATCACTCCTCAAAGAGGACACTTGCCTCACCAGCAAGTAAGGCCTATCACTCCTCAAAGAGGACACTTGCCTCACCAGCAAGTAAGGCCTATCACTCCTCAAAGAGGACACTTGCCTCACCAGCAAGTAAGGCCTATCACTCCTCAAAGAGGACACTTGCCTCACCAGCAAGTAAGGCCTATCACTCCTCAAAGAGGACACTTGCCTAACCAGCAAGTAAGGCCTATCACTCCTCAAAGAGGACACTTGCCTCACCAGCAAGTAAGGCCTATCACTCCTCAAAGAGGACACTTGCCTCATCAGCAAGTGAGGTCCACTACCCCAAAAAGGCAGTACTTGGCTCATAGGCAAATGAGGTCTGCTACTCCCTATCAGCAACCTAGATCGGTCACTCCCAAAAGAGTGCACCCATCTCAGCAGGGCCCTTCTTCTTCCTCTCACCCTGCTGTCCATCAAGCATGGAGTGTAGTCAATTGATCATGACCTACCTACTGCTCATCAGCTTGTTGATAACTCTCCAAGTGATGAGAGTACTAACTCTGTTGCTCCTCTTCCTCCTTCTACTGATGAAGTCGTCAATAGAGAAGAATCTTCAGAGTCTTCCATCTAAATCCTTCTGTTAAATCTATGCAGGGCTCGCTGGGAAAAGGTGTGTGGTACTTGGACAGTGGCTGTTCAAAACACATGACTGGCTCAAAGACCCTGCTGGATAACTACGTAGAGGCTGCTGGCCCTACTGTAGTGTTTGGCGACAACTCCACTGGACAAACAGAAGGATATGGTCTTCTCTCTAATGGACTCATAAAGTTCAACAAAGTCGCTTATGTTAATGGATTAAAACATAATCTCATCAGCATAAGTCAACTTTGTGATGCTGACTATAAGGTGATTCTTGATAAACATCAAGGCACTGTGGTAAATGTAAACAAGGAAGTAGTCTTGGTTGCACCAAGAAAACGAGATGTATATCTAGTTGACTTCACTCCTATCAAGACTGATAGTGAGACTTGTTTCTTTGCCAAGTCGGCTGCTGAACTAAACTGGTTATGGCACAAGCGTATGTCGCATGTGAACTTCAAAACCATTAACTCTCTGGCCAGAAAACGAGATGTATATCTAGTTGACTTCACTCCTATCAAGACTGATAGTGAGACTTGTTTCTTTGCCAAGTCGGCTGCTGAACTAAACTGGTTATGGCACAAGCGTATGTCGCATGTGAACTTCAAAACCATTAACTCTCTGGCCAAAAAGAACCTTGTTCGTGGCCTCCCTCATCTTTCTTTTGAAAAGGATAGACTCTGTGGTGCTTGTGAAAAAGGTAAAAGCCACAGAGCAACTTTCAAAACTAAGCAGGCCAACTCTATCTCTGGCTGCTTTCATCTTCTTCACATGGACCTTTTTGGTCCAGTGAATGTCCAAAGTCTAAAGGGTAGCAAATACACTTTAGTAATCGTGGATGAATATTCACGATACACTTGGACCATATTTCTTCATTCTAAGAGTGATGCTGCTGATGAAATTATCAATTTCATCAAGAAAATGGAGAATCTCAACAGCATTAGGGTGAAAGAACTCAGAAGCGATCATGGTACTGAGTTCAGAAACCACACTCTTGAATCATTTTGTGCTGATCAAGGGATCTCACAAAATTTCTCCTCTACTAGAACCCCTGAGCAGAATGGTGTAGCTGAAAGGAGAAATAGAACTCTCATCGAAGCTGCTCGCACAATGCTCAGTGAGTCCTCTCTACCCAGCAAGTTCTGGGCAGAAGCTGTCAATACAGCGTGTCACACTCAAAATCGCTGTCTCATTGTCAAAAGACATGACAAGACAGCGTATGAGGTACTGAAAGGAAAGGTACCTCAAATCAAATACTTCCATGTTTTTGGATGTCCTGTCTTCATCTTAAACAACAAGGATCATCTAGGAAAATTTGATCCTAAAGCTGATGATGGATACTTTCTTGGATATTCATCCATCAGCAAGGCATTTAGAGTATTTAATACTCGCCTTCAGAAGGTTGATGAATCCATTCATGTTACTTTCGATGAAAGTTCATCAGCATAAGTCAACTTTGTGATGCTGACTATAAGGTGATTCTTGATAAACATCAAGGCACTGTGGTAAATGTAAACAAGGAAGTAGTCTTGGTTGCACCAAGAAAACGAGATGTATATCTAGTTGACTTCACTCCTATCAAGACTGATAGTGAGACTTGTTTCTTTGCCAAGTCGGCTGCTGAACTAAACTGGTTATGGCACAAGCGTATGTCGCATGTGAACTTCAAAACCATTAACTCTCTGGCCAAAAAGAACCTTGTTCGTGGCCTCCCTCATCTTTCTTTTGAAAAGGATAGACTCTGTGGTGCTTGTGAAAAAGGTAAAAGCCACAGAGCAACTTTCAAAACTAAGCAGGCCAACTCTATCTCTGGCTGCTTTCATCTTCTTCACATGGACCTTTTTGGTCCAGTGAATGTCCAAAGTCTAAAGGGTAGCAAATACACTTTAGTAATCGTGGATGAATATTCACGATACACTTGGACCATATTTCTTCATTCTAAGAGTGATGCTGCTGATGAAATTATCAATTTCATCAAGAAAATGGAGAATCTCAACAGCATTAGGGTGAAAGAACTCAGAAGCGATCATGGTACTGAGTTCAGAAACCACACTCTTGAATCATTTTGTGCTGATCAAGGGATCTCACAAAATTTCTCCTCTACTAGAACCCCTGAGCAGAATGGTGTAGCTGAAAGGAGAAATAGAACTCTCATCGAAGCTGCTCGCACAATGCTCAGTGAGTCCTCTCTACCCAGCAAGTTCTGGGCAGAAGCTGTCAATACAGCGTGTCACACTCAAAATCGCTGTCTCATTGTCAAAAGACATGACAAGACAGCGTATGAGGTACTGAAAGGAAAGGTACCTCAAATCAAATACTTCCATGTTTTTGGATGTCCTGTCTTCATCTTAAACAACAAGGATCATCTAGGAAAATTTGATCCTAAAGCTGATGATGGATACTTTCTTGGATATTCATCCATCAGCAAGGCATTTAGAGTATTTAATACTCGCCTTCAGAAGGTTGATGAATCCATTCATGTTACTTTCGATGAAAGTTCATCAGCCCTAAAGGACATCCAATCTAACTCGTCTGAGGTTATTTTCAATGAGTTAGCTGACCCTCTCACTGAGGAAGCTGACTTATTTGTTGATGCTTCTTGCTCGCTGCCTGACGCTATTCAGCATAGCACTAAGGATAGTTCAGCTGATATTGAACTAGAGCAAGTTGCTGCTCATATCTACTCGATTGAGCCAGTTGAGCCTATTATAAGATCAATCCATGTAGCTTCAGCCAAACCTAGATCACTGGCTGATGACGTACATGCTGATGACCCTACTGACGAAGAGTTTCATGATGCTTCAGCAAATGCTGAAGAAATGGAGTCTGCTGAAGACTCCGCCATCAATGATAACTCAAATCAGTCGAATGGCTCTGCTGATCATTCTCCTGAACCCATTCTTACCATTGACCTCTCGTCCTATAATGCTCCTGCTGATCCCATAGCTCCAATTTCCGCTGCCACTCAACTTGGTGTCTCAAGTGCTCCAGCACTTAAATGGACATCTAGTCATCCAGCTCACCAAGTCATTGGAGATCCTCAGCAGGGGATCATTACTCGATCAGCGACTAGAAACACATGTCTCTATGTGAATTTCTTGTCAATGATCACTCCCAAAAACATAGGAGAAGCAATGGTTGATCCTTCATGGGTCGCTGCCATGCAAGAGGAACTTACCCAGTTTCAAAGACAGCATGTCTGGTTCTTGGTTCCTTTACCTCCTGGAAAGGAACCCATTGGAACTAAATGGGTGTATAGGAATAAAATGGACGAAGATGGCGTTGTTACTCGTAACAAGGCTAGGCTGGTTGCACAAGGTTACCTTCAAGAAGAAGGAGTTGACTATGACGAAACCTTTGCACCAGTGGCCAGACTGGAAGCTATACGCTTATTCTTGGCACATGCTGCTTACAAAAACTTCACTGTATATCAAATGGATGTAAAGAGTGCCTTCCTAAATGGAAAACTCGATGAGGAAGTTTATGTTGAGCAGCCACCTGGCTTTGAAGATCCAGCCAAGCCACATCATGTCTATCGTCTCTATAAGGCTCTTTATGGTCTTAAACAAGCTCCCAGAGCTTGGTACGACACTCTCTCTGAATTTCTTCTCTCCAATAAGTTTCAGCGAGGATCCATTGACAGCACCCTCTTCATCTATAGAAAGGGTGCTGATGTTCTATATGTTCAGATATATGTAGATGACATCATCTTTGGTTCTTCCAGCAAGAAACTTTGCTCTAAGTTCAGCTCCCTGATGTCCTCTCATTTCGAGATGAGCATGATGGGTGAGCTGACCTTCTTTCTTGGTCTACAAATTCGCCAACTCCCAAATGGGATTTTCATTAACCAAGAGAAGTACATTCGAGACATGCTGGCCAAATTCGACTTATCGAATGTGACCACTAAAGCCACCCCCATGTCTCCTCCAAATAATCTCCATGCTGACCTTGATGGTAAGCATGTGAATCCTACTCTCTATAGAGGAATGATCGGTTCGCTGATGTATCTCACAGCGAGTCGTCCTGATATCATGTTTGCTACTTGCTTGTGTGCAAGATATCAAGCCTCTCCAAGGGAGTCTCATCTTCTCGCTGTCAAGCGAATCTTCAAATACCTAAAAGGTACCCCTACACTGGGTCTCTGGTATCCCAAAGACTCCAGTTTTGACCTTGTTGCATATTCTGATTCTGACTATGCTGGATGCATGTTAGACAGAAAAAGCACCAGTGGTGGATGTCAACTGTTGGGGGGGAAGCTGACTAGTTGGTCTAGTAAGAAACAGCATACAGTTTCCATATCCACTGCTGAAGCAGAATATGTATCAGCAGCGAGTTGTTGCGCACAAGTCCTCTGGATGAAAAACCAACTCGCTGACTATGACTTAGAATTCTCTAAGATCCCCATTATGTGTGATAATACAAGTGCAATTGCTATCACACATAATCCCGTTCAGCATTCTAAGACCAAACACATTGACATTAGGTACCACTTCATTCGTGACCATGTCATGAAAGGGGATGTGGAAATCTATTTCATACCCACTGATGACCAACTTGCTGATATCTTTACCAAACCTTTAGATCAAACAAGATTTAAATACTTGGTCAGCAAGTTGGGAATGCTGAATGGTGAATCAGCAACATGACTTGTCATGTCTACTGATGCTTCAACTTATGTCTCATAAGTTGAAAAGTGACCTTAAGGTCAGTAACCTTAAAATCAAATTCTTTTTATATTTAAAGGTTTTATTTACTTGCTGAACATAAAGTAATGGAGTGCTAAAAGTCTCCATCTAGTCCAGCAGCAAACGGCTGCTGGTAAAGACTTCTCAAATCCGTTACTCCCTGTTGCTTTGGGAAAAAGCAAGATAAAAGTAATGGAGAGCTAAAAGTCTCCATCTAGTCCAGCAGCAAACGGCTGCTGGTAAAGACTTCTCAAATCCGTTACTCCCTGTTGCTTTGGGAAAAAGCAAGATAAAAGTAATGGAGAGCTAAAAGTCTCCATCTAGTCCAGCAGCAAACGGCTGCTGGTAAAGACTTATCAAATCCGTTACTCCCTGTTGCTTTGGGAAAAAGCAAGATAAAAGTAATGGAGAGCTAAAAGTCTCCATCTAGTCCAGCAGCAAACGGCTGCTGGTAAAGACTTATCAAATCCGTTACTCCCTGCTGCTTTGGGAAAAAGCAAGATAAAAGTAATGGAGAGCTAAAAGTCTCCATCTAGTCCAGCAGCAAACGGCTGCTGGTAAAGACTTCTCAAATCCGTTACTCCCTGTTGCTTTGGGAAAAAGCAAGATAAAAGTAATGGAGAGCTAAAAGTCTCCATCTAGTCCAGCAGCAAACGGCTGCTGGTAAAGACTTCTCAAATCCGTTACTCCCTGCTGCTTTGGGAAAAAGCAAGATAAAAGTAATGGAGAGCTAAAAGTCTCCATCTAGTCCAGCAGCAAACGGCTGCTGGTAAAGACTTATCAAATCCGTTACTCCCTGTTGCTTTGGGAAAAAGCAAGATAAAAGTAATGGAGAGCTAAAAGTCTCCATCTAGTCCAGCAGCAAACGGCTGCTGGTAAAGACTTCTCAAATCCGTTACTCCCTGCTGCTTTGGGAAAAAGCAAGATAAAAGTAATGGAGAGCTAAAAGTCTCCATCTAGTCCAGCAGCAAACGGCTGCTGGTAAAGACTTCTCAAATCCGTTACTCCCTGTTGCTTTGGGAAAAAGCAAGATAAAAGTAATGGAGAGCTAAAAGTCTCCATCTAGTCCAGCAGCAAACGGCTGCTGGTAAAGACTTATCAAATCCGTTACTCCCTGTTGCTTTGGGAAAAAGCAAGATAAAAGTAATGGAGAGCTAAAAGTCTCCATCTAGTCCAGCAGCAAACGGCTGCTGGTAAAGACATATCAAATCCGTTACTCCCTGTTGCTTTGGGAAAAAGCAAGATAAAAGTAATGGAGTGCTAAAAGTCTCCATCTAGTCCAGCAGCAAACGGCTGCTGGTAAAGACTTATCAAATCCGTTTATAGCTGACAATTTGCTAAAAATTGTTCTTAGTTCATCAGCGACCATCAATTGTCGAAAAGTCGCTGATCAAAAATTTGCTTTCTTAAAAAGGTAACCAGATTGTCTAAACTCTGTCAGCGGATGTACTTAGATCTCAACCTTTCTTTCATTTGAGCATATCCGCTAACAATATTTTATTTAGTATATCAAACGGTTACCTCGATTTTCCCCCAAATGGACAACTTGTGCACTGTACGCGCCGTAACTACTTGAGTACAGTTGGGAATGCTGAATGGTGAATCAGCAACATGACTTGTCATGTCTACTGATGCTTCAACTTATGTCTCATAAGTTGAAAAGTGACCTTAAGGTCAGTAACCTTAAAATCAAATTCTTTTTATATTTAAAGGTTTTATTTACTTGCTGAACATAAAGTAATGGAGAGCTAAAAGTCTCCATCTAGTCCAGCAGCAAACGGCTGCTGGTAAAGACTTATCAAATCCGTTTATAGCTGACAATTTGCTAAAAATTGTTCTTAGTTCATCAGCGACCATCAATTGTCGAAAAGTCGCTGATCAAAAATTTGCTTTCTTAAAAAGGTAACCAGATTGTCTAAACTCTGTCAGCGGATGTACTTAGATCTCAACCTTTCTTTCATTTGAGCATATCCGCTAACAATATTTTATTTAGTATATCAAACGGTTACCTCGATTTTCCCCCAAATGGACAACTTGTGCACTGTACGCGCCGTAACTACTTGAGTACAGTTGAAATTGTGGTACAAGTTGTCACATCAAATTGTTTTTATACGTTACTCACATACGTATAATTAAACGTATTTTTTTTGTATATTAAAATTATTTTTCTCGTACTATCATTAGTACAAAATATTTTTTTTATATATTACGTATGAAAGAGACTCCATGACGATTCCTATGAACAGTTATGGGTCCCATATCCATACCATATATATGTAAACCTTCTCCCATATCATCTTTCACGTTCATTTCTTTTCTCACTCCTAAAATCTCTCAATACTCTAAATCTTTTCCATTTTCCTTCAATCTTTTCATTTTCTTTCAAACTTCTCATCTTCTTCCTTATCTTGATATAAAATGGCTTCCCAATCATCACATCAAACTCAAGAAAACACTGAAAACATTCCCTCTTATCTTAATTCTGAAGTCTTCGATAATGAAGGCATTCTCCCTTCTAAACAAGTTTCTTTTCAAGCCCAGAAACTTGTGATTAAAGCAAATAACTACTTGGGATCTGAAGAGATCCCTTCTAAAGTCAAAGGATACTATTCTATGCTGGACTTCATCAAAGGATGTCCAGTTAGAAGGGCAATATATAAAAATCCCCATGAGATGTGTCTTCATCTCTTAAGGGAATTCTGGTGGACGTGTAACTATGATGTGTCAAGCAGTACCATTAAAGGCACAGTCATGAAAGGTAAACACACCATCACCATCTCTGCTGATCTTCTAAGAGATGTACTCAGGCTTCCTAAACAATCCAATGACAAGCCCTTTGTTGATTTGGTCCCTACCTCTGTATGGAAAGAATGGTTGTTAACCATTGGGTATGGGACAAACATGGTACCAGCCCTTCCTGTTCACAGCAATCCTCAAAAGAAGTATATTCCAGGTGTGTGGAGGTTGTTGTTTACACATGTCATTCAGTGCCTCGGTGGGAACAGTGGATCCTTTGATCAAGCCACTGCTGCCCAGATGCAAATAATATATGCACTGGCAAATGGTCGAAACATTGACTTTGCCAGCGTTATATTCGAAGACTTGAAGTCCAAAATCACCATCAGAAATCGCTCGAGCTCAGTGGCCTTTACACGCTTTCTGTCCTTGATATTCAGGCATGTGTTGAAGGAAGAATACATGCCAGAGGGCGCTCAATTCATTCTTTCTCCAAGGGTTGCAAGCTCTGTCTATAAAGTTCCAGCTTGTGACCCTGAGCATTTTGATTCAAAGTATGCTGCGCTTACTCCAGCAATGAAGCAGGTACTGTTCACTATGTATCCTGATATATATAAGCAAAATCCTGCTGGAACTGGTATGATTATAACCCCTCCAGCATCCTCCAAAGCTCCCAAGTTGGGCAAGAAAGGTCCAGTTCTTCCTAAAAAGAAGAAAGTATTAAGAAAAGTGGAATCCTCTCAACTCTCTCTGATTGATGAGGAAACCCCTGCTGCTGTTGAAAATGTAGAGCAGCAACAAACTGAAGCAGAAACACCAACTTCTCCAAACCCTTTAAATTTTTCTTTGGAAAGTCAGGAGCAAGTTGGTGAAATTGAAAAGGCTGGTTGGAGTAAGAATGCTGAGGTGGATGCCAGCATTGATGTTAGAGAAATGGAAGAACCAAGTATTGAGTTGGCTGAGGCTGAAGATGCTGGTGTTGGTGATGAGAAAATTGATGATGCTGTTACTGAAGAAGAGGTTGTTGGTGTTGAGATGGTTACTGATGATGAAAGTGACTATGAGTTAGGGGACTTTGTCACTGAGGATTTTCAACTTGATCCTGATTGTCATGCTGAAGAAGTTGATGCAAGTGACATGGAAATGGTCGAAACATTGACTTTGCCAGTGTTATATTCGAAGACTTGAAGTCCAAAATCACCATCAGAAATCGCTCGAGCTCAGTGGCCTTTACACGCTTTCTGTCCTTGATATTCAGGCATGTGTTGAAGGAAGAATACATGCCAGAGGGCGCTCAATTCATTCTTTCTCCAAGGGTTGCAAGCTCTGTCTATAAAGTTCCAGCTTGTGACCCTGAGCATTTTGATTCAAAGTATGCTGCGCTTACTCCAGCAATGAAGCAGGTACTGTTCACTATGTATCCTGATATATATAAGCAAAATCCTGCTGGAACTGGTATGATTATAACCCCTCCAGCATCCTCCAAAGCTCCCAAGTTGGGCAAGAAAGGTCCAGTTCTTCCTAAAAAGAAGAAAGTATTAAGAAAAGTGGAATCCTCTAAAAGAAGTATATTCCAGGTGTGTGGAGGTTGTTGTTTACACATGTCATTCAGTGCCTCGGTGGGAACAGTGGATCCTTTGATCAAGCCACTGCTGCCCAGATGCAAATAATATATGCACTGGCAAATGGTCGAAACATTGACTTTGCCAGTGTTATATTCGAAGACTTGAAGTCCAAAATCACCATCAGAAATCGCTCGAGCTCAGTGGCCTTTACACGCTTTCTGTCCTTGATATTCAGGCATGTGTTGAAGGAAGAATACATGCCAGAGGGCGCTCAATTCATTCTTTCTCCAAGGGTTGCAAGCTCTGTCTATAAAGTTCCATGCTGGACTTCATCAAAGGATGTCCAGTTAGAAGGGCAATATATAAAAATCCCCATGAGATGTGTCTTCATCTCTTAAGGGAATTCTGGTGGACGTGTAACTATGATGTGTCAAGCAGTACCATTAAAGGCACAGTCATGAAAGGTAAACACACCATCACCATCTCTGCTGATCTTCTAAGAGATGTACTCAGGCTTCCTAAACAATCCAATGACAAGCCCTTTGTTGATTTGGTTCCTACCTCTGTATGGAAAGAATGGTTGTTAACCATTGGGTATGGGACAAACATGGTACCAGCCCTTCCTGTTCACAGCAATCCTCAAAAGAAGTATATTCCAGGTGTGTGGAGGTTGTTGTTTACACATGTCATTCAGTGCCTCGGTGGGAACAGTGGATCCTTTGATCAAGCCACTGCTGCCCAGATGCAAATAATATATGCACTGGCAAATGGTCGAAACATTGACTTTGCCAGTGTTATATTCGAAGACTTGAAGTCCAAAATCACCATCAGAAATCGCTCGAGCTCAGTGGCCTTTACACGCTTTCTGTCCTTGATATTCAGGCATGTGTTGAAGGAAGAATACATGCCAGAGGGCGCTCAATTCATTCTTTCTCCAAGGGTTGCAAGCTCTGTCTATAAAGTTCCAGCTTGTGACCCTGAGCATTTTGATTCAAAGTATGCTGCGCTTACTCCAGCAATGAAGCAGGTACTGTTCACTATGTATCCTGATATATATAAGCAAAATCCTGCTGGAACTGGTATGATTATAACCCCTCCAGCATCCTCCAGTCAATCTGCTGCTGCTGAAGTGAAGAAGTTGAGCGATCTCATCTCTCCCCTGCCCACTCAAGTTGAAAGCAACACCAAGGCTATTCAAGCCTTGGAGAAACAAGTAGCTGAACTTCCAGTTCCCTCAGCATCTTTCACTGAGGAAGATCGCCAGAGGCACATGAATTTGGAGAAAGAGGTGGCTGAAATCAAGCTCTTACTGACACAGCTTGTGAAACAGCAATCAGCACCGGTAGCAACAGTGGAAGTTGTTATTAATGATACAACTTCCAAGGGGGAGAAAATCGATGCTGATATCTTAGCAGCAGTTACTGAAGCAGTAAACAAGGCAACTGAAAATTTGTTTGACGCTGCTGCTGAAGTGAAGAAGTTGAGCGATCTCATCTCTCCCCTGCCCACTCAAGTTGAAAGCAACACCAAGGCTATTCAAGCCTTGGAGAAACAAGTAGCTGAACTTCCAGTTCCCTCAGCATCTTTCACTGAGGAAGATCGCCAGAGGCACATGAATTTGGAGAAAGAGGTGGCTGAAATCAAGCTCTTACTGACACAGCTTGTGAAACAGCAATCAGCACCGGTAGCAACAGTGGAAGTTGTTATTAATGATACAACTTCCAAGGGGGAGAAAATCGATGCTGATATCTTAGCAGCAGTTACTGAAGCAGTAAACAAGGCAACTGAAAATTTGTTTGACGCTGCTGCTGAAGTGAAG
Organism: Erigeron breviscapus; assembly: GCA_034093135.1. Taxonomy (NCBI): domain Eukaryota; kingdom Viridiplantae; phylum Streptophyta; class Magnoliopsida; order Asterales; family Asteraceae; genus Erigeron; species Erigeron breviscapus. The sequence goes on along the minus strand of CM067173.1, from coordinate 23,594,906 downwards.
AAGTTGAGCGATCTCATCTCTCCCCTGCCCACTCAAGTTGAAAGCAACACCAAGGCTATTCAAGCCTTGGAGAAACAAGTAGCTGAACTTCCAGTTCCCTCAGCATCTTTCACTGAGGAAGATCGCCAGAGGCACATGAATTTGGAGAAAGAGGTGGCTGAAATCAAGCTCTTACTGACACAGCTTGTGAAACAGCAATCAGCACCGGTAGCAACAGTGGAAGTTGTTATTAATGATACAACTTCCAAGGGGGAGAAAATCGATGCTGATATCTTAGCAGCAGTTACTGAAGCAGTAAACAAGGCAACTGAAAATTTGTTTGACGCTGCTGCTGAAGTGAAGAAGTTGAGCGATCTCATCTCTCCCCTGCCCACTCAAGTTGAAAGCAACACCAAGGCTATTCAAGCCTTGGAGAAACAAGTAGCTGAACTTCCAGTTCCCTCAGCATCTTTCACTGAGGAAGATCGCCAGAGGCACATGAATTTGGAGAAAGAGGTGGCTGAAATCAAGCTCTTACTGACACAGCTTGTGAAACAGCAATCAGCACCGGTAGCAACAGTGGAAGTTGTTATTAATGATACAACTTCCAAGGGGGAGAAAATCGATGCTGATATCTTAGCAGCAGTTACTGAAGCAGTAAACAAGGCAACTGAAAATTTGTTTGACGCTGCTGCTGAAGAAATCTTAAATGAAAAAGATGATGCTGATGAAGTTCCCCCTGCTGGTGCTGAGGGGGAGATTGAAAAGGATAAAGATTATGAAGCCCCTGCAGTACAGCAACAAATGATTGTATATAATGCACCTCCTGCTGCTAATAGGGAAGAATTTGACCCGAAAGAGCTTGAAACAGCATGGAAGGCTGGGTTTGCTGCTGAAATGGCTACGGATAGATCCATGGAAATGCTCCCCATTTTTCACAATCGCTTCATGGGAAATGCTGAAATTACTCCTCTATCCAAAGCTCGTCGAAAACAGCTAACTGATTCTGGTTTCTTCAAACATCCCACTGCTGCTCAACTTTCCGTTCAATCCTCAGCAGGCCATCAGCATCAATTGATTGATGTATTGGCACTAACTGCTGATGGTAAAACTCAAGAAGATGCTGTCAAGGAGCTGGACAGGATCAAACAAAATGAAGAAAATGAAAGGAAAAACCTTGAGTTTATCAAGCAGCTGCCTCTGCTTGAAAAGGATCAGCTTGATGGAGAGCAAAGAATGCTGCTGAAATCTGGGGGTGCTGAAGCCTTATACAGGCAGAAACACAAGGAAGTTGAAAAGCAGCTCAGCGAGAAGAGAGCCAAGTTTGAGGGAGAGAAGGCTAAATGGCTGAAGTTGATGGCTGATAGAAAGAGGCCTCAAAGGATCGTTGCTGCTGAGGCCTTCAAAGCTGACATGGGTCGAAAGACAAATTTGAAGATCCTAAGAGAAGGGGTTGACAAGCCAACCAGGTTGGAAGGAGTAAAACCAACAAACTTGGGTGCTTCAGAGTGGGCTGAAGTATACCTGTTAGTAAAAGATAGAAAGGCAGTCAGCTACCAGCAACTCCAAGACATGCTGAAGGACTATTTCGAGAAAGCACTGGAGTATGAGACCAAGTTTAAAGCAGATCTGCCTATGCTGAGGCAAGTATTTGGTACTCCAGCTGCTATCTTCTCAGCAGATCGAAGGGCTCAAAGAAAGAGAAAGGAAGTGCATCAAACTCTTAACATTGATCTTCCTCCTATCGCTGGTGATGCCTCACTGAACACAAGACTCCCTCCCAGAAGCCTATTTGAAGAAGGGAGAGTACTTGAAACACCTGCTGGCATCTTCTTCACAAATTTCCAAAACAACCAGTTGTTCTTCCGGCTGGCTGAAATTGAAAAAGCTTCAACGATGTTTCTCTTGAACATAAGAAGAAGATGTGCTGAGACATCCAACAATAGATGGTTCATCAGCAAGGTGGATGAGGAGCTGGTTAAGCCTCATAGATTTAATGATCCAGCTGTTCAGATTGCCAAGCAAGAACATGCTTGGGAATTTGAAGCTGAAAATGAATAGATGTCTTACAATTGTAAATGCTGTATGAGTCAGCTTGTAATGTTCAAAGATATGTATATAAGACATCTTTTTAATCTTTCTATAATTGTCTTCACTCAAACAAGTCTTCTCAGCGAATAGGGGGAGATTGAAAAGGATAAAGATTATGAAGCCCCTGCAGTACAGCAACAAATGATTGTATATAATGCACCTCCTGCTGCTAATAGGGAAGAATTTGACCCGAAAGAGCTTGAAACAGCATGGAAGGCTGGGTTTGCTGCTGAAATGGCTACGGATAGATCCATGGAAATGCTCCCCATTTTTCACAATCGCTTCATGGGAAATGCTGAAATTACTCCTCTATCCAAAGCTCGTCGAAAACAGCTAACTGATTCTGGTTTCTTCAAACATCCCACTGCTGCTCAACTTTCCGTTCAATCCTCAGCAGGCCATCAGCATCAATTGATTGATGTATTGGCACTAACTGCTGATGGTAAAACTCAAGAAGATGCTGTCAAGGAGCTGGACAGGATCAAACAAAATGAAGAAAATGAAAGGAAAAACCTTGAGTTTATCAAGCAGCTGCCTCTGCTTGAAAAGGATCAGCTTGATGGAGAGCAAAGAATGCTGCTGAAATGGCTACGGATAGATCCATGGAAATGCTCCCCATTTTTCACAATCGCTTCATGGGAAATGCTGAAATTACTCCTCTATCCAAAGCTCGTCGAAAACAGCTAACTGATTCTGGTTTCTTCAAACATCCCACTGCTGCTCAACTTTCCGTTCAATCCTCAGCAGGCCATCAGCATCAATTGATTGATGTATTGGCACTAACTGCTGATGGTAAAACTCAAGAAGATGCTGTCAAGGAGCTGGACAGGATCAAACAAAATGAAGAAAATGAAAGGAAAAACCTTGAGTTTATCAAGCAGCTGCCTCTGCTTGAAAAGGATCAGCTTGATGGAGAGCAAAGAATGCTGCTGAAATCTGGGGGTGCTGAAGCCTTATACAGGCAGAAACACAAGGAAGTTGAAAAGCAGCTCAGCGAGAAGAGAGCCAAGTTTGAGGGAGAGAAGGCTAAATGGCTGAAGTTGATGGCTGATAGAAAGAGGCCTCAAAGGATCGTTGCTGCTGAGGCCTTCAAAGCTGACATGGGTCGAAAGACAAATTTGAAGATCCTAAGAGAAGGGGTTGACAAGCCAACCAGGTTGGAAGGAGTAAAACCAACAAACTTGGGTGCTTCAGAGTGGGCTGAAGTATACCTGTTAGTAAAAGATAGAAAGGCAGTCAGCTACCAGCAACTCCAAGACATGCTGAAGGACTATTTCGAGAAAGCACTGGAGTATGAGACCAAGTTTAAAGCAGATCTGCCTATGCTGAGGCAAGTATTTGGTACTCCAGCTGCTATCTTCTCAGCAGATCGAAGGGCTCAAAGAAAGAGAAAGGAAGTGCATCAAACTCTTAACATTGATCTTCCTCCTATCGCTGGTGATGCCTCACTGAACACAAGACTCCCTCCCAGAAGCCTATTTGAAGAAGGGAGAGTACTTGAAACACCTGCTGGCATCTTCTTCACAAATTTCCAAAACAACCAGTTGTTCTTCCGGCTGGCTGAAATTGAAAAAGCTTCAACGATGTTTCTCTTGAACATAAGAAGAAGATGTGCTGAGACATCCAACAATAGATGGTTCATCAGCAAGGTGGATGAGGAGCTGGTTAAGCCTCATAGATTTAATGATCCAGCTGTTCAGATTGCCAAGCAAGAACATGCTTGGGAATTTGAAGCTGAAAATGAATAGATGTCTTACAATTGTAAATGCTGTATGAGTCAGCTTGTAATGTTCAAAGATATGTATATAAGACATCTTTTTAATCTTTCTATAATTGTCTTCACTCAAACAAGTCTTCTCAGCGAATAGGGGGAGATTGAAAAGGATAAAGATTATGAAGCCCCTGCAGTACAGCAACAAATGATTGTATATAATGCACCTCCTGCTGCTAATAGGGAAGAATTTGACCCGAAAGAGCTTGAAACAGCATGGAAGGCTGGGTTTGCTGCTGAAATGGCTACGGATAGATCCATGGAAATGCTCCCCATTTTTCACAATCGCTTCATGGGAAATGCTGAAATTACTCCTCTATCCAAAGCTCGTCGAAAACAGCTAACTGATTCTGGTTTCTTCAAACATCCCACTGCTGCTCAACTTTCCGTTCAATCCTCAGCAGGCCATCAGCATCAATTGATTGATGTATTGGCACTAACTGCTGATGGTAAAACTCAAGAAGATGCTGTCAAGGAGCTGGACAGGATCAAACAAAATGAAGAAAATGCAGGATTAAATACCAATAAAACAGTTTAAGACCCGATCTTCATTTTCCAAATGACTCTCCAAATCCATTTAAAAATCCAATAAAACCAAGTTTCCCAACTCCACAACTTTTAGAGCTCTCATCAGCGAGTCATCAGCGAGTCATCAGCGAGTCATCAGCGAGTCATCAGCGAGTCATCAGCGAGTCATCAGCGAGTCATCAGCGAGTCATCAGCGAGTCATCAGCGAGTCATCAGCGAGTCATCAGCGAGTCATCAGCGAGTCATCAGCGAGTCATCAGCGAGTCATCAGCGAGTCATCAGCGAGTCATCAGCGAGTCATCAGCGAGTCATCAGCGAGTCATCAGCGAGTCATCAGCGAGTCATCAGCGAGTCATCAGCGAGTCATCAGCGAGTCATCAGCGAGTCATCAGCGAGTCATCAGCGAGTCATCAGCGAGTCATCAGCGAGTCATCAGCGAGTCATCAGCGAGTCATCAGCGAGTCATCAGCGAGTCATCAGCGAGTCATCAGCGAGTCATCAGCGAGTCATCAGCGAGTCATCAGCGAGTCATCAGGAAGGTGTATGTGAGTCAAGGATTCGCTGACCAGACTTGGTCGACTTGGTCGCGAGTCGTCAGCAAGTCATCAGCGAGTCATCAGCGAGTCACTGACTCTCGTCAGCGGGTGGTCTGCTTTCCAAATTGTATGTCAAGGCGGGAAGATTTCAAACCAACTAGAAGACAAGAAGTCACATGGTGGTTCTCCTAACTGAATGTTACCTTATACGGCAAAGGTACAGTTGGGACCAAAACAAGGGTCTCTCTCTTTCATACCCGTTTTGGTAAAGAAGACAAAGGCTCCTGGATCCAAGTACTTAGAGCCAATGGAATGTCGACAACCACCATCACATCACTATCACTGTAAGGCTGTGTTGCCCTAATTCCTCTTCTATATAAAGGAACACAGCCGCATCATTATAAAGAGAGAGGTACTTGCTTAAATATCCATTTTATAGAAATTTAAGCTATATTTATTCTCTTGAACTTTAGATTTCTTGAAGACGTGTGTCATTGACTTTATATCTCACTACTGACTGTACATTATGTTTTCGGGTGTTTTTGTGCAGGCCTATTTATCCGAAGAGGAGTTCCAAGAGAAATTTGCCATGCCGAAAAGAGCTTTTTACCAGCTTCCGAGATGGAAACAAAACAAACTAAAGATGTCCCTCTTTCTCTTCTAAAGCTTCATATTTTATAATAATGAATGCTTTGTAATAAGGTCTAATGTGTAGTTAAGCGTGATTGAACGAGAGTAGTATTAGAATGAATGAATATATTGTAACTCATTTGTTGTTTGTATGTTTTGATGCTTACAATGTATCCGAGAGCCAAAGATGACAAAACTGATGTGATTTGAGTAAACTTAAATTCAAATTCAGTGTAAGAACAGATTTATTATAGAACATTGGTTTGTATTTGTGATCATGGTATGATTGACTTCTAGATTTTTCGTATACCATTGATACTCTTCCTTGTTATATAGATATAGATATAAAAATGAGAAAATAATCCGTACTGCACCGTTTTACCTATCTTAGGTACTGTCATGTTAAAAAAAGTTAATTAAACCTTTGAATTTGATAAACATACCATCCCCTGAGTCACTTTTAAGTACTTTAGTTGTATATGTCTTGTGTTACCTTTTCAAGTCTTGACATGTCCTTAATGTCATAATATTTAGCGGCTTAGAAATATGGTGTGTAGAGAACCTTCGTTTGGTTTCAGTGCCACAATCTTCACATGGGAAGTTCTTTGCTGGGAGTGCATATGTAAGTAAGTAATTACCCGTTTTGCAACTTTAAGTCATTTAGACCAAGTGAATCGCAAAAATTTCTTTAAGATGTACTTCTTTTGATCCTGATTATATGGTAGCCATTGATAATTTTATGATTCTATTATTGAGGCAGGCAAATCTGTTAAAAAGTGGTGCTCTTCAGCATAACATACATTATTGGCTGGGAAAGGATGCCAATGAGGTATTTTCTACAACTTATATTCGTTTTATAGTTCCAATTGGTTGCAACTGCATTTAATCACATGAGCATCACAGATGATACATTAAAAATCACAGTCACTTTCAAATCAGACATCCAAAGGCCCCTTTAATCAAGATATACATGACATGAAATGAAAAGAAAACTGTTGCAATCTGAATATTGTTATTCTGCAAACCTTCATGTAATTTGAACACCCTTTTGGAAATGAATCATCTTTCGTGGGTGATTATGGAGGTCACAACTTCATCTAAGATGATCACAAAAACATATTATTTCATTTTCCAAAAGTAATCTAGTGTTTCGAATAAAGTTATTTAGGAGGTTTAAGGCATTACAAATTTGTCAACACTTGATCTGTACAACCAATTTGATCTGTTTCCCCTTTAGGCCAGTTTTGCCAGAATTTACCTTGGGATTCCAACTCAGCCCCGCCTTCCGCGGGTTTTGAGCCCCAATACCTCGACGGTGTATGGGGGAGGTTAAGATGTAGGCAGACCTTACCCCTACCTAAGTAGAGAGGCTGCTTCCAGTTTCTACCTAAATGGTAGAAAAGGCCCTCCAACCTTTGCATGGGATGAGGATCGAACCCATGACCTCTTAGAGATAAATCATGGCCATAACGTACTCATTCACAAGCAAATAGGTGGAAACAACGACCTTAAATCAATTATCTTAAAGTTGACATACTTATGCTAAAATATTTTATTGTAGTCACCTTTAAGAAATTCACCAAACGTTTATTCCAAAGAGACCACTCCAAATGGCTTCAGAAGACCCTCTCCAACTCCGAACGGTTCGAGAAGACCATCTCCCACTCCCAATGGCTCAAGAAGACAGTCTCCAGCTCCTAACGGATTGACCCGAAGACAGTCTCTTGATTCCTACACGTTCAGATCTCCCACATTTTCAAGTCCAGATAATACCACTAGCAATCGTCGATTTTCTAGTCCAATTCCCAGAATGAGCCCATCTGCAAGTTCCCCTGATGTTCGCGCTGCAGGTACTTTTTCAGTTTCTTATCAGACACAAAATAAAACAGAATAAAGAAGTAAAAGAAGTGGTATTGTTTGACTAAATGAAAACAAATCCAAGTCAATTTGACCTCAAAAGTTGAACTGTCTCTTTTTAGATCCGATTAGTTAATTCTTTTTGTTGCTGTATCACTCAAATCTTTCTCGTAAACAGATCATACACCAGTTTCTGCAAGTACTTCAACAGAAGCAGAAAACCTTCCCTCCAAAGATTCGGGTCCTAAGCAGGAGTTGGTCAACTATCCATACGATCGGGTAAAAATCAACTCAAACAATCCGGTTCCAGACATAGACATTACAAAGAGAGAGGTACTTGCTTAAATCTCCATTTTATAGAAATTTAAGCTATATTTATTCTCTTGAACTTTAGATATCTTGAAGACGTGTGTCATCTGACTTTATATCTCACTACTGACTGTACATTATGTTTTCGGGTGTTTTTGTGCAGGCCTATTTATCCGAAGAGGAGTTCCAAGAGAAATTTGCCATGCCGAAAAGAGCTTTTTACCAGCTTCCGAGATGGAAACAAAACAAACTAAAGATGTCCCTCTTTCTCTTCTAAAGCTTCAGATTTTATAATAACACCCAAACAATAAAGTACAAGTAATGTGGCTGATATACCACACTAGTTACCATGCAACATGTTGCATGTGAGGTTACAATAAACAAGCTATCTAGCACGACCAACAAGAAAATCCATATCTTACACTATAAGTGACTGATCATAGCATAAGAAAAAAAACAGCACTAATGCAAAGTTTTGGAAACATCTGGAATATGCCAATCTGAAAGAAGAGAAGTATCCTTAGCGGTGCACTTGAATGTAATGGTTGTCAGCTTCATACGAACTGTGTTGACAATGATTTCTTTAATTTGAGCTGCATTTCTTTCTTTGTTGGAGAACAGACGAGTGTTTCTTTCTTGCCAAATGACATAAGCTGTAGCAACCACTAATAACCTTCCAATCACGCTTTTGATTGAGGCCGACTTCGAGATAGAAATAAGCCAATCAACTATATCTTTCCATTGATGTGAAACCCGCTGCATGCCTGCTAAAGGTTTAACGAGATCCCAAACCTGCCTAGAGAAAGAACATTCAAAGAATAAGTGGTTATGAGAGTCTGGTCCATGCTTGCATAACAAGCAGCACAAAAGATTCAGGTTGGTTGCGCCACCAACTTCCCAAGGCTTGAGACGATCCTGAGTTTTGAGTTTTTCCTTCATAATGAGCCACATGGTGAGTGCATGTTTAGGAATGGCTTGAGGAAACCAAACCAGATTAACCCAGTCAATCTCTATACCACGAACACGGATCGTATCCCAAATCACAGTAGTAGAGAACTTCCTTTCCTTCCCATTTGAATCTACCCAAATCAATTCATTCTTTTTATTGACACTTTTAAAAATATATATACAATGTTTATATCTTTTAGTGACATGTTTTGTTTGAGAAAGTGTCACTAAATCAAAATTTTAGTGATGTACTCAAAAATTGTTCTCATAATGTCTCATCTTTATTTTTTGTAATTGGTTGATAAATCTTGTGTCACGTTCAAATCCCAAACACCGTGCAAGTCCTCCCGAGCCTAAATATGGACAAGCTCTTCCACGACGAGGTGGTGCCAACCACATTCATCATAATAAGGGCGATGATGGGTTGAAGACTAGATAGTTAGAATTATGACCCGCCTTACTATAAATACATTAACAGTACTAATCTTGTAAATAAAAAAGAAACCTTGTCAAAAAGAAAATGAGTATTAATGACTTACTATAATTAAATGTTATTAAATTTTAAAATTCTAAAACATACTCTAAACGTATTCAACTTACCCTAATTAAATGTTATTAAATTTTTTAAGCATTAAAACATACTCTAGTCCTAGTACCCGTACGATGTACGTCAGTTATATAAATTGTATCATAAAGAAATTTGAATATGTCACATACATGATTCGTGAGTATGAAATAAATTGTGGTTAAAGTAAACCGATGATCGAAGCTAAGTTATAATAAACAGTAATGATAAATATAATATATGTTTAGTTAGAGTTTTGGATTTACCTTAAATTTTTACAATCACATCAAAATCGGAACTTGTAAGCATAGTGGATGACGGCAAATAGTCTTGTGATTTCGGATCGTAAACTCAAAATTTTTGAAGTATTCATGTTAATAACTTATTATAAGTAATATAAGTAATAAGAGTTGAATAATTGAGAAAGAAAAAGAGACAATTTTATTAATAAGAAAACGATCAATCAAATAAAGTTATAATGTGTTTTGTATCTATTATAAGCCAGAAGTTAGAGTTTAATTTTAAGTCTAATAAAAAATTGAATCTATATACAATTAAAAAAGCTAATTTAATAAAATAAATAAATTAAAAGGACACGTGTCGATCAAGGATTACGCCAAATATCGTTTCAATAACATCTGCCCTCTTTTAGTTTATTGGTAAATAAAAATAAAGTTATAAATATCTTTTAAGTATTAAATTCTCATTTCCTTCCAAAATCCAAACGGATAAACCTTTTTTGTTTTGTTGGGATCCTTTCACTCACACTCCCACCAATTAAACTCTTGTAACCACCTTTCTCCGATCACCGCCGGAAAACTCACCGGAATTTCAAAAATGATCCTTCGGCGACTGCTTTACACCATCTTAATCCTAACCCACGTCTTGATCCTCACAAAACCACTAAATTCATCACCTTTTCAGAAAAAAATCCACGAAATAAACGGGCCCATCAAAACGCTTGTCGTTTTGGTCATGGAAAATCGTTCATTTGATCACATGTTGGGTTGGATCAAGAAAACCCGACCCGATATCGACGGGTTAACGGGTCAAGAATATAACCATGCAAATGCTTCCGACCCGGGTTCAGAAAAAATCTATGTATCAGAAGATGCTGTTTTTGTTGATTCGGATCCGGGTCATTCTATTCAAGCTATCCGGGAACAGATATTCGGGTCGAATAGTACTGTATCCAACCCGGCACCAATGAATGGGTTTGTCCAACAAGCAAATTCTATGTTAGTGAATGGGCTAAACAGTACTGTAATGTCCGGGTTCGACCCGGAGTTGTTACCGAGTTATACCGAGTTGGTTAATGAGTTTGCTGTGTTGGACAGGTGGTTCGCCTCGGTTCCGGCTTCGACTCAGCCGAACCGGTTTTATGTTCACTCAGCTACTTCTCATGGTGCATCAAGTAATGTAAGAAAAGACTTGATAAATGGTTTTCCTCAAAAAACTATATTTGATTCATTAGATGAAAATGGCCTTAGTTTTGGAATATATTACCAAAATATCCCTGCTACATTGTTTTTTAAGAGTTTAAGAAAACTTAAGTATGTTACTAAGTTTCATGCGTATGATTTGAAGTTTAAGTATCATGCTAAAAAAGGAAAGTTACCTAATTATGTGGTAGTGGAACAAAGGTATTTTGATGTGAATGTGTTTCCGGCTAACGATGATCATCCGTCGCATGATGTGGCGGTTGGGCAAGCGTTTGTTAAGGAAGTTTATGAGATATTGAGGGCTAGTCCTCAATGGAATGAAATGGCTTTGTTGATTACTTATGATGAACATGGTGGTTTTTATGATCATGTGCCTACGCCGCTTGATAATGTGCCTAATCCGGATGGGATTATTGGTCCTGAACCGTATTACTTTGGGTTTGATCGGTTGGGTGTTCGGGTTCCTACTTTGTTGATATCTCCTTGGATTGATAAAGGCACTGGTGAGTATTTTTTGAGCTGGGCTTATAATATTATATGCTTACATTTTTGGGCTCTTGTTCATTGGAGTCATATAAGTATAGTTTCATCCAAAAATTTGGATTCTATATATGAAACTTTGTTATTGAGTGTCTATATAAGATATGATAACTATTTAGATGTATGAAAAATGTATGCTTAAAAGTTGTCGCTGTTGGGCTTCTTGTTAACCGGAACTTAGAGAGTTCATGATGGTTAGTGATTTCACTGATTTGAGTTACATAAGTACATTTTGATGCAAAGTCTTAGCTTTTATTGGGCATTTCTTGATTTAATTGAATCTTTGCTAAAACACGTTACAAAATTCTTAATATTTCAATCGTCTAGAGTGAACTGCTATAAAATTTTGTAAGTTGTTGCCCTTTTGAGTACTTGTCACTTGTTTGAATCGTCTTCACAGTTTTGCTTGATGAATCTTAACTTATAAGGTTTAAAATAGTGTTAAAGTTTCCACAATAGTATTAAGTTACTACTTGTATGCATTTTTATTTTCAGCTTTTCTCAATTCATTCCGTTATTAAGATTTAAAGATAGCAAGTTTACTAATTCTCCATGCTTAGTTTGTATTTCTAGTTAAGAAAACTCGTGTTTTCATCAATTTTTTTCCTTTTGTTGCAATTTATTTGCGTTAGCTCATTACCGTAGCATATTCTACACTATTCTCTGATTATATATTTATTTTATTGTTTTGATACTTGTGGTTTAGTTTTATTTCTCCCAGCTTGGAAATAAGCCAAGTGATCTGCTTCTTTGTTAGCATCCCTGTTCTAGGAAAGAATTTTCAAAAGTTTAAGTTTTGGCGTCAAGCAAGTTTCTTTTTTCTAATTTCAAAGTGACAAGAATTTGCTAGTAAAGGACTTTTAGAGATAAAACTTGATCATTCAATGCAAATTTGAATTTGAGAAGTACCAGGTATGACTTTAATCGGTTAATGCAGTGATACATGAACCGAGCGGACCAAATCCATATTCGCAATTTGAACATTCATCTATCCCAGCAACAGTAAAGAAGCTCTTCAATTTAGAGTCTGACTTCTTGACCAAACGGGATGAGTGGGCAGGGACCTTTGAGAGTTACTTTAACCTTCGTGATACTCCTCGTGATGATTGCCCAGGTTCGTGAATTGTAACACCATCTACCTGTTGCTAAATCAAGAACTTCTTGGATCGTTATTCCCTTTATTATTTTATGCAGAAAAACTTCCTGAAATCAAGGTATCATTGAGGCCAAGAGGACCAAAAGAGGACATGAGACTCACTGAGTTCCAAATCGAGCTAATTCAGCTTGCATCACAGCTTAATGGCGATCATGTGCTAAACACATACCCCAGTATTGGAAACTATATGACAGTTGGTGAAGCCCACCAATACGCACATGATGCGGTCACGAGGTTTTTGGAAGCTGGAAAGGCAGCCCTGAGAGCCGGAGCCAATGAATCTGCCATTGTCACAATGAGACCCTCTCTCAGTAGCCGATCAACACAAAGACGAATTCAAAGCTACTAAAAGTATGAAAATCATATGTATACTAGTTTTAACTTTTATGTATGTATAGATTTCAAATTCATGATAACCTTATACCTTAGATTTAGATAGGTTTTAATGCTCATAATTGTTGGTTATCCTAACCACCAAGTTAAACCGAGTCAAACAGATTGAGTTTGCCTATCCATAAGTTGGTCAAACCACTGGCTTAGAATGCTCAAGTTGTCTCATGAAACATGTGGTCATGGATGTTTTCATTTCTGTTGGTATGTCTACTACTTGCTATATTAATTATTTAGGCCCATCTAATAATATCATACCCTCACATTTCTTAGCTTACTCAAAATACAGTGTCTTTGTGTGAGTGAAAACCATGGAGGTTTCTTGGGAAACCAGTGTGACAGATTCAATCAACACCATTTACCTACTTTTCTCAGCCTATTTGGTCTTTATGATGCAGCTGGGCTTTGCCATGCTATGTGCGGGCTCAGTTCGGGCCAAGAATGCCATGAACATTATGCTGACTAATGTTGTAGATGCAGTCGTTGGTAGCCTCTCGTACTTCCTATTTGGGTTTGCGTTTGCCTTTGGTGGTGGGTCGGACTCGAACCCATTCATTGGTACTCAGTACTTTGCTTTAAAAGATATCCCCTCAACTTCGTACGACTATAGTTTCTTTCTTTATCAATGGGCTTTTGCTATAGCGGTTGCGGGGATCACTGCTGGGTCGATAGCGGAGCGAACCCAGTTTAGTGCCTATCTTGTTTTTTCTTTTTTCCTTACCGGGTTCGTTTATCCAGTTGTGGCCCATTGGGTTTGGTCTTCTAATGGTTGGCTCAACCCCGGGGCTACAACCTGCTTGTTTGGATCAGGTGCTATTGATTTTGCGGGTAGTGGTGTGGTGCATTTGGTCGGTGGAATTGGTGGATTATGGGGTGCACTTATAGAAGGACCAAGGGTGGGCAGGTTCGATGCTTTTGGGAAGCCCATTCAAATGCGTGGTCACAATGCAACTCTAGTAGTGCTTGGGACTTTCTTGCTGTGGTTTGGTTGGTTCGGGTTTAATCCAGGGTCATTCAACAAGATTCTGGTCTCGTATCCCGATAATTTCGATGAAGGTAACTGGACTGCAGTGGGTCGGACTGCAGTTACAACAACACTAGCCGGATCAACTGCTGGTATTGTAACCTTGTTTGGCCGACGCCTACTTGTCGGTCATTGGGATGCTTTAGACGTCTGCAACGGTGTCCTTGGCGGGTTTGTGGCCATCACATCTGGTTGCTCAGTGGTGGAACCATGGGCTGCCATTGTGTGTGGATTTGTTGCAGCCTGTGTTCTAATCGGGCTTAATATCGTAGCTCTAAAGCTGCATTATGATGACCCGCTGGAGGCAGCCCAATTGCATGGTGGATGTGGGGCATGGGGGTTAATTTTCACGGGCTTGTTCGCAAAAGAGCAGTTTGTTATCGAAACCTACAACTCGGGAACTGTAGGGATAACAAGGCCTTACGGGCTGTTCTTGGGTGGAGGTTGGGGGTTGATTGGAGCCCAAGTCATGGAAGTCATCGTAATCGTGACTTGGGTTAGTGTGACCATGGGTCCATTGTTTTACCTTCTACATAAGCTGAGTATACTAAGGATATCAATCGACGAAGAAGTTGCTGGGCTCGATATTTCAAGCCATGGTGGATATGCGTACAATGCACACCCAGAAGAGAGCGGTCCACAGTTGTATGGTGAATACCTTAGGCTTCAAGATCAATCCTGATCCTATCAATTGGTTTGTGTGATTTGTGTATATTATGGGGATATTTTTCTATGATGTTGTAATTTGTTGTATTCTTTTGTAAATGTGGTCACTTCTATTGAATAAAGAATGTGCATACGTTGTATTGAAATCAATGGATCATGGTTACGCCCCAACAGCATATATTTTCGCTATATGGTTAAAAAAACAGCCATGTAATCCATCTAAAACATGTCGGTTTATATGTAAAATCGAGAAAAAATGGTTACCAGGAAAACTGGTCTCAAGTGTCATGTAATGTACATTGTGTGGAACTTGATACCTAAACATGTGTGAACGGGTCAACATGACCCATCATATACCCAGTCTGCCAGTCACATTACAGACGGGTCAACGTGACCCATTATATGAATTACCCATTTGACTTGTTACCTCAAACCATTTGCACTATGATGTCACTTGAAAGACACCACCTTGAGTTGCCAAACCCGTCGGTTTTGCCCTGTACAACACGTCGAAAACAGCCTTCAAACACCAATAAACCATATCCATAACAATGTTTCACTATCATTTCATAAAATATACACCACTGCAGCTAAATCGCTCTGAATTCACGAACAATCAAGAAATAACTGTTGGAATCCCATATAGCTGAGAAAACAGGGAATCAAACAACGATTTACACCTCTAAAACATCCAAATTTGTAAAACCATGTACACCTTATACACTAATCTTTATGTCTCCTATATCTGATGATAATCCTTGTGATCAGATAAGCCACCGGGAATTATAAGGGGCAACTTCTCTATGTACACAAACAACCTCTTCTTGTTTTCCTTTGCGATTACACTCATATCAACGATTTCACCAGCTTCAATGCACATCCAGAGGTCGTCTACATTCATTTCTTTCAGACTATCCCTACAGAACGGGCATGACCGTGATCTTCCATGCCTAGAAAACAAAAAGATTGAACAAGAGTTCAGTTCTGATGAACATGAGAAATAGAATTTCTTCTCTTATGAAACCAAGTTTGCCTATTTGCTCGTTCTTTTTTAGTACTTCACCCGGCCCAAAATAAGTGTCCTGCCTTTTTATTATACTTTGTCCTAAAATAAGTGTCCGCTACCAAAAGTAATACATCAACTTTAGGGTTTTACCCTTAATTCACTTTTTCGAAATAATGATCTGTAGAAGTTTGTACAAAAAACAATGATAATATTGCCATCTTTTAATTACACACACAATGTAATGATTATGCATTTCCTGAAACTGTGTTTTTGGTCATGGACACTTAAAAACTTGAGACGTTTAAAAACTTTTAAATGCACATCCAAACACCGCCTGTGTTTGACGATTATAATTTGCTATTATGTGTTTTTGAGGCTTTCATTTTAGGCGTAAGGCTATCGAAAGAACTGAAGAGATTGATTATGAATTTTATGTACTTGATTCGGAACAGAACTGAAAGAAGACGAAGAAAGAAAACTTACCAATCCCGAAAACATTTCAAGCATAAAGAATGGCTGCAATTCGGTAATACCACTTTGGTACTCGTTTCCAAGCAAATCCCACATTCGGTTTCTCTTTCAACATCAACATCCGAGAACTTTCCCTTGTCGGAACTGTCGTTACTTGAGTATCTTTTAGAGCATATTTCTTTCTGTTTTCTCTCTTCCAAATCTGTTAGCCCACTTTGGAGTTGCAATATAGAAGGAAATAGAATATCTGTTCATATACAACTCACTATTTTAGTACAATGTGAGTCAGATTCATGGCTGTATTGATTTCAATACCGTAAGTGACTATGTGATACTGAAATAGTCATCATATAAGACACGACTATTGTTAAGTATCGAATTTAGAGTGCTTCTATTGTGTGTATACAACATATCAGATAGTATTTTGCTGACATTGGCTTCTATATATGTTACCATGTCAGCAAATATGCCACAAGATACCAGGGGCGGTACCAGGAAAAAAAACCCAAGAGGGGGCAAAGTTAAAAAATGTATGAAAAAAAATCTAAAATGGGGCAAAATTTAAAAATCTTAAAAATTCATGGCAAAAAATATATTTCAGGAGGGCATTGGCCCCTCTTGCCCCCCTTTGGTACCGCCTCCGAAGATACATACGCCAGCAACATTTGAGAGCTGAATACACAATATCTGGATGCATACTATAAATTTCAGACTATAGTAGAATACACTTTCAAACACTTTACCCTTTATCTTACCGTCGGAAAATCAGTTTGTTATAGCTATTATAAAACTAATTTCACCCTTGGAAAATCGAAAGCAGACCGAACATTACACAAAAGACCCCTTAAATGAAACATAAAAACAAAAAATTAACCATTTTTTGGACTATTGGGAATTCACTAACCGTAAAACTGTTTGATGCTTGCTTTCCTTTCTTGAAGACACATATATTTCAGGAGGGCATTGGCCCCTCTTGCCCCCCTTTGGTACCGCCTCCGAAGATACATACGCCAGCAACATTTGAGAGCTGAATACACAATATCTGGATGCATACTATAAATTTCAGACTATAGTAGAATACACTTTCAAACACTTTACCCTTTATCTTACCGTCGGAAAATCAGTTTGTTATAGCTATTATAAAACTAATTTCACCCTTGGAAAATCGAAAGCAGACCGAACATTACACAAAAGACCCCTTAAATGAAACATAAAAACAAAAAATTAAATATTTCAGGAGGGCATTGGCCCCTCTTGCCCCCCTTTGGTACCGCCTCCGAAGATACATACGCCAGCAACATTTGAGAGCTGAATACACAATATCTGGATGCATACTATAAATTTCAGACTATAGTAGAATACACTTTCAAACACTTTACCCTTTATCTTACCGTCGGAAAATCAGTTTGTTATAGCTATTATAAAACTAATTTCACCCTTGGAAAATCGAAAGCAGACCGAACATTACACAAAAGACCCCTTAAATGAAACATAAAAACAAAAAATTAACCATTTTTTGGACTATTGGGAATTCACTAACCGTAAAACTGTTTGATGCTTGCTTTCCTTTCTTGAAGACACATAGTAGTTTTGCCATCAGCAAATGTCTGTTTTGGCCAACATTTTGTACCAAATTAGCAATGCCACAACAACATAAAACATAAACACAAACCATAAGTAAAACATTCTATACTTCACATATATGTCTTACCATATAAATAAAAATTCGAAGTAACCCGAGAGCTCCTGCAATTTTACAATCTGTCCACGGAAAAAGAAACGAGAACAAGTCTACAGCAGGACTAAAAGATAGTCTCATTTGTAAGCATGCTCCATCATGATCCCGAGATGAACTCAAAGCCCTGTAATCACACAAACTTAAATTAGAAAGACGAAAATCACACGTTTTGATATCGATACGTTAGAATCAGTTTTAGTTTCCCGATACTCAGAACACTAAAACTGATTCTTTCCGCAAAGGGAAATGATATATCTTCTAAAAACATATCAGCATAAAATGTGTCTATTCATTAATTCTTTCAATCTTATCTCTTAGATTTTGTCACATGTCATCTTCTTATCCTTTAATTACCATGATGTTTTTAAAAAAAATTCAAAGTTATATCATTACTTTTGAGTACAAAATAAGATATTTCCAAAGATGGAAATCCCAAATAACATAACACTAAACCAAAATATTATGAAACTTTAAATATAAGTCAAAAAGACTCATGAACTCCAAATAATCTTAACAGAAAAACCAAAATATTATGAAACTTTAAATATAAGTCAAAAAGACTCATGAACTCCAAATAATCTTAACAGAAAAACCAAAATATATATAGTCATCCAAATTTCCACACTAGAGTCAAACAAAAACAAAATATAACAAAACATAATAATAAAAAAAATACTTACAAAGTATTAGCATGTTGAATATCAGCTTCAAGAGCTTTAAGTGAATCCTTAAATATTTTTCCCATAACCATCATACCATATAGTATCAAACACCCAGAAAACTTTTCCAAATTTATATATATATATATATATATATATATAAATATTATATATATATATATAAGAACACCTTAATGGAAATCTTTAAAATCTGAACATAAAAATGCCCAAAGTGACACTAATTTTAAGGCTTACTAAAAGTGGTATATAAATATATGAAATTTATAACACAAGAAGAACAGTAGTTTTGTTTTGTCTGTTTTTAAGTTGAAAATGGGATAGTGGGCTATTAAAGTTTTGAGTTATCTTGGTGCAACCGATGTTTTAAATATTACTCGTATTATTTAAATAGTTTTATATTATCATGAAGATAAAGATTTGTGTTTATCCACTTAGCATTATTTTTATTTATATTATAATATTATATTGTAAAGTATTGAGACCAACAAAATATCTATAATAGATTGAAGGAATAGTGTACCATTCACCAGGTTGTGGGGTTCATGGTTTTCGGAATGATAAGTTTATTGTCACTATTTGGATGGTTACATTTGTAACCCTTTAAACTCTAGATGTTGGTTTTAATAGAATCAAAGAACAACAATTTCGAAATATTATTCATAGTTTTGTTATGAATGTAAGTTGTGACTATTACATACATATCGTGTTCTTGTAACAAGACTTGTATCACACCCCGTTGTAGCGAAAATACAGGGTTAACAAAGAATTGCATACTAATCAGAAGGTTAATAGAGATTACATCCATTTATACCAATACAAGTCAATACAAGTACAATCGTTCAAAGTGTGGACCCCAAAATACGGATACAAGTCATCCTCATTTGGAACTGGGCCCACAGAATACAAGTTCAATAAATTGGACAGTCAAATACAATTAAAGCCAAAAGCATGAGAGTCCTCAATGTCTGATGCTAATTGTACGTCCAAAGTCAAAAGATTGGCCCTATAATGCCAAAGACGATTCCAAGGCTTACAGATGATCACCTGAAAAGCATGAAATTTGAGAGGATCAACTATCGAAATAGTTGGTGAGTTTACAGTGTGTTTGACTAAAAGATCAATCGTCGTTTGTTGTAGTTATTTAATACAGGACAGTCCAGACCGAAGTCCAACCCTGATACGAAGACAAGACGGTTCAGACCGAAGTCTAACCTAAATAATATGACAAGACGGTTCAGACCGAAGTCTAACCTAAATAATATGACAAGACGGTTCAGACCGAAGTCTAACCTAAATATATAGACAAGACGGTTCAGACCGAAGTCTAACCTAAATAATATGACAAGACGGTTCAGACCGAAGTCTAACCTAAATAATATGACAAGACGGTTCAGACCGAAGTCTAACCTAAATAATATGACAAGACGGTTCAGACCGAAGTCTAACCTAAATAATATGACAAGACGGTTCAGACCGAAGTCTAACCTAAATAATATGACAAGACGGTTCAGACCGAAGTCTAACCTAAATAATATGACAAGACGGTTCAGACCGAAGTCTAACCTAAATATATAGACAAGACGGTTCAGACCGAAGTCTAACCTAAATAATATGACAAGACGGTTCAGACCGAAGTCTAACCTAAATATATGACAAGACGGTTCAGACCGAAGTCTAACCTAAATAATATGACAAGACGGTTCAGACCGAAGTCTAACCTAAATATATGACAAGACGGTTCAGACCGAAGTCTACCTAAATAATATGACAAGACGGTTCAGACCGAAGTCTAACCTAATAATATGACAAGACGGTTCAGACCGAAGTCTAACCTAAATAATATGACAAGACGGTTCAGACCGAAGTCTAACCTAAATAATATGACAAGACGGTTCAGACCGAAGTCTAACCTAATAATATGACAAGACGGTTCAGACCGAAGTCTAACCTAAATAATATGACAAGACGGTTCAGACCGAAGTCTAACCTAAATATATAGACAAGACGGTTCAGACCGAAGTCTAACCTAAATAATATGACAAGACGGTTCAGACCGAAGTCCAACCCTGATACGAAGACAAGACGGTTCAGACCGAAGTCTAACCTAAATAATATGACAAGACGGTTCAGACCGAAGTCTAACCTAAATAATATGACAAGACGGTTCAGACCGAAGTCTAACCTAAATAATATGACAAGACGGTTCAGACCGAAGTCTAACCTAAATATATAGACAAGACGGTTCAGACCGAAGTCTAACCTAAATAATATGACAAGACGGTTCAGACCGAAGTCTAACCTAAATAATATGACAAGACGGTTCAGACCGAAGTCTAACCTAAATAATATGACAAGACGGTTCAGACCGAAGTCTAACCTAAATATATAGACAAGACGGTTCAGACCGAAGTCTAACCTAAATATATAGACAAGACGGTTCAGACCGAAGTCTAACCTAATAATATGACAAGACGGTTCAGACCGAAGTCTAACCTAAATAATATGACAAGACGGTTCAGACCGAAGTCTAACCTAAATATATGACAAGACGGTTCAGACCGAAGTCTAACCTAAATAATATGACAAGACGGTTCAGACCGAAGTCTAACCTAAATAATATGACAAGACGGTTCAGACCGAAGTCTAACCTAAATATAACTACATGAGGGGGGATCATTTTAGTTTGTCAAAACACAAGGAACAGTTTAGTCAGCCGACAACATGGCAAGTCAAGACATATAGATCGATTTTCATAAGACATGTATACACATTTTTAGACAGCCGTCTCATGGCAAATATAAGACAAATGATTTCATTTACCAAATCTCATGGCGTAGACAAAGACAAATCATTTACAAAGTAGTCGTGTATACAGTACATGCTTTCAGGCCCAAAATAAAGGAAAAAGGGCGCCATAAACTCACCTTAGCAGTCTACGAGCTAAAGTATGAGTAGTCCGAGAATATGAGCAGTCTAGTCTCCACGTCTATCCAAAACCTAGGATAAGAGTACCAATGGTGAGGATCAAATCTCACGACGACAAGTATCCTACGTATAACTACTTAGCTATCAACCCTAGAATGCCTTAACCGAGAATGTGTTACAAACCTTCATTTTATTTGACTCAAAATATTAATGTCATTGACACTGTTACTAAAAGGTAGTCCAAAGTACCATTTCGTACAAACGAAGTTCAAGTGTCCAAGATGTCAAAAACTGAAACGTCAAACAGTTCCAGAAATCGCGGCGCGACCTGGGTTCCTCGCGGCGCGACCCTGCTACGTTCCTCGCGGCGCGACCTGGAGGTTTCGCGGCGCGAGTCAAATCGAGTGCAGGTTCTGTACGAAATTCGACACACCTCGCGGCGCGAGCAGGATACCTCGCGGCGCGAGTTCTACCTGACCGAGTGAAAAACCTGGTTTATGACCATTTTTAGCAAACTATATCGACTCCAAATCGATTCCTTTCATTTCTAACAACTGTTATCATGTTCAAAAGACCTAGAAACATACCATTTCGCCAAATCATTTCGCCATTTTAATCATTTTGATTTCAAGACCAAATTCTAAATCAAAACTTCATTTAGTCAACTAAAACCCTAATTTCATATAACATTCAAAGGCTTCTAATTCAAATTACAAACTGAAATAAACCCTTAAATGAATTTAAATCAAATCAAAGTTTGGAGAAATAAGTTACTTACCAAATTTTGAGTTCTTCAGAAATAGGAAGAAAAATAGATAAATGATGATTATGATCCTTGCCAAAACCCTAAATTATTATTGAAATATGATTGCTTCCTTTGATTTTCTCTTTGATTTCACCTTGTAAATTGATTTAGAGCATAAGAGGAATTTTCGTGTGTGTGTGTTGTGTGTGTTGGGTCGACAGGCAAAGAAAGAAAAGGAGGGAAGTGTTTGTTGTTTGTTTGTTGTTTTAATTCCCACCACAAACAAAGGGGCCGGCCTATGTGGCTCCTTTTCAGTCATTTAAATACCCCAAATTTGGTAAAATGCTTACGATTTAATACCGTTTGACCCAAAGGTTAAATGTAAAGTGAAGGTATTTTTCTTCGTCTCATTTTTAGTCAAGACAAGCCAATAAAGTTTCGTCAAAGTGAACTTTATAATATTAAGTCTAGACAGTCTATTTATCTTGTACAAGACATAACCTTTAAATATTTATTTAAAGTTATTTTTAAGACTCGGCATTCGTCTAGATAGCTAAAAGTCTACGTCATCAAGATACGTCTAATTTGACTAAGTCAAAAGTCCAAAAGTCTGATAATTTCCACGTCAAATGACTGTCTAATCGAGATTAGGACTAACCCGGTGTAAATTAATTACGAGTTGTCACAGCATCCCCGACTTCTAAGGATTTCGTCCCGAAATCAAGTCTTGCTCAGTAAAAAGATGAGGATAGTTATTCCTCATAAAGTCTTCACGTTCCCAAGTCAAGTCGGGACCATGTTTTGAGTTCCAACGAACTTTGACCAATTTGATACGACTACGTCTAAGTTGTTTGAGCTGTTGGTCTAAAATTTCAACAGGTTCTTCAACGAATTGAAGAGAGTCAGTCACTTGCAGCTCTTCGACAGGTACGACTAACGTCTCATCAGTCAGACATTTCTTAAGATTCGAAATGTGAAATGTGTGATGAACGTGTTCTAGCTCCTTAGGTAAATCGAGCTTGTAAGCCACGGAACCAATTCTTTGAACAATTTCGAATGGTCCGATATAACGAGGACTAAGTTTCCCTCGTACGCCAAAACGTGCAGTGCCTTTCCAAGGTGACACCTTCAACATGACTTTGTCTCCCACTTGAAACTCAAGTGGTTTCCGTCTACGGTCGGCATAGCTCTTTTGACGATCTTGAGCCGCCTTCAGCCGTGCCCTAATTTCGACAATTTGATCAGTAGTCTTCTGAACTAGTCCATATTTAAATAAACGACGTTCTCCAGCATCAAGCCAACAGACAGGAGATCTACACTTTCGTCCATATAAAGCCTCATAAGGCGCGCATTTGATGCTAGTGTGATAGCTGTTGTTATATGAAAATTCAGCTAACGGCAAAAAGGTATCCCAACTACCTTTGAAGTCAATGACACATGCCCGAAGCATGTCCTCTAAAGTCTGGATGGTACGTTCACTTTGTCCGTCAGTCTGTGGATGGTAAGCCGTACTCAGGTGCAATTGAGTGCCTAGGGCGTCTTGAAAATATCGCCATGATTGTGAAGTGAAACGACCATCACGGTCAGAGATAATAGACAAAGGAACGCCATGAAGAGATACAATCCTTTCAATGTATATTTGAGACAATTTCCTTATCTTCCAGTTCTCCCGAATTGGAATGAAATGAGCAGACTTCGTCAATCGATCGACAATGACCCAAATAGTATCATATCCTTTCAGGGTTCGAGGTAACTTCGTAATGAAGTCCATAGTAATCTGTTCCCATTTCCAGTCAGGAATTTTGGGTTGTTGGAGCAGCCCAGAAGGCTTTTGGTGCTCCGCCTTGACCATCGAACAATTTAGACACTTCGAGACATAAGTGGCGATATCTCTTTTCATACCAGGCCACCAATAAAAGTCCTTCAGTCCATGGTACATTTTGTCAGCGCCAGGATGGATTGAATACCTAGATCGATGACTTTCGTTCATTAAAAGTTCTCTAAGTCCATTATACTTGGGAATCCACACTCTGCCCTTAACATGTCGGATTCCATCGCCATCCAATTCAAACAAACGCTCAGCATTCCACAAGGCCTCTTTCTCGATACGTCCTGGCTGTAGGGCTTCGTTTTGATCGTCTAAAACTCTATCCCTTAATGACGAGCCAAGATAAGAACTTGCTCTTGTTATGACAGATAGTGAAATTCTATCTTTTCGACTTAGCGCGTCAGCAACAACATTTGCTTTACCGGGATGATATTTGAGTTCACAGTCGTAGTCACTGAGTAGT
Source organism: Erigeron breviscapus (assembly GCA_034093135.1). Classification (NCBI taxonomy): domain Eukaryota; kingdom Viridiplantae; phylum Streptophyta; class Magnoliopsida; order Asterales; family Asteraceae; genus Erigeron; species Erigeron breviscapus. Next base: position 23,570,618 of record CM067173.1, on the reverse strand, counting down.
TCTACCCATCGTCGTTATCGCATATTCAGCATTTTCTGATCGAAGATATGCTGAAGGCTTTTGTGATCCGTGAATACAGTACACTTGGTACCATACAGATAATGTCTCCAAATTTTTAATGCAAAGACAACCGCTCCGAGTTCTAGATCGTGGGTTGTATAGTTCTTTTCGTGGATCTTGAGCTGTCTAGAAGCGTAAGCAATGACCTTACCTTCCTGCATAAGTACACAGCCCATGCCCTGATGTGAGGCGTCACAGTATACCACGAAATTTTCAATGCCATTCGGTAGCGCTAGGATAGGAGCATTACACAGCCTGTCCTTTAACGTCTGAAATGCCTTTTCTTGGGCATCCTGCCAAATAAACTCCTTAGTCTTCTGAGTTAATAAAGTCAGAGGTTGAGCAACCTTAGAGAAATTCTCAATGAATCTCCTGTAATAGCCAGCCAGTCCAAGAAATTGACGAATTTCTGTCGGAGTCTTAGGGGCTTCCCACTTCTTTATTGCTTCAATCTTAGATGGATCTACGTGGATCCCATTCCCGTTCACTACATGACCCAAGAAGTGCACTTCCCTAATCCAGAATTCACATTTTGAGAATTTCGCGTACAACTTTTGATCCTTGAGCAGTTGCAGAATGGTTCTCAGATGACCTTCATGTTCGTCTTTATTCCTTGAGTATATCAGTATGTCGTCAATGAATACAATGACAAACTTGTCTAGATACGGTCGACATACTCGATTCATTAAGTCCATAAACACAGCAGGTGCATTGGTTAAGCCAAACGGCATAACCAAAAACTCATAATGTCCGTAACGAGTTCTGAAAGCTGTTTTAGGAATGTCTGTCTCTCTGACTCTGAGTTGATGATACCCAGATCTGAGATCGATCTTGGAAAAATGTGATGCACCTTCCAATTGATCAAACAAGTCGTCAATACGAGGCAAAGGGTACCTGTTCTTGACAGTCAACTTGTTCAATTCTCTATAATCTATACACATGCGCATAGAGCCGTCCTTCTTTTTCACAAATAGGATCGGAGCTCCCCAAGGTGATGAACTTGGACGAATTAGTCCTTTAGCTAACAACTCTTGAAGTTGTTCGGACAATTCTTGCATTTCTGATGGCGCAAGACGATAGGGTGCCTTGGCCACGGGTGCAGCTCCAGGGACTAAGTCTATTCCAAACTCAACCGGTCTGTGAGGTGGAAGTCCCGTCAAATCTTCAGGAAATACTTCTGGAAAATCTTTAACTACTGGGATGTCTTGAATGTCTTTACCCTTCGGCTTCCTTTCAACAACTAGTGCCAAGAAGGCAGGGTATTCTTTTTGTAAATATTTATTCGCCTTTATCGCCGATACTAAAATCAATTCCTTCCCTGACTTGTCTCCTTGCACTACTAGGGTTTTGTCATTCTGAAGGGGTATTCTAACAATCTTCTCGTAACACATTATTTCAGCTCTAACCTTAGATAACCAGTCCATTCCAACAATTACATCAAAACTACTTAGTTCTATGGGAATAAGATTTATTTTAAAGGTTTCGCCAGATAGTGTCAAATTGCAATCTACTAAATGATCTCTAGCAATATACTTTTGACCGTTTGCATATTCGACAATATAAGTGTCTTTCATGGGGATAGCCACTATACCAAATCGGGACTTAAATTCTAAGGATATAAAGCTTTTATCAGCACCAGAGTCGAATAACACAAAAAACATAATGATTATTGAGTATGAATGTACCTATCACAACGTTGGGATCACGTCGTGCATCAGCAGCATCCAAAGCAAAAACTCGGCCTCTACCTCGTCCATCTTGATTTCTTGCTTGATTATTCCCCGCATGGTTCCTTACTGGAACTAATGCATTGTTGTTCGGGTTCAGATTAAGTCTTGGACATGCAGGTCGCAGATGGGTTTCGCTCCCACATTCGTAGCATTTAGCTAGTGCCTTGCCCTTACAAAACTTTTCCAGATGTCCCGCCCTTTTACAACGGCGACAAATAGGACAATTTCCTCTGTGATGGAGATTACACCTGTTACACTTAGGATCTGCGCCAGTGTACCTCGTGACGTCCTGAGTAACTACCGCAAAGTTTCTGGCAGTCTTAAACCTCTTGCCATTTCCACCGCCACCATATCCACTACCAGAGGCATGATCACTCCTTCTCTTGACCACTTCAGTTCCAACAGAAGAACCAGTGGTTCTTTTCAAGTCTATCACCATCCGGTTGGTTGCACTAACTGCCGCTTGAAGAGTCATAGGATTAAAAGCGGCTACCAATCTTCGGACATCAGGTGACAAGCCATAACAGTATCTCTCGATCAATTTCTCCTCCGTATCTACCATACGAGGAACTAGTCTTGTCAGCTCATGAAAACGAGTAGTGTATTTCTCGTTGTCTAGCCCGACCATAGTATGATTCCAAAATTCGCCTTCCATTTTCTGTACTTCCTCCCTAGGACAGTATTTTTCCATCAACATACTTTTAAAATCAAACCAAGGTATCCTATTAGCTTGGTCTCGACCTCGGGTCCTAACCTGCTCGTTCCACCATGATAGAGCGTGCTTTTGAAGTTGAGTGGAAGCATATTCCACTTTGTGCTCTTCGGCACAACGACTAATATGAAGTACCGCCTCTATGCTTTCTAGCCAGTTGATTAGACCTACCGGACCCTCGGTACCATGAAATTCCTTTGGTTTACAATAGGTAAAGGTCTTGTAGTCACCCACTCGAAGTTGAGCTCGAGGAACAACTTGTTCAGCAGTAGGTTCAACGTTGTTACTATTATCAGTATGATGATTATTATTGGCGTTCATGCTTGCCGTGATCTGAGCAACTAAAGTAGGCATGGCGGCCAACAGTTGCTGTGTCACAAATGCTGCCATATTATTATCCCCGCCAGTATTTGGGGTAGGTCCAGGACCAGTGTTCACCTGGACAGTAGCAGTTTCTGGTTCTTGCTGGATTACAGGTTCTTCCTGTTCAGCTTCATTATTCAAAGGAGTGGATCGAGTAACTCTCTTTGGTGCAGTTTTCTTGACTTGGGTCTTTTTCTGAACTTTGCTTTTCGTCTTAGGAGCCATAAGTCTAAGATATGAACAAAAATGTCATTTAGAGATTTCCTTGATAGGTTAAATAGAAAGTAGCTTTGCAAGACATATGACAGTACAATGCAAGTCACAAATTGCTGACTTGTATGAATTCATGTACTAGACAAGACAAGAAAATATGAAAAATCATATTTCTAGAGCTAAGAATAAGCAGTTGACATAGTCTGAACAAGTAAGTAAGCCAAAAGACAATCGTATTTCATTGATGTTCAAAATTTTACATAGTCTGGTATGTACAGTCCAAAAACATGTGGGAAACTTCATCCACAACGATAGACTACATAGTCGGAGCAATACGATTTATAGACACGTGGGAAATACCTCCACCAAAAAGATAGACTACAACTCAAAGTACAGAAGTACGAGTTGTTAAAAGTTCTAGGCTTACAATACAGAAAGACTTATTACAAAATTACATCTTGCAAATAACAACGACCAGCAAAGCCACCACTAAAACCACCACAACAGACAGTATCCAGATCAACCTCCCAATAGTTTCCTTCCCCTCTCTAGCAACAGACATAGCCTCAGCCGCCTGTTGATAAGCTCCAGTCAACGCCTGAGCTTGATTCTCTATTTTCTCCCTTGTACAGATGAGGGAATTGTTCATCCTTGACAATTGTCGGCGATAATATTCTGACCTATCAGCTGCAGATGCAACTGGCATAACAGCACTTGGGTTGTAGACAGGCGCTCTGGAGGGACCCGCCGCATACGGATCTCCCTGAAAGAATGAAAGACCAAGTCCACTGTTGCCCTGAACTGGTGCAGAAGGACCAGGAGCATAAGGGTCCTAGGAGCATAAGGGTCTCTAGGAGCATAAGGCAAATGAGCTCCCTCGGTAGTCCTCCTCTGATATGGAGATACCGGTGTTACAGATGATTGAACATGGATAGACACATGTTCGCCTCCAGATTCGCTGGAAGATGACACTAGATTTATAGGGCGTGATTCATTGCCCGATTCCTCCATTGGTTCCTCTTCATAAGAGTCAGGAACATAAGGAATGGAGTTTGCCAAGACAGGAACTGGAGGTGTACAAGGTACAACAGCATTTGAGCTAACTCCATCCGACATGACTAGTCTGAAAAGATAGTCAAAGAATCCATATAAGTCAAATGGATAAGGCAGTACGTCTCAAATGGATGATACAGTACGCAATTTGAGTTTTAAAGAAATCTTCGTCTAGATTACACACATTTGGTTTGGGTTTCTATTACCAACATATTTGAAATGCTTATATATAGGGTCACCCGCAGCCTTCCCACCACATTTTAAATATGCTGTTAATATAATCCAAACTATCACGTATATAAACCTTATGCATACACATACGATTTGAGTTTCTATTCCTAACATACCTTCAATGTTTATATATAGGGTCACCCGCAGCCTTCCCACCACATCTACAGTATGTTGTGAATATAGCTCAAACTATAACGTATATACAAAATCTAAGATATTTATTTCGAGCCTTATATTATTTTACATAATCGGGACGTAGTTGATCAAGTTAGGTCTAATTATAGACAAATAATATAACTCCTGAAATAAGTATCCTAAACCTAAATAGACTTAGATTCCCTTTTTGAAACGAAATGGCTATAGATTGAGTTTTTCCAGCGGAAAAACTCGGTATTAACTATAACCTTGTCTCTGATACCAATTTTTGTCACACCCCGTTGTAGCGGAAATACAGGGTTAACAAAGAATTGCATACTAATCAGAAGGTTAATAGAGATTACATCCATTTATACCAATACAAGTCAATACAAGTACAATCGTTCAAAGTGTGGACCCCAAAATACGGATACAAGTCATCCTCATTTGGAACTGGGCCCACAGAATACAAGTTCAATAAATTGGACAGTCAAATACAATTAAAGCCAAAAGCATGAGAGTCCTCAATGTCTGATGCTAATTGTACGTCCAAAGTCAAAAGATTGGCCCTATAATGCCAAAGACGATTCCAAGGCTTACAGATGATCACCTGAAAAGCATGAAATTTGAGAGGATCAACTATCGAAATAGTTGGTGAGTTTACAGTGTGTTTGACTAAAAGATCAATCGTCGTTTGTTGTAGTTATTTAATACAGGACAGTCCAGACCGAAGTCCAACCCTGATACGAAGACAAGACGGTTCAGACCGAAGTCTAACCTAAATATATGACAAGACGGTTCAGACCGAAGTCTAACCTAAATATATAGACAAGACGGTTCAGACCGAAGTCTAACCTAAATAATATGACAAGACGGTTCAGACCGAAGTCTAACCTAAATATATAGACAAGACGGTTCAGACCGAAGTCTAACCTAAATAATATGACAAGACGGTTCAGACCGAAGTCTAACCTAAATAATATGACAAGACGGTTCAGACCGAAGTCTAACCTAAATAATATGACAAGACGGTTCAGACCGAAGTCTAACCTAAATATATAGACAAGACGGTTCAGACCGAAGTCTAACCTAAATAATATGACAAGACGGTTCAGACCGAAGTCTAACCTAAATAATATGACAAGACGGTTCAGACCGAAGTCTAACCTAAATAATATGACAAGACGGTTCAGACCGAAGTCTAACCTAAATAATATGACAAGACGGTTCAGACCGAAGTCTAACCTAAATATAACTACATGAGGGGGGATCATTTTAGTTTGTCAAAACACAAGGAACAGTTTAGTCAGCCGACAACATGGCAAGTCAAGACATATAGATCGATTTTCATAAGACATGTATACACATTTTTAGACAGCCGTCTCATGGCAAATATAAGACAAATGATTTCATTTACCAAATCTCATGGCGTAGACAAAGACAAATCATTTACAAAGTAGTCGTGTATACAGTACATGCTTTCAGGCCCAAAATAAAGGAAAAAGGGCGCCATAAACTCACCTTAGCAGTCTACGAGCTAAAGTATGAGTAGTCCGAGAATATGAGCAGTCTAGTCTCCACGTCTATCCAAAACCTAGGATAAGAGTACCAATGGTGAGGATCAAATCTCACGACGACAAGTATCCTACGTATAACTACTTAGCTATCAACCCTAGAATGCCTTAACCGAGAATGTGTTACAAACCTTCATTTTATTTGACTCAAAATATTAATGTCATTGACACTGTTACTAAAAGGTAGTCCAAAGTACCATTTCGTACAAACGAAGTTCAAGTGTCCAAGATGTCAAAAACTGAAACGTCAAACAGTTCCAGAAATCGCGGCGCGACCTGGGTTCCTCGCGGCGCGACCCTGCTACGTTCCTCGCGGCGCGACCTGGAGGTTTCGCGGCGCGAGTCAAATCGAGTGCAGGTTCTGTACGAAATTCGACACACCTCGCGGCGCGAGCAGGATACCTCGCGGCGCGAGTTCTACCTGACCGAGTGAAAAACCTGGTTTATGACCATTTTTAGCAAACTATATCGACTCCAAATCGATTCCTTTCATTTCTAACAACTGTTATCATGTTCAAAAGACCTAGAAACATACCATTTCGCCATTTTAATCATTTTGATTTCAAGACCAAATTCTAAATCAAAACTTCATTTAGTCAACTAAAACCCTAATTTCATATAACATTCAAAGGCTTCTAATTCAAATTACAAACTGAAATAAACCCTTAAATGAATTTAAATCAAATCAAAGTTTGGAGAAATAAGTTACTTACCAAATTTTGAGTTCTTCAGAAATAGGAAGAAAAATAGATAAATGATGATTATGATCCTTGCCAAAACCCTAAATTATTATTGAAATATGATTGCTTCCTTTGATTTCAAGACCAAATTCTAAATCAAAACTTCATTTAGTCAACTAAAACCCTAATTTCATATAACATTCAAAGGCTTCTAATTCAAATTACAAACTGAAATAAACCCTTAAATGAATTTAAATCAAATCAAAGTTTGGAGAAATAAGTTACTTACCAAATTTTGAGTTCTTCAGAAATAGGAAGAAAAATAGATAAATGATGATTATGATCCTTGCCAAAACCCTAAATTATTATTGAAATATGATTGCTTCCTTTGATTTTCTCTTTGATTTCACCTTGTAAATTGATTTAGAGCATAAGAGGAATTTTCGTGTGTGTGTGTTGTGTGTGTTGGGTCGACAGGCAAAGAAAGAAAAGGAGGGAAGTGTTTGTTGTTTGTTTGTTGTTTTAATTCCCACCACAAACAAAGGGGCCGGCCTATGTGGCTCCTTTTCAGTCATTTAAATACCCCAAATTTGGTAAAATGCTTACGATTTAATACCGTTTGACCCAAAGGTTAAATGTAAAGTGAAGGTATTTTTCTTCGTCTCATTTTTAGTCAAGACAAGCCAATAAAGTTTCGTCAAAGTGAACTTTATAATATTAAGTCTAGACAGTCTATTTATCTTGTACAAGACATAACCTTTAAATATTTATTTAAAGTTATTTTTAAGACTCGGCATTCGTCTAGATAGCTAAAAGTCTACGTCATCAAGATACGTCTAATTTGACTAAGTCAAAAGTCCAAAAGTCTGATAATTTCCACGTCAAATGACTGTCTAATCGAGATTAGGACTAACCCGGTGTAAATTAATTACGAGTTGTCACAGCATCCCCGACTTCTAAGGATTTCGTCCCGAAATCAAGTCTTGCTCAGTAAAAAGATGAGGATAGTTATTCCTCATAAAGTCTTCACGTTCCCAAGTCAAGTCGGGACCATGTTTTGAGTTCCAACGAACTTTGACCAATTTGATACGACTACGTCTAAGTTGTTTGAGCTGTTGGTCTAAAATTTCAACAGGTTCTTCAACGAATTGAAGAGAGTCAGTCACTTGCAGCTCTTCGACAGGTACGACTAACGTCTCATCAGTCAGACATTTCTTAAGATTCGAAATGTGAAATGTGTGATGAACGTGTTCTAGCTCCTTAGGTAAATCGAGCTTGTAAGCCACGGAACCAATTCTTTGAACAATTTCGAATGGTCCGATATAACGAGGACTAAGTTTCCCTCGTACGCCAAAACGTGCAGTGCCTTTCCAAGGTGACACCTTCAACATGACTTTGTCTCCCACTTGAAACTCAAGTGGTTTCCGTCTACGGTCGGCATAGCTCTTTTGACGATCTTGAGCCGCCTTCAGCCGTGCCCTAATTTCGACAATTTGATCAGTAGTCTTCTGAACTAGTCCATATTTAAATAAACGACGTTCTCCAGCATCAAGCCAACAGACAGGAGATCTACACTTTCGTCCATATAAAGCCTCATAAGGCGCGCATTTGATGCTAGTGTGATAGCTGTTGTTATATGAAAATTCAGCTAACGGCAAAAAGGTATCCCAACTACCTTTGAAGTCAATGACACATGCCCGAAGCATGTCCTCTAAAGTCTGGATGGTACGTTCACTTTGTCCGTCAGTCTGTGGATGGTAAGCCGTACTCAGGTGCAATTGAGTGCCTAGGGCGTCTTGAAAATATCGCCATGATTGTGAAGTGAAACGACCATCACGGTCAGAGATAATAGACAAAGGAACGCCATGAAGAGATACCAATCTCACCATCGTCGACGCCATCACACCATCAACATCGTTGTCGCATTGTGCGAGTATCGTGCTAGTAATAAGTTATCAAAAATAATAGTAGTAACAGTATACTAGTATATAGTCTTATTTGTTGATTTATGCCACCTAACTTGGTAGCATAAGAGTTGAATGCCTAGCCGCCGTTATCTTATGGGACCAACATTCACGTCAACTGCACCAGTAAGATGTAGTTATGGTAGCTTTAAGCCAATGTTTTGTTCAGTAGGCTCTTGTACTACAGAACTACAACTACAAATGATGAAATAACAAATTAATAGACTTATTTTTCCTCTTAGGATATCAACCCGAACCAAAACTAAAATCAGAACCTATAGCATGCATTTAAAACCAAACTGGAACCTTTATTTGAACCAAGATTTCAACAACTAGATCAGGTAACACTTGGGTTAATCACCTTGAATGTTTGTTGTAGACTTGTAGATATTAATTGTAAGATCGTCAAATGAAGTTTATATGACTTAATACACATTTTATAATAGGTTCCTTGATCGAATAGGGTACAATATGCTGGATTTTGGTTTGTAACAATTCTAAAAGATATATTTTGAATGAATTTTATCATTTAGTTAGCAATTTTTAACTTAAATACTTACACAATAATATATATTAGATAGTAATTGTATATTAAGGATTATTATTATTACTGTATTATTTAACGGATGTCAGCTGGGTTGGGTCGTTGGGTCAGCTTGACACAATTTACACATAATCTACACAAATGTAGATTAATCTACACAAATGTAGATTAATCTACACAAATGTAGATTATGGGTTTTGGGTCAGGTTGGGTCAGGTTGGGTCAGCTTGGGGTCTGGGTCAGCTTGGGGTTGGGTCAGCTTGACACAATTTACACATAATCTACACATAATCTACACAAATGTAGATTATGGGTTTTGGGTCAGCTTGACACAATCTACACAAATATAAAATAATCTACACAAATGTAGATTATGGGTTTTGGGTCAGCTTGACACAATCTACACAAATGTAGATTAATCTACACAATTGTAGATTATGGGTTTTGGGTCAGCTTGGGGTTGGGTCAGCTTGGGGTCAGGTTGGGTCAGGTTGGGTCAGCTTGACACAATCTACACAAATGTAGATTATGGTTTTGGGTCAGGTTGGGTTAGCTTGGGGTTGGGTCAAGCTTGGGGTCAGGTTGGGTCAGCTTGACACAATCTACACAAATGTAGATTACACTTGAAATCTACACAAATGTAGATTATACGGTTGGGTCAGCTTGGGGTTGGGTCAGCTTGACACAATCTACACATAATCTACACATAATGTAGATTATATCTACACAAATGTAGATTAATCTACACAATGTAGATTAATCTACACAAATGTAGATTAATCTACACAAATGTAGATTAATCTACACAAATGTAGATTATGGGTTTTGGGTCAGCTTGACATAATTTACACATAGTCTACACAAATGTAGATTAATCTACACAAATGTAGATAAATCTACACATAATCTACACAAATGTAGATTAATCTACACAAATGTAGATTAATCTACACAAATGTAGATTAATCTACACAAATGTAGATTATGGTGTTGGGTCAGCTTGACACAATTTACACATAATCTACACAAATGTAGATTAATCTACACAAATGTAGATTAATCTACACAAATGTAGATTATGGGTTTTGGGTCAGGTTGGGTCAGCTTGACACAATCTACACATAATCTACACATAATCTACACAAATGTAGATTAATCTACACAAATGTAGATTAATCTACCAATGTAGATTAATCTACACAAATGTAGATTAATCTACACAAATGTAGATTAATCTACACAAATGTAGATTATACGGTTTTGGGTCAGCTTGACACAATCTACACATAATCTACACATAATGTAGATTAATCTACACAAATGTAGATTATGGTTTTGGGTCAGCTTGACACAATCTACACATAATCTACACATTAATGTAGATTAATCTACACAAATGTAATCTTGACACAAATCTACACATAATCTACACAAATGTAGATTAATCTACACAAATGTAGATTAATCTACACAAATGTAGATTAATCTACACAAATGTAGATTATCGGTTTTGGGTCAGCTTGACACAATCTACACAAATGTAGATTAATCTACACAAATGTAGATTATGGGTTTTGGGTCAGGTTGGGTCAGCTTGACACAATCTTACACATAATCTACACAAATGTAGATTATCGGTTTTGGGTCAGCTTGACACAATCTACACATAATCTAAACATAATCTACACAAATGTAGATTAATCTACACAAATGTAGATTATGGGTTTTGGGTCAGCTTGAATCTACACAAATGTAGATTATGGGTTTTGGGTCAGCTTGGGGTCAGGTTGGGTCAGCTTGGGGTCTCAGGTTGGGTCAGCTTGGGGTCTGGGTCAGGTTGGGTCAGCTTGGGGTTGGTCAGCATGATCAGTTTGGTCAGCTTGGGGTCTGGGTCAGATTGGGTCAGCTTGGGGTTAGGTTGGGTCAGGTTGGGTTAGCTTGGGGTTGGGTCAGATTGGGTCAGCTTGGGGTTAGGTTGGGCAGGTTGGGTTAGCTTCGGGTCAGGTTGGGTTAGCTTGGGGTTGGGTCAGCTTGGGGTTGGGTCAGCTTGGGGTCTGGGTCAGGTTGGGTTAGCTTGGGGTTGGGTCAGCTTGGGGTTGGGTTGGGTCAGCTTGACACAATCTACACAAATGTAGAACCCAAGCTGACCCAGAACCCAGGCTGACCCAGAACCCAGACTGACCAAGCTGACCCAACCAAACTGATCAGCTTTGGGGTCAGCTTGGGTTGGGTCAGCTTGACACAATCTACACAAATGTAGATTATGGGTTTTGGGTCAGCTTGGGGTCAGGTTGGGTCAGACTTGGGGTTGGGTTGGGTCAGCTTGGGGTTGGGTCAGCTTGGGGTCAGGTTGGGTCAGTTGGGTTAGCTTGGGTTGGGTTGGGTCAGCTTGACACAATCTACACAAATGTAGATTAATCTACACAAATATAAATAATCTACACAAATGTAGATTATGGGTTTTGGGTCAGCTTGGGGTTGGGTCAGCTTGGGGTTGGGTCAGCTTGGGGTTGGGTTGGGTCAGCTTGGGGTCTGGGTCAGGTTGGGTCAGCTTGACACAATCTACACATAATCTACACAAATGTAAAATAATCTACACAAATGTAGATTATCGGTTTTGGGTCAGGTTGGGTCAGGTTGGGGTTGGGTTGGGTCAGCTTGGTTAGCTTGGGTTGGGTCAGCTTGACATAATCTACACATAATCTACACAAATGTAGATTAATCTACACAAATGTAGAACCCAAGCTGACCCAGAACCCAGGCTGACCAAGCTGACCCAACCAAGCTGACCAGAACCCAGGCTGACCAAGCTGACCAACCAAGCTGATCAGAACCCAAGCTGACCTAGAACCCAAGCTGACCCAGAACCCAGGCTGACCAACCAAGCTGACCCAGAACCCAGGCTGACCAAGCTGACCCAGAACCCAGGCTGACCAAGCTGACCCAACCAAGCTGATCAGCTTTGGCGGTCAGCTTGGGGTTGGATCAGCTTGGGCGGGTTGGGTCAGCTTGGGGTTGGGTCAGCTTGGGGTTGGGACAACTTGGGGTGGGTTGGGTCAGCTTGGGTTTGAAGTCAAATTATTTACAAAAATGCCACCGCGTTTTTTTTTTAAAGCCACATGTCACGTTCTGATTGGTTCATAGGACCTTCTCTCCTTAAGACACCTTCTCATTTGATCTCTTTCTATATATATATATATATATTATATAAATGTATATTATAACATACAATGATCTATATTCATCACAATTCAAGTATAAAAACATAACACAAATATACACATATATATTAATATATATATATATATATATATATATATATATATATTACAATATATATATATACAATATAAAAATAAAAAAAAAACTTACAATGAGCTTTTGAGAACGATCAAACTCAGCACCGGGAGACGAAATACAAACGGTGGATGCGGTGGCGGCAGACGGCGGGGAAGGAGGTTGTTGAGATTCCGGCATCTCGACGACCGGCAAGGGATCAAAAGACGGCGACGAAGATGAAGAATAATAATTGATTAAAGAAGGAGTGGCGGCTCTAATGATTTGAAGAAAGATCTGAAAGAAAAAAGACAGCCAGTTCAACAGATAGATATCAGATATATACATAAATTTATTATACGTATTCTTATTAAATTATTAGAAGAGTTGATTTGTTATGTGGTATATTGGGGTTTTGATTTATTGGATAATTTATTGTTTTTTTGTTTTTTTTTTTTTTGTTTTGAAGAAACTGAATAACAGAGATGGAAGAAGATGAGAGAGAGAGGGCAGCCTGGCAAGAGTTAATCACACTTTTTACATTTTTGATCCCTGAAAAATCGAACTGACCATTGTACCCATGGTGTGCTTGTCACGTGGTCATGTATTTAACGTATGTTAGTGGTGTGGACCAAAAATGTTGACGGAGTTCCAAACCTAGGGATGAAAATTGTAATTTCGTGAACCCAGGGATGAAACGTGAAATTTGGTACAAACCACAGGGACGAAAATTGTAATTTACTCTACTTATTATTTAGGGAATGTAAGTGATATAAAAATTGTATGAACTTGAAATCTAATCACTCTAGTAACAAATTATAACCGAAGTTAATTTCGAACAAGTCCAAAGCTAATAAATAAGTGTTAGAGTGTGATCATGTTATTATAAATGTATGTCCGGAAATAATTTAAGCCTACGGGGTCACACGAAATGACACGGTAACTCTATACATATTAATTAGTATATTAAAGTAATATATTAATTAATTTGATCACGAAATGATTAATTTAAATAAATTAAAGGGTTAATTGTATTTAATTAATTAAAGAGGAGGATTAAATGTGAAATTAGGAAATTAGTGTTGGACTCTAATTCCTAATGGGGGGGGGCCGAAATTCTTAAAGGGATTTCCTAATCCCACTCTAATTAGAAAACCCTCCTAATTAAGCCTATAAATAGAGGCATAGGCTTAAGGGTTTTTTACATTCATTCACACAACCCACTCTAATTAGAAAACCCTCCTAATTAAGCCTATAAATAGAGGCATAGGCTTAAGGGTTTTTTACATTCATTCACACAAAGAAAACTCTCATCTTCTCTCCTCTCTTATTCTAGTTCGGCTGAAACCCACATTAAAGGGGTCTTCGATTTGTGCCATTCAAATATATATGTAGGACTTACATATTTAATTAATGCAAGCATTAATTATGGCTTTATTTGATAGTCGGCTGCAAATGGTTTTCGGTGGATGGGTTTCGATATAAGGGAATAAACAAGGGGTTGTTTGGTTCGTGATCGGGGTACTAGCATACGGTATAAGGGGTGTCTAGTGTGCGATCGTAGAGGGGTTTTGGTTTAAACCCTAAATAATAATAATCATTATTATTAATAAAGTTATTGGAAGCTTTGCTAAAAGGTACACGTTTTCAATTCCTTTCTTTGTTAATTAATGTGATTGCATATTCGATTCTTCCGTTGCGCGTACTCGTGAATTTTATGTGTTTATGTATTCATATTCTAACAGTGGTATCACGAGCCACATATGTGATCTATTAATTACAAAGATCAAAACTTGAAGGGGGGTTAAGGGTTGGTTTGTTTTAATTAATTGTTAAATAATTAAAGGAGGTTTTTCTTATTTTTTTTTATTAAAACCGATTTTAATTAAATAAATTAGGGTTTTGTTTAATTAAATTTAACCTAATTCAATGGTGGATTGAAACCCTCGAGCAAGTTTTGAGTTAAGTGAATTGACATGATTTATATGTGTGAGTCACTGAAATACGATGGTTAACCTAGAAAGTGTAAAATACAACAAGTCTAATAATCACTAGAATGGACTAGTATTACTTAAATATAAATGCAAGTATATAAATAAAATAATACACGACTTAAAGCAATAAACAAGTAAAGTGGAACATTATGTATTTATCAATGGTGTATTTTATTTATGATGTTAAATAAAATACAAGGTTGTGCGGAATCAAGATAATACAAATAAGTATGTATCCTAACAACCTATGAATTACAAATGATCTATATTTGTCAAATAACTCTTTTGGATCGAGATACTTAAAGTTGTGAAGTATCCCAGTTTAAGATCGAGAGTATTTAGACAAATTCACTCTAATGCAAAATGTATGCTTAAAAGTATTTTTCTCAAGAAAATGACTTTGTATTTATAGACAACAAAATTCACCAGTGAATTTTGTGCCGTACAAATATGGTTGCATGCATTTAATGATCCGACAAGAACATTAAATGCATTGGTTAATGGTATAAGGATAAAGTCATATTGATATGATTTTATTCTTTTAACCAACCACCTTTACACGCGTATAAACTTTGGGAAAGAACAAGTGGATTGTTCTTTGGAAAGTGTGTAAAGGCAAAAGTCAATTACTCGATATCAGTGTTCAGACTTGTAAGGTCTAGAACACTGACAATCCTCCAGTGTACAGATCTGGTAAGACTTCCAGTGGACTCCGCCATTTGTTAGTCTTCTTTCTTCAGACTTCAGTCTTTGACTTCAGTGAGAATGTCTTCAGTAGAATAGATCTGGACTGGGGTGAAGTCCAGTGAGCTAATCTGGAGAATACTCCAGATTTCCTATACAAGTATTTGCTCATTGGTCTTCCATTATTTCTGAACAAATCTTCAGAGGGACTCCAGATTCCATGTCTGGAGTAGGTCCAGTAGAACACGTTTCTGGACAGATCTTTAGTAAGGCTCCAGTAGTCGAGTCTGGAGCGAGTCCAGTAAATCTGGACCTAACAAATTCCCCCTATTTGTTTAGAAATAATGCAAGTGTTTTCAAGCTTATATCTATACAATTTTGTATGCTTGAAAAACACAAGTTTTGATTTGTCTAAAAAATCTAAGTTACTGGAAAACACTTTATAGATCATGAGTGTTTTCAGTTTCATCTTTTAAGTTCTAACTTAGACTAAATCTGATCATTTACTTATATGAATCAAAAATTGCAACTATTATTACATACATCAACTGATAAATAGTTTACAATTTTCATAAAACAATAATTTACAACAAGTAAATGATAAGAGTCAGGCCCTTCTTTTTGATGTCTGTCCTGGAGCATCTTCAGTAGCCTTTCTCTTTGGTGATGGAGAAGATGGTATTGATTCTGGTGATTTTACGCCCATTGCAACTTCCATCTGTTGCTTTCTTCTCCATACCTTCTCAACTCTTTTCAGAAATGCTTTAACATCAGTCGACACATTTGTCTTCCCCCTGAACGTTAAAGCAATTTCTTTCAGTTCACTCCATCCAAATGCTTGGACTGAAGTACTTTTCCTTTCATCAGTAAAGTTACCCTCCCTGGTCAACTTTACTTCAAACTTAGACATGCCTTCATGATTTTCAGCTAATTTGATCTCAGCACCAGTGATCCTTCTAGCATCAGCCCTGAAATTTAACATTTCATTGTACTTGTCTTTTAACTTGGCTGTCTGGATCAATGCTTCAGTTTCCTTGGACACTCTCTTTTGCTCTACAGCAGATTGGAGTTGTTGACGATTGATTTTTCGAGAAGTGTCCAGGGGAATAAATTTGCTTACATCAGCATCTTTAATCGCTTTGATTTGTTTGGCAGTCAGTTTTGGTAAGCCAGTCAGTTTCTTTCTGTACTCTATCTCAGAGCACCAGCGTTCTTTCTGATCTTTTTCTGGAGGCTTACCAGTTCCTCCTTCCTTTGTCTGATGAGTTCTGGTACACTTACACCATAAATTATAGAATCATAAACCTGTTCTTCTTCGGCGTAAAAAGAGCGTACATGAACATCATCCAATGCATTCAGACATTGATGAACTCTGGGGTCATCCTTCATCTTTTTATACACTTCAATATTTATGCCTAACCTGCCAGCATTGTAAGAGTCCAGAGTCCCCATAGATGCCATCTCCCTTTGATGGGCCAGCAGTTCATCTTTTTGATTTCTTTTGAAGATTTCAATCATAATGCATTCTTGTTCTAACTTCTTGGAGGTTTCATCATCAGCATCTTCAGCAGTTTGCTCTTCTTCTCCAGATTCCATTTGTTGTTTTCCCTTAACTGACTTCATAGTTGTTGGAATATCTGGGAAGGACTCAAACTGGGGCTCACTGGCTTCAGTACCAGTAGCTTCTTCAGCTTGCATAGTGGCTTCAGTGCCATATGCTCTTTGTGCCAAGTGCTTCAGTGTCACTTGTTTTTGGTCACCAGACGACTTTTCCCCCTTGGAATGATCACCAGTTCTGGACTTGAGATCATTCCATAATTGTTCTAGCATATGTCTGTCCAGTGTACCAAAGGTTCTTCCTGCCACTGGAGTTGTATCAGTCACAACTTTCTTAAGTGTCTGCACTTCCTTTTACATTTGCAATTTCTTTAGGCAAGTGCTTTGGCAACTTTTCTTCCAGTAACTTCTCCACTTGGGGTAACACCCCATCTTGAATGGTACGAAGAACAGTCTCAGAAATCTCTTCAGATAATTCTTTCAGCATACTGATTCTGAACTTCTTTGTACATTCATCACTTATTGAACTGACAACTGCATCCTGATCAAGTGTAGATCTAGTCTCCAGAGAACTTATCCTGGTACCCAACTTCTGAACCTCTTCTTTCAGATCTGCCAGTGGTTGTACAAATTCACCAGTCACTGCAGTCTGAACTGAACTAACCAGCCTTGTCTCTAAACCCTGGACTGCCACTTTGAAATTTTCAGTATTGTTGTTTGTGGCCAGTACCAGTTCATCAAGCTTTTCAAACACAAGCTTCTCATTCCCAGCAATCAGATTCATCTCAGATGCAAGGTTATTTGATAATAAGGATTTGAAGTCTGAAATAACCTGCGATGAAGTCTGGAGTGATCTCTCCAGGTCCGCCACCTTACTTAAAAGGCCTTGGACCTCGGCAGAAGATGAAGTGGAGAGACCACTGGGAGGTTCAAGATTTAAGGCAATCTGGTCATAAGAGGTACTTGTGCCCAGTCCTCTTCAGTTGCAGTTTGTTCAGATGTGGTGACTGGTGTTTCAAGTGGTGGAGGTTGAGATTGTGAAGTTTGAGTGGTTGCAGGAGTGAAGTATTGAGTATCTCTAGGAATTGAAGGTGGTGGTGGTGGTGGCATGTTTGATTCTGGTGGTGGTGGCATTTCAGAGGATATAATTGGTTGGGTGACTGAAGCAATAGCAGATGTGTCAATATTTTCTTCTTCATCACCCAAGAAATTCATGTTTACATCAAAACCTTCAGACATTGGGGAATCTACATCATCCCATTCTGGAGCCATCCCAACTGTCTGATCACCAGTCTATTCATTAATTCGTTCACCAACCTCTACATTCAAGTCTATTTGAGCCTCTTGCTCACCAGATACATGTTCATCAGTCTGAACATCTTGTTCTACTTCCTCAACAACCTGCTCAATAATCTGGGCAACATTTTCAATCTCCTCATCAGTCACCTGCCCAACAACCTCTTCAGATTCAAAAATTGGAGACCCATCCAGATTCATTACATCCCCAGGATGTCTTTCTGGATTCACTTGAACTCCAGCTCTCATCAGACGCCTGTTTGTTCTAGGTCGTCTGGAAGGTTCAACAATTTATGGTACTTGACCTTCAGGAGCAATTTGTCTAATAGGTTGTACAACCTCTATGATCTGTACATCTTGGTCACCAGATGGTCCTTCAACAGCTTGACCACTACCTGGAGCCATTTCAGCTTCTTCTCTCTGAAAGGAGAGCATGGACTAAGGAATATCTACCTCGTTCAGTGGAGATCTGAGGTTGACCAGATCCCTCATATACTCACTCACAGAAAAGTGAGTAGTCTCAAAATCATACTGGTCTCCAAGAGCTCTTTTAAACATGAGTGAAAGAAAACGGATATAAGGTACAAAGGGTTTTCTACCTTTCACTCTGAGACGCTCTACCAGATCATCAAAAAGGATCTGAGCGAAATCCACTCTAAGCCCAAACCATAGACAGTAGGCAATCTGGAGATGGGTTTGATTTATCTGGTCTAACCCTCCAGAACTGCCTCCCAGACATTCAACAATGTGGGTGAAAAAGTATCTCCATGAGTCTGACAGCTTGCTCATGTAGATAGTTCCTTTCCTGGATACCTGGCCATGCTCATCCATGATATCTATGTGCCCCATCAGTCTGCACACTTCCCTTGTATTTATACCAGAGGGAAGTTCGATTGGCAACTCATTCTGTTCAAAATAGTTTAACTGTAGAACAGACCTGAGTAGACTAGCAGTGAAACCAAGGGATCTGGTATCTCCCTTGAGAGTATAATTGATAGATGAAGTTTCATCATCATATTTTGCAGTGTACCAGAATTCACAAAGGTAATCGTGGTACATCCTTCTTGGATTTAGTGTCAACGCACCATATAACGGGCAAGAGAGAAAAAAAAGTGTTTAATCTCCCAATAACAGATTGGGCATCATGAACACTGGAAAGAGAAAGTCTGGCCATCCAGTTGTTCATGTTTATTCTTATGGCATTTGCCTCAAGAGTGATATGAGGTGCCCTGTCAACATTTTCAGAAGGAGCATATTCAGTGGCAAGGAGATTTTTAAGCGATTTGGATTGTCTAGGTGCCATTTTATAAAGAATAGATGAAGATGAAATTGAATATATAAGGTAATGATGAAGATTTGATGAAGAATTGAATGGAAATGGAGTAAATAAGAGAGATAAATATGATTGGAAATTGAATGAAGAAGTAAATGAAGGAATTTGAAAGATTTGGGAGTAAATATGTTCGAAGTTAATGCATTTGAAAGTGAAAGTGGGTATATATAGGAGAGAGAATGTGGAACTCAAACGGTTTATTTGAAATTATCAAATATAATTTTGATCGAGGTTCTGAGATCCGCATTAATTACATCACATCACACATAAATGTATGACGGTTTACAGCCCACAAACATTAACAAGTTGCTCTTTTTGATTTCCCAAGGTAAAAATACCATCATTACGTTGAAAAATTTACATGCCACATAGGATTAAAATATCTTCAAAAAGATTTGCTTACGTGGCACACACAATGACCAAGTATGTAGAAAATATTATGACATATTTCAGTGCATCTGGAGGTTGACTGGACACTCCAGTATCACTGGTGGATTAGTCCAGTGAACATGTACTGATGGTACACTGGAGGGATACTCCAGTAAAGTACCAGTGAAAACCATTTTGAAAGACTGGTAACCTCAAACGTGCACGTCAACTAATACAGACAAGTGAGAGGGACACATTTACAAAGTACCAGTAATATTTTCTGAAGAATTTGTCCAGTGAGAAAATAAATTAATAAATTCCCCCTGAACTTAAAACACTTTTAAGAACAAAAATATCTTTCAAGTCTTCCCTTGGAATGTTGATCCAGAAATCTATTAATGCAAAGATAGTACACAAAGGCGTTCAATATCTGAGCAGTCACCAGATTTAAGGGTTTAACATTCCCAACTCACCAACAAGATATTCAAAAGTTTTGACATCCAGAGGTTTGGTAAAAATGTCAGCGAGTTGTTTGTCAGTGGGAATAAAATGGAGTTCAATGTTGTTTTTCATAATATGATCACGAATGAAGTGATACCTGAGATCAATGTGCTTCGTTCTGGAGTGCATGACTGGATTGTTTGAGATAGCAATGACACTGGTATTATCACAAAAGATTGGGGTCTTTGAGTACTTAATACCATAATCAAGCAACTGATTCTTCATCCAGAGTATCTGAGGACAACAACTGGCTACAGACACGTATTCAGCTTCAGCAGTGGACAATGAAACTGAAGTTTGCTTCTTACTGGTCCAGCTGACCAGTTTGCCACCAAGGAAATGACATCCACCAGTAGTGGATTTCCTGTCTATCTTACAACCTGCATGATCTGAATCTGAATAACCCATTAGATCCATGCCTGAGCCTTTGGGATACCAAAGACCTAGACTGGGGACACCCTTTAGGTACTTCAGTATGCGCTTTACAGCAAGCATATGAGATTCCTTTGGATTAGACTGATATCTGGCACATAAACATGTTGAAAACATAATATCTGGTCTACTGACAGTTAAATACATCAGTGAACCAACCATGCCTCTGTAGACAGTGGTGTTCACTGGTTTACCATCTGGATCAGAGTCCAGTGTCAGTGGTGCGGAAATTGGAGTTGGTTTAGATGGTGAAGAGTTCATATCATATTTCTTTAAAAGATCTCTAACATATTTTTCCTGATTAATAAAAATGTCATCTTTGTTTTGTTTAATCTGGAGTCCAAGAAAATATGTTAATTCACCCATCAAACTCATCTCATATTCAGTTGACATTATTTTCGAAAATTTCTTACACATGTTTTCATCAGTAGACCCAAAAATAATATCATCAACATAAATTTGTACCATTAACAGATTACCTTTTTCATGAAGAATAAATAAGGTATTGTCAATTGCACCTCTTTTGAAACCATTTTTCAACAAATGTTTAGTCAAAGTGTCATACCAGGCACGTGGGGCTTGTCTGAGGCCATAAAGCGCTTTGTCCAGACGATATACCCAATGTGGATGCTTTTCATCAACGAAACCTGGTGGTTGTCTGACATAAACTTCTTCTTCAAGCTTTCCATTCAAGAAAGCACTCTTTACATCCATCTGGTAGACCTTGAACTGATGATTAGCAGCGAATGCTAAGAATATTCTGATCGCTTCAAGTCTAGCCACTGGAGCAAATGATTCATCAAAATCGACATCTGACTGGCAGTAACCTTGTGCTACCAGTCTGGCCTTGTTTCTGATTACGTGGCCATCTTCATCTACTTTGTTCCTGAAGACCCATCTTGTTCCAATTGGTTCTTTCTTTCCAACTGGGAAAGGAACCAGATACCAGACCTTGTTCCTTTCAAACTGGTGAAGCTCTTCTTGCATAGCAGTCACCCAGCTTGGATCTTCCATAGCCTCGTCAATCTTCTTTGGTTCCATCAAAGATAGAAAACTAATGTATAAGCATTGATTACTGGAGGCTCTTCTGGTCTGAACTCCTCTACTGGAGTCACCTATGATCTGATCAATAGGATGAGCTTTTGTCCATCTGGAGTACTGACCAGGATTGTTACTGACAACAATATCAGTGCAAGAATTCAGTTGAGTCTCCTCTGGAGTTGCTTCTGGAGGAGTATCTTGCCAGACTACTTCAGTATCTTCATCTGAGTCATTTAAATCACGATTTGCATCATGAAATTCTTCATTTGAAGGCATTTCTGGTATATTCTCAACTGACACTGATACTGGGGGAGTAGTACGAACATCTGATCCAATATTAATTTCAGAGGGTAGTTTGAAAATAATAAAGGGATAGAATGGAGTACTACTGGAGAGTTTCTTTTTCTGAACAGGTTCCAGATCAGGATGACTGGAAGCTGTGTCTTTTGAATCTTCTTTATTGTCGTTTATAGGATCAGATTCACAGAAGACAATTGGAGTTACTGGGGGAGTGTCAAGGGCTGGCTTCTTGTTGATTGCAGCATTTGATTCATCAAATGTGACATGAATTGACTCATGGACCTTCTCTAGTCTCTTGTTGTATACTCTGAAGGCCTTGCGAATGGCTGAATAGCCTAAGAAATACTCTTCATCAGCTTTGGCATCAAATTTGCCTAACTGACTGGAGTCGTTCAGGATGTAAACTGGACATCCAAAAATGTGAAAGTAACCAATATTTGGTTTTCTATTTCTTAAGACTTCATAGGATGTCTTTTTGTGTCGCTTCACATATACTGACAGGTTCTGGGTGTGGCAAGCAGTAGCAATTGCTTCAGCCCAGAAACTGGTAGACAGGCCAGATTCAGCAAGCATACTCTTGGCAGCTTCTATCAGCGTACGATTCTTCCTTTCCACCACTCCATTCTGTTCTGGAGAGCGGGCTGATGAGAAATTCTGGGAGATGCCAGTGTCAGTACAGAATGACTCCAGAGTTGCATTCTGGAATTCTGTTTCATTGTCACTTCTTAACTGACACACCTTTCAACTGTACTTGAGCTCAATTTGCTTAATAAGACTGATGATTTCAGCAGCAGCTTCATTTTTAGACCTGAGAAAGATAACCCAACAATATCTGGAGAACTCATCTACGATCACCAGGGTGTATCTTTTACCAGCACGAGTCTGAATGTTCACTGGACCAAAGAGGTCCATATGAAGCATATGAAGAGGTTCAGATATGCTGAAATTCTGCCTGGTCTTGAAACTGGTACGTTTCTGCTTACCCATCTCACATCCTGGACATGGTTTTTCCTTTTTGAAGGAAACTGAAGGTATCCCATCTGCAAGTTGTTTTCTGGACAACTTATTGATATTCTTGAAATTTAAATGGGATAACCTTTTGTGCCATAACCAGTTTGTGTCTTTATCAGCTTGAGTATAGAAACACTGCTCTGAAGGAGAGCTTTCCATATCCATCACGTACACATTCCCTTTTTTGGGAGCAATCAACACTACCTTCCAGTCCTTGTTGAATACAATACCCTGAGCAATATTGAATAGAACTTGATAGCCATTATCACACAGTTGGCTTACACTGATCAGGTTATATTTCAAACCATTCACAAATGCAACACGTCTGAACTTGACTTGTCCATTATTCAGAACACCGTATCCCTCAGTCTTTCCACAACCATCATTTCCAAAAGTAATGGAGGGTCCATCAGAAATAGTGAACTCCTCCAGCAGGGTCTTACATCCGGTCATCGTCCTGCCAGCTGTACTGTCAAGATACCAGATATATTTCTTTCGATCGCCCTGCACATCCACCAGATATTATCAGTTAGATTTAGGAACCCATCGACTGATGGGTTCACTGGACCCTCCCTTATAGGTCCCTGGAGCAATCTGGTTTAGTTCACTTTCTTCAACAGTGATCTTAGTTGAAAAGACCACTGGGGTTGATAGTTTTGAAACCTTTTTCTTTTTCTCAACTGGAGAAATAGATTTAAATTTCTTTGCAAAAGGTTTTGTATTTTGTCTAGGGCCAGATGAAGTACCCTCAATAAAGTTTAATCTTGCATTAAAACTTTGTAATTGACGAGTCAGTATTTGAATCTGACTCTCTAACCTGGACAAAACATTTTCTTCAGATGATACCTTAGCCTTTCCAGTTCTAGGCTTAGGTAGGGGATTGGTCTGAGGCAAAGGTTTCGTCTGATTGACCTTTTGAACTGGAGCAGTCATCTGGAATGCTCCAGTCTTAACCTCTGGGGATTGAACTGGGTAAATATTGGCCTTGGGAGTTACAGGCTCATCATAAACAGTGATGGGCCTGAACCCCTCTGGTAATCGATCGATTACTGGTATTAATGATGCTACATGAGTATTTCCATCTAAGTATGCACGTTTTTTAGCAGGAAATTGATTTACTCCAGCATCATATGGCTTTTTGGTTTCTAGCCATGATTTAATCACCAGTTTTTCTTTCTCTAAAATGACTTCAAGATCTTGTTTTTCTTGAATCAATTGTTCAGTTACCAGAACCTGGGCTTGAAATGCCAGTTCAATGTCTTGAAGTTCTTTCAATTTTGATTTTAAAACAGTTATTTCAGAAGAATCTGTTTCTAGACCATTTACACAATCAGATCTAACAGTTTCTACAAATATCAAATCAGAATTAAGAGCTTCAGCAATGTCCAGTTTTAATTCTTGGTCAGTTGCACTATCATAATCACTAACCTTCTTAATAACTATGTCCACCCATCGTCCAGATGTGACATCTTCCTTCACCAGGTGCTCTTCGTCTGCCAGAGCCATGTAACAGCAATCTCTTTCTTCCTCTTCATCAGCGGATGATTCATCAGAAGGAACCCACTTCTCTTCAGTTGTTGCGATCATGCACTTATTATTGTTTTCCATTTGTTGTGCCATGAGAGCAATCTGGGCCTTAAGCTTTTTATATTTCAACTTATAGCTATCATCAGGCTTATTATTTGAAGAGAATGGACCAGGCTTGGATACAAACTGGCTGGACCTGCAAGGGGGGGGGGGGGGGGGGGGGGGGGGGGGGGGGGGGGGGGGGGGGGGGGGGGGGGGGGGGGGGGGGGGGGGGGGGGGGGGGGGGGGGGGGGGGGGGGGGGGGGGGGGGGGGGGGGGGGGGGGGGGGGGGGGGGGGGGGGGGGGGGGGGGGGGGGGGGGGGGGGGGGGGGGGGGGGGGGGGGGGGGGGGGGGGGGGGGGGGGGGGGGGGGGGGGGGGGGGGGGGGGGGGGGGGGGGGGGGGGGGGGGGGGGGGGGGGGGGGGGGGGGGGGGGGGGGGGGGGGGGGGGGGGGGGGGGGGGGGGGGGGGGGGGGGGGGGGGGGGGGGGGGGGGGGGGGGGGGGGGGGGGGGGGGGGGGGGGGGGGGGGGGGGGGGGGGGGGGGGGGGGGGGGGGGGGGGGGGGGGGGGGGGGGGGGGGGGGGGGGGGGGGGGGGGGGGGGGGGGGGGGGGGGGGGGGGGGGGGGGGGGGGGGGGGGGGGGGGGGGGGGGGGGGGGGGGGGGGGGGGGGGGGGGGGGGGGGGGGGGGGGGGGGGGGGGGGGGGGGGGGGGGGGGGGGGGGGGGGGGGGGGGGGGGGGGGGGGGGGGGGGGGGGGGGGGGGGGGGGGGGGGGGGGGGGGGGGGGGGGGGGGGGGGGGGGGGGGGGGGGGGGGGGGGGGGGGGGGGGGGGGGGGGGGGGGGGGGGGGGGGGGGGGGGGGGGGGGGGGGGGGGGGGGGGGGGGGGGGGGGGGGGGGGGGGGGGGGGGGGGGGGGGGGGGGGGGGGGGGGGGGGGGGGGGGGGGGGGGGGGGGGGGGGGGGGGGGGGGGGGGGGGGGGGGGGGGGGGGGGGGGGGGGGGGGGGGGGGGGGGGGGGGGGGGGGGGGGGGGGGGGGGGGGGGGGGGGGGGGGGGGGGGGGGGGGGGGGGGGGGGGGGGGGGGGGGGGGGGGGGGGGGGGGGGGGGGGGGGGGGGGGGGGGGGGGGGGGGGGGGGGGGGGGGGGGGGGGGGGGGGGGGGGGGGGGGGGGGGGGGGGGGGGGGGGGGGGGGGGGGGGGGGGGGGGGGGGGGGGGGGGGGGGGGGGGGGGGGGGGGGGGGGGGGGGGGGGGGGGGGGGGGGGGGGGGGGGGGGGGGGGGGGGGGGGGGGGGGGGGGGGGGGGGGGGGGGGGGGGGGGGGGGGGGGGGGGGGGGGGGGGGGGGGGGGGGGGGGGGGGGGGGGGGGGGGGGGGGGGGGGGGGGGGGGGGGGGGGGGGGGGGGGGGGGGGGGGGGGGGGGGGGGGGGGGGGGGGGGGGGGGGGGGGGGGGGGGGGGGGGGGGGGGGGGGGGGGGGGGGGGGGGGGGGGGGGGGGGGGGGGGGGGGGGGGGGGGGGGGGGGGGGGGGGGGGGGGGGGGGGGGGGGGGGGGGGGGGGGGGGGGGGGGGGGGGGGGGGGGGGGGGGGGGGGGGGGGGGGGGGGGGGGGGGGGGGGGGGGGGGGGGGGGGGGGGGGGGGGGGGGGGGGGGGGGGGGGGGGGGGGGGGGGGGGGGGGGGGGGGGGGGGGGGGGGGGGGGGGGGGGGGGGGGGGGGGGGGGGGGGGGGGGGGGGGGGGGGGGGGGGGGGGGGGGGGGGGGGGGGGGGGGGGGGGGGGGGGGGGGGGGGGGGGGGGGGGGGGGGGGGGGGGGGGGGGGGGGGGGGGGGGGGGGGGGGGGGGGGGGGGGGGGGGGGGGGGGGGGGGGGGGGGGGGGGGGGGGGGGGGGGGGGGGGGGGGGGGGGGGGGGGGGGGGGGGGGGGGGGGGGGGGGGGGGGGGGGGGGGGGGGGGGGGGGGGGGGGGGGGGGGGGGGGGGGGGGGGGGGGGGGGGGGGGGGGGGGGGGGGGGGGGGGGGGGGGGGGGGGGGGGGGGAAGGATCAAGAAGGGGATTGAGAGGTGATGTAGGGACATAAGGACCTTCATTTAAGATTTTCATCATGTTCCTCTCAATACCAGTGATATGCAAAACCATCCTAGCCTTCCACGTACCAAACTCATCACTGTTCCCACTGAATTTTGGAACACTTAAAGCATGTCAAATTGATCTTATCAGTTGAAGAACTGGATGCAAATTGTCCAGATGGCCTATTTGCTCTTGCTTTGAAACGGTTAAACGTTTTAGCAATCATTGCAATGAGGTCATCATCATCAGTTTCATCACAACAGTCTGGAGAGATTTGACTGGACTCTCCAGAGTCCATGAGTTCAGACACCATCTTCTTCATAGAAAATACATTCTCAGAAGATATCAGTGCTGTACTTTGTGGTTCAGTATGACTAACCACATTAGGACTACTGGAGGCATGGTTAAAGGCATCTTGTTCTGCCACTACTCTCTGAGCTTGATTTTCTTCAGTGTACCTGAAAGCTCCATAAAGAGTTGAGAGAGTGTGTGTGTGTGCAGAGTTTTTCCTTGTCGTAAGACCAGGATCATGTGAGACCATTTGGTGGGCAGAATATCACAAAATTTCTCCAGAAGTATATCCTTGTCCTTCTCAACCCCAAGACCTCTCAACTGGTTTATGATACTCATAAATCTGGTGTAAGTACCAGTGAGAGACTCATTAGACTGAGCAAAAAATGACTCATACCTCTTGTTTAAGGAGACCTTTCTGGTGACAATGGTGTCATCTCCTCCTTCATGCTGGTTTAAAAGTTCATCCCACATGGTTTTAGCACTAGGAAAAAGAACTAGTGTGGGAATTAGGGTTTCTGGAACGGCCCCGAGGATCATGTTTTTGAGAAGGGTGTCTAGATTCACCAATCTCCTCTCCTCTTCAGACCAATGTTCCTCCCTCTTTTCCCTTCCTCTTCTAGATCCAGAAGGATCAAGAAGGGAATTGAGAGGTGATGTAGGGACATAAGGACCTTCATTTAAGATTTTCATCATGTTCCTCTCAATACCAGTGATATGCAAAACCATCCTAGCCTTCCACGTACCAAACTCATCACTGTTCCCACTGAATTTAGGAACATGATTGTTTGAATAGTGCACATGCACGTGTGGAGAAGCAGGAGTAGGAGGAGGAGGTGGATTAGTATTATTAACAATAGGTGGTTCATTTTGATCATTAATAATAACATTAGGATCGGGACCAAGATTAAAACTTCCTTGTGTATTTTCTTGGTTAGCCATCAAAGAAACAGATCTAGGCAATGTTTAGCCTTCTGCTCTGATACCAAATGTGAGTCCCTGAAATACGATGGTTAACCTAGAAAGTGTAAAATACAACAAGTCTAATAATCACTAGAATGGACTAGTATTACTTAAATATAAATGCAAGTATATAAATAAAGTAATACACGACTTAAAGCAATAAACAAGTAAAGTGGGACATTATGTATTTTTCAATGGTGTATTTTATTTATGATGTTAAATAAAATACAAGGTTGTGCGGAATCAAGATAATACAAATAAGTATGTATCCTAACAACCTATGAATTACAAATGATCTATATTTGTCAAATAACTCTTTTGGATCGAGATACTTAAAGTTGTGAAGTATCCCAGTTTAAGATCGAGAGTATTTAGACAAATTCACTCTAATGCAAAATGTATGCTTAAAAGTATTTTTCTCAAGGAAATGACTTTGTATTTATAGACAACAAAATTCACCAGTGAATTTTGTGTCGTACAAATATGGTTGCATGCATTTAATGATCCGACAAGAACATTAAATGCATTGGTTAATGGTACAAGGATAAAGTCATATTGATATGATTTTATTCTTTTAACCAACCACCTTTACACACGTATAAACTTTGGGAAAGAACAAGTGGATTGTTCTTTAGAAAGTGTGTAAAGGCAAAAGTCAATTACTCGATATCAGTGTTCAGACTTGTAAGGTCTAGAACACTGACAATCCTCCAGTGTACAGATCTGGTAAGACTTCCAGTGGACTCCGCCAATTGTCAGTCTTCTTTCTTTAGACTTCAGTCTTTGACTTCAGTGAGAATGTCTTCAGTAGAATATTTTTTTTTTTTTTTTTTTTTTTTTTTTTTTTTTTTTTTTTTTTTTTTTTTTTTTTTTTTTTTTTTTTTTTTTTTTTTTTTTTTTTTTTTTTTTTTTTTTTTTTTTTTTTTTTTTTTTTTTTTTTTTTTTTTTTTTTTTTTTTTTTTTTTTTTTTTTTTTTTTTTTTTTTTTTTTTTTTTTTTTTTTTTTTTTTTTTTTTTTTTTTTTTTTTTTTTTTTTTTTTTTTTTTTTTTTTTTTTTTTTTTTTTTTTTTTTTTTTTTTTTTTTTTTTTTTTTTTTTTTTTTTTTTTTTTTTTTTTTTTTTTTTTTTTTTTTTTTTTTTTTTTTTTTTTTTTTTTTTTTTTTTTTTTTTTTTTTTTTTTTTTTTTTTTTTTTTTTTTTTTTTTTTTTTTTTTTTTTTTTTTTTTTTTTTTTTTTTTTTTTTTTTTTTTTTTTTTTTTTTTTTTTTTTTTTTTTTTTTTTTTTTTTTTTTTTTTTTTTTTTTTTTTTTTTTTTTTTTTTTTTTTTTTTTTTTTTTTTTTTTTTTTTTTTTTTTTTTTTTTTTTTTTTTTTTTTTTTTTTTTTTTTTTTTTTTTTTTTTTTTTTTTTTTTTTTTTTTTTTTTTTTTTTTTTTTTTTTTTTTTTTTTTTTTTTTTTTTTTTTTTTTTTTTTTTTTTTTTTTTTTTTTTTTTTTTTTTTTTTTTTTTTTTTTTTTTTTTTTTTTTTTTTTTTTTTTTTTTTTTTTTTTTTTTTTTTTTTTTTTTTTTTTTTTTTTTTTTTTTTTTTTTTTTTTTTTTTTTTTTTTTTTTTTTTTTTTTTTTTTTTTTTTTTTTTTTTTTTTTTTTTTTTTTTTTTTTTTTTTTTTTTTTTTTTTTTTTTTTTTTTTTTTTTTTTTTTTTTTTTTTTTTTTTTTTTTTTTTTTTTTTTTTTTTTTTTTTTTTTTTTTTTTTTTTTTTTTTTTTTTTTTTTTTTTTTTTTTTTTTTTTTTTTTTTTTTTTTTTTTTTTTTTTTTTTTTTTTTTTTTTTTTTTTTTTTTTTTTTTTTTTTTTTTTTTTTTTTTTTTTTTTTTTTTTTTTTTTTTTTTTTTTTTTTTTTTTTTTTTTTTTTTTTTTTTTTTTTTTTTTTTTTTTTTTTTTTTTTTTTTTTTTTTTTTTTTTTTTTTTTTTTTTTTTTTTTTTTTTTTTTTTTTTTTTTTTTTTTTTTTTTTTTTTTTTTTTTTTTTTTTTTTTTTTTTTTTTTTTTTTTTTTTTTTTTTTTTTTTTTTTTTTTTTTTTTTTTTTTTTTTTTTTTTTTTTTTTTTTTTTTTTTTTTTTTTTTTTTTTTTTTTTTTTTTTTTTTTTTTTTTTTTTTTTTTTTTTTTTTTTTTTTTTTTTTTTTTTTTTTTTTTTTTTTTTTTTTTTTTTTTTTTTTTTTTTTTTTTTTTTTTTTTTTTTTTTTTTTTTTTTTTTTTTTTTTTTTTTTTTTTTTTTTTTTTTTTTTTTTTTTTTTTTTTTTTTTTTTTTTTTTTTTTTTTTTTTTTTTTTTTTTTTTTTTTTTTTTTTTTTTTTTTTTTTTTTTTTTTTTTTTTTTTTTTTTTTTTTTTTTTTTTTTTTTTTTTTTTTTTTTTTTTTTTTTTTTTTTTTTTTTTTTTTTTTTTTTTTTTTTTTTTTTTTTTTTTTTTTTTTTTTTTTTTTTTTTTTTTTTTTTTTTTTTTTTTTTTTTTTTTTTTTTTTTTTTTTTTTTTTTTTTTTTTTTTTTTTTTTTTTTTTTTTTTTTTTTTTTTTTTTTTTTTTTTTTTTTTTTTTTTTTTTTTTTTTTTTTTTTTTTTTTTTTTTTTTTTTTTTTTTTTTTTTTTTTTTTTTTTTTTTTTTTTTTTTTTTTTTTTTTTTTTTTTTTTTTTTTTTTTTTTTTTTTTTTTTTTTTTTTTTTTTTTTTTTTTTTTTTTTTTTTTTAGTTTTACAACCTTGAGATACACCGGCTCACCCATTTGAACAAACTCTAAGAGAAGTATAAGTCGGAGTGCGCTAGCCTTTGCCCTTGCGCTTCTTTGTGCGTTCAAATGGAGCTACCGAGCTCTCTTGTGTTGTTAAGACTATACAAATGATTTTATTAAACATTATGTTATGAAGATTATGCATGAGTCTTCATACATAAACTTTGATTCACATCAAATGCATTACCCATTTAAAGTTAAGTCATTGCCACCCACTTTGATTAGAACACTTGCCAGTGCTTTTCGCTCCTATGTGAGACCATAGGCGAATTGTATCTCTTCAAGGTAGATTACCACTCCGTTGTGAGACCAGCAGTGGACTATCTACATGTTCTTAATTGGGCGACTTAAAACGAGTTAAGAGGTGAGACCTTAACCCGTGGCATAAGATGGGACAAAACATGTTTACCAAACACTTAATACCCCTTTACAGTGTTGTTGTAAGTCCCATAACTCTAGGAGTTGCATGAATGCAATTATCGATCCTCGGTTACCTTTTGAATACCATCATTTCTAGCTGATCAACAGATGAAATGATTGTATGTCAAGTTGGATCCCAGCCTTAGTGAAAAGTAATTGTTAGATGAATTTAACAAGGGTAATTACAACATGACTTACATATATTCCAAATGCATGTACAACAACATGACTTATGTGTCTTTCAACAGCATGTATAACGGCATGACTTACATATATTCCAAATGCATGTACAACAACATGACTTATGTGTCTTTCAACAGCATGT
Organism: Erigeron breviscapus; assembly: GCA_034093135.1. Classification (NCBI taxonomy): domain Eukaryota; kingdom Viridiplantae; phylum Streptophyta; class Magnoliopsida; order Asterales; family Asteraceae; genus Erigeron; species Erigeron breviscapus. Next base: position 23,539,191 of record CM067173.1, on the reverse strand, counting down.
ATAACGGCATGACTTACATATATTCCAAATGCATGTACAACAACATGACTTATGTGTCTTTCAACAGCATGTATAACGGCATGACTTACATATATTCCAAATGCATGTACAACAACATGACTTATGTGTCTTTCAACAGCATGTATAACGGCATGACTTACATATATTCCAAATGCATGTACAACAACATGACTTATGTGTCTTTCAACAGCATGTATAACGGCATGACTTACATATATTCCAAATGCATGTACAACAACATGACTTATGTGTCTTTCAACAGCATGTATAACGGCATGACTTACATATATTCCAAATGCATGTACAACAACATGACTTATGTGTCTTTCAACAGCATGTATAACGGCATGACTTACATATATTTCAAAGGCATGTTCATACGTTCCAACGTTTAACAACAACGAATCCATATAACAATTAACAACGTTTAACAACAACGAATCCATATAACAATTAACAACGTTCAACAAGCACGTTTAACAACAACGAATCCATATAACAATTAACAACGTTCAACAAGCACGTTTAACAACAACGAATCCATATAACAATTAACAACGTTCAACAAGCACGTTTAACAACAACGAATCCATATAACAATTAACAACGTTTAACAACAACGAATCCATATAACAATTAACAACGTTCAACAAGCACGTTTAACAACAACGAATCCATATAACAATTAACAACGTTCAACAAGCACGTTTAACAACAACGAATCCATATAACAATTAACAACGTTCAACAAGCACGTTTAACAACAACGAATCCATATAACAATTAACAACGTTCAACAAAACACGTATGTGTACACTTTTCAGCCCGAATCTCAATTGAGTAGGGAGGGTTTACGAAACTCACCTTATTGTTGATAGTTCAACAGCAAAATAGAAGAGATTGATGTAGTTAACGATGACGAGCGAGTCAACTGGCCACGTTACGTATTCCCTAATTTCAATGTGAATTGATTTATATTCGTGCTAAATTCCAAATATAGATATACAACTATAAGGATTTATTAATACGCTTGTCAACGTAATTTTTGTTATAAAAGTTTAAGGGACTAAATTGTCAAATGTCCAAAGTATAAGGACGAAAAATGATACCTTTGAAAGTGTAGGGTAAAAATGTAACTTTCCGTATGTAATACGTATCCGTAGGATATATAAAGTATTCCTCTGATATTTCTAAATCCTTTTGAAGTATTTTTTAAATAATAGGATTAATACGAAGAATGTATTAATCTTGTAACGAATAGATGTTTTCAATAGCAGAGATATGAAAAGATACCTTGAATGGTATGTATTATAATCAATACAAAATGTATTGATTACAATTGAAGAGATACCTTAAATGGCAGGAAAAACCAGCATTTTATTTCCAAGTTGTGTTAGGGTTGGCCTTGGGTCGTGAAGAATACCGGGGCGAATTAAGTTGCTTAGTGATTGCTTATGCAAACTTTTCGCGAACTACCTTCCATTCCTCCAGCATAAGCCAAAGAGGCCCAAGGTGCAATCACTTTCGGAAACATTGTGCGGTTAAAAGCGTATCGAGGATATATTCTATCCATAAATCAACCAATTCGAAAATACGAAATAATTCACAGATGGTGAATAGTAATTATATGAATTAGGATAGTTAGGTATATAACTATGCCCTTGTTTATATACCATAATAAGTATTTAAAATGATTTAATAAAAGTTTTACGATTTCTCGTACTTTCGCTAATAATTCATTTTTCGCAATAGTAACAATATTTCAATATCCATATAACAATTAACAACGTTCAACAAGCACGTTTAACAACAACGAATCCATATAACAATTAACAACGTTCAACAAGCACGTTTAACAACAACGAATCCATATAACAATTAACAACGTTCAACAAGCACGTTTAACAACAACGAATCCATATAACAATTAACAACGTTCAACAAGCACGTTTAACAACAACGAATCCATATAACAATTAACAACGTTCAACAAGCACGTTTAACAACAACGAATCCATATAACAATTAACAACGTTCAACAAGCACGTTTAACAACAACGAATCCATATAACAATTAACAACGTTCAACAAGCACGTTTAACAACAACGAATCCATATAACAATTAACAACGTTCAACAAGCACGTTTAACAACAACGAATCCATATAACAATTAACAACGTTCAACAAGCACGTTTAACAACAACGAATCCATATAACAATTAACAACGTTCAACAAGCACGTTTAACAACAACGAATCCATATAACAATTAACAACGTTCAACAAGCACGTTTAACAACAACGAATCCATATAACAATTAACAACGTTCAACAAGCACGTTTAACAACAACGAATCCATATAACAATTAACAACGTTCAACAAGCACGTTTAACAACAACGAATCCATATAACAATTAACAACGTTCAACAAGCACGTTTAACAACAACGAATCCATATAACAATTAACAACGTTCAACAAGCACGTTTAACAACAACGAATCCATATAACAATTAACAACGTTCAACAAGCACGTTTAACAACAACGAATCCATATAACAATTAACAACGTTCAACAAGCACGTTTAACAACAACGAATCCATATAACAATTAACAACGTTCAACAAGCACGTTTAACAACAACGAATCCATATAACAATTAACAACGTTCAACAAAACACGTATGTGTACACTTTTCAGCCCGAATCTCAATTGAGTAGGGAGGGTTTACGAAACTCACCTTATTGTTGATAGTTCAACAGCAAAATAGAAGAGATTGATGTAGTTAACGATGACGAGCGAGTCAACTGGCCACGTTACGTATTCCCTAATTTCAATGTGAATTGATTTATATTCGTGCTAAATTCCAAATATAGATATACAACTATAAGGATTTATTAATACGCTTGTCAACGTAATTTTTGTTATAAAAGTTTAAGGGACTAAATTGTCAAATGTCCAAAGTATAAGGACGAAAAATGATACCTTTGAAAGTGTAGGGTAAAAATGTAACTTTCCGTATGTAATACGTATCCGTAGGATATATAAAGTATTCCTCTGATATTTCTAAATCCTTTTGAAGTATTTTTTAAATAATAGGATTAATACGAAGAATGTATTAATCTTGTAACGAATAGATGTTTTCAATAGCAGAGATATGAAAAGATACCTTGAATGGTATGTATTATAATCAATACAAAATGTATTGATTACAATTGAAGAGATACCTTAAATGGCAGGAAAAACCAGCATTTTATTTCCAAGTTGTGTTAGGGTTGGCCTTGGGTCGTGAAGAATACCGGGGCGAATTAAGTTGCTTAGTGATTGCTTATGCAAACTTTTCGCGAACTACCTTCCATTCCTCCAGCATAAGCCAAAGAGGCCCAAGGTGCAATCACTTTCGGAAACATTGTGCGGTTAAAAGCGTATCGAGGATATATTCTATCCATAAATCAACCAATTCGAAAATACGAAATAATTCACAGATGGTGAATAGTAATTATATGAATTAGGATAGTTAGGTATATAACTATGCCCTTGTTTATATACCATAATAAGTATTTAAAATGATTTAATAAAAGTTTTACGATTTCTCGTACTTTCGCTAATAATTCATTTTTCGCAATAGTAACAATATTTCAATATTCATATATAAAAGCGATAGTTACCGTATTTAAATGCAATTATGTATCAATTAAGTATAAAATTAAGTTGACAAGCATTTCAATACATAACATATATTTCTAAAATCATAGAGCAAAGTATAGTAAGGTTTTATAAAAATACTTACAAGAAAGGAGAGTTTATGAACTCTAAGATCAAACTTTCGACGTACGAAGAACACGACTTCTGATTCAAATGAAATTTGCCCAAGACTTGGACTTGTTTACTTAATAATTTAAGATTATTCCCAACTCAAATTGAGTATTATAACTAGAGCTTTTGAAGATCTTAGAGAGATTTGTTGATAACAACTTCTCTTGACGATTTTCGGCGAACTTTGAGATCAAAGCGACTTTGCTTATACTAGAACAATCAAGTGTTCTTTGAAACTTATAACAAGAAGGGAAAGGATGATTTTAGACTTATAGAATGCTAAATTGAGAGAGAATGAAGTTTAAGGTGTGAGTTTTTATGATAACTTAAGCCTAGTATTTATAGTAAATAAAATGGAGTTAAATATAATAAAAATGATGTACATTCTTGACTTTGTAACCTCATGGAATTAAATATGATAAAATTAGTATCCATTCTTGACTTTAACAACTTATGATCAGATTTTTAAAGATATTTAGAGGTTTATAACTTTGCTACTAAGTAAAGGAAAGTGCTAGGAAGTTTCCTCATGGAGGTGTATGGTTTTACTAGCTTTGGAAGTAAGTTTTCTTAACAATTTACACAACAATTGTCTACTAGTAATATTATTCAACTAATAAATCAAATATAGCTTGTGACAATTTCACGAGTATTCCTACTTTCCATAAAGTATGTCGGCTTTGTTCCATTAATGGAATTATCATCTAGCCACCGACACTGTTCCACCGACACTGTTCCACCGAAACTGTTGGAACCGTACATTATACTTAAGGTTTCGTATATACGTTTTTCCTTGTTACTACCGTTACTCAATTACCGTCTATATTTCCATAACACATATGGGCCAATATCATAATCACATAATATGGGCTTAATTCTAGAAGCCCAATATAACATTATATTTAACCCAATTTACCGATAAATGTACGCAATTATGTCAAAGTTTCCATTTATTGAACTAGTTACTCAAATTACATACACGGTCAAACGGGTAAAAATCACAAATGTTACATTATTCCCCCGTTAAAGGAATTTCGTCCCGAAATTCGAATCTAACTAGACTCGTTAAACAAATGGGGATATTTGGCTTTCATGGAATCTTCACGTTCCCATGTAAACTCGGGTCCACGTCGAGCTTGCCATCTTACTTTGACAATCGTATATCGGGTATTCTTTAACTTTCTAGTTTGTCGATCTAGGATTTCTATTGGTTCTTCCACAAACTTCAACGCTTTATCAACATGGATTTCTTCGAGGGGCACGTGAAGTGTTGGATTTGCTAAACACTTCCGAAGATTACAAACATGAAAAACATTATGAACTCCACTCAATTCTTGAGGAAGTTCTAATCGATATGCAACCGGACCAATACGCTCCAAGATCTTGAACGGGCCAATGTACCGTGGCCCCAACTTGCCACGTTTCACAAAACGAACCACACCTTTCCACGGGGACACTTTCAACAAGACATAATCACCGACTTCAAATTCAAGAGGTCGTCGTCTAACGTTAGCATATTTCAATTGTCGTTCTCGGGCCACTCTTAACTTTTCTTTGATTTGTGAGATCACTTTCGTCGTTTCAATAACAATTTCGGGCCCAACGAGTTGGCTTTCACCAATTTCTGCCCAAGCTAGCGGTGACCTACAATCTCTCCCATATAATGCTTTAAATGGAGTCATTCCAATGCTAGCATGATAGCTATTATTGTAGGAGAATTCAACCAAAGGAAGATGTACATCCCAATTACCACCAAAATCAATGGCGCAAGCTCTCAACATATCTTCTAACGTTTGAATCGTTCTTTCACTTTGACCATCAGTTTGCGGGTGGAACGCCGTACTCAAACCGAGACGAGTACCCATAGATTTCTGAAATGCCTTCCAAAATTTTGAAGTAAATCGGGCATCCCGATCGGATATCACGGAAATCGGCACTCCATGCTTGGATATCACCTTCACTGTCCACCGACACTGTTCCACCGACACTGTTTCACCGTCACTGTTCCACCGACACTGTTGGAACCGTTCATTATACTTAAGGCTTCTCATATACGTTTCTCCTGACATGTTACTCAATTATCACCGACACTGTTCCACCGACACTGTTTCACCGTCACTGTTCTACCGACACTGTTCCACCGACACTGTTTCACCGTCACTGTTCCACCGACACTGTTGGAACCGTTCATTATACTTAAGGCTTCTCATATACGTTTCTTCCTGTTAGCATAGTTCCACCGACACTGTTCCACCGACACTGTTATCATCTAACCACCGACATTGTTCCACCGACACTGTTCCACCGACACTGTTCCACCGACACTGTTTCACCGTCACTGTTCCACCGACACTGTTCCACCGACACTGTTTCACCGTCACTGTTCCACCGACACTGTTGGAACCGTTCATTATACTTAAGGCTTCTCATATACGTTTCTACCGACATTGTTCCACCGACACTGTTCCACCGACATTGTTCCACCGACACTGTTCCACCGACACTGTTCCACCGACACTGTTCCACCGACACTGTTCCACCGACACTGTTTCACCGACACTGTTCCACCGAAACTGTTGGAACCGTACATTATACTTAAGGTTTCGTATATACGTTTTTCCTTGTTACTACCGTTACTCAATTACCGTCTATATTTCCATAACACATATGGGCCAATATCATAATCACATAATATGGGCTTAATTCTAGAAGCCCAATATAACATTATATTTAACCCAATTTACCGATAAATGTACGCAATTATGTCAAAGTTTCCATTTATTGAACTAGTTACTCAAATTACATACACGGTCAAACGGGTAAAAATCACAAATGTTACATTATTCCCCCGTTAAAGGAATTTCGTCCCGAAATTCGAATCTAACTAGACTCGTTAAACAAATGGGGATATTTGGCTTTCATGGAATCTTCACGTTCCCATGTAAACTCGGGTCCACGTCGAGCTTGCCATCTTACTTTGACAATCGTATATCGGGTATTCTTTAACTTTCTAGTTTGTCGATCTAGGATTTCTATTGGTTCTTCCACAAACTTCAACGCTTTATCAACATGGATTTCTTCGAGGGGCACGTGAAGTGTTGGATTTGCTAAACACTTCCGAAGATTACAAACATGAAAAACATTATGAACTCCACTCAATTCTTGAGGAAGTTCTAATCGATATGCAACCGGACCAATACGCTCCAAGATCTTGAACGGGCCAATGTACCGTGGCCCCAACTTGCCACGTTTCACAAAACGAACCACACCTTTCCACGGGGACACTTTCAACAAGACATAATCACCGACTTCAAATTCAAGAGGTCGTCGTCTAACGTTAGCATATTTCAATTGTCGTTCTCGGGCCACTCTTAACTTTTCTTTGATTTGTGAGATCACTTTCGTCGTTTCAATAACAATTTCGGGCCCAACGAGTTGGCTTTCACCAATTTCTGCCCAAGCTAGCGGTGACCTACAATCTCTCCCATATAATGCTTTAAATGGAGTCATTCCAATGCTAGCATGATAGCTATTATTGTAGGAGAATTCAACCAAAGGAAGATGTACATCCCAATTACCACCAAAATCAATGGCGCAAGCTCTCAACATATCTTCTAACGTTTGAATCGTTCTTTCACTTTGACCATCAGTTTGCGGGTGGAACGCCGTACTCAAACCGAGACGAGTACCCATAGATTTCTGAAATGCCTTCCAAAATTTTGAAGTAAATCGGGCATCCCGATCGGATATCACGGAAATCGGCACTCCATGCTTGGATATCACCTCTTTGATGTACAAACGTGCCATGGTGTCAAATTTATCATCTTCCCGGATGGCTAAGAAGTGTGCCGACTTAGTCAACCGGTCAATTATCACCCAAATGGTGTCCCGACCACTACTCGTCCTAGGTAACTTCGTGATGAAGTCCATAGCAATTTCTTCCCATTTCCACACCGGTGTTACTGGTTGGACTAGTAAACCCGGTGGTTTCTTGTGGTCGGCTTTCACTTGTAAACAAGTGAGGCATTGACTAACATACCTAGCAATGTCCGTCTTCATTCCCGGCCACCAATACAAGTCTCTCAATCCAAAATACATCTTGTCGGAACCCGGGTGGACCGAATAAGCCGACTTATGAGCTTCATCCATCAATTTCAATCGCCATCCTCCAAGAATGGGAATCCACAATCGATCAACAAAATACAAACCATTATCGTTCTTCCTATCAAACTGTTCTTCTAGACCGTGTAAAGCTTCATCGGTGAAGTTCTCCGGTCTAGTTGCCAATTCTTGAGCTTCGATAATGGAGTCACGGACACTCCTTAATACAGTGAAGCTCATGGCTTTAACTCGTCTTGGCTTCATACGTTCCTTTCGACTCAAAGCATCGGCTACCACATTTGCTTTACCCGGATGATACCGGATAACGCAATCATAATCACTCAACAGCTCAAGCCACCTTCTTTGCCTCATGTTCAGGTCACTTTGAGTGAAAATGTGTTGAAGGCTTTTGTGATCGGTATAGATCACGCTCTTGGTGCCATACAAGTAATGCCTCCAACATTTCAAAGCGAATACCACTGCTCCCAATTCTAAGTCATGGGTCGGATAGTTCTTCTCATGCACTTTCAATTGTCTTGATGCATATGCTATCACCTTATCCCGTTGCATTAAGACACAACCCAATCCTTGCCCAGATGCATCACAATATACAACGAAATCATCGACTCCATCGGGCAAGCTCAATATGGGTGCATCACACAATTTGTCCTTTAACAATTGGAATGCTTGTTCTTGCTTTTCACCCCAATCAAACCTTCTTTCTCGTTGAGTCAACAAAGTCAAAGGTTGGGCGATTTTTGAAAAGCCTTCAATAAATCGTCTATAATAACCCGCCAAACCAAGAAATTGGCGAATTTCGGTTGGTGTTTCGGGGCGTCTCCAATTCTTTACTGCTTCAACTTTACTTGGGTCCACATGAATTCCTTCTTTGCTCACTACGTGACCAAGAAACTGGACCTCTTCAAGCCAAAATTCACATTTGGAGAACTTGGCATAAAGCTTTTCTTTCCGGAGTAACTCTAAGACTTGTTTCAAATGTTCCAAATGATCTTCTTTGGTTTTGGAATAGATGAGAATGTCATCAATGAAAACAAGCATCACACCTCACGGTAGGCCAATGATGGCGATTACACCTAGGGCATAAAGGACGACCCCCTGTGTAACCAACCTGTTGAGGACCCTTTGTTGGTACTACTGCCGCAAAAAGCTCTCCCACGGGGGGCCAAATGTTGGCGAGGAGCTTGAGGAGGTTGTTGTTGTTGTCCTTGGTTTCCTCGGTTTTGATTCGGACCGGCAATTTGCAACTGGTTAGGATGCACGGTCACTTGGACTTGTTGACCAATAAGATGTGGGCACCGGTTGCGGTAGTGGTCTTGGCTACCACATTCATAACAAGAACCCGGAACCATCGGGGGACGTATAGCATTAAGAGGGGCAACGTTCAAAGGACCATTCCGGGGGTTAGTTGGGCAAAACCTTGAGGTGTGTCCTGGTAGGTTGCAATGAAAACAATGACAAATTGGTCCAAGTAGGGCTGACACACTCGGTTCATCAAGTCCATGAACACAGCTGGTGCGTTAGTCAACCCAAAAGGCATCACCGTAAATTCAAAGTGTCCATATCTCGTTCGAAAGGCGGTTTTTGGAATGTCGTCTTCATGAACACGTAATTGATGGTAACCAGACCGTAAATCAATTTTGGAAAAGAAACGAGCACCTTGGAGTTGGTCGAATAAATCGTCAATCCTAGGAAGAGGATAACGATTCTTTACCGTTAGTTTGTTCAATTCTCTATAATCGATACACATTCGGAATGTGCCATCTTTCTTTTTAACGAACAAAACCGGTGCGCCCCAAGGCGATTGACTAGGGCGAATGAAACCCTTTTCTTGAAGTTCTTTGAGTTGGGCGGCCAACTCTTGTAATTCGGTCATGGCTAAGCGATAAGGTGCTTTGGCCACGGGAGAAGCATTTGGGATAAGATCAATACGAAAATCGAGTTCACGAGATGGAGGCAAACCCGGTAGGTCATCCGGAAATACATCCTCAAAGTCTTTAACTACGGGCACAGTTTTCAATTCAATCTTTGTGATCTTAACACTATATACATTCCCATCCCATTGTTCGGTCGTTTCGCCTTGAACCACTAATTCTTCCCTATTTTCTAACGGAATCCTCACAGTTCGACTACCACAATCAATTACCGCGTTCATGGCCGATAACCAATCCATACCCACAATTACGTCAAAACTACCGATATCAAAAGGCATTAAGTCAATGTAAAATGGGTGATCACATAAATCTAACACACAATCACGAACAACTTGACTAATCCTAGACAATCCACCATTTACCATTTCAAGTTCAAAACAAAAGGACAACGGGCTAGGATTAGCATCGATCAACGGAATAAAATCATTGGAAATGAGACTATAATCGGCTCCAGAATCAAATAACACGGTAGCATATTGGTGATTGAGGAGAAAGGTACCTGCTACGACATTTGGATCACTTCGAGCCTCGGCCGCATTCACGGCAAAAGCTCTCCCACGGGGGGCCAAATGTTGGCGAGGAGCTTGAGGAGGTTGTTGTTGTTGTCCTTGGTTTCCTCGGTTTTGATTCGGACCGGCAATTTGCAACTGGTTAGGATGCACGGTCACTTGGACTTGTTGACCAATAAGATGTGGGCACCGGTTGCGGTAGTGGTCTTGGCTACCACATTCATAACAAGAACCCGGAACCATCGGGGGACGTATAGCATTAAGAGGGGCAACGTTCAAAGGACCATTCCGGGGGTTAGTTGGGCAAAACCTTGAGGTGTGTCCTGGTAGGTTGCAATGAAAACAAGCATCACACCTCACGGTAGGCCAATGATGGCGATTACACCTAGGGCATAAAGGACGACCCCCTGTGTAACCAACCTGTTGAGGACCCTTTGTTGGTACTACTGCCGCAAAAACCTTTCCACCACGACCATGGCGCTTATTATCACGCCGATCATCTTTCTTGGTGCCGCTTGACTCGGCAACATCCTTCCTTTTATTGTCATTCTTATTATCGTTCTTGTTCAACTTGCCACCCCTAATGAGTTCCAAGGTTATACTAGCGGTACGGGTGGTTGCCTCTTTGTAAGTTAAAGGCATGGTGGGGTGTGAGACAAGCACTCTCACTTCATGTGGCAATCCCGCAACATACTTCTCAACCTTAACTTCTTGGGGTCTCACATAGTGGGGAATGAGTCTAGAGAGTTGGCCAAATCGGCGAGTGTAACCCTCATAGTCTCCTCCCTTCATGGCAAGTTTAGAAAATTCCACTTGCAATTTCCTCAGTTCATGGGCCGGGCAATACTTAGTAGTTATCATATTCTTGAACTCTCCCCATATAAGATTATTAGCCGCATCAATCCCCAATTCATCAACTTCTTCGTTCCACCACTCAAGAGCCCCACCTTTCAACATACCGGAAGCATAAGTGATTCTTTGGTGGTAGGCACAACCACTTCGAGCAATGATAGATTCAATGCTCTCTAACCATTCCAAGCAACCCGTAGCACCACCATCTCCATTAAATTCCGGGGCTCCACAAAGTTTGAAGTCTTTAAACAAGCATCCCGGTTGACGAACATCATAACCCGGTCTAGGTAAAACTTCTCCTACACCTACTCCGTTTACATTTACGTTTTCTTGTTCATTATTATTTCCCATGGCCGCTTGAATTCGGGCCATAAGATCCGGCATGAGGTCATTTAGAGCTTGTGTGACAACCTCAGCTGTTATCGGGGGATTAGGATTACCCCGACCACCTCTGCCACTACGACCTCCACGACCACCTCTACTTCCACGACCACCTCTACCACCACGATCACCAACTACTTCTTGTTCAATCGGGTTCTCGGGTTCATTCTGAGGTCCATAGTTAGTGTTAGCTCTCCTTGTTCTAACCATTTTCCTGGACACGTGTGTTAGATCAGTAAGTTAGTTTTCACACGAATAATCAAAATCGTCCGTCAAACATTACATACCTAAATCCTTCTAAATCATTGCATGAATATAGTTATCTCTACAGGGGTATTATCATGGAAATAATCTAAGGCTTCAGCAATCGTATAATTTACAATCAACAATACAATCACGAAAACATTCAACACTATATAAAAGGGTCAAGTCATAACAAGGTGGGTAAAGCATAGTCCGAATTTTAACCTCAACATTCAATACATTAAAAGTGTTTGTATACAGGGTGTACCAGCGGCTAACCCTCCACCTAATCAACAATCAAATAACACGGTAGCATATTGGTGATTGAGGAGAAAGGTACCTGCTACGACATTTGGATCACTTCGAGCCTCGGCCGCATTCACGGCAAAAGCTCTCCCACGGGGGGCCAAATGTTGGCGAGGAGCTTGAGGAGGTTGTTGTTGTTGTCCTTGGTTTCCTCGGTTTTGATTCGGACCGGCAATTTGCAACTGGTTAGGATGCACGGTCACTTGGACTTGTTGACCAATAAGATGTGGGCACCGGTTGCGGTAGTGGTCTTGGCTACCACATTCATAACAAGAACCCGGAACCATCGGGGGACGTATAGCATTAAGAGGGGCAACGTTCAAAGGACCATTCCGGGGGTTAGTTGGGCAAAACCTTGAGGTGTGTCCTGGTAGGTTGCAATGAAAACAAGCATCACACCTCACGGTAGGCCAATGATGGCGATTACACCTAGGGCATAAAGGACGACCCCCTGTGTAACCAACCTGTTGAGGACCCTTTGTTGGTACTACTGCCGCAAAAACCTTTCCACCACGACCATGGCGCTTATTATCACGCCGATCATCTTTCTTGGTGCCGCTTGACTCGGCAACATCCTTCCTTTTATTGTCATTCTTATTATCGTTCTTGTTCAACTTGCCACCCCTAATGAGTTCCAAGGTTATACTAGCGGTACGGGTGGTTGCCTCTTTGTAAGTTAAAGGCATGGTGGGGTGTGAGACAAGCACTCTCACTTCATGTGGCAATCCCGCAACATACTTCTCAACCTTAACTTCTTGGGGTCTCACATAGTGGGGAATGAGTCTAGAGAGTTGGCCAAATCGGCGAGTGTAACCCTCATAGTCTCCTCCCTTCATGGCAAGTTTAGAAAATTCCACTTGCAATTTCCTCAGTTCATGGGCCGGGCAATACTTAGTAGTTATCATATTCTTGAACTCTCCCCATATAAGATTATTAGCCGCATCAATCCCCAATTCATCAACTTCTTCGTTCCACCACTCAAGAGCCCCACCTTTCAACATACCGGAAGCATAAGTGATTCTTTGGTGGTAGGCACAACCACTTCGAGCAATGATAGATTCAATGCTCTCTAACCATTCCAAGCAACCCGTAGCACCACCATCTCCATTAAATTCCGGGGCTCCACAAAGTTTGAAGTCTTTAAACAAGCATCCCGGTTGACGAACATCATAACCCGGTCTAGGTAAAACTTCTCCTACACCTACTCCGTTTACATTTACGTTTTCTTGTTCATTTTGTATGGGAACCGCTTCATCTTCCGGTTCTTCTTGTTCATTATTATTTCCCATGGCCGCTTGAATTCGGGCCATAAGATCCGGCATGAGGTCATTTAGAGCTTGTGTGACAACCTCAGCTGTTATCGGGGGATTAGGATTACCCCGACCACCTCTGCCACTACGACCTCCACGACCACCTCTACCACCACGATCACCAACTACTTCTTGTTCAATCGGGTTCTCGGGTTCATTCTGAGGTCCATAGTTAGTGTTAGCTCTCCTTGTTCTAACCATTTTCCTGGACACGTGTGTTAGATCAGTAAGTTAGTTTTCACACGAATAATCAAAATCGTCCGTCAAACATTACATACCTAAATCCTTCTAAATCATTGCATGAATATAGTTATCTCTACAGGGGTATTATCATGGAAATAATCTAAGGCTTCAGCAATCGTATAATTTACAATCAACAATACAATCACGAAAACATTCAACACTATATAAAAGGGTCAAGTCATAACAAGGTGGGTAAAGCATAGTCCGAATTTTAACCTCAACATTCAATACATTAAAAGTGTTTGTATACAGGGTATCAACGGCATGACTTACATATATTCCAAATGCATGTACAACAACATGACTTATGTGTCTTTCAACAGCATGTATAACGGCATGACTTACATATATTCCAAATGCATGTACAACAACATGACTTATGTGTCTTTCAACAGCATGTATAACGGCATGACTTACATATATTCCAAATGCATGTACAACAACATGACTTATGTGTCTTTCAACAGCATGTATAACGGCATGACTTACATATATTCCAAATGCATGTACAACAACATGACTTATGTGTCTTTCAACAGCATGTATAACGGCATGACTTACATATATTCCAAATGCATGTACAACAACATGACTTATGTGTCTTTCAACAGCATGTATAACGGCATGACTTACATATATTCCAAATGCATGTACAACAACATGACTTATGTGTCTTTCAACAGCATGTATAACGGCATGACTTACATATATTCCAAATGCATGTACAACAACATGACTTATGTGTCTTTCAACAGCATGTATAACGGCATGACTTACATATATTCCAAATGCATGTACAACAACATGACTTATGTGTCTTTCAACAGCATGTATAACGGCATGACTTACATATATTCCAAATGCATGTACAACAACATGACTTATGTGTCTTTCAACAGCATGTATAACGGCATGACTTACATATATTCCAAATGCATGTACAACAACATGACTTATGTGTCTTTCAACAGCATGTATAACGGCATGACTTACATATATTCCAAATGCATGTACAACAACATGACTTATGTGTCTTTCAACAGCATGTATAACGGCATGACTTACATATATTCCAAATGCATGTACAACAACATGACTTATGTGTCTTTCAACAGCATGTATAACGGCATGACTTACATATATTCCAAATGCATGTACAACAACATGACTTATGTGTCTTTCAACAGCATGTATAACGGCATGACTTACATATATTCCAAATGCATGTACAACAACATGACTTATGTGTCTTTCAACAGCATGTATAACGGCATGACTTACATATATTCCAAATGCATGTACAACAACATGACTTATGTGTCTTTCAACAGCATGTATAACGGCATGACTTACATATATTCCAAATGCATGTACAACAACATGACTTATGTGTCTTTCAACAGCATGTATAACGGCATGACTTACATATATTCCAAATGCATGTACAACAACATGACTTATGTGTCTTTCAACAGCATGTATAACGGCATGACTTACATATATTCCAAATGCATGTACAACAACATGACTTATGTGTCTTTCAACAGCATGTATAACGGCATGACTTACATATATTCCAAATGCATGTACAACAACATGACTTATGTGTCTTTCAACAGCATGTATAACGGCATGACTTACATATATTCCAAATGCATGTACAACAACATGACTTATGTGTCTTTCAACAGCATGTATAACGGCATGACTTACATATATTCCAAATGCATGTACAACAACATGACTTATGTGTCTTTCAACAGCATGTATAACGGCATGACTTACATATATTCCAAATGCATGTACAACAACATGACTTATGTGTCTTTCAACAGCATGTATAACGGCATGACTTACATATATTTCAAAGGCATGTTCATACGTTCCAACGTTTAACAACAACGAATCCATATAACAATTAACAACGTTCAACAAGCACGTTTAACAACAACGAATCCATATAACAATTAACAACGTTCAACAAGCACGTTTAACAACAACGAATCCATATAACAATTAACAACGTTCAACAAGCACGTTTAACAACAACGAATCCATATAACAATTAACAACGTTCAACAAGCACGTTTAACAACAACGAATCCATATAACAATTAACAACGTTCAACAAGCACGTTTAACAACAACGAATCCATATAACAATTAACAACGTTCAACAAGCACGTTTAACAACAACGAATCCATATAACAATTAACAACGTTCAACAAGCACGTTTAACAACAACGAATCCATATAACAATTAACAACGTTCAACAAGCACGTTTAACAACAACGAATCCATATAACAATTAACAACGTTCAACAAGCACGTTTAACAACAACGAATCCATATAACAATTAACAACGTTCAACAAGCACGTTTAACAACAACGAATCCATATAACAATTAACAACGTTCAACAAGCACGTTTAACAACAACGAATCCATATAACAATTAACAACGTTCAACAAGCACGTTTAACAACAACGAATCCATATAACAATTAACAACGTTCAACAAAACACGTATGTGTACACTTTTCAGCCCGAATCTCAATTAGAGTAGGGAGGGTTTACGAAACTCACCTTATTGTTGATAGTTCAACAGCAAAATAGAAGAGATTGATGTAGTTAACGATGACGAGCGAGTCAACTGGCCACGTTACGTATTCCCTAATTTCAATGTGAATTGATTTATATTCGTGCTAAATTCCAAATATAGATATACAACTATAAGGATTTATTAATACGCTTGTCAACGTAATTTTTGTTATAAAAGTTTAAGGGACTAAATTGTCAAATGTCCAAAGTATAAGGACGAAAAATGATACCTTTGAAAGTGTAGGGTAAAAATGTAACTTTCCGTATGTAATACGTATCCGTAGGATATATAAAGTATTCCTCTGATATTTCTAAATCCTTTTGAAGTATTTTTTAAATAATAGGATTAATACGAAGAATGTATTAATCTTGTAACGAATAGATGTTTTCAATAGCAGAGATATGAAAAGATACCTTGAATGGTATGTATTATAATCAATACAAAATGTATTGATTACAATTGAAGAGATACCTTAAATGGCAGGAAAAACCAGCATTTTATTTCCAAGTTGTGTTAGGGTTGGCCTTGGGTCGTGAAGAATACCGGGGCGAATTAAGTTGCTTAGTGATTGCTTATGCAAACTTTTCGCGAACTACCTTCCATTCCTCCAGCATAAGCCAAAGAGGCCCAAGGTGCAATCACTTTCGGAAACATTGTGCGGTTAAAAGCGTATCGAGGATATATTCTATCCATAAATCAACCAATTCGAAAATACGAAATAATTCACAGATGGTGAATAGTAATTATATGAATTAGGATAGTTAGGTATATAACTATGCCCTTGTTTATATACCATAATAAGTATTTAAAATGATTTAATAAAAGTTTTACGATTTCTCGTACTTTCGCTAATAATTCATTTTTCGCAATAGTAACAATATTTCAATATTCATATATAAAAGCGATAGTTACCGTATTTAAATGCAATTATGTATCAATTAAGTATAAAATTAAGTACATTATTGACTTTGTAACCTCATGGAATTAAATATGATAAAATTAGTCTCATTCTTGACTTTGTAACCTCATGGAATTAAATATGATAAAATTAGTATCCATTCTTGACTTTGTAACCTCATGGAATTAAATATGATAAAATTAGTCTCATTCTTGACTTTGTAACCTCATGGAATTAAATATGATAAAATTAGTATCCATTCTTGACTTTGTAACCTCATGGAATTAAATATGATAAAATTAGTCTCATTCTTGACTTTGTAACCTCATGGAATTAAATATGATAAAATTAGTATCCATTCTTGACTTTGTAACCTCATGGAATTAAATATGATAAAATTAGTCTCATTCTTGACTTTGTAACCTCATGGAATTAAATATGATAAAATTAGTATCCATTCTTGACTTTGTAACCTCATGGAATTAAATATGATAAAATTAGTCTCATTCTTGACTTTGTAACCTCATGGAATTAAATATGATAAAATTAGTATCCATTCTTGACTTTGTAACCTCATGGAATTAAATATGATAAAATTAGTCTCATTCTTGACTTTGTAACCTCATGGAATTAAATATGATAAAATTAGTATCCATTCTTGACTTTGTAACCTCATGGAATTAAATATGATAAAATTAGTCTCATTCTTGACTTTGTAACCTCATGGAATTAAATATGATAAAATTAGTATCCATTCTTGACTTTGTAACCTCATGGAATTAAATATGATAAAATTAGTCTCATTCTTGACTTTGTAACCTCATGGAATTAAATATGATAAAATTAGTATCCATTCTTGACTTTGTAACCTCATGGAATTAAATATGATAAAATTAGTCTCATTCTTGACTTTGTAACCTCATGGAATTAAATATGATAAAATTAGTATCCATTCTTGACTTTGTAACCTCATGGAATTAAATATGATAAAATTAGTCTCATTCTTGACTTTGTAACCTCATGGAATTAAATATGATAAAATTAGTATCCATTCTTGACTTTGTAACCTCATGGAATTAAATATGATAAAATTAGTCTCATTCTTGACTTTGTAACCTCATGGAATTAAATATGATAAAATTAGTATCCATTCTTGACTTTGTAACCTCATGGAATTAAATATGATAAAATTAGTCTCATTCTTGACTTTGTAACCTCATGGAATTAAATATGATAAAATTAGTATCCATTCTTGACTTTGTAACCTCATGGAATTAAATATGATAAAATTAGTCTCATTCTTGACTTTGTAACCTCATGGAATTAAATATGATAAAATTAGTATCCATTCTTGACTTTGTAACCTCATGGAATTAAATATGATAAAATTGTACATTCTTGACTTTGTAACCTCATGGAATTAAATATGATAAAATTAGTATCCATTCTTGACTTTAACAACTTATGATCAGATTTTTAAAGATATTTAGAGGTTTATAACTTTGCTACTAAGTAAAGGAAAGTGCTAGGAAGTTTCCTCATGGAGGTGTATGGTTTTACTAGCTTTGGAAGTAAGTTTTCTTAACAATTTACACAACAATTGTCTACTAGTAATATTATTCAACTAATAAATCAAATATAGCTTGTGACAATTTCACGAGTATTCCTACTTTCCATAAAGTATGTCGGCTTTGTTCCATTAATGGAATTATCATCTAGCCACCGACACTGTTCCACCGACACTGTTTCACCGACACTGTTCCACCGAAACTGTTGGAACCGTACATTATACTTAAGGTTTCGTATATACGTTTTTCCTTGTTACTACCGTTACTCAATTACCGTCTATATTTCCATAACACATATGGGCCAATATCATAATCACATAATATGGGCTTAATTCTAGAAGCCCAATATAACATTATATTTAACCCAATTTACCGATAAATGTACGCAATTATGTCAAAGTTTCCATTTATTGAACTAGTTACTCAAATTACATACACGGTCAAACGGGTAAAAATCACAAATGTTACATCAAAGGTCCATTTATGGATTGAAGCAAGCATCAAGGAGTTGGAATAAAAGGTTTGATGAGGAAATCAAGAAGTTTGGTTTTGCTCAAAATCCTGATGAGCCATGTGTATATCGCAAAGCTAGTGGGAGTAATGTTACTTTCCTTGTCTTGTATGTCGATGACATATTGATAATAGGAAATCACATTCCAATGTTGAAAGACGTTAAATCTTATCTTGGAAAGATTTTCGCTATGAAAGACTTGGGTGAAGCGGCATTTATACTTGGAATCAAGATCTATAGAGATAGAAGTAAACGGTTGATTGGATTAAGTCAAAGTGCTTATATAGAAAAAATCTTGAAGAGATTCAAGATGGAAAACTCTAAGCGCGGGAATTTGCCTATGCAAGAAGGACTTAATTTATCTAGCAAGAATGGTGCTTCTACACCTAAAGAGGTGTAGCGTATGAAAAGAATTCCTTATGCTTCGGCAGTGGGATCTATCATGTATGCGGTGAGATTCACTAGACCTGATATTGCGTTCGCGCAAAATATTGTTAGCCGTCAGCAGAATCCTGGAGAGGATCATTGGACTGCTGTAAAGAACATTCTTAAGTACATGCGTGCTACTAAAGAATTATTCTTGGTGTATGGTTGAAATTCCGATACAGAATTCAAAGTGAATGAATACTGTGATGTTGGATTTCAGGACTGATGGAGATGATTCAAAATATCAGTCAGGATAAGTTTTCATTTTAAATGAAAACACGGTGGAATGCTTTGAGCTAAAAGCAAACCACAGTTGCTATGTATGTGACAGAGTCTGAGTATATTGCCATCTCAGAGAAGACGACATGAAGCTGTCTGGATCAGAAAGTTTATTTCTGGGCTTGACGTGATGCCCTCAAATAACTCACCTATGGATCTGTATTGTGATAATTCGGGAGCAGTTATCATTGCCAATGAACCTGGAGTTCAGAAAGGTGCCAGACATTAGCAGAGAAGATATCACTATGTTCGTGAGCGAATCGAATCACGTGAAATCAATTTACTCAAAGTTCACACAGATTGTAACTTAGCGGATCCTTTTACAAAGGCTTTGTCAAAAGGAAAGCTCAATAAGCATGCTGAAGGCATAGGTCTTAGATTTTGCTAGTTATATCATGTAAATCTGTGATTGGTATTTGGATAATGGGATGTTAAACAATTGTTATTTTAATAAATGAATTTTTATACGCGGTATAAGTGGTTTCATTTTGTTAGGTCGGAAATCGACCAAGTATAATTTGTTCAGAAATAGCTTGAAGTTTAGTGAAGACGTCTGTACAGAATTCTGAGATGTCTCAGAATTCCTTCACTGAAGCTTCACTTCAGTTCAGATCGAGATAAATCTGAAGCATACATTCTGAAGTCAAAGACTGAAGAATGAAGAAGAGAATCATCTCAGAAGCGAGCAAAGAGTGATTCTACCAGATCGAAGACTGAAGCATCTCAGTATAAAGTATTAACAACACTTTACACTGATTACGAGGAAGACTTTATACTTTACATATCTTTACCCAGTTAATAGATTTATCTATTAATAAAAGGTACAAGTTAAAAGTATAGGTTTGGAACATAGTACTATAAGTCACATCAACTGACTTATATACTCTTCCTTTATATAAGCATGTAAGGAATTAGGTTTAATTCCTTAAATGCTTACAACCACATTTGTACGATCTTGTCCACATCATCATGGACTTGGTCTATAAATACAAAGTCTTCTCACAACTTGCAAAATGCTTGAAACTTTAGCATTGCAACTTGTGAGATATACTCTAAGTAAACTTACGAGTATTTCCAAGTTATTTAGATCACTTGTTTTTCAGGATTGTTTAGATACTTACACTTGGGTGTTTATCTTTGTTCCGCAACAATCCTTGTATTTGTTTATATATCAATAAATCAAATACATTAGAAAGGAAACAACGTGTCTCAATGCTACATACTTGACTATACATATAAATATCTTTATATAGTTTCAGCCTCCTTTTTATTCTTACATTTTATATCAAGTTAATTGTTTCTTGTTATCCATATCTGGATCGTAAACTGAACTTGTCCATCAAGATCAGTTGTACTTGTCCAGTCGGGTTTAATTAACCATCTATATTAGGGACTCACACATTTTATAATAATTGTGTCCTATATTTGCATGTTTAGATCCATGAATATTTGAAAAATATTCTAAACGTCCATTGTTGATTAATTATATGGGAATGTAATTAAAGTAAGACAATTGTGAGAGATTGGTGAAAATATTTAAGGGAATATTTTGGAGATGGTGGATATCGTACCAAACTCACATGATATTCAATTGTGAATATTGGACTTACCCCACTTAACGAATTTCCATTTTATGGATCGGCGTCATTAAATGAAATTCGTGAAATGGTTGCTTTATTTATCCTTAGACTTGAGATGCAAGTGAGTTATGCTTGTGTGGATTGCATTTCTAGATATAGTTCTAACTGTCCTGAACAAGGTAGTAATAAAGGGCTATTTCCAGAAATGTTAAGAAACGACATGGCTAGACACTTGTAGTCAATATAGGATTTGTTCCTTCAATTTGCAACTGAAGTATGATACCATTTGGCGCCCTCATTAATTAATTAAAGATGTTTGTGTGGCCACACCCAAATGAACTCAAGAGGAGGTCTTGACTAATTTGGTAATCTTGATTAATTGTAGAAATGAGAAACATAATCGTTAAATTATGAAATGACATTGATCCATATTCATAAATTAACAAGGGTATCTGAACAAAGGGATATTAAAGACTAAATCATTTCAAATAGGTAATTTAAGAAACTATTCTTAAATATTTCCGGGAGCATTGGCGTGTTGCTAGACGCTAACCAATGTTATTGCCTTTATGATAACATGCTCAAGTGGGAGCTGTTAGAGTGTGATCATGTTATTATAAATGTATGTCCGGAAATAATTTAAGCCTACGAGGTCACACGAAATGACACGGTAACTCTATACATATTAATTAGTATATTAAAGTAATATATTAATTAATTAAAGATGTTTGTGTGGCCACACCCAAATGAACTCAAGAGGAGGTCTTGACTAATTTGGTAATCTTGATTAATTGTAGAAATGAGAAACATAATCGTTAAATTATGAAATGACATTGATCCATATTCATAAATTAACAAGGGTATCTGAACAAAGGGATATTAAAGACTAAATCATTTCAAATAGGTAATTTAAGAAACTATTCTTAAATATTTCCGGGAGCATTGGCGTGTTGCTAGACGCTAACCAATGTTATTGCTTTATGATAACATGCTCAAGTGGGAGCTGTTAGAGTGTGATCATGTTATTATAAATGTATGTCCGGAAATTTAAGCCTACGGGGTCACACGAAATGACACGGTAACTCTATACATATTAATTAGTATATTAAAGTAATATATTAATTAATTTGATCACGAAATGATTAATTTAAATAAATTAAAGGGTTAATTGTATTTAATTAATTAAAGAGGATGATTAAATGTGAAATTAGGAAATTAGTGTTGGACTCTAATTCCTAATGGGGGTGGGGGGGGTTACCGATCCAGACGAGTTTGACCGAGTTTTACAAGCGACCAAGTCGTTGACCGAGTTTTCACCCGATTCTAGCCAACTCGACCCGTTTAACCCCCGATTCCGATTCCGAGTTCCCGGCCGGGTCGGCCGAGTTTTACAACACTGTTCTAGTTCGGCCGAAACCCACATTAAAGGGGTCTTCGATTTGTGCCATTCAAATATATATGTAGGACTTACATATTTAATTAATGCAAGCATTAATTATGGCTTTATTTGATAGTTGGCTGCAAACGGTTTTCGGTGGATGGGTTTCGATATAAGGGAATAAACAAGGGGTTGTTTGGTTCGTGATCGGGGTACTAGCATACGGTATAAGGGATGTCTAGTGTGCGATCGTAGAGAGGTTTTGGTTTAAACCCTAAATAATAATAATCATTATTATTAATAAAGTTATTGGAAGCTTTGCTAAAAGGTACACGTTTTCAATTCCTTTCTTTGTTAATTAATGTGATTGCATATTCGATTCTTTTGTTGCGCGTACTCATGAATTGTTATGTGTTTATGTATTAATATTCTAACAATAAGGATGAGGATTCCCTAAATTTGGGAAACTTGACCAGTCAAGTTAAGAGAATCATGGCCCTTGGATTAAAATCAAGGGCCAAGATTTAAATATCTTTTTTGAATCTCTGCCTTTAATTTTAATCCAAGTGCTATAATTCTCTTAGCTTTACCCTCAAGTTGTTTTCAACTTTATGGGATCTCCATCCAATAAATATAAGGTGGGAAATGGGATTATATCGAGTTTATGAGGTGAAAAATTAGAAATATATTTGGTTTTTATATTGCGGTGGGACCTGACCCGTGCTCAAACTTAAGCGCCCATGGATTTGAATACTAGTGAATAATAAGATATTTAAATGTTATCCAATGTTATTCGTGTCAAACGCCTGTCGCTATCGTGTCAATACACCTTGAAGAAATAATGGAGATATGAGAGCAAATTGCACACAAAAAATATTAATTTAATTATATCCTAAATATGTTTTGGGTCGACACATTTGAGGTACTTTGTTATGAGCCAAGTCTTTAGGTTATGGTAACAAATTTTTATTTTTTTATACTAAAAACGTATTAACAGAAATACGAAATGATAATAATATTGTTATGTGGGTTTAGGTATAGAAAATGTTGACATTAAAAGAGAAGGATAGGTGTAGCCCAAAACGGAGTTTGTCTTTGGCACAAACCTGAATTCGCCCTCGTTTCCCTTAAAATATGTTAGAAGTTATATTAAAGTCATTTATTTATTTATTTATCTACTAGTCATAATACTCGTACGATGTACGGTAGCTCTAGTACATAAAGAAATTCGAATATGTCTCATACATGATTCGTGAGTATGAAATAAATTATTGTTAAAGTAAATCGATGATCGAAGCTAAATTATAATAAACAGTAATGATCAATATAATATATGTTTAGTTAAAATTTTGGATTTACCTTAGATTTTTAGAACCACATTAAAATCGGAACTTGTAATCATAGTGGATGATGACAAATAGCTTTGTGATTTCGGATCGTAAACTCAAAATTTTGAAGTCTTCATGTTAATAACTTATTATAATTAATATAAGTAATAGGAGTTAAGAATTGAGAAAGAAAAAGAGACAATTTATTAATGAGAAAATGATCAATCAAATAAGGTTATAATGTCTTTTGTATTAATAAGCCAAGAGTTAGAGTTTAATTATGAGTCTGATAAAGAATTTGAATTTATATACAACTAAAAAAGTTAATTTAACAAAATAAATAAATTAGAGGTACACATGTCGATCAAAAATTATGCCACGTGTCGTTTCAAGAATATGTCAATCTTGTTTTAGTTTATTGGTAGATTACATTTAAACAAAAAAACATCAACCGTAATCAACCTCGTCTTCCACAAGTGATGAAAGAAATAATAAGTAAACAACTCTACCTCTAGTTGAAGGTAGAGAGGTTGACACCAAAAGATTTTTGTACTGTATTTTTTTTGTATATATTTGCAGAGAGGGGGTAACAAACCTTTGTCTCTAAAAAGATGAGATTTTTCACTTGATCCAACTCTCTTGTTGATTAGAAATTATGAAACTCTCTTATAGTCTTATATAATGGTTCATTTATAAGACTTTGTTATTCACATCCTTTTAAGGCTTTAGATAAAATGCGGTAAAGTGTTATAACGTTTTCATCTCAACTTCGGTTTGTTGACAATATCTCCTGATTGTATTTGGCCTTTCTCAAACTTTTTAACAAGAGCAATGCAAACTTGAATTATATCACGACGTCCAGCGTGGTTAACTTATTTGATAATATGTACTGAATATGATTCTTCTTAGTTTCTTTTGTTCGTGTTATGACTTCAAATGGTGACTTGGGATCGCGTTTCGATCGGTTGCTAGGTTTGAGTAGAGACATACGAGTAATATTTTTAATGAACTAAAAAAACAATAATCACTTTTTAATTAATTACCAACTTAAACGAAAATAGTACCTTCGCTTTGTAATGAACCCCTAATGTATCTTTATCTCTAAAGCTTTTCTTTACATGTATATACATCATTCATCTAACAATCAAGAAACAACTTTGTTCAAACGATTAACTCCTATGTAATATTGATTGGCTCGATCAAATTGCAAGCATAGTAATCACTAAACATAAATGACAAAAAAAAAATTCAATTAAATCAGATCATATATATAACACAATGAATCCTAATAAACTTTTGGAAAACGTTTTCTAGAGTAACAACAAAAGAACTTCGTAGCATGTACTTTACTTACACAGTTACTCGATATCGCGTTGTGCAATGTGTTATTCAGTTATTGTGTTATACTGTAATGGGCTGAATTATAAAGCATTATTTGATCCAAGTCCATGGGCTTCTTCTTTATTGTTATATTTTTCTTTAAGACAATAGCCCAACCCCAAGTATATGTCAATGATAAGTACTTTGAAGTCTAAACGTATATGAACTTTTATGACTGTTTTAATTCATCTAAACAGTAAGGAGGGAAAGGCCGAAGCGGGGGGGGAAGGGAAGGAAAAAAGTGAAAAGAAAGAAGGAGAATAAAAGGAGAAGAAAAAAAGGAGAGGAAAAGACAAAGAGAAAGAAAAAGAAAAAAGGAAAAGAGGAGAGGAGAAAAAAGAAGGGATACTTCCTTTTCTTCATAGTACCCTATTGGACCGCCTCCCACAGTCCCCTTGCACCTTGCATAATTTCTCACATCTCCTGCTCGAGTCTCCGTCTCGATCATTTTTAATATACATACCACTTCGCGTTCAATCTCATCTTCGTTAGACACTCCCTTCTCCACTCTATGTCCAACCTACCGTAACACTGACTCACGTCCACACTAGGTGATCTTATTTCTATACGTTATTACCTATTCTTAGTCCCGTTCAGTAACCTGGTCATTCCAGGGAACTACTTCCCCAATCTTATCCTTCACCGTTTGAATGTCACAGTGGGGGGGGGGGGGGGGGGTGGGGTGGGGGGCGGGTGGGGCGTGGGGTGCGTGGGGGGGGGGGGGGGGGGGGGGACGCGGCGGGGGGGTGGGTGGGAGGGGGGGGGGGGGGGGTGGGGGTGGGGGGGGGGGGGGGGGGGGGGAAGGGAGAGGGTTGGGGGGTGGGGGTGGGAGGGGGGTGGGTGGGGGGGGGGGGGGGGGCGGGGGTGGGGTGGGTGGGTGGGGGGGGGGGTGGGGGCAGGGGGGGGGGGGGGGTGCCGGGGGGGGGTGGGGGGGTGGGGGGGGGGTGAGGGGGTGGGTGGGGGGGGGGGGGTGGGGGTGGGCGGCGGGGGGGCCGAGAAGAAGAAAGAAGAAAAAAAGGGTAAGAAAAAAGAAAAGAGAGAAAAAAAAAGGGGAAAGGAAAAAGAAAAGGGAGGAGAAAAAAAAGAGATAGGGAAGGAATCTACTCTTACTTCCTTTCCTACTTTCTGGTTGTCTCGTGTTTGACGTGTTCCATTACGGTTCTATCGTGCGCGGAGGACTTAGAAGTAAGATAATGATGAAGAGGGAGGCAAGAGGGCAAAAAAAGAAATGACAGAGAAAAAAAAAGTCACAAGCCTACGTCTAGGCAAAAGAAAAGAAAGTAAAAAAAGAGAAAAAGAAAAAAAAGTAAAGAAAGATAAGAAAAGAAAAGAAAGAAAGAAAGAAGAATAAGAAAGAGAAGCGAAAAAAGATATTACCCCTTAGCCTAACTTACCCCGTTCACCCGGTTGAACCGCCATTGCCCCACCGCCGCTATAGAAGGACACTAAGTTTCACCACTAGTTCTCCCGGTAGGCCGCGCCCCCCCTCTTCTCTTTTTTTTTCAATCTTTCCGAGCTAATACCCTACTCACCTTTCTCAGTGTCGCTGATTTTCGTGGCGCGGTTGTTAGCGCTTGGAGTTTATGGCGTGGGTTGTTCTTTCGCTCGAAAAAAAAAAAGGACAAAAGGGACAGAAAAGAAAAAGGGGAAAAAAGGGCAGAAAAGATAAAGGAAAAAAAAAGAAGGGGCAGAAAAGAAAAAGGAAAAAAGGAAGGGGCAAAAGAGAAGAAAGGAAGGTAAAAAAAAAGGGGTTCAACAAAGTCAGAAAAGGAGTAGAATACAAAACTTTTATGACTGTTTTAATTCATCTAAACAGTAAGGATTTAAATTTACTAATCGTTTGTGTTAAGTGAATAATACCTGTAACTTGGTAAGTTTATAATTTTATCGTTCGAGTTAGTTCTTCTTATTGATATTAGAGAAATTATTTGAAGAACCATATGTTGGATTTGTGAGAGATAATAATGCGTAAATTTTGAAAATCTTAACTTTTTGATGCTTCAATTATAAAGTTTGAAAGTTGATTTTTTGACGACCCTATTATATTAAACGAGAGAAAGTACCCGCGCGTTGCGGCGGTGAGATGGTGGGGTGATAGGTCATAGAGTGTGATAGCCAAATGCCTTAGCCGTACGGGCTCGCCCTCGGATTTAAAAATTCGTCGAAAGTATATCGAATGACATCTCTAATGAAAGAGCATGAAATTTTAAGAACACCCATATAATTTTTATAATTTATCGATGTACGGTTTTTGAGATAAAAGATTTTGAATGAATTAGAGGAATAAAATGATTTAGAGAGAGAAAAAAATGAGTGGTTGAGATTTGAGAAGAAAGAGAAAAATGAGTGGTTGAGATTTCTTCTAAGGGTATTATGAATAAGTGACAGAGGTATTTTGGGGTTTTCAACTACTTAAAGTTGAAAAAATGGAAGGAGTAAATGCTTTATAATGTAGTAGAAGTAGATAGATAGTAGACATAGAGATAGAAATAGAGATAGAGAAATATAGAGAAAGAAACTAGTTAGTGCTTAGAAGTCCCAAAACAAAAACAAGGGTAAATTACACTTTTGGTCCCTGAACTTGGCACGTTTTTCACTTTTAGTCACTAAACTTCAAAAATTGCAAATTATACACTAAACTTGCCACTTTTTTTCACTTTTGGTCACCGCGTCAACTTTGTTACCTTTCCTCCGTTAACTTGCCCAGATTCGTTAGTTTTTTTTCACTTTTCGTCCTTTCCATTTATTCCATTATTAAAAGTGATAATCGGCCTAACTTCAAGTCTTAGATATTGTTTTGTTCGATTAGTGAAAATACATATTCATTTGTGAGGGGTTTTGAAACAGTTTTTTTTATGTTTACAGTTTACTACTTTATTGATTATAAAATAGTTTGATTAGATGAAATAATTGATTTTCTTTTTGAACGACGATGAAATAGTTAGTTGAAATTTTTATTTATAAAGTTAGATTTTTTTTAGTGCCTCTGTTTGAATTTTTTAGTCTTCTTATGTCTACTTTAACCGTAAATATTTTTGTTTGTGTTATATAAATTTATATAGTTTTCCTTAATTCATTTTATTAACTATTGCTAAACTATAATAAAAATAAGATATTGTAACGGTTATCCGGAGTAACGTGTTCTAGATTTTTTTTCTCTGAATAATCGATAACGCCTTATGATTTAAGTAGAAGAGAGAGTAGTCAATTTTTGCTCTATAATAAAAATAAGATATTGTAACGGTTATCCGGAGTAACGTGTTTTAGATTTTTTTTTCCTGAATAATCGATAACGCCTTATGATTTAACCGTAAATAATTTTGTTTGTGTTATATAAATTTGTAATAAATCATATAAAGGGATTGAGTTTTGAATGTACTTTTCATCGATTATCACTTTTAATAATGGAATAAATGAAAAGGACGAAAACTGGAAAAAAAAACTAACGAATATGGGCAAGTTAACGGAGGAAAGGTAACAAAGTTGACGCGGTGACCAAAAGTGAAAAAAAAATGGCAAGTTTAGTGTATAATTTAAAAAAGGG
>CM067173.1:23458106-23508958 GCA_034093135.1 Erigeron breviscapus | reverse complement strand
AACTCCTTTCTTTCTTCCAAAGATGGGTCTTCAGGAGTTGAATCCCAAAAATCATCAAACCCATAAGGTTTCTTGAATATATTTATATCCGGTTCAGGAACAAGCTCACCCTCCTCAAGTTCATCACCATCGAAGAGTAATTCTGTATCATCTGTATCATCTGTTAAGATTACACAGAATAAACACCAGAATACAATGATAATAATAAAGATGAAATACAATTGCATTGAAATAAGATAAATTACATTTACATGTCGTAAACTTATTACATGCAACCTAATATACACTTTATCAATCTTTATCGAAATCATAAGTTGAATCAGAATCAGAATCAGAATCAGATCAAGGCTGTTTGCCTTAACTTCACGCTTTAATCGTCAGAATCAGAATCAGAATCAGAATCAGAATCAGAATCAGAATCAGAATCAGAATCAGAATCAGAATCAGAATCAGAATCAGAATCAGAATCAGAATCAGAATCAGAATCAGAATCAGAATCAGAATCAGAATCAGAATCAGAATCAGAATCAGAATCAGAATCAGAATCAGAATCAGAATCAGAATCAGAATCAGAATCAGAATCAGAATCAGAATCAGAATCAGAATCAGAATCAGAATCAGAATCAGAATCAGAATCAGAATCAGAATCAGAATCAGAATCAGAATCAGAATCAGAATCAGAATCAGAATCAGAATCAGAATCAGAATCAGAATCAGAATCAGAATCAGAATCAGAATCAGAATCAGAATCAGAATCAGAATCAGAATCAGAATCAGAATCAGAATCAGAATCAGAATCAGAATCAGAATCAGAATCAGAATCAGAATCAGAATCAGAATCAGAATCAGAATCAGAATCAGAATCAGAATCAGAATCAGAATCAGAATCAGAATCAGAATCAGAATCAGAATCAGAATCAGAATCAGAATCAGAATCAGAATCAGAATCAGAATCAGAATCAGAATCAGAATCAGAATCAGAATCAGAATCAGAATCAGAATCAGAATCAGAATCAGAATCAGAATCAGAATCAGAATCAGAATCAGAATCAGAATCAGAATCAGAATCAGAATCAGAATCAGAATCAGAATCAGAATCAGAATCAGAATCAGAATCAGAATCAGAATCAGAATCAGAATCAGAATCAGAATCAGAATCAGAATCAGAATCAGAATCAGAATCAGAATCAGAATCAGAATCAGAATCAGAATCAGAATCAGAATCAGAATCAGAATCAGAATCAGAATCAGAATCAGAATCAGAATCAGAATCAGAATCAGAATCAGAATCAGAATCAGAATCAGAATCAGAATCAGAATCAGAATCAGAATCAGAATCAGAATCAGAATCAGAATCAGAATCAGAATCAGAATCAGAATCAGAATCAGAATCAGAATCAGAATCAGAATCAGAATCAGAATCAGAATCAGAATCAGAATCAGAATCAGAATCAGAATCAGAATCAGAATCAGAATCAGAATCAGAATCAGAATCAGAATCAGAATCAGAATCAGAATCAGAATCAGAATCAGAATCAGAATCAGAATCAGAATCAGAATCAGAATCAGAATCAGAATCAGAATCAGAATCAGAATCAGAATCAGAATCAGAATCAGAATCAGAATCAGAATCAGAATCAGAATCAGAATCAGAATCAGAATCAGAATCAGAATCAGAATCAGAATCAGAATCAGAATCAGAATCAGAATCAGAATCAGAATCAGAATCAGAATCAGAATCAGAATCAGAATCAGAATCAGAATCAGAATCAGAATCAGAATCAGAATCAGAATCAGAATCAGAATCAGAATCAGAATCAGAATCAGAATCAGAATCAGAATCAGAATCAGAATCAGAATCAGAATCAGAATCAGAATCAGAATCAGAATCAGAATCAGAATCAGAATCAGAATCAGAATCAGAATCAGAATCAGAATCAGAATCAGAATCAGAATCAGAATCAGAATCAGAATCAGAATCAGAATCAGAATCAGAATCAGAATCAGAATCAGAATCAGAATCAGAATCAGAATCAGAATCAGAATCAGAATCAGAATCAGAATCAGAATCAGAATCAGAATCAGAATCAGAATCAGAATCAGAATCAGAATCAGAATCAGAATCAGAATCAGAATCAGAATCAGAATCAGAATCAGAATCAGAATCAGAATCAGAATCAGAATCAGAATCAGAATCAGAATCAGAATCAGAATCAGAATCAGAATCAGAATCAGAATCAGAATCAGAATCAGAATCAGAATCAGAATCAGAATCAGAATCAGAATCAGAATCAGAATCAGAATCAGAATCAGAATCAGAATCAGAATCAGAATCAGAATCAGAATCAGAATCAGAATCAGAATCAGAATCAGAATCAGAATCAGAATCAGAATCAGAATCAGAATCAGAATCAGAATCAGAATAAGGTCAAAATCAAAAGCTAATTCTACTGCGTCGTCTGATTCTTCACCCAAATGTAGAATTTCACGAAGTATCGCAGCATTAAAATCAAAAGTGATTCCTTCGACAGTTGCTCTAACATAGCTACGACCATTAACCATGACCTGATGAGCAGTCCTCCAAAAGTCATCGATATACTGCCTAACCAATCTAGGTGAATCACAGAATGCAAAAGACAGCCTAGAACGAGCAATAAAATCAAACATTTCATGGTAGCGTTCAGAATTATGCTGATCTGGATCCAGATTTAAGGCCAAATTGTGCTTCTTAAAGAACTGTCGTGGAGCAAGAGCCATTTCTGCAAAAACAAATTATAAGATTAAATGAATTGCAGGTTAAAGAAACTTAATCACTAATTTCATAAGTTAAAAAAAGTACGAAATTAGTCTTTAAATTCGTAAGTGAAGAATGTACGAAGTTAGACTTTAAATTCGTTAGTTAGGAATGAACGAAGATAGACTTTAAATTCGTTAGTTAGGAATGAACGAAGATAGATGTTAAGTTCGTTGGTAACAATGAACGAAGATAGCTTTTGAAGCATAAATAAGTTCGTTTGTCACAAGAACTTCTAAGTTCGTTAGTTGAAGGAAAAGTCTAAGTTCGTTTGTCATCATTTAAGTTCGTAGTCATTCTGAACGGTCTGTTGGTTCCAAAATCAAATAAGTCGATTTCAATAACATTGATTAACCCTTGTTTTGCCCGAAATTAGTTACAAAACAATCGTAACACTTAAAAAGAACATAACCCATATCGATTTTGTAAACGAATTAAGAATCCAATGGATTTAAAATCAAGAACGAAATTAAACCCTAGAATTTAAAATATATTTTAAAAACCGAATGAGTTCATGTAAAAATTGGGCAAAAACTAGAATTAAAAATTGAGGAAATGTGAATGACAATGCTAGATAAGATACCTGAATTACTTATTTCAACAAAAATCGAAATAATAAACCGAAAATCAACTGAAATCAAAGTATTTGATTGATGAATATATTGGGGTTAAGCAGCTTAAATTCGTTTGGTAATAAAAAAGAGAAAAACGAATTAAGGTTGGATATATATATGGATGGGTAAAAGATGGGTCAAAATGGGTCGGGTAAAAGGATCGGTCGAATATAAGTGGAACGAATTGAACCTTCGTAAACTCAATTGGAACGAAGATAGAAGTCATCTTCGTTTATAACCTATTGAAACGAATTTAGATGGTAACAAAATGAGTTCCATTTTTCTGAGTACAATTCCAAACGAAGTTAATCACTATCTTCGTAAGAACAAGTCAAAACGAAGTTAATCACTATCTTCGTAAGAACAAGTTTGTACTTTAGAAAAATTTTCAAGATTCGTCATCACGAAACTGTCCACAATGCGACCCCTTTGACCTA
The DNA here is from genome assembly GCA_034093135.1 of Erigeron breviscapus. Classification (NCBI taxonomy): domain Eukaryota; kingdom Viridiplantae; phylum Streptophyta; class Magnoliopsida; order Asterales; family Asteraceae; genus Erigeron; species Erigeron breviscapus. Next base: position 23,505,113 of record CM067173.1, on the reverse strand, counting down.
ATCCTGTACATAGCAACAACTCGTTAAAAACAACTTGTTCATGCCTTGTACCAAAAAGTACTACCATCTAAAACCATCATCATAATGTAAGTATTTTACAAACATTATAATCTTGAATAAAAACAAAACCCCATGATCTAAAATCAACCATTAACAAACCTGAAAATAATCAATGAACATATTAACATCGTTACCAACCACGACCATGATACGGAAAGCATTTCTCTAATCATTGAGATGCTTGACAGCAAACCATCTTGAAACACTTAAGTCCCATATAAGATGCCGTCTACATAACTAACAAACAATGAATAGTCCAAAAATCCAATGAAGAATTTTATAAAGTTTCCGAATTCATGTCATAAGTTAAGGTACGAGAATTAAAAGAAACACGTATCAACACTGATTATTTTCACTAAATACATGAAATGTAAAGTAAATAAATACTCTTAAAAAGCAGATTCATGTATTCTTCCTTCACGTGCTCATATTTGCATCACAATATTGACATTTCACACCAAAAATCTTATCTCCATGATATCATCAGTATGAATAACACTGTATTGCAACAAAAATCAGCACTCCAACTCTATCTTCTTAACCTGAACACTGCACACTTACCACAAACTCATTAACGCATTAAAAGCAAAGGCATAATAATGCAGAAAAGTTAAGCTAAAACACACAAAATTAGGATTAACAATTATGAACCAATCAAGATTTTAACATAAGATCAAGGGAGGTCATTCCATTGTCAAACCCTAAAATGTCACCAAGTTATTAATTAAATTCATAACTTGTAAAAACTGAAACTTGTGAGATTTCAAATAACATTGACTTGTCACAAAGTTTTAAAAGATCATTTTCTAAACTTAAACAAATTAATGTCCATATCAGAAAATCTTCTTTTGTACAAATCGCATAACCTCATCAAGAATTCAAATGAATGAATTCAGCAAAACATATACTCAACAGAATTTAAGTAGAATCTCTCGTGCAATAAGAACTTATGAAAATACTTATTTTGACTCAATAAAATAGAAAAATAACTTAGAATAAAAATTACAGAATAATAAACTATACTATACACAATAGTTATCTAAATGTATTCATTATTCACATGTGACTAGGGTACTGCTGATCAGATCAGATTAGCATTTACATAAGCCTAACTGCAAGAAATAATTCTCTTATTATTAGTTATGAACAGTGATCCAAAAACGATTACCAATATGTTTGTCCTCTTAAACACTCGGTACTTCCAGTCTCCTTTTTGGTTTGTGGCACTTTCGTATTACTTGAGCCAAGGACAGTCACCATGTAACCTAGTAAGTTACTCATGCCACAATTTTAGTTTGCGAACTTATGTGCCCCATATTCAGATACACTCTCACAATCGAAACAAGCACTAAAATTAAGACATTTGGTGATTAAAGTGAGAAAGTCTTTAAGAATCAAGTCAGCGGTGACAGGTCGGTGATTCCTCACGCGTAAAGCGACATAACTTGACTCACGTACGGAAATATACTTAACATTGCATAATGCCAAGTACTTGCATATTTGTGACATTAATTTACTTTAAAGCACTTATGAAAACCCGTGACTTTCTATGAGACCCGTGTAGCGAACTTTCTGACAACCTATCCCAAGTTGAAAACTTTAGGTAGGCTAGGTATACAAAGACACCCCAAGGACTTACTTGTTCGAATCTCAAAGGCCACATTAGCTTCATACTTTCAACAGATTTATTTTGATATTTGCATATCTTGTCACAAATATACATCCGAAAAAGCAATACATACACATATATGTACCCGAGACCTTCTATATAAAGACCAAATATACCTAATTACAATGCAGGATCTTTCATAAGATTTAAAGGACTTGTCTATTTTAAGAACAAGTATTCTCAGCCATATATCTGAATACGTTTCCCATAAGAACATTGTATACATTTAAGTTCAGATTATAAGGAAACCTTGGTACTTTGTGCCTATCGATACATCATATAATGGTATCACTGAACTGAGCATTTTAAAGTACAATTAAGTAGGCTTAAAAGCTAAAGTATCGTCACGTCTAATCATGTAGTGCAGTAACCTTACTTTATTTATAATATTTTTGGATTTTCTATTTTTCAGATGTTTTTGTATTTTTCTGACACTAGATATATACAGACTTATACTAAGACAACTCTTTTTGTATTTTTGACACTAGATATATACAGACTTATACTAAGACAACTCTTTTTGTATTTTTGACTCTATCTATGTACGACTTAAACTACAAAGACACAAAACCGAAAAATTTAAGTTCTTTGAGAGAAACTACTCGGCATTCTTCATACCATTGAGTTGATATAACAACTCATGACGAGGTCTATCAAAAGCTTTAGTATAAAGATCAGCAAGGTTATCATCAGTAACAACCTTTTCTAAATGAATAAGCTTTTTCTCAAAACAGTCACGCAAAAAGTGATGCTTTATATCTATGTGCTTGGTGACTTTAAAGTTTTTCGGATTCTTAGTAATATCTATGGCAGACTTATTATCAATACAAATAGGAGAGTCTGAGATATCCATACCATAGTCGCGCAATTGTTGCTGTATCCAAAGTACCTGAGAACAGCATTGACCAGCAGCTATGTACTCTGCTTCACAGGTAGACTGTCCAACAGATGTCTGCTTTTTGCACTGCCACGATATAATTCTCCCCCCTAAAAGCTGACATCCACCTGACGTTGATTTCCTATCCGAACTGCAGCCACCATAATCCGAATCAGTATAAGCTTTGAATTCAAAGGAACCATGCATGGGATACCAAAGCCCTAGACGAGGCTTGGCCTTCACATAACGAAGAATCCTTTTTGCAGCTTTCATATGTGACTCTTTCGGATTAGCCTGATATCTAGCACACATACAAACAGCAAAGGTAATGTCTGGACGTGAAGCCGTCAGATACATCAAGGAACCAATAATAGCCCGATATTGAGTTGCATCGACTTCTGGATCATTAGTCTTATCAGGACACAGCCCATGATTAGTCTGAATGGGAGTAATTGCATCTTTAGCATCGGTCATTCGAAACCTTGTAAGAAGATCCTGAACATACTTGCTCTGATGAATAAAGAACCCATCCTTCAGTTGATCCACCTGTAATCCAAGGAAGAAAGTTAATTCCCCCATAGCACTCATTTCGAACTTAGCCTTCATGCTCTGCTCAAACTCCTTGCACATGGTCTTATCAGATGAACCAAAAATGATATCATCAACGTAAACCTGTACAAGCAAGTAGTCCTTCCCTTTCCATTTGATGAACAACGTGCTGTCAATAGAACCTCGAGTAAAACCATTTTCATGCAAATGAGTAGACAGTTTTTCATACCATGATCGAGGAGCCTGATGTAAACCATATAGAGCCTTATCAAGACGATATACTCTATTGGGGAAATCTGGATCCTCAAACCCCTGAGGTTGATCTACATACACTTCTTCTCTAATTTCTCCATACAAAAAGGCACTCTTTACGTCAAGTTGATACACCTTTATACCTTGATAACTAGCAAATGCCAGAAATAATCGAATAGCTTCTAGTCTAGCTACAGGTGCAAAAGTCTCATCGTAATCAAACCTTCTTGTTGCTTAAATCCTCTAACTACCAACCGAGCCTTATTGCGAGTAACAACACCTTTGTCATCCTTTTTACAACGAAAAACCCATCGCGTAGATAAAGGAGATTCACCATGAGGTAAGTCAACTAACTTCCATACATCAAGCTTCCGAAACTGAGCCAATTCTTCTTGCATCGCCTCAACCCATGACGGATCTTTAAGAGCCATTCCAACATTTTTAGGCTCAACCTGAGAGATGAAGCAAAAGTACAAGTACCAAGTAATTGCCCCAGAATCCTTAACTTCAGCAAACATACTTGACAGATTGCTCCTATTCTGATTCCTCGTACGAACAAAGGCAAAAGCATCACCAATGATTTGCTCTACTGGATGATCCTTGTTGACTCTTGTTTGAGAAACCGTGTCAACTGTAAGATCATTCCCCAAGTTAGTCTGGACATGATGTTCTGGAGTTTTAGGCTCTTCCTGATTTTCACCTTCCGTGTCATCAGTATCATAGAAAGGATCATCAGGTAGCGGTATATGTAAAGGATCAGTAAGATTTTTAGGAGCAGTCTCTAAAGTAGAGTCTGCTTCTTTGGTCCCACTTGACTCTCCAGATTTAGAAGCAGGCTTAATAAATGATGAAGAAACAGGAGAAGAGACAGGAACCGGTCCGCCTTCAAGTGGATCATGAAGAGTAACAACATCTTCCACAATCAGAACACCTGTAAAAGAAACAGGACCACGAAAAGAGGTGAAGACACCATCATAATCGAAGTCATTAGCAGGACCAATGTGTACAGCAGGTTTATGACTGACAATTACAACATTTGTACCAAAATTTACTTTGCCAGTTTTCTGATTGTACACACGCCGAATTGGTGTACTAGGTACATAACCTAAGAAGAAACCCTCCTCTGATTTGGGATCAAATTTACCCTGAGGAAGTACCTTAAGAAAAGTACAAGGAACACCAAATGGCTCAACATTTTGCAAATTGGGCTTTTTGTTGTGCAAAAGTTCATAACAGGTTTTCTTAAACCGTTTAACTGTTAAAACCCGATTTAAAATGTGACAAGCTGTATTCACTGCCTCCCCCCAGAAAGTAATAGGAAGCCCTGAATCAGCAAGCATCGTCCTGGCTGTTTCTATCAAAGTCCTGTTTTTCCTCTCTGCTACTCCATTCTGCTGTGGCTCATACGGTGCACTAAATTGATGTTGAATACCCTTGGTCAAGCAAAAAACCGTAAGAGTATTGTTCTTGAACTCAGTGCCATTGTCACTCCTGATTCTCTTAACTTTAACTTTATGGACATTCTCAACTTGTCTAACAAAATCCATAAACCGGTTTGCGGTCTCGTCTTTTGTCTTCAAGAAAAATACCCATGAGTACCTAGAGTAATCATCAGTGATCACCAAACAGTAGTACATCCCTCCAATGCTTCTTGCGTTCACAGGACCAAAGAGATCCATATGAAGTAGTTCGAATGGTTTGGATATAGTGTTGTGCACCTTTGATTTATGAGGATTCTTGTGTTGCTTTCCTTTCAAACATGGTACACATTTATCTTCCATCCCAAACTTCTTAACTGGAACACCATCAACTAACCCAAGATTAACAAGTTCATTCATCTTCCGAAAGTTGATATGTCCCATTCTTCGATGCCAGAGGAGAGATTCAGACTCATTTGCTTTGCTCAACAAACAGAGGGGCTCCGTTGGATTATCAACACCTAAAACTAAGCCATAGATGTCTCTCTTCCTAGGAGCTCTGAGCATAATCCATTCTTCTGGAATAACGAAACCCGGCTTCAAGATGAATGCCTCCTTTTCTGTGAAATGAACATTGTTGCCCTTGTCACAGATCTGTGAGACACTCATTAGATTATGAGTAAGTTGTTCCACATAGTTTACTCTTTCTAGAGTAAGTTGTCCATTGACGACATCTCCCTGACCGGTGATTTTGCCGCCCTTGGATCCAGCAAAACAAACATACGACCCATTTATACCAGTAAAATTGGACAAGAGTTTCCTGTCCCCTGTCATGTGCCTGGAGCATCCACTGTCAAGGTACCATAAATGGATTGGTTTCCTAGGAACTCCCTGCACATAAAATGATAAAAATTAGTTTTCATTGGGGACCCAAACCTTCTGAGGTTTGGGTCGTCCCTTCTCATCCCTTAGAATCAGTTCAGTCCAATACCCATTGCTAGAAGCCGTGGGAGGAACATGATTCTCATCTCGTCTTCTCACAGGAGAAGACTTCTGACCTCTCGTCGGAGAAGATCTAGGAGAATGAGGGCCATAAGAAGATCGAACACTCGAATGAATTTGGTCATAGAATGAATTTTGACTTTTAGGAACAGAACGATCAGGTCGTGGAGGTGTTTGAAAACGATTTGAAATCCTATGAACATTTCCTGAGGAACCTTTCAGTGGAGATTCACGTCGTTGAGGTATAGTAAACGGTTTTGGAGAAGATTGAACTTTAGACTCATAAACCTGTTTATTATTACCCAACCCCCTTTTTCCTTCTGAAGTGGAAGCCTTTGAAGGAGAACCTGATCTTCGAGGTCTATTTGGACATACACTATAAACATGACCCTTTTCATGACAAGCAAAGCAAGAGAGGACCTTGAACTTTTTGTTTGTATCTACCTTTTTATCGGTACCTACAGATTCATTATTAGCACTAGTGTCCACTGACTTACTTGTTTTTCTTTGATCTTCCTTTTCAGGGTCTTGTTTAGTTGGTGATATCCTAGACTTCCTAGCACCATCTTTCTCATGTCTATCTTTACTTGAAGATTTCTTAAGTGCAGGCATTAAAATGTGCTTTAAAACCTTAGTTGCTTCTTCATTAACTGCTAAGTTATCTTCAGATTTTCTAATCCTAGACTGCTTAGGTAATGGAGTGAGACGTTGCTGACTTAATTTCTTCATATCCTCAATAGCAACATCCCACACTTTATCAATCCTCTTAGGGTCAATAGATTCTAATGGGAATTCTAACTCAGTATAGACCCTATTACTCTTATGAAGTGTAAAGTGTACAATACTGACTTTCTGACCATAAGGAGTAGACTGATTTAAAGCAACACCTTTCAATTTCTCTTCCTTGTTAGGTTGAGAAGAAACTCCTTTAGACTCTTTTGTTCCCTCAGGCAACTTTGCCTCGGAATTGAGTCTTTTGGTTTACCATCTACAACACTAGGTTGAAGTAGGATTTCAGGAATATTAGGTTCAACAGGAGTATAGTTATTATTGAAAGGAGGAGGCACATCTTTATAAGAAATCTTAGCAGTTTCAAGACTTTTAGAAGAAGAATTCTCAAACTTTTTCATATGCATCAAAAGCTCAGAATATCTAGCAGAATCAGATTTAGCCTTAAATTCCAAGATTTCTATCCTAGCATCAGCAAGTTCCTTTTCTACGGCAGCACACTTTCTAGCTAACAAGGAATAAGCATCACTACTTACTCTTTCTATAGCCACAGAATGATTGACTTTGTCTTTCATTGCTCTAATGTCAGATTCTAAGGATCTAATCTTTTCCTTAAAAAATTTTTCCTTATCATTTACAGTTAGACCCTTTTTAATTAATTTATCTCTTTCATCATGAGCAGTATTGACAACAGATTCTAATTTCTTGATTTGTTCATTCTTTTGTTCAAGTTCATCAAACATGCGATTAACAATTTTGCAAACATGAACAATAGTATGTAAAGAACAAGATACCTGTTGGTCTGCCTCTTTGCAATCTGCCATGTAAGCAACAAAGTCATCCACAGTCATGCCAGCCAGAATCTCGAAATCTTGCATCTGCTCCTCAATAGTCTTTTCACCCTTTTCTGTGGCAGAATCATCTTTAACCTCAGCTGCTTTCACCTCTTCAGTAGCTTTCACTTCATCAAGGTTCTTGACTTCTTCTAACTCATTGTCAGATTCGGAATCAGTATCATATACACCAGCAACAACAGATTCCACATTCGAACTTTTAGTATTTTCATACAATTGCTCTTCACTGTGGTAGACTGTGGTGTCCATGAAATCATCTGGAGAATCAACTATTTGAGCCATATCATCAAGAATTTCGGTCAAATAAGCATTATTGTTCTCATCATGAGGAAGATTCCAAACATAAGAACCATCTGGTTGAACAGCTACTATAGCCTTGTCATTTCCAGTGACATTAGCAGTAGGATCATCAGTCAACAAAAGAGCTCTAGTAGGATTTTGATTGAACGGACGATTACCACCTCTATCTTGACGTGCAGGAGTAACATTTGCCTCTTTCTTAGGCCGTTGACATTCTCTGGCAAAATGTCCAAAACCTTCGCAGTTATAGCATTTCACCTTTGACTTGTCAAATCCTTGAGTACCTCCTGTAAGCTGTCTGCCTGTTCTATTCATAAACTTTTGTACTCTCCTGGTGATTATTTCCAATTGCCATTTCAGATCCATTTCTTCAACATCATCTGGATCTATCTGATCGTAATCTTCATCAATAAGTGTTGGATCTGTGATTCTTCCTGCAACAAAAGCTTCATGTGCAGCACACATTGCAGCAAATACATTCATCCTACCCTCAGCTGATTTCATATTCATAGGCATGGATTTGTAACCTGCAGAAGAAGATGAAATGTTTCCGAATTTCATATTTCCAGTCTTTGCACCGTCATTAGCCCTTTTTCCCTTGTTACCAGCATCAGTAGCCATGAATCCAAAAGAATCATCTCCATCCATTTGTGCACCACAATTGTCTGTCTCACCAGTATTACCAACTCCAGAAAAGAAAGCATTAACATCAGCTGTTGGATTTTTCATAGTGGCATTGAAGCAATCAAATTGTTTCTTAAGCATTTTAATTCTGTTTTTCTTCAATAATGGATCACCTTCACAATGAGCTTCAATAGCATCGAACAATTGCTTTGAAGTCTTGTATTCTTGTTTAGGAAACAAGTGCACCAACTCTTGAGGAATGCACATACGAAGTGTGGAAAGAGCCTTTACTTCAATGGCGTAGTTAGCCTTTTCTTCGCCCGTTAATTCTCCCACCTTGTATGTAGAAGTAACTCCATTCACAGTAAGAGTGGGCCATTCATAACCTTCAGTGATCATGAGCCACATATTCAAGTCTTCTCGTTGAATGAAATCTTCAAATCGACCTCTCCACGCCCAAAAGTCAGCTAATGAAACTAATTTTGGTGGAGAATTAGTACGCCCTACCAGGTGATCATGATAAACTAGAGAATTGAGATATTGGGCAACAGCATTGTTGGTTGATGATGAAGAAGCCATAAGTGAAAAATACTGTTCAAACGAAGATAAAAAAGGAACGAATTTAGATTAAATTCGTAGAACGAGTCAGTACGAAGATAGCCTAATTTCGTGGACAAAAATTCTGAACGAAGATAGTTAAGTTCGTAGACAGGAATCTGAACGAAGATAAGTTAAGTTCGTAGACAGGAATCTGAACGAAGATAAGTTAAGTTCGTAGACAGGAATCTGAACGAAGATAAGTTAAGTTCGTAGACAGGAATCTGAACGAAGATAAGTTAAGTTCGTAGACAGGAATCTGAACGAAGATAAGTTAAGTTCGTAGACAGGAATCTGAACGAAGATAAGTTAAGTTCGTAGACAGGAATCTGAACGAAGATAAGTTAAGTTCGTAGACAGGAATCTGAACGAAGATAAGTTAAGTTCGTAAACAAAATTCGTTTGAAGAAGATTCAAAACGAAAATGAAAGAAACTTCGTAGTCTATCTTCGTTTGAAGAATTTCGAACGAATTTAAGTTAAATTCGTTTGCTAACTTCGTTTCGCTAAGTTCGTAAGGCAAACGAACTTAACGACAGAAAGTGTTCGGGAGACTATTTTTGAGAAAAACAATCAAACAAACGATCTCAACCCTTCGATAAGATATCGAATGGCTCTGATACCACTTGTGAGTCCCTCGATAGCTACGGATCGCTCTCGAGATCGTCTATTGTTATGTCGTGAGTGCGGAATCCTCACGAGATAACTAGTTTGATTAGTTATCGTTTATATTGCTAATTATATCAATATAATCAGCCTTATGTGATCTATATTCGTTTGCTAACTTCGTTTCGCTAAGTTCGTAAGGCAAACGAACTTAACGACAGAAAGTGTTCGGGAGACTATTTTTGAGAAAAACAATCAAACAAACGATCTCAACCCTTCGATAAGATATCGAATGGCTCTGATACCACTTGTGAGTCCCTCGATAGCTACGGATCGCTCTCGAGATCGTCTATTGTTATGTCGTGAGTGCGGAATCCTCACGAGATAACTATTTGAGCCATATCATCAAGAATTTCGGTCAAATAAGCATTATTGTTCTCATCATGAGGAAGATTCCAAACATAAGAACCATCTGGTTGAACAGCTACTATAGCCTTGTCATTTCCAGTGACATTAGCAGTAGGATCATCAGTCAACAAAAGAGCTCTAGTAGGATTTTGATTGAACGGACGATTACCACCTCTATCTTGACGTGCAGGAGTAACATTTGCCTCTTTCTTAGGCCGTTGACATTCTCTGGCAAAATGTCCAAAACCTTCGCAGTTATAGCATTTCACCTTTGACTTGTCAAATCCTTGAGTACCTCCTGTAAGCTGTCTGCCTGTTCTATTCATAAACTTTTGTACTCTCCTGGTGATTATTTCCAATTGCCATTTCAGATCCATTTCTTCAACATCATCTGGATCTATCTGATCGTAATCTTCATCAATAAGTGTTGGATCTGTGATTCTTCCTGCAACAAAAGCTTCATGTGCAGCACACATTGCAGCAAATACATTCATCCTACCCTCAGCTGATTTCATATTCATAGGCATGGATTTGTAACCTGCAGAAGAAGATGAAATGTTTCCGAATTTCATATTTCCAGTCTTTGCACCGTCATTAGCCCTTTTTCCCTTGTTACCAGCATCAGTAGCCATGAATCCAAAAGAATCATCTCCATCCATTTGTGCACCACAATTGTCTGTCTCACCAGTATTACCAACTCCAGAAAAGAAAGCATTAACATCAGCTGTTGGATTTTTCATAGTGGCATGATAGAGAGATGGATCTTGTGTGAAATTGTCTTGAAGATCTTTTGCCTTATCCTTCATTTCTCTGTTTCTTAGAGTGGATATAACTCCATCTATTCGAAGAGAAGCATAATCAGCTCTTTCTTGTAATCCATGACGAAATTCTCTGTAAGCTTTCGGCAAACCATCTAAGAATTTATCCACTATCTCAGTAGGAGTGTATCTAAGATCAAAATGTGCTAATTCAGCAAGAAGATGTTGATATCTCAAAATAAGATCCTCAACTTGTTCATTCTTTGTGGCATTGAAGCAATCAAATTGTTTCTTAAGCATTTTAATTCTGTTTTTATTCAATAATGGATCACCTTCACAATGAGCTTCAATAGCATCGAACAATTGCTTTGAAGTCTTGTATTCTTGTTTAGGAAACAAGTGCACCAACTCTTGAGGAATGCACATACGAAGTGTGGAAAGAGCCTTTACTTCAATGGCGTAGTTAGCCTTTTCTTCGCCCGTTAATTCTCCCACCTTGTATGTAGAAGTAACTCCATTCACAGTAAGAGTGGGCCATTCATAACCTTCAGTGATCATGAGCCACATATTCAAGTCTTCTCGTTGAATGAAATCTTCAAATCGACCTCTCCACGCCCAAAAGTCAGCTAATGAAACTAATTTTGGTGGAGAATTAGTACGCCCTACCAGGTGATCATGATAAACTAGAGAATTGAGATATTGGGCAACAGCATTGTTGGTTGATGATGAAGAAGCCATAAGTGAAAAATACTGTTCAAACGAAGATAAAAAAGGAACGAATTTAGATTAAATTCGTAGAACGAGTCAGTACGAAGATAGCCTAATTTCGTGGACAAAAATTCTGAACGAAGATAGTTAAGTTCGTAGACAGGAATCTGAACGAAGATAAGTTAAGTTCGTAAACAAAATTCGTTTGAAGAAGATTCAAAACGAAAATGAAAGAAACTTCGTAGTCTATCTTCGTTTGAAGAATTTCGAACGAATTTAAGTTAAATTCGTTTGCTAACTTCGTTTCGCTAAGTTCGTAAGGCAAACGAACTTAACGACAGAAAGTGTTCGGGAGACTATTTTTGAGAAAAACAATCAAACAAACGATCTCAACCCTTCGATAAGATATCGAATGGCTCTGATACCACTTGTGAGTCCCTCGATAGCTACGGATCGCTCTCGAGATCGTCTATTGTTATGTCGTGAGTGCGGAATCCTCACGAGATAACTAGTTTGATTAGTTATCGTTTATATTGCTAATTATATCAATATAATCAGCCTTATGTGATCTATATTCGTTTGCTAACTTCGTTGAATAACTTCGTTTCGCTAAGTTCGTAAGGCAAACGAACTTAACGACAGAAAGTGTTCGGGAGACTATTTTTGAGAAAAACAATCAAACAAACGATCTCAACCCTTCGATAAGATATCGAATGGCTCTGATACCACTTGTGAGTCCCTCGATAGCTACGGATCGCTCTCGAGATCGTCTATTGTTATGTCGTGAGTGCGGAATCCTCACGAGATAACTAGTTTGATTAGTTATCGTTTATATTGCTAATTATATCAATATAATCAGCCTTATGTGATCTATATTCGTTTGCTATAGCTTAGCAACGAACTTAGTCGCTTTGGTGTGTGTGTGATATCGACTGACCACCTCAATTTAGGGTTTCCAATCGTTTATATACGTTTATGATCGATATTGGGCCTGCTGGGCTTTGTTCTTACGAACTTAGCTGCCCAGCCCATCAAACGAAGATTATCTTCGTTCGTTCCTAACGAAGATCATCTTCGTTAGTACAACTTACCATCAATATCTATGCCTTGTTATTTTCCAAGTACTTTATGTACAAGAATCTAACATATATTATGTTTGTACTTGTATGATATACATAACAAACATCATATATAAACATATAAATAACACCAAAACATGTAATCAATCATTATTAAAACACAAAGTCTATAATCTATCAATTACATATAGATGAATAAGACATAATCAAATCTAAGTTGCTGTTGTCACATCAACATGCTTCAACAATGTAATTAGACAAGGACTTGTTTGTAATTAGGGAGGGGGTTTAGTGCAAATGTTAAGCCTATATAAACCCCCACCCCATCCATTGTGAGGTTACACCTTGAAATATATTTTCCTTGCTTTCCCTTTCTCTCTAACTCTCTCTCTCACACACATAAACCTTGAATCACGATTTAGTACTAGTTTACAGACACTAAGGACCAAAAGTAACTGTCGATTGAGAACATGTAAGAGACAACCATACCACCGCCGTGATATGTTTTCCGATCACCGCCGTCGTGTATAGACTTTTCGCTCACCCACCGTCATAAACATAGGATTTCAGTAACAACAGAAGGATAAATGGAAGAGGAAAACATCTTTTTGATCTATTCGTTAAATGAAATAATGAGTTTTTGATCAGTTTGTGTAAAATAAATTTATGAGGCTTTGATCTCTTGATAGTGAGTTTGGATGGGTTGGTAGGTGGGATGTATATTACCAGGATGAGGAAGATATATTATATGGTTGTGTGAAAAGGATAAATTTAGGCACAACCGGTTACTTTTCAATGGTAACCGGTAATTTACATACTATAGACGAAAATAGATAGTTTGTTACATTTCATAAACGTTTTCCTAGTTAGTTACATAACATAACCATTTTGGCATAGTTAGTTACATTCTCAGGTCATAATCCATAAAAAAAACAAATAATGATTTAAAGATGAAATACAATATAAATATAAAAAATATTAAGAATAAGAAAGATTTCTAATGGAATGCATATGTCATCATTTTGTGGTATAAAAACATTTTTAGGCTAATTTTTTAACGGGTTTATCATTTTCCTATTACAATACATGTAGATAGATAATCACTTGGTCATAGATCAAGTGGTCACCCGTCACCGCTTATGAAGGGCCCCATTGTTACCCTGGCCGGGGGGAGCTAACAAAAAATTTGGCTTTGGTTTTATCATTGTCTCAGACTGGAATTAATCGACTCCATTACCTCTCTACATTAAAACCTTATAGGGTGGTTGTGTGGGTATCAATACGATATAAAAGATTAAGGAAATCCTTCCGTTTTAACCTTTTTTTACATGTGAATAAAAAAAATAAAAGAAATTGACTTTGTAGCACAATACCAATGTATCCCTCGTTATTACAAAACAATTACGAACACCGTTATACATATCGATAAATATTACCCCACCATTTGGGCATTTAACTATCTATTATAGGTTACTAATCTGAAACATTCGACTAACGATGAATTTCAATATTAAGTTATTAAAATGGTGATGTTATCTTTCACTTAAGTTTAAGTCAGATTCATTATAAATCCTTCATATTGATAGTTTTTTTTATTAAACTCATTCGCATGAATTATCTTTCAAAATTTATATAAATTCTTAAAATGTTTTCCAAACTTAAATTAAAAAATATTTCTTAAACAAAAATTCTTATCATAATCGTTGATTAATGCGATTTTTAAACATTTTTTTTTTAATTACCAATTTCATAAGTTCGTTTGTCTTTTTCAACGTCTTGTTGGTATATTAATGTCTGTTCTATCCTTGACACCATTGTAAGTAGAACCACGCATAATCACACGAATACCATGTTGATTTACACTAACTTTAATTATAATCGTTGATTATATTCTTTAATGCGATTCTTAACATAATCATTTTTTTTCATTTACCAATTTCACAGGTTGATTTGTCTTTTTCAACGTTTATTTTTTGTATATTAGTAGTTCAATCCGTGACACCATTCTAAGTATATCCCCGCAAAATCCTACGAATACCATGTTGATTTATTTAAATATAAATACTCGTAATATTCTACTTTTTTTTGGCTTCAAAAGTATTTGAAATAATACCTTTATGTTATCAATGAAATAAAAAGCATAAATGATGGTTATGTATGTAATTATTCATTTTATTGGAAACTTTTACTATTTATAATTTGTGTTATTGTTAAAATATAATAAATACAAATTGAATATGCATATTTGTGAGGGTGGATTAATGAGTAGAAGTAGAATAAAATGCCGTTTAAAAAAATATACATTAATATAAATAATATATATCATTAATTATAATCTTTTATATTATTGTTAAATTATAATAAATATAAAATGAATATAAAGAAAATTAAAAGATTTGATACAGATGGCCATTTTTTTTTATTAGTATTGGCATACGAATTATTAATATATCTTAACTAGGTAATTCGGAAGCCCCCGCAACGTAATTATTGTTTTTTCACGTTTTGCTATTTAAATGCATTACCACAAACACAACATCGTAAATGTGTTTACTTCCAAATTAATAAGTGCATAAAACATAATGTTTAAAAAAACCTTGTAAAGAAGAAATAAAACGCAAATATGTTTATTTAAGGGCAATAACACAACACATTCAAAAGTGGTCCACTCCATCTAAGACCATGTTTGTTTAATATTTGGTATGTTAAGCGTATCTAGTTTTGCGGCCTTTTTAGTTTTTACATGGTATGGCACGTGACAACATACGGATATACCATCACGTTTATGTTTACTAAAAAAATCATGAAGGAAAAAGCATTAATAAAGAAACTCAAAAGTGAATAGAAAACAGAAAATGAAATAAAAAGAATCAAAAGAATATATGTAAAACAAAATTCTACAAAAAAAATTGCTAAAAAAATATATCAAAGTATAAATTATTTTTTTTATATAAAAATGTTAAAAAATCAAAATATTACAAAATAAAAGAAAACAGATATTAAAAAAAAACCCAAAATTAAAATTTAGAAACAAAAACTTTTAAAAAAATTATCAAGGAAAAGGTTATGTTTAAACAAAAATATGTTACTTAAATTGATTTTATATAAAATCAAAGAAAACAAAAAAAAAGACAAAAGTATATATATATCAATCTATTCAAATATAAAACTTTAGGGTTATATATGAAAGTTTTATAAAAGTATGTATATCAATTTATTCAAATATAAAATTTCAGGGTTATATATGAAAGTTTTATGGGTTAAAAATGTAAATTTTGAAAAGAAAAAATGAATTTAAAAAAATTTGGGGGGAGGAATCAAACCAGGGACCTCCCCTATAAGGGGCAAGGTCTTTACCACTCAACCAAACTCAAACTATTGTTTATATTTTACATATGTTTTATTTATGCTATAAATGCAGATAAAGACAAAAGTTACTGTTCATACCCATTTGCTTTATTATAGTAAGTAATTAATTGTATTAACAATCTCAAAGATTATATATCGTAATAATTAGTTTTAGAATGTATTCATACTTACATTTTGTTATTGAACGAGATTTATATTTTGAACTCTATAAATTTATATATTTTGTCTAAATATATAAAGTATAAGGACTAATGTTGTGTTTAACTAATAATAAATTTGGTAATTATACAATTATATTGATCTAAGGGTTGTAACTAAAAGTTTGAAGTCATCTAACGGTCCTTGTTTCTTTATAAAAGAATTTAGCACCTTGTTATATATATATTGGTAGATACACGTCCTTAGGTCCTTAAAAACTGAACACTATTCTTAGGTCCTTAAAAACTGAACACTATTCGACAGTCCATCCCACACATAGATGGAGTAAACAAATAATAACTAGCACGATACTCGCGCAATGCGGCGGTGATCATGGCGGCAAAGGTGTGGTGTTGGGGGCGACTGTTGGTGGTGGAGACGGCGTCGAGTGGTGTAGATAATTGATGTAAAAGTAATTGATGTAAATGGTTAATGAAGATATTTTAAAAGATAAATGATTGATAATGTAATTTAATCATTAATTTAACCATTAAGAGTATTTTAAACAATTTCTCCTATAACTTTCAACAAAGGTTTTTTTTTATTAGATAGTACTAGCACGGTACCGTGCAATGCGACGACAGTCATGGCGGCGACGTTGTGGTGGTGGGGGCGATTGTTAGTGATAGAGGCGGTGTCGAGTAATGTAGATTATTGATGTAAAGGTTTAATAGAGAGATTTTAAAAGATAAAGGACTGATAATGTAATTTAATTATTAAGAGCATTTAGACAATTTCCTCATATAACTTTCGACAATAGGTTGTTTTTTATATTATAAGTACTAGCATTTTACCCGCGCAATGCGGCGGTGGTGATGGTAGCGGCGGTGTGGTGTTGGCGGCGGTGGTTGGTAGTGGTGGTGGCGTGACGGGTGGTGGTGTGGTTATTATTATAAAAATAATTAATGTAAATAATGTAGTTATTTTAGGACTTGATAAGTCTATGTTGTAAATTATTTTATTAAAGATATTATAAGTATTTCAAGTTGAGATGTTTAAATTAATGAAAAAAGAGAGTGAATTAATTAATTCATTAAGGGTAGAATGATAATTTTGCATGGGGACATTTTTATGAGAGAGTGTTGAAAAGTGGTAAGAGAGAGTGTGTGATAACTTTTATAAGAGAAAATAACCTCAATACCCAATTTTTGAAAAAAATATATCAATTTACCCAAGTTTTTTCAGATTTTCAAAAAATACCCAACAAAACCTCAACAAATTTCAAAAATCGCAATGAAATTTTCAAAATCGCAACGAGATTATACAAAATCGCAATAAGATTCCCAAAATCGCATAAAGATTTAACAAAATCGCATAAAGATTTAACATAATCGCATGAAGATTTTATAAATCTCGTAAAGATTCTGTAACATCCGAAGTTCTTTATGAGATTCTAAGTTCTTTATGCGATTCTGAAAATCTTTATGCGATTTCCAATGTTCTTTATGAGATTTTTAAAGTTCTTTATGCGATTTTTAATGTTCTTTATGCGATTTTTATCATCTTTATGCGATTTTAATAATCTTATTGCGATTTTGACAATCTCATTGCGATTTTCCAAAGTTATTGCGATTTTTGTGGGTATTTTGTGAAAATCTAAAAAAACTTGGATAAAATGATATATTTTTTGAAAAAAATTGGGTATCGAGGTTATTTTCTCTTTTTATAAAGTAGTATAGATAGATATTGCTCTCTTTCAAAAAAAAATGTTTTTACTTCTCGGTTGTTTTCTAATCGGTGAATTATTAATACTATTGAAAGGACAATGAAGTGTTAAAGTAAACAAAGTTAAAATGTAAAAGAAAATAGTAACGTTGGTCATAAATGCAAAACGAAATGAATTCTTGAAACTTATACATAAATTTTCCTAAACTGAACATGTAAAAAACGCCTCAATTTAATTCATCTCATAACTTACATCTCATAACTTACATCTCATAACACTTAGATAAATCCATAATAAACATGTCAAAACGTTATGAGTTCACAACCGTAACTCCCTTAGCTATATACTAGTATATATATAATGGTACCTTGTTGCTTAGTTTTTGTCACAGACGATTTTACAACTTGATCAGTTCTACCTTCATATTTCGACCAACTTGGTAATGTTAATATGTTTTCGTATCGATTTTGTAACGTGAAATGAATTTTGTCTAGAATGTTAAGTTAGCTTTTTTTGTTATGCGACTTCGTCGATAATGTTTTAATGGTGTTTTGCTGATTGGACTACTAATGTCACACTCATTACATTTTTTTTTGTTGGTCACTTGGTTTGACGATAACTGTTATTGATTTTGTAGTAGCTTTTATTGACAAATGGGGAAGAGCTATCCGAATGTAAGTGTGGAATACCAGAGAGCTGTTGATGAGGTGAAAAGGAAGCTTACTGAATTGTATGCTGAGAAGAAATGTGCTCCTTTGATGCTACGTTTTACGTAAGATGGACTTTCTTGTTCTGTTTTGTGTGTTAAATTTACGATAAGTTGATAGATAACGTTTACTTTATTCTAAATAAATAATGATTTTTCGGGTAAAGCGTTTTACCCTGATAAATTTATTAAAAAAATGTTGTGCATTAGTAAAGCTGATGCATAATTCCTGCTGCTACTAGCAAATTTTTACCTTATCCTAATGGTTTAAACAATTGTTAACCCATTGATATAAGCAAAGCAGTGATTTGGTAATCTGGTTTTACTATTGATCTCTCTAGATTTCATTCTGCTGGGACTTTTGATGTGAACACCAAGACTGGAGGTCCTTTCGGTACTATGAGAAATAAAGCCGAGCAAGCCCATGGTGCCAACGTTGGCCTTGACATTGCTGTCAATCTGTTGGAGCCTGTTAAACAACAGTTTCCAATCATTTCTTATGCCGACTTTTATCAGGCAAATAGTCAATATATATATATATATATATGATTGATAGTTAGTATAATATGTTGATTATATGAATAATTTGGACTACATTTTGATATAGTTGGCTGGTATTGTGGCTGTTGAAAGTACCGGAGGACCACCTATTACCTTTCACCCAGGCAGGCTGGTATATAATCCTTTCTTTATGACTCTATAGTTTATTTATACCTAGTAGAGTTGACAATTTGGGCGGGTTGGGTAGTGGATAAAAAGGTTGAGGCAAATCATTCTAGTCCAAGATTTTCTTTGTTTTGCTTGAATACATAATTAATGTGCCTAATATGATTACTGTATCAAAGTGTTTCATATAATGGTAGGATTATACCTTTTTGAGTAATACAAGTTAACAGTTTAAAGATAAAATTTGGGTAGCTTTTGACCCGTTCAACCCATTTGAATATTTTATCCGTTTTAGCCAATTATTTCGATTTTTATACATTTGAACCATAAGATGAAACTACCCCTACTGACTAACTCATCCGTAATGGGTCAAAATTGCCACCTCGAGCATTCATGGTTTAGTAATAGAGGTTAATCAACCAAAGTTATCCATATTGTTAAAGATTATAGCCTATTCCTTGATTTCCATTATGATAGGACATAGACGCTCCCCCTCCAGATGGTCGTCTTCCTGTTCCCAGCATGGGTTAGTGAAAAATTTACATATGTGTAAGTTAATTATGTATGGATTTCGATATTGAAGTAATAAATATTTTATATTTTACTTTTCAGGCCCTGACCAGTTAAGGAATGCATTCATCAAAACCATGGGTCTCAATGACCAGGATATTGTTGCTCTCTCGGGTGGCCATACCCTGGTTGGTACCATTGCCAATCTTTTTCATTTCACTGCTTACCTTCAATTAACCATCAAACATTTCATAATGCAACTGCTTACGTTTATAGGGATCTGCTCACAAGGACCGGTCTGGGGTTGATGGATCATGGACAACTAACCCCTTGGTCTTTGATAATAGCTACTTCAAGTGAGATTTATTATTCCATTTAAACTTTTTTGTCATTCATGAATCATGATTACTAAGTTTTGATTCCTTTTAACTGCCTACAGAGAACTCCTTGCCGGTGAGAAAGCTGCGCTTATCCAGCTACCTTCCGATAAGGCACTTCTTGCTGATCCTGTTTTCCGCCCTCTTGTTGAGAAATTTGCTGCTGTAAGCACCCTTTATCAATCATTTTTCAACATAAACAATTAAAAACAGAATCATTGCATCTAAGTACACTTTTTTGATTATTTCAACTAGAGAGACTAATATGGTTTTAATTCTTGATCTCAAAATGCACATATTATCAAATTTCTTACGTTCAAATTTTTTATTTCTTAACAGGATAACAATGCTTTCTTCCAAGCCTTTGCAGAGTCCTTCATGAAACTTAACGAGTTGGGGTAAAGTGTTGAAACTGACTTTCAACAATTGATTCACAAAGGGCGGATTTTGCTAATCGTTTCTGATTCTTTTCATTTGCAGATTTGCCGACGCTTAACCTTCAAGAGGGAATCAAAGGGTGCCGCGACATACTACAATTTCATGCTTTCGTTTTATTTTTTTCTTTAGTTTTTTGTCATGAGAGTCAATAATACGTTTAGAGTACACATTTGTTATGGTGTTTCATTTTAATGTGGTCTGTTTTTTTAGAGACAAAGGTTAATAAATCTTTATTTCGACTTCATTGGTGTTGGTTCTTTATTTTAAGGAAATTAAAAGTTTGATATCAATGGCATCTCTTAATTTCTAGTAATCTAGTTAATGAGTTGTTGTGGTTTAATAAGTTCTGTACTTTTAGTTATGGATCTTTTT
This sequence comes from Erigeron breviscapus, assembly GCA_034093135.1. NCBI lineage: Eukaryota > Viridiplantae > Streptophyta > Magnoliopsida > Asterales > Asteraceae > Erigeron > Erigeron breviscapus. Next base: position 23,484,322 of record CM067173.1, on the reverse strand, counting down.
GTTCTTATTACCGTTTATTTGAGGGAAAGAAGATACATGAGATAAATTTGAATTCTATTCATTCTGGTTTAATGTTACACATTCTTATGCAAATTACGCATAGTATTATCAGAATTACTACATGAAGTCGTATCGCTTTTAGTTATATGGATCTTTATATTCTTATTTATACAAATAATTATATCCGTTAATAATGAAGCCTAGACCTACATGTGAAGTTTTAAAGACGCGGGTTCGATCCTTCGGGGTGTCTAGATCATGTGAGAATTAAGATGGAGGTATTGTACCGGCATCATATGGCTCATACGAGGTGAGTCGATGAGTATCAAATTATGATACACACGGGGCTAGGTTCCCCATTACCCTTTTTTTGTAATATTTATAGCCGTAGAACTGTAAATACAATTGGATCGGACCTTGAATGCGTACCAAAATCTTACATTACTGCAGGGGGGCTAACGGCCCTACGAGGCTACGATACCATTAAGATCAAACTAGATGGCTATTTTATCCCTCCAAATTGTCTACCATGTGCCATCAACAAAAAGGTTATGAGTTTGGGAAATGATTAATCCTTCTAACCAAATAGCCTAATAATCCTCCTAACGATGAGATGATGACATGTGTAAAAATCAGGGGGCAAGATTAGGAAAGAGAATTAGTGGATACCACATGTCACCTTCTTAATGTTTTAGGAGGATTATTAGGCTATTTGGTTAGGAGGATTTATCATTTTTCCTATGAGTTTTAGTCGATCTCTAACAAAATTATAAATGTTGTATTCATTTGAAATATTTTTTTCTAAAAGGAAAAGAAGTAAAATATAAATTGTATCCTACCGATGTTGAAATAAGATTTTTTTAAATATAGCTTTAAAGGCTATGGTTAACGCATAATAAAATAGCATAAAAATTATAACCGTGAATCGTGTCTTTTTATCTTAGTCCGTGTAACATATAAGTAAATCTGATTATTCGAAGAAAGACAAGGATGAAAAGTATAGTTTAAAATAGAGATAAATGATTAGTTAGTGACTTAAAAAGTAGAGTGAACCTTTACGTGCACGCTTAGGAGATAAAAGCCATAATCTTGAAAATTCAATGAACCTCCAAGTCTTGGCCTAAATCTGCCCAACTCAGACACAATGCCACATGCATATTGACATATCGTTAATTACTAGATTTTAAACCGTGTCAAATACACCGGTTTTAAAACATCATTAATATAAGAATTAGTATATGGAACAAAAAAATACTTATATGTTGAAATGTAAAAATGCATTTAAAAACAAATTAAGATATTAAATACTGAATGCTAAATCATATAAAGGTTGGATGGTGTAGCAGGGTTTCTTTTATACAAACTCTTCCAGAGAAGCAATATCTTAACCTTGATTACACAACTGACCGAGTTCTCATTGATGTCTTGCAAAAAAATAATTTTATTTTCGTTAGCCATGATTCTTAAGAACTATAAAAGTAGCAGTTGGTTCGTGGGTTTTCAATGATTTCGTGTGTTGTGATTTTATTTGTAGGGTTCAGTTTATATAAGAAGAATATGTATCTTAAATATAGTTTGATTCAGTTCCTAATAACAATAATGATTATCCTAATTATAGTCCGATTACAATTACTAATAACAACAATATTACAATTACAGTCGAACCTCTATAAATTGATACTCGATAAATTAATAACCTCGATAAAACTAATAGTTTGTCTGGTCCCAACTTGGGACCAGTACAAAATTGGACCCCAATCAAAAATAATAAGATGATAATTTTTGAAATCCCAGTGTATTTATAGTGGTCCCAACGAAACTATAAATTAATAACTATTAGGAGCTTCCAAATTTTAATATTGCTTTGTAAAAAGCCGCTTGTTTTTTTGTTTGAACTTCAAATCTATATTGAGTTTATCTTTAAATCTTCCCATTGTACTCAAGAGTTGCGACATTGTTTTTTTCGTATTGCAACAAAAAGTTGAGAAGAGTTGTTGCCCTTTACAATGCTTCTTTTTAAAGCTATTGGACATCCTCAACTTTGTCATCAACCAGATTTTGAATGATTTCGCCATAAATTCTTTAATACTTTTTACCTCATAACCTTCATTATTTATATCACGATAAATAATCAAGTGATTCACAACCATTTTGTGTTGATAATGCATACTCGTATGTAGAGTCCCTCACTTGATGGTTTAACCCAATAGTGTAAAATACAACAAGTCTAATATGCACTAGATTTGGACTAGTATTACTTGATTATAAATGCAAGTATATAAACAAAGTAATACAAGACTTAAAGCAATAAATAAAGTAAAGGTGGAACACAATGTAATTTTTTCAAGTGTATTTTATTTATGATGTTAAATAAAATACAAGATTGTGCGGAATCAAGATAATACAAATATGTAAGTATCCTAACAACCTATGAATTACAAATGATCTATATTTGCTAAATAAACTCTTTAGATCGAAATACTTAAAGTTGTGAAGTATCCCTGTTACGATCGAGAGTATTTAGACAAATTCACTTAATTGCTAAAAAGTAATTTTAACAAGGAAATGACTTTGTATTTATAGGCAATTTTGTGCCGTACAAATATGGTTGCATGTATTTAATGAACCGACAAGGTCATTAAATGCATTGGTTAAAGTACAAGGATAAAGTCACATCAATATGACTTATTATCCTTTTAACCAACCACCTTTACACACGTAAGTACTTTTGTAAAGACAAGTGGAATGTTCTTTGAAAAGTGTGTAAAGGCAAAAAGTCAATTCCTCGTAATCAGTGTTCAGACTTGTAAGGTCTAGAACACTGACAAAACTCCAGTCGTAGATCTGGTAAGACTTCCAGTGGACTCCGCCATTTGTCAGTCTTCTTTATTCTAACTTCAGTCTTTGACTTCAGTGAGAATGTCTTCAGTAAAATAGATCTGGACTGGGGTGAAGTCCAGTGAGCTGAAATCTGGAAGACTCCAGATTTCCTATACAAGAATTTTGCTCACTGGTCTTCCATTATTTCTGAACAAATCTTCAGTAGGACTCCAGTCGTCAAGTCTGGAGTAAGTACAGTAAATCTGGACCTAACACAAGTTCTCAGGCTCACGAATGTCTTCTTCACAACTTACATCGTAAAACATCTTTAAATTAATAAAATATTAATTTATCGATATTACAATTAGTTTGATTACAATTAGATAAGACGTTGAGAGTTTATACCTTATTGTATTTATGTAGACAATCGTTACTGCATATACGAAAGAAGATTAGTTTTAATTCGTATTAATCCAAATGTTGTAACCTATCTAACTTTTTTGTTTTTGTTTTTTTGAAAGGTGTGGATCATTTGCTCGCAACAGGGGATCTAGCTTACGTTGTCTTAACCGGGTCCGCGTTAGAGAGCCTCCTCACCCTCAATACCTAGTAGGAGAAGAAAATCCAAACTAAACCGCCCGAAGGCACGACATTTAATTGGAATAAAACCATGTCTTCTCTGCAGGACTCAAACCTGCTTAACTAGAGGACTTTATTGTGAAATTCCTTCAAATGTCCTTCCCATGTCTCGAACTCGAGACCTCCAGCATGTAAAGTTGGTGCTCAACCACTGAGCTATAATGGGAAGTACAATTTCTCTAACTTTTGTATATTTTGTTATTAAATAGACATTATGCAATAAAGTATTAATTATTTTTAAATTGGGTTAAAGTGTAAATTGGTTATGGAAAACTAAATAGTGTATATTAATTATTTTTAAATTTGGTGAAAGTGTAAATTGGTGATGGAAAACCAAAAAGTGTAAATTAATACCTTTTAAATTGGGTTAAAGTGTAAATTGGTTATGGAAAACTAAATAGTGTATATTAATTATTTTTAAATTTGGTGAAAGTGTAAATTGGTGATGGAAAACCAAAAAGTGTAAATTGGTTAGAACAATAGTGTATTAATTATTTTTAAATTGGGTTAAAGTGTAAATTGGTTATGGAAAACTAAATAGTGTATATTAATTATTTTTAAATTTGGTGAAAGTGTAAATTGGTGATGGAAAACCAAAAAATGTAAATTAATATTTTAAATTGGGTTAAAGTGTAAATTGGTATGGAAAACTAAAAAGTGTAAATTAATTATTTTTAAATTGGGTTAAAGTGTAAATTGGTGATGGAAAACCAAAAAGTGTAAATTAATACCTTTTAAATTGGGTTAAAGTGTAAATTGGTGATGGAAAACCAAAAAGTGTAAATTAATACCTTTTAAATTGGGTTAAAGTGTAAATTGGTGATGGAAAACCAAAAAGTGTAAATTAATACTTTTAAATTGGGTTAAAGTGTAAATTGGTGATGGAAAACCAAAAAGTGTAAATTAATTATTTTTAAATTGGGTTAAAGTGTAAATTGGTGATGGAAAACCAAAAAGTGTAAATTAATACCTTTTAAATTGGGTTAAAGTGTAAATTGGTGATGGAAAACCAAAAAGTGTAAATTAATATTTTAAATTGGGTTAAAATGTAAATTGGTGATGGAAAACCAAATAGTGTATGTTAATTATTTTTAAATTGGGTTAAAGTGTAAATTGGTTATGGAAAACTAAATAGTGTATATTAATTATTTTTAAATTTGGTGAAAGTGTAAATTGGTGATGGAAAACCAAAAAGTGTAAATTAATACCTTTTAAATTGGGTTAAAGTGTAAATTGGTGATGGAAAACTAAATAGTGTATATTAATTATTTTTAAATTGGGTGAAAGTGTAAATTAATAATTTTTAAATTGGGTTAAAGTGTAAATTGGTGATGAAAAACCAAAAAGTGTAAATTAATAATTTTTAAATTGGGTTAAAGTGTAAATTGGTGATGAAAAATCAAAGTGTAAATTAATAATTTTTAAATTAGGTTAAAGTATAAATTGGTGATGGAAAACCAAAAATTGTAAATTAATACCTTTTAAATTGGGTTAAAGTGTAAATTGGTGATGAAAAACCAAAAAGTGTAAATTAATTTAGACATGTGTTGATTTAATTAAGAGAAAATTTCATTGCATCACCTTGTGGTTTGCCATTTTATTAATTTTCGCCCCTGTACTTTTTTTTATTATTACATCACCCTGTGGTGACTTTTTGCTTCATTAGGCACCCTCTCTCTAACGTCCGTTTATTGCCATCCGTTAACCCCCTCATGTGTGCTGCACATGAGGGTATGTTAGTCTTTTTAGCTTAAACACTCTCCTCTTCTTCTTTCTTTTCATTCCCGGATCTAATACCCAAAATATTTTTTATCTCTCTACCATTTATATATATTGTTTTCTTAAAATTCCATTAGTTACGTAAATTTTGGATTTTTAAAACATTTAACAAACAAAAGCTTTTATTTCCCTATGCAGAGTTCAAACCCCTTTTCCCCAACCCCTTTTCCCCAATTCAACAAACAGTTACCGGAGTTCGGCAAAATTAGCAGACTATTACAATTTTAATTTGTTCCAATCACGTTTTATAGAAAAATAGAGATATATGTTTGGAAGTGTATAGTACCCAAACGTTTTTATTGTATGTATGCTGTTTTCAAATATCTATATAGAGTTATTTTGCTGGTAACCTACCGTGTGACACAAAAGCAGATTCTCAAGGAAGAAAGAGGCCAAACTTAACCAGATCTGGAAGCCTAAGATCCCCAGCAGCAGCAGCAGCAGAGAACAAAGAAAGAAGACCCCATCGATTAATAGGCGAGTTATGGTGGTGCGTTTTTCCGGTGTGTAACTCGGGGTGGTGTGGTTTATTGTCGTGGCGATGTGGTGGTGGTACGGTCTGTTGCTGCGGGTTTTTTTCCGGCGGGTTATTCGGGTGGTAGAGGGTTTTCCGGCGGATTATTCGGGTGGTGTTGCAGTTTGTTGCTGCAGCGATGTGGTGGTGGTACGGTTTATTACAAGCAAATTATTAAGGTATTCACCAAATTTATAAATGAAATATATATATATATATATACAAAATATGTTTTTGGTGTTTGCTTATATCTGATTGATTAGATATATACACATATAACACATATAATAATATGTGTATATATACATATATTTAGTCCAAAGAGAATGGTACTGGTAGTAGTCGTGCTAGAGATCTTCTTACTACTTTGTATATATTTATGATTTACGGAGTATATATATCTTTGAGAAACTGATTTGGAACTGTATATATTTATGCATATGATATATATGATCCATCCAGATCTACATATGTTTTTGGGGAAAAAGATAACAAGTTAAAAGATTATATGTTTTGGGGAAGAAGATAACAGGTCAAAAAGACCAATATACCCTCATGTGCTGACACGACTGTTAAAGGGAGGGGTTTCTAATGATACAAAAAGTCACCACAGGGTGATGTAATAATAAAAAAAAGTACAGGGGCGAAAATTGATAAAATGACAAACCACATGGTGATGTAATGAAATTTTCTCTTTAATTAATTTTGTGAAATTGAGAATTGTGATTGGTCAATTGAGGTTAGGTCAGTTGTCTTTTTAGTGATAAACAATATAATTTAATTAAGATAAACAATATAATTTTATGGATTATATATTAAGATAAACAATAATATGTGAAGATCTTAATTTAATTATAAGTTACTCTCAAAAATATTATGCTTTGTAAGGATCAATTTTCTTACTTTATGTATACTTTTGAAAAATTTACAATTATTACTCCATTTTTCTTTAAGAGACAATTACTCTATGAAACTATTAGTATAGATTGTTTTACCAATTTGTAAATATTACTCTTTTTCTGAATTTCTATGATATATACTATAAATACAATTTAGCATAGATTGTTTGTAACTTTAATTTAATGTTGTTACGAAAAACCTACAAAGATATACAGTAATAACCTATTCAATAATCAATATAAACATAATTAATGGAAACCGTTGACCATATAATGCAATAGGTTAAGTCAGACTTTCGGGTCAAATTATGTACACGGGCCTTTGGTCAAAGGAACATAACAAAAGAGTAATTCTAAAGTGCGAATAAGTGAATAAGTATATCACATATAAATAATTCTAAAGATTACAAACGAGATCTAACACACTTATTCTACATTATAAAAATAGCTCTTTAGAGCTGTATTTAACATGTATAAATAAATTTGCACCATACATATCAAAAACTCACCCTGAATTTTATAGTAAATATACAACTATTTAATGCACCTTAACTATAAGGGCTGCGTTTAGCAAATCCCAATAAATAAATTGTCGAATAAATTTTACCAATTAAGTAACATATTAAAGTTCCTCTACAATAATTAATCTACATTACACGGTTTAAAATAACGTACAACTGTTCATAGGTTGTGCTCGACTTTACGGCCAAAAAAAGAGATTACGTTTATGCTTGATATTGCCAAAAGACCTTCGCTTCCCCCTCTTGGAAACAGGCTAGCGATGAAGAGAAAAGTCGCCCAAAATCTCCTTTTTCATTTCTGTTATGTCAAAAGTCGCGGGCTTCATAGGGGTGAAGGCCTCTAGAGGGAGCTGCAAACTCTTCTCGGTCTCTACGATTGCTTGGGCATAGAACAGTGGACCAATTCATTCAACAAGATCCGTTCGGATCAGACCAGGATGAGATTGAGAATGAGCTCTTACCTTTTTGGGAACAAAGCTTTTCAAAATTGAAAACGGATCAATCGACCTGGTCTACGAATGTATTCTAAACTTATTTCTATATGTTTCTTTGTAGTTATTATACAGCTTTACCCACTTTTAAGCTATTAAAAATGCATCTCACTTTTATCTACTAGATTCATGTAGTATAGATTCCAAATTTGATAATCTATGTTGTTCGTTAGAGCTGACAAATTTGGTATCCATGAAGACCTGTTTAAAGAAGAAAAAAACACGATGCAAATATATATTTTTTTGAAAATACTTATTTTTAATACATTGGGATTCATTATTTAACTTTTTTGATACATAAAACATATAACTGTCACACTTAAACCATCAAGACAAATGTTCGACGAGTCATTTTCATGTTGATACTTGTGTTAATTGCACGTTTTGAATCTGTTAAGACTTGTTAAGACACGATTTGCCACCTCTATCGTTGATACTTCCAATTCCTACTGGATGTCCCTTGGATTTATAGTTTGGGGATGGAGTATTAGTGTTGTGCCGATGTTGACACCACCCATCTCCAGATCGTCGCGACAGTCAGCGAGTGTATGAATCTTATTTCGATATAAAGGGTATAAATTCGTTACTTTATCAACTAAGCATCGAGTCAGTCACCGTTTTGTTTTGCTTTTATGGTGTTAACCTTGTAGCTACAACTAACCGTGCCCGAAAACTGGTTTTGGGCTAACCCGACCCGGTTTGGAATCCGTTGACTCAAACGGTTTTGACAAAAAACAGAACCGGTTTCAAAGCTAACTCGAATGGGATACCTAAACCTACCAAAACCGATTAAGGTCGGGTTGGGATCAACTCGGGTCCACACATGTAGCCTACGACATGTGTCATGTAGCATTCAACATGTGTCATAAGAGCACTCACAGTGCCTCTGTCCTCCGTCCGTCCCTCACCCGTCCCTCGAAGAAGGACGAGTCCATCCGTCCCTCACCGTCCCTTGAAGAAGGACGAGTCCACACCGCTAGGTGTGACTCGTCCGTCCTCCGTCCCTGGCTCGTCCGTCCCCACAGGGACGAAGCTCGTTCTCCTTTTTTTTTTTGAAATTTTGAAACTTTAAAACTTCCAACGGCTAGTTGGATATATTTTTTTTTTAATTCCTACCTCTATTTATACCCAACATAAACAACCATTTCATTCCACAACAAATAATTCAACCCTTTTTTATCTTTCATTTCATTCAAACATCAACATAAAATGCCGATACGTGTGTGGATTGAATCAGAAAATATCTTGTTGTCAAGATGTTGGATGTTGAGGTTACCTAACCTCGTGACCGGTAGATGTGAAATGAATAACCCCAACGAAAACTTTTGGAACGACATTACTGAGTTGTTCAACATCGACACGACAAAAGGAGCACGCAACAAACATGAACTACAAGCCCACTTCAACAAAATTCGAAAGGAAAGTAAGTACTTTCAGGCAATCTATATGAGGTTGACTGATGGTCGTCTTTAAACGTCTTTATGCGACGGCGCATCAGCAATACCTAGAGAAGTATGGAAGGAGGTTCAGTTACGAGTCGTGCTTTAGAGAGCTTATCATAGTTGCTTTTTTTAAACAAGTGTTTAAGTGTTTTAAATAAGTGTTTGAGTGTTTTAAATAAGTGTTTTTCCTATGTTTTTTTATATTTTATTTTTTTTAAGTAATGTCTTGTATTTGTTTTTAAATTAATGAAATGTTTTATATTATTGTTATTATTAATATTATTAGAATGTTATATATTTGTATTTTAAAATGTTTAAAATTAAATAATGGTGGGTCCTAGACTAGTCCTGACATTGTGGGTTTTTGGAAGAATTTTTTTTTTCCTTTTTATGATTTTGAATGAACTATAATAATATGAAATACTAACTAATAAGTGATAATATATTTTCATTTTATTGCGTTTTGGGTATTATTGTATTTTCTTGATTGGTGTCATAAGTGTTATGACAAAAAAGAAGAAAAAAGATGATACAAAAAAAGAATGATGTCGCATTGGCTGATTGGCATACAAGTATACAATTCCCAGTTTCTCACCACCTATTTTTCTTGGATGTTTTTTTTTTTACAAAAAATCAACCGTTGATATTAATATATTTGTATTTTCTCACATCTATCATATTCGGGTTATTAAATACGGGTTATCTTTTGGTTTTTTGCACACCCCGTATTACTATTCGAATTTTGCTATATAGCATCCCGTTCAGTTTCTAGTACTGTTTTTTTCTTGGTTTATTGCACATTTTTTTTCTTTTTGGTTTTTAATTAATATACTAAAACTTTTATTCAATCTTTTTTGGCCAAACCCCGTACCATTATTCAGATTTTTGCCACATCGCATCCCGCTTAGGTTTTTAATTTATATATTGAAAACTTTAATTCAATATTTTTTGGTCACACCCCGTAAAATCTATTCGGATTTTGTCGCACGTCTCAACAAATATATTGAAAACTTGTATTCAACTTTTTGTAATCACATCTCGTATCACTATTTGAATTTACCGCATCACATTTGCTTTTATTAGTGTTCATGTTATTGCCTTTAAATAACTATTTCAAATTCGAAAGTTTTAGTAAATAATAAATAACGACACATCATCATATACAAAAGATAATTACAATTAACCTGAAACCATACAATCTTCAAAGAGAGGCTAATATTGTTTTGCCCTTAAATAAATATGAAATAAAAAACTTTTGAATTAATTGCAGGATTCGTCCCTGTGGTTTACTCGTTTTCGTGGTTTACATCTCTGCTTGAAATTTTTAGCTAAATACATCCAAACTACCAACATTTGTTGCAAGATTCGTCCTTTTGGGTGACGACGTTTCTTTCTTTCCGTGAAGTGGTGTCACGTGCGTCGCATACGAGGGCATTTTAGTATTTTTCTCCCATAGGAACGAATCCTGCAATTAACTCAAAACTTTTAAACAAACTTATTAGTGACATAATAATTTTTGAATTATTAAAATTACATAACTTTTTCAGCACGACAATTAAGGCCTGCAGCACAAACCCATTTCCTTAAGGCAAGGTAACGAAGAATGGATATGTGTTATTTAGTTGGTTTGTGATGAATTGAGTTCATCGTTCATGTTAATTTGTGTATGTGGTTTTATTTTAGGTTGATTTTATTGTTTCAGGGTCCGTTGTAACTTCTAACTTTTCATTAGTTTTGGTCTACTAAAAGTTATCATTGTTTTCCAAAAATAAAAGTTTTTTTACTATTTTATTTACATAGTATCATTATTACAATAAGGATCGCATGGTTTTGGAGACCGAGTAAACACATGTGATGCAGATGACCAACCAACACGTCTTACTAAAAATTAGTCCATGCCAGTTCAATACAACGACATCAAACATGTTACAGTTGACAACATATGGCAAGGGTCCTGAATTATCTTGTTTCGCTTTCCTCGTTTTAATATATACTAAAATTAACTGTATCTGATAAAATGAATTATTATATTTTTGAATATAAATAATTTGGTCTAATGAATAATTGAGCTAAGAAATAATGACATTAAAGGAAAGTGATTGAGATTAAAAGTTTGTGTGAAAAATGATTGGTTGTGAATTTATGAGACCAAAGTGATTGAATATATCTATAATGTTTGTATAAATTAAGTCTATTGATTATGAAGTCAAAATCAAACACTTTTTGTTAACTTAATGGATTAAGTATTTTTAGTAAATCCATTAAATACTAAACAAACAGAGCCTAAGACCTAAAAAAATTTTAGACAGGTTTTTTAGTATATCAAATTGATTACATATATCATCATTTTTGTTATATGAATATTATTTTAGCATTTTATAATACAAAACTTATTAACTATAATCTGTTAAATGTATTATAGAGGATTAGATTCTCATGATTGTAGACAAAGACAAATTCACCACTATATACCTGGAGTCGTAGGTTATATATATGTACCTTAGCAACTATGGGAATTTGGGAAACTTATTTGTTTGACTAGAGATAATAATTTTATATCCATCAAATACATAATCCATTACATAATTTGTACATCATAACCATGCTTACATAATTTTAAATACGCGTTAGTATCAATTTGCAACTCTCAGTAAAACATGTAACTAGTAATTAACTTTAAAAAAAAATGGCGTTAAAAAAAGCAAACATATAGTTACTTTTGTATTAAACATTTTCTTTTAATACTAGCACGGTACCCGCACAATGCGGCGGTGGTTGTGGTGGCAACGGTGTGGTGGTGGGGGCGACTGTTGGTGGTGGATGTGGGGTCGAGTGGTGTAGATAATTGATGTAAAGGTAATTGATGTAAAAGTTTTATATTTTGGATAAATGACTGATATTGTAATTTAATCATTAATGGTATTTTAGATAATTCCTTCATAACTTTTAAAGAGAGGGTTGTTTTATTTATTAAATAATATAAAAGTATAGATTAGGTGTATAGGGGAATTAGGATTAAGAAATAAGGGTATTTTGGGTATAAAAAAGTGCTGAATTTCTAAAATGAGAGGTCAATATGCTTTATAAGGGTTATAGATAGTCGATTCTATAAACAATTATAACCACATCAGATTTCAAACTTGTTATTCCGTCGTCAACGGCTCAATGCCATCGCATCGTCCGAAAAAGTATCACGACCGAAATAAATGATTCTAAAGGGTTGAATCTTTAAAAGTTTGTAGGAAAATATTAATATTATAAGATTTCCACACGAGACTATACATTCCAAGGTCCAAACGCGTTATGTTTTGTTTTCTTTGAATTTTCCTTACATTGCCACCAACTTTCTTTGTGTATATAAATAAAAGCTTAGCTCAATGACTATTTTACTCATCATACATACATCAATATCTTATATTGCAACTAATGGCAGAATCAAATATTGTTGCGAATCAATATACAGATTTCCCAGCTGTATCAACATATGATGGACAGTTTGTTCGTTACAACATATTTGGTAATGAATTCGAAATCACTTCAAAGTATGTTCCTCCCATTATGCCTATCGGTCGTGGTGCTTATGGAATCGTTTGGTATGTATGCTCATGCTTGGTTGTTTAAGTATACTCATTTTGTCTCAAAATAAATGTCCATTTTTTTAATTTTATATTGTCCCACAATAAGTATTCATTTTCAAAAATGGAAAGTTAACGTTTATTTGACCCTTGATATACGTCTCCAATAAACTGATTTTTATGAGTCTGTAAAAAGTTAAATAACTCTTAAAACTTCGTGTTTTTTAAGTGAACACTTTTTTTGGAAGCAATTGAGTATTTTTATTTCATGTAAGTACTTTTGTTTTTGTTTGATGGTAGTTAATTGGTTAATGAATATATGATTATTAGCTCAATGTTGAATTCGGAGAGCAATGAGATGGTTGCTATGAAGAAGATTATGAATGCTTTCGATAATTACATGGATGCTAAGCGGACGTTGAGGGAAATTAAGCTTCTTCGACATTTAGATCATGAAAATGTGAGTGATTATATTTTCATTTTTGTTTTTTGTAGACACATAGGGCCTAATTTATTTGATCACTTATATGTCTTTAAGTTATGAGACATTAAGAAAATTAGGAGGAAGGTTACAACTGTCTCCATTAAAGGACGTGGTCGTAAGTTTTATTATTTGAAAGAATATAAAGGAAAGTGAGCGAAAAAGAGAGAGAATAATGCGCAGTGTGTTTAAATAAAGAAAAATCATTTAAAATTTAAAATCTATTTCTTTTTAAGCAGACATTAATGAAGGTTAATGTTTACTATTATGAAATGAATTTTCTTACTATTACGTTAAGCGTCCATTTAATTGAATACGACTTTTCATAAGATTAAAAATAAAACTAATTTCATTTTTGGTCCCTGTGCTATGCTACTTTTCGTAAGAATGGTCCAAACGTTTGAAAAGTCGCATTTTTGGTGCCAAAAGTATAAATTGTTCGCATTGGCAGTCCAAAAGCAAACGTTCATTTATTTATTGCCATTACTATAGACATGTGAGTGGCACGCGTGGGGTAATTGTGTCATTTAAGTCCTCCTACCACATGTCTACAGTCAATAGAAGTTTGCTTTTGGACTGCCAATGCGAAGAATTCATATTTTTGGCACCAAAAATGCGACTTTTCAAAAGTTTGGACCATTCTTGTGAAGAGTAACATACCACATGGACCAAAAATGCAATTAGTTCTTAAAAACATGGGATTTGCTTGGGATTCGTTAGTTTGTATTTAATAAATTTAAATTTTCTTAAAATATAAAAAGGTTTTTTTTTTCTTTCTTTGTTTTTTTTTAACTATAAATCTAGACTCAGCGACATGTTTATTCATATACCCAACTCTAATTATAGAGGAAACTCATATTTGAGAAAACCTCTATCACCATTCTTGGGAACATTTTGCTCACACCAAGATTTGAATCCAAGACCTCAAGGTCTCCGATTTCCCCAGGTACCAATTCATCAAAAGAAGTTAACATTTTTAAAAATACAAAAATTAATATTAAATGGTAAGTTTTATACTTCATTAATGCATATTAAATGTGTTTATCTTTATATAATTATTTTTTACTTCATTTAATGCCTTTAAATATGTGCTTTGTGGCCACATGTTTAAAAAACCCCAATATAAAAATATGCATGAATGATTCATATAAAATTTAGAAATGTTATATTGAATTAACGATCGTTAAATATAATTTTTGATTATTTAGAAAAAAATTGAGTCATTAAATGCATACTAACCAAATTATCTTGGTAATGTTAGCAAATCACTAAAAATATAGATTAAAATTTGGGTTTTGCCGTCGGACTCTATATGTCACTTTATATTTAATAAACTATTTTCATTAATTCAATCTAACAATATATTTAATGGTTAGTAACTCATCTTAATGATAGTTTTTTAATTGAACATTAATACGTACATCCACTATTAAAAAGAATAGGTTCATTGATTACACGCTTGCTTATGCCTAAAGATACAAGTTAACAAAACACTTGCAAAATTATAATTTATAAAAAAATTTGAATTAGTATTTTTAGAAACAACGGATCAATAATTAAATATTTGCATTTTATATTTTACTTGTAGATCATTGCATTCGTTAAGTTTTTAAATGGAAATAATATAAAATGAAAAAAATGAAATGAAATGAAGAAAAATATTGAAAGAAAAAGTAAAAAAATAATAATTATCCAACTTGAAATAAAATATAAAGAAACTAACACTGATAGTTATTTTTATTCCTATAAGGAAATAAAAAGAAATAATTAAAACCATATAAATTTACATGGTATATCATAATTATTTATTAAGCTAAAAAGATAAATTAGTAAATATATCATTTTTCCTTCATAATTCCTCGAATTTAGAAGGAAAACTATGATTATGAATCACTACATTTACTTTATTTTCCATTTCTTTCCGTAACTTAAAATCTTTTTTTGATGTTTTTTTTTTCCCTTTTCCGTTCATATTAAAAACCAAATTAAAAATGCATTGTGATTTACATATTCGGGTCAATTGGTGGCAATTTGATCACAACATTACACGATGTTTATGTTAACATCTAAATGATCAAAATTGTTTTTTTTGTAGTATATATATGTTGTATTGATCAAAATTTGAATGAAATTCAGGTAGTAGCTATAAAAGATGTTGTTCCTCCACCTCAACTGAATCAATTCTCAGATGTCTACATAGCCACTGAGCTAATGGATACCGATCTTCATCAAATTATACGATCCAACCAAAATTTATCAGAAGAACATTGTCAGGTTGTATTCTTAATTTCAATAAAAATGAAAACAAAAGTTTAAGCCATTGCAAACTTAGGCCTAATCACCATATTTTATGTTTGCAGTACTTCTTGTATCAACTCTTGAGAGGATTAAAGTACATTCACTCTGCCAAAGTCATTCATAGAGACCTAAAGCCTAGTAATTTGTTGCTAAATGCAAATTGTGATTTGAAGATTTGCGACTTTGGGCTAGCCAGACCAAATGCAGATAACGACTTTATGACAGAATATGTTGTCACAAGATGGTATAGAGCACCCGAGTTGTTACTTAATTCTTCAGAATATTCGGCTGCTATAGATGTTTGGTCTGTTGGTTGCATTTATATGGAACTCATGAATAGAAAACCGTTGTTTGCTGGTAGAGATCATGTGCATCAAATGAAACTTTTAACCGAGGTACGTTTGGTACTTAAAAATCTGCTGTTATGTGATTTGTTTCAAACTTGTAAGTTTTTTTTTCTTCTAATTATATCTAATATGTGTTTACAGCTTTTGGGCACACCTTCTGCATCTGATCTTGGGTTTGTCAAAAACGATGATGCAATCAGATATATTTCTCAGCTTCCTCGACATCCTCGCAAATCATTATTAGAGACTTTCCCACATATTAATCCATCAGCTATCGATCTAGTTGAGAAAATGTTGACATTTGATCCAGCTAAACGCATAACAGGTAAATCCAAATATACCAAAGTACCAAACCTCTTTTCAAGCATACATACATTTCAAAGTGGTGGCCATTTGACACATTGATCTATCAATCAGTTGATTTGGGTTGGGCTTGATCTCTAGTAGGTTAAATGGGTATTAAAGAGGATGGTTTAAATTGGTAAAAAACTTGAAAATCATCTAGATATATTCTTAATGCTAAAGCCTTTCGGATCATTTTACTCTACAAATGAGATTAGTTTAGAAATAAGATAAGTTTTGAAAACATAATTGATACACTAATTAGTTATTAGAGTCAAAAAGTTGGCTATCAAAGGCATCATCATGGCGAGCTGCTGGTACATTTGGAAGGCTAGATGTGAGATTAAATTCGCTAACGCTAGTAGCAATGAGAGAAACATTATTCACAATATCAGGTCCATGGGGTTCTTGTGGTTCCATAATAGAACCAAAAATGATAGGTTATCTTGGTTAGATTGGTGTTCTTTCAAGCTTGTGCAAGTATTTGTACATATATACTGCCGGTGTTTTTGCCGGAGTGAGTTAATAATAGAAGTTTACTTTTCAAAAAAAAAAAGTTATTAGAGTCAAAATATGTTAGTAATTGGGCCAACTCAACCCGACTCATAAAAAAATCTGTTGATTTTGTCATATAACCCAACCTGTTTTACCCCCTTTGTATCTCATATATATTCCCATGAAATTCTATACTACTATAAATGACCTATATATCCTCTCTTGTTTGCAGTCGAAGAGGCACTTGCACATCCATACCTTGAAAGATTACACGACATTGACGATGAACCAATATGTCCCAACCCGTTTTCATTTGATTTTGAGCACCAAGTTTTAGGAGAAGAGCAGATCAAAGAACTAATTTACCAAGAAGCATTAGCACACAATCCAGAATATGCTTAGAAAAACATTATCTTAAACTTTGTTTATTGCACTCTATATATGCACTAAATAAAACTTACTGAAGTTTTTCAATGTGATCAGAAATAAGCAAATCAAAACTGCAAAAATGTTGTATGATTAACCTAGACATGTTGCAGCTTTTATCCATCCTATGTTTTACCTGGGGCATGACTTTCAATAGTCTAGGAAAGTAATTACTTTCTAGCTAAATTTTTTGGTTTTTTTGTTGTTTGTACTTTGGGTTAGTAGAGGAAGAGTTGTCTCCTTTAATAACTTATACATGTTGTAATACTGGATTTGTATGCTACATAATATAATATAATAAAAATGTTATACTAAAATTCTTGTATACTATGTTTTACTTGCTAAATGGTGTGTTGTATGTAATCCAAAATGGTGCACCCACAATTCCACAAAACCCATATCTATATATATTTTATGTAGTAGATGGTTGGATATTTCGTTAGCCCAATGTACAACCCAATAGGCTTTCGTGCTCTAGTATTCATATATATCATCATATGTCTCGTAGTCTCATACTCTGTATATCGTATATGCAATGAATAATAATAAATTAAATAAGAAGACAGTTCATCAAAAAACACTTAATCTTTAATTTACGCACAAAACCTAGAGCCCAAATACATATTGGGTGTTTGTGATTATTTATTTGAAATGTTTATATATCTAAACTAGATATATATATAACAATAAATTTTTATTTTTTTTTACTTTTACTCTATATCAAAGTTTCAATTGAAAATTAGGTAACTACTTTAAATAACTGAAATAAAAAATTGATTATACTGTAATTGAAATTTTACTACATGTTTTAGTGTGTGTAAAGTTTTGTTTGTGTTAAATAGATTAGGTGGTATTATAAGTAATCTTATTTTGACCAATAACGTACGACATTCCTTCCTTGCTATTCTTCGACTAAAACATTGGGATGATATGATCAAGAAAGGTTTCAAAACGACAAAACTAATATCGATTAGAGTTGTGTATTTAAGTCGAAGACTTACCCTCTCCCGACAACATAATAAAAAAACAACCATTCATTTACCTGTTTATATTACGAGGTCATGGTCCACATGGATGTGATAGTTTTATGAAAATACAAAAGTAAAACTATGGTATACAAAAGTAAAACTATGGTCTGCACAATTTGACAAGGTATTATGACACCCACACATAACCATGAAATATATCAAATATGATATATACATGTAAATAGATGAGTGTTTTTTTCAGTTAATTGGCAAGACGAAATTTTACTCAAAATGTACACGTTTAAGCGAGTTAGATCATTCGTAACCGTTTACCTACACTTTTTCCTAGCATTACCTTCTCACATCTTTAATGTTTTTTTTTTTTATCTCCTTAACCATTTCCCTTCAAATTTAATATCCCACAATACTCCACTATACCCCATAATGTAACCAATCAAATTAAACAAAACATAACAAAAGAATAAAAAACAAAGAAAATGGACCCACTACTTCTCTTTCATCTAAGGGTGTATTTGGTAGAGAGACGAGAGAAATGAAAATGATATTATATTCCTTTGTTTGGTAGAGAGAGTTCAAGCAGGAGAAATGGGTGGATTTCTCAGAGAAATAGGCTTCTATACAATCTCATTTCCTTACTTTTTATGAAGAAATGAAATTTGTTAATAAAATTCTCCGTGTTTTTTCTTTTGAGAAATGGTTCTACCATATAAAAAAAGGGTATAAAAGGAAAGCGGCATGTGCAAAGCACATGTTTTTCACAAACTTGGATCTTCCTTTGTAAATTTCTCCATCTTCCTCCACAACTTTCCATTACCTTCTCATCCATTTTTACAGTGGAAAATAATTAATTGAAGTCTTTCTAGAACAACCCGAACAAAGATGGCGAACAACATCATGATCATGGATGTTGCGTATTATATTGGAATCAATCATCTATATGTTAAAGAGGTATAAATTTTACTTAAATTAAAACCCTAAAAAGTAAATGTTCAGTTTTACTTTATTATCATCCATTGTTTATGTTTTTATTGAAGTATAGTAATTGGATGTGATCTACTGATCTAGGCATGGGTTCTTAGCTTCAGAGTTCAAACGCTGCACATCCTTGAATTAGCTTATTGTTACTTTTTCTCTTTTTTTTTTAATTTTTAAATAAAATAATATCCCAAAAAATCTTTCTAATATAATTATAATAAAATGTAATGTTCATTTTTTTGATTTTTTACAAACATAATTTTTTCCCCCATTTCTCAGATCAATTTCTCTATCTTTACCAAACAAAAGAATTCAATTAATTTCTCAGTCAATTTCATTTCTCTGTTCATTTCATTTCTCTGAATTTCTCCTTACCAAACATGCCCTAAGTGAAACATATCTCCTATCATTTTCATTTTTCCATTTTACCTATAGCCTTTAACCATTCACCTACATGCCATATCTATTCACCTAACTTTTAAAGACGGTCTTACTTACATGGGAGATGAGTCTCAAATGTAATAAGTAAATTGATAGAGGTTTAAACATGAGATTTTTTATAAATACATGGAAATGTCTGACCACTAGACCACGTTGATAATAATAACAAAAAGGATATGTAGTTTACAAGTATGTGATGTGAGGAATAAACATAAATGCTTTTGTGAAATATAATGTCATGTATGTTTCACTTATTATCTAGCTAGTATGGATCATTGTTGTACTTAATTGATGCCAAAGACACAAAAGATATTAGATATTCCAAGATTTAGGAGTCCGAACAAAATAAGAAGATGTTTGATAAAATCTACAAATGTTAGGCTGAACGGAGTGGTAACAAACCCGGTAGTAACCCACTGGATTTCGCCCCCGAGTCGCCGGGCACACCACCCCTTGGTAGCAATCCACCTTTGTAGCAACCCCCACGGTTTGCTTGAAAACTTGTTGACCGGCGCTAGTTTTTAGAATTTTCAACCGTTGAAAATTCAAACGGCTAGTTTGAATGTTTATTTTTTTTTTACCTTTTACTTTTACCTATATATAAAACACACCCTTTTCACTCCATTTTAACACTTTCACTTCAAATTCTTACCTCAAAAAACTTATTCACACACTTTATACCAACTAAAAATGAATCCCAACAATAATCAAAACAATCCCAACAACAATCAAAATAATCCCAACACCAACCCAAATAATCAACAACGTCCGTTTATCGACTTTAACGATCCAAACTTACTAAACAACGCGACTTTCATCCTCCTAATTCGACAAATGAACGTTAATCTTCAATCATCTATGCCACAACCTACGCCACAAATGGGTTTTGGTAATTGGAACACGCCACAAGAAAACTTCGGTTTTCGTGGCGTTCAAGATACGCCACAACAACACTTTGATCGTCAACAAATTGCTCCAACGACTATAGTCATCTTCCAGAACCCAATTGCTCGATCATGATGAAGGCGCAACAAGATATCCGTGAAAAATATGGATATATGTAGTTTTTTTTAATAAGTGTAACTTGTTTTTTTAATTAGTGTAACTTGTTTTTAATTTTTTAAAACTTTGTAATGTTTTAATATTAATGTAATTTTATTTAGTTTGGTTTAAATATAACTTATATTAAAATTTAGGTACTAAAAGTGTAAAATTATTTTTAATTTACAAGTCAAACACAAAAAAAATAAAAAAATAAAAAAATAAAAATCAATCATTAACCTACCCCACCTTCCAGGCAATACCACTCCCCTCTTTTTCCCAAGCAACCCAGGATGCCACATGGCGCGCTGTGGTGAAAGTAGCCCAACCCCCGGCAATACCACTCTTTTTAGCCTTAGTTGAACAAAATTTTTGATTCAACCAGTAAAGAAAAGTTTAACCTATCGTTTAAGGCTAGCAATTTTGGTTAAAGCTAGAAGTTTGGCTTTTTCTTAATTATTTTCTTTTAGAAACTTTTGGGTGGATGTATTTTGGTGAAGGTACTTTTCTTGTTTTTCTTTTCCTTTTTTCTTTTCGTTTTTCTTTTTACATTGGCATGTTATAAGTCCCAATTTGTAATTAGAACTTCTAGTAAAAATCTCCAACTCCAAATCCAATAATAAAAAGCTACAATGAATGCTTAAAAACAAAGCCTCCACCTTAATCCAGCTCCAAACTCTACTACATCTTTAATTTGTTTCATAAGAACTTGTGGTAAGTTTTCTTTCTCAAATATTTAAATTAACAAAACTTAATATAAATTTTACTTAAAAGCTCTTAATTAATAATTAAGCTTATAAACTCCATTGTCAAAATACGTCCAAAGTTTCTTAAGCATCCAATTTTTCCGTTTGATAATGTAACATTTTCAATGTGTCCAACTATTTATCCAATTATTTATCATATAGTGTAACACCCCATCAGTGGCGGAAACATAAGATGCAACTGAAACAAGTTTGCCAATGGATTTATACAGAGAAACTACATGATGTTCACACAAGACTACAAATTGTCAAATATAAGTCAAAGTACAACAAATAAATCCCATGCAAGGGAAAAACAACCGAGGCATCGTGCCCGAGCCTACAATCTATAAGCAACCAATTGATCCTTAAGTCCAACTAGAGGCATCAACTCCTAGCTTGCAAGCGATTTCTTGTATACCTGAAAAGATACTCTAAAACGTCAACACGAGGTTGGTGAGTTCGTAGGATCACATAGTTTCAAATTGAGCCATAGATTCGATACTAGTGTATATACACCTATGTACATAATTATATCCATAAATAAGTGAGTATCGAATAGCTGTTCCACAGAAGTCCCGTACCGGGAGATATTCCACCATATTGAAATATCACAAGTATCTCATCCAAAAGCTACACCAAAATCACAAGAGTCACACAACATATAACATATCAAATGTCAAGACCACAACCACAATGATCGCCATACAACAACCATCAACATCAAGGTCACACAAGAAACGAAACCAATATAGCATATATATATCAAGTGAAAACCACGTGGAAACCTTCACACGTTCCTAGTAGATCGTACCCTTGAGACTAGCATTTCTAGTGGATGGTTAACTAGCATTTCTTGTATCTAAATGGGAATACAACCCAATAACCAATAATCACTATGGGATCTACGCCCAAGAATCACAATAATCACCATGGGAACTACGCCCAAGAATCACAATAATCACCATGGGAACTACGCCCAAGAATCAAATAATCACCATGGGAACTACGCCCAAGAATCAAATAATCACCATGGGAACTACGCCCAAGAATCAAATAATCACCATGGGAACTACGCCCAAGAATCAAATAATCACCATGGGAACTACGCCCAAGAATCACAATAATCACCATGGGAACTACGCCCAAGAATCAAATAATCACCATGGGAACTACGCCCAAGAATCACAATAATCACCATGGGAACTACGCCCAAGAATCACAATAATCACCATGGGAACTACGCCCAAGAATCAAATAATCACCATGGGAACTACGCCCAAGAATCAAATAATCACCATGGGAACTACGCCCAAGAATCACACATAATCATTCATCAAGTACATACACTTCATACGATTCTACTTTTGAGGAGTCATAGATGCTTATATATAGGGTCACCCGCAGCCTTCTCACCACATCTATAACCCTTCAAAGGCATTACCGTCTTCCATGTATGCACAACTATCCCAAATCACAATATAATATATTCCATATACGATGTTCAATCAAACAATCAAGTATCACATGCCACATCAAAAGATCATCCTAGCATGGGCTACAACAATCTTATACGTTCAACAATATTCACATTGTTACCATCAAGTTACATGTCTGCCTAGAAACATGTAATAACACAACAACATATGCACGTAAATACTAGAAGTGTAATCTACGGCATAGCACATTAGCACCTAGCGAGTATCTTTCCACCCCTAAAGCATGCAAATAGTAGGGGCTACGAACTCACCTGACGCGCGCAAAACAATCCCAAGACGAAAGAAAGTCGAACCGACGTCCACGATAGCCGAAACCTATCATACACGTATCACATTAATCCTAAAACATCCCAAAAGTTAAGGTCTTATTAATATTGACCTATTCTTACTATAAATGCTTTATCATATCCATTTTATAAAGATTTGATGCGACCCAAGTGAAATCATTACGTTTTGTTTCACAAAGACTCACCGGGACTTGACCACTGTTCCTTCATCTAAACTTTCGATTTGTTCATGTAACAACCCTCTCTTTTAAATATTATATATATGCTAGATAGGTTGCCTACGATCCCGCAAGCCATAGATATATTAGAAACTAGTAGATAATGCCCCTAAACTAGCAATCTAAAGCTATTATTTAGTCCTAAATTAAATTTAATAAAATACCATTGAACAAAAATCTTATTGTTGGTCAATCAAGTTATATAAACAATAAAGCTAGACTCACAAGTTGAGATAACAATCAAGAATTCTTATAAATGTCCAACAATTTAATCACCAAGCCAATTTAAGTAAATATGACATGAAAATAAAATGACTATCCTAAAAATATATTTATAAACCAAAATGTTCATAAAAGTGCTTGAATAATAATAATAAGCATATATGTGTATAATATAAATGCAATTTTATAAATAATAGCTTAAGTAACAAATTAAGAACACAAAAATATGTATATACATACATACATACATACATACATACATACATACATACATACATACATACATACATACATACATACATACATACATACATACATACATACATACATACATACATACATACATACATACATACATACATACATACATACATACATACATACATACATACATACATACATACATACATACATACATACATACATACATACATACATACATACATACATACATACATACATACATACATACATACATACATACATACATACATACATACATACATACATACATACATACATACATACATACATACATACATACATACATACATACATACATACATACATACATACATACATACATACATACATACATACATACATACATACATACATACATACATACATACATACATACATACATACATACATACATACATACATACATACATACATACATACATACATACATACATACATACATACATACATACATACATACATACATACATACATACATACATACATACATACATACATACATACATACATACATACATACATACATACATACATACATACATACATACATACATACATACATACATACATACATACATACATACATACATACATACATACATACATACATACATACATACATACATACATACATACATACATACATACATACATACATACATACATACATACATACATACATACATACATACATACATACATACATACATACATACATACATACATACATACATACATACATACATACATACATACATACATACATACATACATACATACATACATACATACATACATACATACATACATACATACATACATACATACATACATACATACATACATACATACATACATACATACATACATACATACATACATACATACATACATACATACATACATACATACATACATACATACATACATACATACATACATACATACATACATACATACATACATACATACATACATACATACAGACATACATACATACATACATACATACATACATACATACATACATACATACATACATACATACATACATACATACATACATACATACATACATACATACATACATACATACATACATACATACATACATACATACATACATACATACATACATACATACATACATACATACATACATACATACATACATACATACATACATACATACATACATACATACATACATACATACATACATACATACATACATACATACATACATACATACATACATACATACATACATACATACATACATACATACATACATACATACATACATACATACATACATACATACATACATACATACATACATACATACATACATACATACATACATACATACATACATACATACATACATACATACATACATACATACATACATACATACATACATACATACATACATACATACATACATACATACATACATACATACATACATACATACATACATACATACATACATACATACATACATACATACATACATACATACATACATACATACATACATACATACATACATACATACATACATACATACATACATACATACATACATACATACATACATACATACATACATACATACATACATACATACATACATACATACATACATACATACATACATACATACATACATACATACATACATACATACATACATACATACATACATACATACATACATACATACATACATACATACATACATACATACATACATACATACATACATACATACATACATACATACATACATACATACATACATACATACATACATACATACATACATAGGTCACGAAAATCTGCCCATTTTCATCATCAAAACCGAATCCAAGAGGGTATAAATCTTCATCCTTTTTACTAGATTAATCTTATTTATGTTCATATTCAAAGGTTTTATCAAAAGTTTCTACTTTCTTCTTGTTTTTCTTTATAAAACACACTTGATGAGGGCAAAGTTGATAGAATCTTCTTCCTCATGCTCATGCATGTCGAGATCTAGAAGATAGATTCAAGGATTCAACAAGTTTAATACCTAAAGACACCTCTATGTCGATGGTGGAGTTACTTTGCAATATATGCACTGAACTGGAGACGACCAGTTGCAGTGTGTATATACCAAGTTCTAGATAGATTACTTATATAAATGACAATAAGTAAAGAACAATGCAATAATACAAATAACTTGTAAAGTAACTTGATGAGACAATATGTAATTTTCAATGTGTAATTTTTTTTATTGATGTTAAACAAATTACAAGGTTGTTGTGGAACCAAGATAATACAAAGAATGTAAATATTCTAACAACCTATGAAATACAATTGATCTACACTCGGAATTTCTAAAGACAATCGAAACACTTAAAGTTGTGAAATGTTCCTTTTAGCGATTGAGAGAATATTGCACAAGTTCACCAAGAATA
>CM067173.1:23410606-23453106 GCA_034093135.1 Erigeron breviscapus | reverse complement strand
TTCTTTTAGAGGCTGACATCTCATTTGTTGAGACAGTGCGTTCAGAAAGCCTAAAAATGTTTGAAAATAATGAGGAACACAAACTGGACCTTTTGGTTCTTTTAGAGGCTGACATCTCATTTGTTGAGACAGTGCGTTCAGAAAGCCTAAAAATGTTTGAAAATAATGAGGAACACAAACTGGACCTTTTGGTTCTTTTAGAGGCTGACATCTCATTTGTTGAGACAGTGCGTTCAGAAAGCCTAAAAATGTTTGAAAATAATGAGGAACACAAACTGGACCTTTTGGTTCTTTTAGAGGCTGACATCTCATTTGTTGAGACAGTGCGTTCAGAAAGCCTAAAAATGTTTGAAAATAATGAGGAACACAAACTGGACCTTTTGGTTCTTTTAGAGGCTGACATCTCATTTGTTGAGACAGTGCGTTCAGAAAGCCTAAAAATGTTTGAAAATAATGAGGAACACAAACTGGACCTTTTGGTTCTTTTAGAGGCTGACATCTCATTTGTTGAGACAGTGCGTTCAGAAAGCCTAAAAATGTTTGAAAATAATGAGGAACACAAACTGGACCTTTTGGTTCTTTTAGAGGCTGACATCTCATTTGTTGAGACAGTGCGTTCAGAAAGCCTAAAAATGTTTGAAAATAATGAGGAACACAAACTGGACCTTTTGGTTCTTTTAGAGGCTGACATCTCATTTGTTGAGACAGTGCGTTCAGAAAGCCTAAAAATGTTTGAAAATAATGAGGAACACAAACTGGACCTTTTGGTTCTTTTAGAGGCTGACATCTCATTTGTTGAGACAGTGCGTTCAGAAAGCCTAAAAATGTTTGAAAATAATGAGGAACACAAACTGGACCTTTTGGTTCTTTTAGAGGCTGACATCTCATTTGTTGAGACAGTGCGTTCAGAAAGCCTAAAAATGTTTGAAAATAATGCTTCTGAACTAAACGCCAGTCATGCCAGACTGAAAGAACTGAAAGATGTTCAATTAGCTCTAAAAAGTTATCAGTCTATGGTTGCAACTTTAGAATTGGAAAAGGAAGAATTAAAATCCATCCTTGAAAAAGAACAAGCAATTATTAAATCTTGGATGAAAGCACCAAGGCCAGATGCTGCAATTAAAAATACTTTTGCATCACAAAGAGCAGCATATGAGTCTGGTGATCTTCATTTGGCATCCATAATCACTGATTTAGATGCACTTCCAAAGGAAATAAAACCTGAAATCATTTTTCCTAAAGTTGGCAAGCAGAAAACTGTAACTTATAAAGCCCAGGAACAATCTGAGGGTAAATCTGAAACAGCTCAGACAACTGTTTCAGAAAGGAAGGCTAAATCCAAAAAGCCATCCTCTCAGACTTCATCTAAGGTTCCTAAAGACCTAAAGAAGAAGAAAAATTTCTCCCCCACTGAGCCATCTACCTCAGATTCAGGTAAGGCTCAGGTGTCTAATGAAGAATCAATTTGTTAAGGTTAGAAAGTCAATTTCAACTATTGGCTAGACAAGTGCAGAGCTGTAATGCACGTTTGAAAAATGTTGAAACTCCTTCTCTTCAACCTAAACAAAATACAAAACCTTTTTCTAAGCAAATCAAGCAGAAATCTGAAAAGAAAAAGGTTGAAAACCCCATCAAACCAATTGCTTTTATGTCATCTGAAATTATGACTGAGATCCCCTTTGATCCTTCTGTTCCTTATGAACCAAAGAAATCTGAGACTACTAAGGGAGAGTCTAGTGAACCCATCCAAAGATGGGTTCCCAAAAAGAACTAATCTTTGTTTGTGTGCAGGGAGACCGAAAGAAGAATATATGGTTTCTGGACAGTGCTGCTGGCCGAACCATGACTGGTTATCAGACCCTGCTAGAGGAATATAGGGTGCAAGAGGGGCCCTCAATAGTTTTTGGAAATGATGGTAATGGAAAAACTGAGGGATATGGTGTGGTGAATAATGGTCAAGTCAAATTCACACGTGTTGCATATGTGAACGGTTTGAAATATAACCTGATCAGTGTCAGTCAACTGTGTGATGATGGCTTCAAGGTTTTATTTGATATTTCACAAGGCACCATATTCAACAGAGATGGAAAGGTGGTACTGATTGCACCAAGGAAGGGAAACATTTATGTCATTGATATGAATCCTTCTACCACTGAACAATGTTTCTACTCAAAGGCAGATGAAGACACAAACTGGCTGTGGCACAAGAGATTATCCCATCTGAACTTCAAAAATATTAATAAGTTGTCTAGAAAACAACTTGTTGATGGGATACCCTCTATGTTTTTCAATAAAGACAAGCCATGTCCAGGTTGTGAAATGGGTAAGCAGAAAAGAGCTTCATTCAAGACAAAACAAAGCTTTAGTATAACTGAACCTCTTCACATGCTTCACATGGACCTTTTTGGACCAGTGAATGTTCAGACCAGAGCAGGGAAGAAGTACACCCTTGTTATCGTTGATGAATATTCAAGATACTGCTGGGTGATTTTCCTCAGGTCCAAAAGTGAAGCTGCTGCTGAAATCATTGCTCTCATCAAACAATTGAGCTCAAGCACAAGCGAAAAGTTTGTCAGCTCAGAAGTGACAATGGCACTGAATTCAGAAATGCTACTCTGGAGTCCTTCTGCACTGAAACTGACATATCTCAGAACTTCTCCTCAGCTCACACACCAGAGCAGAATGGTGTTGTAGAAAGAAAGAATCGTACGCTGATTGAAGCTGCTAGAAGTATGTTGAATGAATCTGGTCTTCCCAAGAATTTCTGGGCTGAAGCTGTTGCAACTGCCTGCTACACTCAGAACAGATCTGTTTATGTCAAAAGACACAAGAAGACCTCCTATGAAGTACTCAGAAATAGAAGCCTAATATTGGATACTTCCATGTATTTGGGTGTCCAGTATACATTCTGAATGATTCAAGTCAGCTTGGAAAATTTGATGCAAAAGCTGATGAAGGGTACTTCCTAGGATATTCATCAAATCGCAAAGCCTTTAGAGTCTTTAACAAGAGACTTGAAAAGGTTGATGAGTCAATTCATGTTACCTTTGATGAATCCAATTCTGCAATCTTTAAAAATTCCATCCCTGCACCACCCTCAGAAAGTCCAATAAGTTTTGGTGATTCTGATCCTATTGCTGAAACTGATCAATCACCTGAACCTGCTTCTGAACATCTCCGTTCAGAACCAGTAATAAACAAACCTAGCACCATTCCATTTTATCCTCCAGTCAGTTTCAAACTACCTCATGAACTGACTATTGGATCAGATGTACATGCTGCTTCTCCTCTGATATCAGGCTCCACTGAGCAACCTCAATCTGAAGAATTTCATGATGCAAGTCATGATCTGCAGGAAGAAGAAGAAGCTGAAGATGTATTTTCTGAAGCTCCTCCTGAAGGTACTCAGAGAAGTTCTTGCACTGATATCATTGTTCATCCTGGTCAATACTCTAAATGGACAAAAGCACATCCAATCGAGCAAATTATTGGAGAGTCCAGTAGAGGGGTTCAGACCAGAAGAGCCACAAGCGATCAA
Source organism: Erigeron breviscapus (assembly GCA_034093135.1). Taxonomy (NCBI): domain Eukaryota; kingdom Viridiplantae; phylum Streptophyta; class Magnoliopsida; order Asterales; family Asteraceae; genus Erigeron; species Erigeron breviscapus. The sequence goes on along the minus strand of CM067173.1, from coordinate 23,449,568 downwards.
TGCTTAAACGTCAGCTTCTTATCTCTAATTGAACCCAAGAAGATTGACGAGGCTATGCAAGACCCAAGCTGGGTTGAAGCCATGCAAGATGAGCTCAACCAGTTTAAAAGAAACGATGTATGGGAACTCGTTCCTTGTCCCAGTAACCTGAAGAAGGAACCAATTGGGACAAGATGGGTCTTCAGAAACAAGATGGATGAAGATGGTCATATCATCAGAAACAAAGCAAGACTTGTTGCAAAAGGATATGCACAAGAAGAGGGAATAGATTTTGATGAAACTTTTGCACCAGTTGCTAGACTTGAAGCTATCAGAATATTCTTAGCTTTTGCAGCTCATCATCAGTTTAAAGTCTATCAAATGGATGTCAAAAGTGCATTCCTGAATGGAGAACTAGAAGAAGTCGTTTATGTGTATCAACCACCAGGTTCATTAATGAAGAAAAACCACATTGGGTGTACAGACTGAACAAAGCCTTATATGGTCTGAGACAAGCACCCAGAGCCTGGTATGATACTCTTACTAAACATCTTCTTAAAAATGGTTTTAAACGTGGTGCAATTGATAACACTTTGTTCATATTGCATGATAAAAGTGATATCCTTTTAGTACAAATTTATGTTGATGATATTGTGTTTGGTTCTACAAATGAGAAGATGTGTGAAATTTTTTCTAAAATCATGTCTTCTGAGTATGAAATGAGTATGATGGGTGAACTGACATATTTTCTGGGACTTCAAGTAAAACAAACTGAAGATGGTATTTTCATAAACCAGGAAAAATATGTCAGAGATTTATTAAAGAAATATCAATTTGATTCAGTCTCATCAAAAGATACTCCTATTTCTGCTCCATTAACTTTGGATTCTGATCCACATGGAAAACCAGTGGACCATACAAAATATCGTGGTATGGTTGGTTCACTGATGTATTTAACTGCAAGTAGACCAGACATAATGTTTGCAACATGCCTTTGTGCTAGATTTCAGTCTGATCCCAGAGAAGCACATGCAAATGCTGTCAAAAGGATCTTCAGATACCTTAAAGGTGTCCCCAGATTGGGTCTTTGGTATCCCAAAGGCTCCAGTCTAGATCTAATGGGTTATTCAGATTCTGATCATGCAGGTTGTAAGATAGACAGGAAAAGCACCACTGGAGGGTGTCATTTCCTTGGTGGCAAATTAGTAAGCTGGACCAGTAAGAAGCAGACTGCAGTATCACTATCCACTGCAGAAGCTGAGTATATTTCTGCAACAAGTTGTTGTGCTCAGATTCTATGGATGAAAAACCAGCTGACTGATTATGGTGTTACTTACACAAAGACTCCAATCTTTTGTGATAACACTAGTGCCATTGCCATATCTCACAATCCTGTGATGCACTCGAAAACCAAGCACATCGATCTCAGGTATCATTTCATTCGTGATCATATTCTGAAAGGAGATATTGAATTGCACTTTATTCCCACTGATAAGCAACTCGCTGATGTTTTTACAAAACCTTTAGATGTCAAAACCTTTAAACATCTGGTCAGTGAGTTGGGTATGTTAAATCCTTAGACTGGTAATCTTGTTATGAACACCTCAGTGACACTGATCTGGTTCACCAGTCTGAGCGATCCATGTAATTTTTGCTCGCCTAGCTATCGAACGCCTTTGTGATACTATCTTGGCACTTATTAATTCATGGATCATCACTTCAGGGGGAATGTTAAATATTTTTCTAACTTTAAAATAAACCTTCATTTTTGAGGGGGAACCTTTTACTCAGAAAAACGTATTTAACTGAAGCACTTCAGAAAATCAAAGTTATTTCAGTTGAATTTTATTAACTGAGATGGTTCAGATCTCTTTGGAACTGACCATGCTCAGAATTTATTTTGTCATCACTGAAGACAACAATCCTTTCAAGATATTTTTGATACTTGGTCAATTGTGTGTACACGTGGCCTACTGCATACTATGTTTTTAACTTACGTTGGTCATGCTTATGTGTCACACAAGTTGCGCCGTAAAAGAGAAAGAAATGAGTACTTTTTCTGAAAAAGTGTTACATGGTGGGGTCACTCAAACGTCTCTGCATTTAATGCGGACTTGACCCCAGAAATTGTTTTTAATTGGAAAATCACTTTGTATTCCATCTTAAATTCAAATTCCTTTTCATTCTTTCATTTACTTCGTTTTTCATTTACTTCCCAATCATCAATCTCTCTCATATTTACTCTCAAATTCCTTAACTCTTCATATTCTTTTCACTTTCACTTTCGACTCTTAAAAATGTCTAAATCATCATCTTCTTCACAACCTAAATCGCTCATCAATTTTAAATATACTCCATCGGATGATGTGAAAACATCTGCCATTTGGCCAAAGAATTTCACTCCTTCACAAATTCGATTTAACATGAGCAATTTCTTGGCTCAATTAAAAAAAAAAAAAAAAAAAAAAAAAAAAAAAAAAAAAAAAAAAAAAAAAAAAAAAAAAAAAAAAAAAAAAAAAAAAAAAAAAAAAAAAAAAAAAAAAAAAAAAAAAAAAAAAAAAAAAAAAAAAAAAAAAAAAAAAAAAAAAAAAAAAAAAAAAAAAAAAAAAAAAAAAAAAAAAAAAAAAAAAAAAAAAAAAAAAAAAAAAAAAAAAAAAAAAAAAAAAAAAAAAAAAAAAAAAAAAAAAAAAAAAAAAAAAAAAAAAAAAAAAAAAAAAAAAAAAAAAAAAAAAAAAAAAAAAAAAAAAAAAAAAAAAAAAAAAAAAAAAAAAAAAAAAAAAAAAAAAAAAAAAAAAAAAAAAAAAAAAAAAAAAAAAAAAAAAAAAAAAAAAAAAAAAAAAAAAAAAAAAAAAAAAAAAAAAAAAAAAAAAAAAAAAAAAAAAAAAAAAAAAAAAAAAAAAAAAAAAAAAAAAAAAAAAAAAAAAAAAAAAAAAAAAAAAAAAAAAAAAAAAAAAAAAAAAAAAAAAAAAAAAAAAAAAAAAAAAAAAAAAAAAAAAAAAAAAAAAAAAAAAAAAAAAAAAAAAAAAAAAAAAAAAAAAAAAAAAAAAAAAAAAAAAAAAAAAAAAAAAAAAAAAAAAAAAAAAAAAAAAAAAAAAAAAAAAAAAAAAAAAAAAAAAAAAAAAAAAAAAAAAAAAAAAAAAAAAAAAAAAAAAAAAAAAAAAAAAAAAAAAAAAAAAAAAAAAAAAAAAAAAAAAAAAAAAAAAAAAAAAAAAAAAAAAAAAAAAAAAAAAAAAAAAAAAAAAAAAAAAAAAAAAAAAAAAAAAAAAAAAAAAAAAAAAAAAAAAAAAAAAAAAAAAAAAAAAAAAAAAAAAAAAAAAAAAAAATGTCTAAATCATCATCTTCTTCACAACCTAAATCGCTCATCAATTTTAAATATACTCCATCGGATGATGTGAAAACATCTGCCACATGGCCAAAGAATTTCACTCCTTCACAAATTCGATTTAACATGAGCAATTTCTTGGCTCAATTAAATGTGAAATCCAAAACGCTAATGGGAAAAATCAATAATTTTTGGGAGAAATCCCCTTTTCATTATGCTCTGACCGCTAATCCTCAGGCATTGTATCATCGATACTTGCTTGAATTCTGGTATACTGCTGTGGTGAGCAAAGATGAACAATCCATCTCCTTCACTCTCAATGAGGGCACCAAGCAGTGTGTTATCACTCTTGAGGGGTTCAGAAATTCCCTTCATCTGAACTACCTCGAACCTTCCCAGGTATTTGCTAAACGACTCAAAGGAGTCAATTTCAGGGAGGTTCTAGTCGCCACCGGTCATGGCGATATGGAGGATGCTGATGGTAATCTGAAGACCTCCGGACACATATTTATGTCTGGATTTGGCAATTGCTGGAGGTTCTTCTGGACCCAAATTGTGGAAAGTCTTGGTGGCAACCATGGAGGGTTGGACCAACTTTCTTTACCCCAAGTTGAGATGGGGTATTATATTTGGAATGGGATACAAGCAGACTTTGCTGAGATTCTCTTTTCACAGCTTATTACAAAATTAAAAGGAAAGAGAAGTCTGCATATTGCCTTTCCAAGATTTCTGAGCTTATGTTTCATGGATATTCTTGGTGATGCTTATAATCAAGCTGGACCTGAAGCTTCTGTACCAGAATACAGCAGAGATTTCTCAAAGGCATCCACTGCTGAAGATGAGCCTGAACTCTCCTCTGCTATGCTTCAGGTATTTAATAAAACTGATTCAGCCACACTAGCTGGTTCAGAAAGGTCACTAAGTGGGCCACAAAAGAATGTGGGACCCGTTAGTCGACCTAAAGATAAGGTTGAGCAAATCATTGAATCTGGTAACGATGCACCTGCTTCTGCAGATGTTGAACCAGAAACTGGTGCGGGTACTAGTGACCCAAACCAGAGCATATCTGACCAGATTGTAAAAGTGAATGCTTTCTGGGATGACGATGAGCTACCTCAGGAGAATCTCGATTCCCTTGCTGATTTTGAGTTTGACGAGGGATTATTGGAGGCGAATCAATCCGATTCTGAGCCAGCCACCATCCTCGCAAACGCCCCTCCTCCTCCCCCAGAATTCCAAATTCAACCAGAACAACAAGATCTTGATCCTTATGTTCCACCACCTCCATCTCATCAACATCCAATTTTTCCACCAGGCACTACTCCTGCCTATGTCACCGATCCAACTTTCACTCCATCACTTCAATTTCTTCACCCCCAAATTCACAACATCCACCGCCTATCAATTATGATGCCCCAATAGAGAAGGACTTGGATTCTGAGACAGAATCTGAGAGTCCAACTGATTTACAAATGAATAATGTACTTAAAGGGCTTGGTAATCTACCATTTGTTGCTCCTGCTTCTGCAAAACCTCCACCTCCTTTAAATGTAGAAGCACAGTTAGAGAAAACTCAAACCGAAGTCCAAAGCCTTATTCTTAGGGTGGAGGATTTAACCAAATCTCTAACTGCCAATACTAGTTCTGTGGCTGAAATGAAAGGTGCTCAGATGTTTCTTGGAACTGAGTTAACCAAGGTTGCTGGAAACGAAGGACTAGTAGTTGGGAAGCTGAATGAGCTGGTGATGACTTGCAACAAGGTGAGCTCTGCAATCAGAGAAGCCTTCAAGCTAACAAAAAGAGATGTGCAAGCTTCGGTGGTTGCAAACTTGACATCTTGTGTTCAGTTGTTAAAGCAAGATTTTATGGCTGTTGGAAGAGAAGTACATGAGTTGGTTCAGAAGCCAAGTATAAATGAAAAAGAACTTGGGGCTTCTATAAGTGTTGGTATTTTGATAATCTGAAGTCTGAGCTAACTCAGAATTTAGTTACTCAGATTTCAGAATCCATTTCTGAGAAGGTTGGTGCGGAGGTTAGAATGATGATTGCTGAACTAACCAAAGACACAAATGACAAAGTGGACAAGGCTGTAAATGAAGTAAAAGATTCAGTGTCCAAGCTTGAAGGTTCAGTTCAGAATCAGTCCAAACAGTTAGATGAAATTCTAACTCTTCTGAAGAAAGAAACTGTTATTGCTCCTCCTCCCCCTGCTTCTTTCACTGAAGAAGATAGAAAGATGTTGAAGGATGTAAAAGATCAAAAAGCACTGACCTTAATTCTTCATTCAGATTAAGGGCTCAGTTTGCTACAATGGCAAAGGGTATATGTGATTGCCTAGAACAACAAAGTTGGGAACCACTGAAGGCAATTAAAACTTCAATTGACCTTTTTGCTAAAATGCCTTCAGAGATTCCCAAAGGGGGAAGTGTGCCTATTGGTTTGCTGGCTAGTATTCAAGAAATGATTGAAGCAACCAAGAAGCAAACTGAGGTACCATCTGGTAGTGCCTCAGTTCAGGGGGAACAAGTTCAGAAGAAAGACAAGGGCAAAGGCAAGGCTCAAGAAGTAGAAGAACCAAAGAAAAGTTCTAAGGGTTCTGGAATCATTGTTGGTGAGAATGTGGATGAGCATGGTTATCCCTTGCACGATCTTGAGGCTGATAGTAAGAAGTTGGAAGCGTTGCAAAAGCAGGTTTCCAATCAATTTATTATGTGGAGGGAAAACAAGGAAAGAGAAAGGGAACAACATCTGAAGATGGGGACCCTTGATCATATAGATGCTGCAGCTCTTGGTTTATCATTGGAAAGATACTTGAAAATCAAAAATGATCCAAGAGTGCAAAAGGCTATTGTTGATATGCTTGAGTATGAGTGTGGGATGAACTACTCTCCTCTGGAACAAAAGTTAGAAAGTCTGACCTTTAAGTTGTCCATTGAAGACTTAAAGGAAAATAGAGAAAAAGAAATGGCGATCAAAAGGAAGGAAATTCTGGCCGAAGTTCTGAAGGTTGAGAAAGAGTTGCTCAGACCAACCATTAAGCCCAAAGTGACTGACCAAGATCATCAAGAAAGAATGTTCGTGATGCTGATCTTTCTACCTTCAAACCAATGTCTGATGATGCTATTGAAATTGAAAGAAAACATGAAAGGGATCAATATGAGCATTATATGAAGCATCGATCTCATTCAGCCAAAATAGTTGATATGGAAGTAACAAAAGCTGATGGATTGAAGCTTTTTGACTTGGTTGTTAAAAGAGAAGGAAGGGCAGCTGAAGAATACCATCAGGTTTCAGTGCACGAGTTTGGGATTTCAGAGCATAGGGAGATGATCCAAATTCTGAGGGGGAAGCCGAAATCTGCCTTGATTGGTGCATGGTTAGCAAGAATACAACAAAAGATGCAGGCCAAGGTAGAAATTGAAGGAAGATTGTTTGGAAAGAAGGATCATTCTCCACTAAAGAGGAAACCTACTGAGGCACCTTCTGGTTCAAGGCCTGCCAAGAAGTAGTTCCTTTTTCAGTTTATCATGTACTTGTAATATATTTACATTTGTAACAAACATTTCAGTTTGTATATATATGTTGCAAATTGTAACCAATAAGTAGATGGTAAGTTTAAGTTAGAAAAACCACAAGTAAAATTCTGAGACATCAATGATCTATAAGATGTACTTAGAAAATTTTTACAACTTAAACAAAAACTTGCATTTCAGACTTACAAACATGTATAGATAGAAGTCTGAGATGCATGCACTATTTCAGAACAAATAGGGGAATTTGTTAGGTCGGAAATCGACCAAGTATAATTTGTTCAGAAATAGCTTGAAGTTCAGTGAAAACGTTTGTATAAAATTCTGAGCCGTCTCCGAATTACTTCACTGAAGCTTCACTTCAGTTCAGATCAAGATAAATCTGAAGCATTCATTCTGAGTCAAAGACTGAAGTATGAAGAAGAGAATCATCTCAGAAGCGAGCAAAGAGTGATTCTACCAGATCAAAGACTGAAGCATCTCAGTATAAAGTATTTACAACACTTTACACTGATTACGAGGAAGACTTTTTACTTTACATACCTTTACCCAGTTAATAGATTTATCCATTAATAAAAGGTACAAGGTAAAAGTATAGGTTTGGAACGTAGTACTATAAGTCACATCAACTGACTTATATACTCTTCCTAGTACAAGCATGTAAGGAATTAAGTTTAATTCCTTAAATGCTCACAACCACTTTTATACGATCTTGTCCATGTCATCATGGACTTGGTCTATAAATACAAAGTCTTCTCACAACTTGCAAAGGCTTGAAACTTTAGCATTGCAACTTGTGAGATATACTCTAAGTAAAACTTACGAGTATTTCCAAGTTATTTAGATCACTTGTTTTTTTCGGGATTGTTTAGATACTTACACTTGGGTGTTTATCTTTGTTCCGCAACAATCCTTGTATTTGTTTATATATCAATAAATCAAATACATTAGAAAGGAAACAACGTGTCTCAATGCTACATACTTGATTATATATATATATATATATATCTTATATATTATATATATATATTATATTATATATATATATATATATATATATATATATATATCTTTATATAGTTTCTGCCATTTAGTTCTTGTTATTTACGTTAAGTCATTTGTTTCTTGTTATCCATATCTGGATCGTAAACTTAACTTGTCCATCAAGATTAGTTGTACTTGCCAGTCGGGTTTAGTTAATCATCTATATTTGGGACTCACAAATGACCAAGAAAATATCTTAAAGTTACTGTAAATAAGTGATTTCAAAAATATGAAACTTAAGTCATTTGATTCATGACAATATTAAGCTCAAAAATCATCTTTTCGGGTCAAATAAGCCCTAACCGAAAGCTCCAAAATGCACATATCACACCACCACCACTATCACGACTTGGAATATCAAAATATGATGAACTTTCTGGAATAAATGAAACAAGGATAAAAATCCATTTTGAAGCACTTGAATTGCTTAAGAAATGAGGCTAAAATCACTATTTCGGTAAACGATTTTTAAGCTTAAAGTCCTCAAAATAAGCAAGACACAAGAGAGGTTGAATTGATATGAATTTACCTTGATAAAATATGCCTAAAAGGCCTGGGATTTTTAGCCAAAATGTCGTATGGTGATTTCTAAGAATTTCCATGAATTATTGAATTTAAATGGTAATTAAAAGGTATATAAATAAATAAATAAATTATGTAAATCATGAATTTGGTTAAATCTTCATAACCAATGGTGAAAATAACTAAAACCTACTGGAGTAAAATTATTAAAAGTCAAGAAACAAGTGTTAAATATTTTAAAGATAAATAAGTAAGTAAAAATCACTAATTAATCACTATTATTTAATTAATGGAAAAATTACATAAATAAATGAATAAAACATAATATTATAAGTTAAAAAGCATAAAAGTCAGAATATGACTCAAATATAATTATTCATAAATTATAAAGACAACTTTGATAATTAAAAGTATTTTTAAGGAATTATTTAATTAATAAATCAATAAAATGAATAAATAATTAATTAAATAATATCAAATTAAATAAATGATTATAAATCAGAAAATAATCCTAAATACCAATATTATAAAGTTACTAATACCAAATGATATGATTAAGCAAAGCATACAATGGAAACCATTTCAATCAAAACCAAGTTACCGAAATTCCAACAACGTATAAATACGTATAATGAGAAAATGACTTTCTCCACCAAATATCCTCTAACCAAACATGGTGAGCAATATAATGCACTTGAACTCCATAATTTAATAACAACCAAAGATGGGCAAGTCTACTAGTATACATCTCATGATCTAGCTTACTAGTTCATGTCACGCGAACTTACGTCGTGAATATATATATTATGGTTTAGGCTTGCTTGGGGAGCAACAAATCTAGGCGAAGGACTCATTTGATCAGCCCTTTCACTCTCAAATCAAGTGAGTCATAGCCCCCTTTCAAACTCTTTTATATGTTTTACTTGCGGGGTGAAAAACATGATTAATTAAAATGACTTTCTCTTATGAAATGATTCTTTGAATAATGATAATGATATGGGAATGTTATTGTATGTTCAACGTGTTATATGTTATATGATGAGCTTGAGTACTGTCAAACGGTGGTCCCCTGTACACTACTATTAACTCCTTGAGGCCTGTAGTTAGAGGGTTGCGCAACTAGGATTCGTCCCCTCACTCACATCAGTGGCGACTGGTTGATTGGCCGCCTACGTGACCGCCTTCAACGGTGTCGGTCATAGGATGCTCTAATCTACTTTATATATTATTGGTCGTCTCCATGGCACGACCCCTTTATTATTATTATTGCACGTGATTGACAGCATGTGCTTCTATTATTATCTCTTCGGGACATATTATCATTATTATCATTTGGACGTGAAAGGGTCTTAGTAGTGGCTCAAGACAAACTCATCCAATTATTCCTTTGACCAAGTGTATTGATATTATTTATGGTTGGTTATTATTGATTGAACATACGGTTTGGGTATGGATATTATGATGGAACCCTTGGAAATTTTATAACATATTACTTCTTGAATTGGATAAGGTATATATGTGTTGTTAGCATAAACTTATGAACTCACTCAACTCTCATAGTTGACACTTTATCTTCATGCTTTTCAGGTTTAGAGCAGTAAGATTCTAGCATGACCGCCTCTTTGGATGATGTATTTGTTATGTGTTCGACGGTTTGTAATGCAAACAATTATCTTTTGATTATGGATTTGGGTTATGTAATGGTTATTAAACGTCAACTTGAACTTGTAATCTTTTGGGATTTGAATGTCATTTGAAACTTTATGTTGATGTTTTCTACTTAATCTTTTTGTACCATGTCGTTCTGTGGCATCTCGTGATTCCGCCCTAGTTGGGGTGTTACAGTTCAAGTTATGTTTTGGACTATACCATTGGAAAGTAGACACAATTACGCTTCCGTGGCCGCTTGAATTGTCAAAAACGGACTCACGGTTCAAAAGTTATGCTCATTTTAAAATTGCAGACTCTGACGCGTCGCATCAGAGCACTGTGTCACATCCAAAACCTCGGAGCACCCAATGCGATGCATCAAGCCCAATATCAGCTCAAAAACATGATTTAAGCTCAAAATTAACCAATCTAAACCCCAAATCAGCCCAACTTATAACACAACGTATTACTAGTATAAACAAGCTATAATATCAACTTTAAACCAAAACCCACCTTCTAAATCACAAACCCCTCTTTTAAAACCTAATTTTACTCATTTTGTTCTATAAACACAAAAATTGACCAATTTTTGTAAATAGCTAGTAATCCAAGAATTGTAACAACATAAACAAGTAATTTGAAGATGGAAAACACTTACCAAAGTCCTTTGAATGACCAAATTCGGATTTTGAGACTTTAAAGATGAAGATCACACTAAATAAAATGGAAATCTTGAATCTTTGAAGATTATTGTTTTTGTTATACAATTTACTAGTCAATTTACTTATTATGATGATGATGATGAATTCGAATTTTTGAGAAGAAATAAGAAGACATGATGATGAAATGTTCTTGGACTCCTAGAGAGAGGGATGAGAGAAATAAAAGTAGAGAGAGAAAGCAGCAAGAGAAATGACGGGTGAAAGAGAGTGAGGAGGGGTTTTGTTCCCTTCTTGGACTCTCGCGGCTCCTTCCGGCTTTTCCCGAGAAATGATTCGTTTACTTAAAACTCTTGACTCGAGACTTGTTCAAATATTTCGTTGACACAATACTACATATTTTGAAATTACGCTCCTAACGACTATCCACATGCATATCCTTTCACTACAAGAAAAATTGCTTTTAGTGAAGACAGATGTCCTCACAACAAGTCCAAATGTCCTCACAATGTCTTTAGTGAGGAAATGTCTTCACAATAGCTCTCGTCACCGAAGTCCCGTCACAAAAAGTAATTAGTGAGGACATTTGTGGACTATTGTGAGAACATTGACCAGAAAAAAGAAAAAAGAAAAAGAAATGGAAATTAAGTTTTCGTGAGGACGGTCCTTACAATAAATAAAATATTTTTATTTCAAGAAAAATTATTATAAGTGATGTGTAATTTCGAGTCTTAAATTTATAACACGAACTACCTAGCTACTGTCTACTACACACTTGCGGGCAGTGTACCCGTTCGTATGCAATATAGTTACTTGGTAAGTACGAGGTCGAACACAAGGACTTTTATAAGCAATTGTTAAATACAATGATACAAAAATAAGGGGGTTTTTATGGCCGAATTGCCACGTTGCAAAAGTTAGTTAAGATTGTTAGTAATCCCGTAGGATAAATCGCAAGAGAATTTTGTTGTTTAAAACAAGAATTTAAAAGATCATCTACCTCGACTCCATGACACATTTCATTCTGGTTGCATTAAGGTTAAAGCCAATTCAAATATGTTGATTCCGATAACTAAGTTAAGACAAGGAACTCACTAGTAGGCCTCCTAGCTCATTACCCTACCCGAACTCATTAACCAATTAATTCAATCCTAAAGATCGGCTACCACCTTCCCTATTAAGATCTCCCTATCTGATTAATTTGTTTTGTTATGATTAAACAATTTCATCTATCGATTCTACCAAACCGTTAACACGTTAAGTTCTATTACCTATTGTTGTTTATCAACTCGCTACCACGAATTAACACCTATCGATTCTACCAAATCGACTAGAACAATGCACTCCTGGATTTAACTACCATTAAATCATTCATACGTTATCAACAAGCAATAGAATAAATAACAAGAACTCAATATATTAAGATCTCAATGAAACGTTTAATTATCAACTTGAATTCAAAAGATTATGCAACCATTATTCATTGTGTCACTTCATCTTAGTAGATGATGAAGTGTTTAGCCTAACATAATCATAAATAAATCACAAATAGCAAAAGAAAGAATAAACATCTTGTACCAAAGTGTGAAAGACAATGAAAAGCTAAAGAAATCGATGATTGAATGCCTTGAAACTCTTGAGCAACCCTTAGATCTTGGAGAATGTAAAAGCTGCTGAATATTGCCTCAAGAAACCCTAAAATCGCCTGAAAGTCGAAGTGTCTTCAAAAATAGGGTTTTGGTCTTGTATTTATAGTGTTTCCAAAAAACCTAGCTGGGCCGACCTACAGGTGCGGCGCACCACTGGCCAGGTGCGTCGCACCTGCCTTGTTTCCAAAAATTGCATCTACCCGATATGCGGCGCACCACATGTTTGGTGCGGCGCACCTTGCTTCTTTCTCAGAATTCCAACTTTTCTGATCAACTTATGCGGCGCACCACCATTCAGGTGCGTCGCACTCCCTTCTTGCAAAATCTGGCCAACTTCCTGATCAATATATGCGACGCACCATTGGATTGGTGCGTCGCACCTTGCCTTCTTTCTTAACTTCAATTCTCCTGATCAATCCATGCGGCGCACCAAGGGTGTGGTGCGTCGCACCTCCTTCTTTTCCCAGCTTCACAAATTTTCTGAGCATTCTGTGCGGCGCACCTCTTCACTTTTTCACCAAACCTTGTGATTTTCAACTCGTTACTTCACGTACTCGTCCACGAACCATCTTAATGCATCTTTAAACCATCCAAAAGCCATTTCTCATCATTTTACCTGTTCTAAGCCTGCAATCATTAACAATACCATCAAAGCATCGAATATACATATAATTTGCACATAATCAAGCTTAAAACGACTTAGAAATGATATGGGAATATACATATAAATGGACATATCAATAAGTTTATAAATACATAATATGTGTATTATAAATGTATATATTTTGTATTACTATAATGTATAAACGTATAATTATGCGTATATCGCTACAGTATATACATGGCTATTAGCGAGAACTGTCCTCACTAAAAGCAATGTCATTTTTGGCAGATTTGTGCTGCAATTGCAGCTTCACAACCCAAATTTTTTGGTGTCGAAAAAAAAAAAAAAAAAAAAAAACCTATTTCCTCACCGGAATTTTACTGGCTTTTTACCAAATAACAATACCAACATACAACCACAATACAATTCTAACGGCTTTTTTTTCTCCGATCTAAGATCTGAGATTGAAAATCTTTTATTCTTGAGATCGAGATGAGAACGTGAGATCGAGAGTTGAGATTGAGATCTGGTTTAGACCTCCAATCCGGTGGATCTAACCCTATTTTTTACTTTCGGGCCGGAGGTCCCTTCCACTTCGGTGGATCTGGAAGTAGCCTCCCTACCTTTGAGTAGGGGTAAGGTCTGTCTACATCATACCTCCCCCATAGCCCGGCTTATGCTGGGATTGGGTACCCTTGTTGTTGTTGTTGTAACCACAATACAATTATTATCACCAAAACATATATGAACAATATAAATATAATGCTAATACTTAATTTATCTTTCTTTTTTGGGTAAAAGGGACTTCAAACCCTTGTTCATGTACTTAATTTATCTTTTTTTTTTGGGTAAAAGGGACTTCAAACCCTTGTTCATGTACTTAATTTATCTTTTATTTTATTGGGTAAAAGGGACTTCAAACCCTTGTTCATGTACTTAATTTATCTTTTATTTTATTGGGTAAAAGGGACTTCAAACCCTTGTTCATGTACTTAATTTATCTTTTATTTTATTGGGTAAAAGGGACTTCAAACCCTTGTTCATGTACTTAATTTATCTTTTATTTTATTGGGTAAAAGGGACTTCAAACCCTTGTTCATGTACTTAATTTATCTTTTATTTTATTGGGTAAAAGGGACTTCAAACCCTTGTTCATGTACTTAATTTATCTTTTATTTTATTGGGTAAAAGGGACTTCAAACCCTTGTTCATGTACTTAATTTATCTTTTCTTTTCTTGGGTAAAAGGGACTTCAAACCCTTGTTCATGTACTTAATTTATATTTAAATATGAATTTATTCGTATTCCTTAAATACAAGAATTTTATATTTTAATTTTGAGAGACTATAGGAGGAATTAGTTCTCTATAATCACATCTAATACGTATATTATACTAGTCTTCAAGCTCGTCCGATGGACGGGTATCTTCAAAATATATGTATCAAAGATAAATTTTGAAAAGATTAGATAACAAAAATGGTTGAATATCAAAAAAGAAATATAAAAAAAACTCAAAATTCTTTTTAAAAAATAACAATAAAATTCAATACACAAAATCAAAATTAAAAACAATCGAAATATGTAAAAAGTTCCAATGAAATAATCCAGAATAAACTAATAAAAAATATTAAAAAAAAAAAAAAAAAAAAAAAAAAAAAAAAAAAACCTATTTCCTCACCGGAATGCCTTAATGGTTAATTGATATTTTTACCTAAAGATATTAATATTTATTTTACCTTTCTTTTTAAATTATATTTTATCTATATTTTAAAATCATAATTATTATTTAATCAAATTTTTAACAAAAAATTTTGTTAGTTGCCGTGAATTGATTTTTTTTTTCTTTTTTGGGTAAAAGGGACTTCAAACCCTTGTTCATGTACTTAATTTATCTTTTTTTTTTGGGTAAAAGGGACTTCAAACCCTTGTTATGTACTTAATTTATTTTTTTTTTTTTTCTTTTTTGAAAGTTAATTCAATTGATATATTTTACTAGAAGTTCACAACGTAATGCCTTAATTTAATTGATATTTTTACCTAAAGATATTAATATTTATTTTACCTTTCTTTTTAAATTATATTTTATCTATATTTTAAAATCATAATTATTATTTAATCAAATTTTTAACTTTCATTGGTAAAAATTATGTTTTGTTTAGGATTAAAAATATGATTTATAAGGAGCATTTACATGTGTTCTTATTTTTTTATTTATTATTAAAGTAGTTATCTATTATCTAAATATAAATATATTACCTATTACTTAATTTATCTTCTTTTCTTGGGTAAAAGGGACTTCAAACCCTTGTTCATGTACTTAATTTATATTTAAATATGAATTTATTCGTATTCCTTAAATACAAGAATTTTATATTTTAATTTTGAGAGACTATAGGAGGAATTAGTTCTCTATAATCACATCTAATACGTATATTATACTAGTCTTCAAGCTCGTCCGATGGACGGGTATCTTCAAAATATATGTATCAAAGATAAATTTTGAAAAGATTAGATAACAAAAATGGTTGAATATCAAAAAAGAAATATAAAAAAAACTCAAAATTCTTTTTAAAAAATAACAATAAAATTCAATACACAAAATCAAAATTAAAAACAATCGAAATATGTAAAAAGTTCCAATGAAATAACAAAAAATAAGCAAAAAATATTAACAATTTGGCAAATAAACAAAAATCTTACTTGTCGTTTAAACAAAAGTGTCACATAGTCTTTTTCATATCATCTCTTAGTTATATATAAAAACATATATATTTGATTTTAAAATAAGATAAAAAAAATAAAAACAACTTAAACATATAAATACATTACATTGTTTTGGTAAAAAATTAAAATGTATAAATACATATGTTTATATTAAAAAATTAGTAAAGAAACCTGTCTGCAAGGACTGTCCTCACAAAAGGTTACCCGAGATATTTTTTCTGTATATAAGGAATTAAAATTTTTAAAAAACATAAGAAACAAAATATATATATTTTTAAACTCTATTGTGAGGATAGTTCTCACAAAAAGTTTTACCGGGAAATAATATATATTTGGTGGGAATTGAAAATTTTGAAATGTATATAAAACATGTATATATAATTTTAAATATACATGCATATATCAGTTTTACAAAAAAAAAATGAATTAAAAAAAACAGTTAGGACAGTTCTCACAAAAAGTTTTACCGGGAAATAATATATATTTGGTGGGAATTGAAAATTTTGAAATGTATATAAAACATGTATATATAATTTTAAATATACATGCACACATCAACTTTACCAAAAAATAAAAGATAAAAAAAAGAAATATTGTGAGGACACTCCTTGCTAAACACATAGTCAATAAAAATCCAACATACTTTTTCTCTTTATGACTTTGACTATAAAAAGAAAATCATAAATTAAAATGAAAATGCAATTTAGGGAGGATTGTCCTCACAAAACCTTTAGTCAAACTAAAAATTCAACACATTATGGATTATTTGTCTTTTAGCGACTTTTAGTGAGGACATTATGTCCTCACAAAAGAATTTTGTCACTAAAAGTAATTTTTCTTGTAGTGTTTTCTTCATAAAAGTTAATTCATCAAAGTTTGACTCGTTTCATATATACTAGTCCTGTATCGTTGACCGGCCCAAACGGCGGGTGTTACATATAGGTTTTCTCAACCTTCCATATTCCATTTTTACAAGTCGGATATGAATTATGATCTAACCAAACACAAATAAAATGAAATAAAGAAAACCAAACAAACAAAAGAAACAACTCAAAACTAAAATTCAGAAATAGAATACGAATACGTAATCAAAAACGTCGTATATAGGCAACAATATAAAAAGGCTGTCGATATATACTCTCTGAACAGCAAAGGACACGTGTAATGAAACTAAACATGTAACAAAATACGAGGCTTTCTATAAATCAGACACATGTCCAAGACGTGTCAATCCAAATTTACATTTCCAAAAACACCCTTCAATCTCCCTATAGTTTTTTTGCATGAAATTTGCAGTCATCCTCTCATCTTCAACCATGTTGCGCACTACTAAATTTTCTCTATATTTTCTTTGACCTTTTTGCCCCTTAAGTAGGTCCCATATTCCATACCTTAACTTCTTTGTCTTCAATATATCACAACTGCTAGTTTCTGCAACTAAAATTCCTATTCTCTTTCTCTCTCTCTCTCTCTCTGTTCTCTCTCTCTCTCTCTTTCTCTCTCTCTCTCTCTCTGTTCTAATTAAGTTTTTCTATATATGTATATGTATGTTGTATGTATAAAGATGGTGGCTTTTAAATTAGCGGGATAAAGGGTGTTTTGGGTATTTGTTAGAATTGTGAAATTTGAGCTGGTTTCATGTGGGTTAAGAAGGGATATAATATATCAAGATTTTGGAAGTTGAAGTACTGTGGAAAGAAGTTTAAGATCTAGTGATTACCAACATTTGAAGGTATAACTATATATATATAGTATTATATAATGCATGCACTTGAAATCTTTTTTGTTTTATTGTATGGATATTGTTTTTCCTTTCTTTTCTTTTTTGTGTGTATTTATGAGTTGTTTAGTTGGTGTTTAATTAGTACTCTATTGAATAAGGAAAATGATAACTTTCAACTTCTAATTCTTATGTATCCTATAAGCCTTTAATTTTCCCTAATTTTACAAGAATTTGATGGGTGTAATCCACTTTTTTCTTATGTAATAGATTGATTTTGCTATGTTCATCTTGTCGTTATGAGAATATATGATTATTTAGCCGATAAGTATTATAAGATCCTGATTATGTACATGTGTATATGAATATTGGTATATATTTTGGGTATTTTATAGACAGTCAAAAAGTTTGCTTAATTATATAAAATCAATCGGTCCAATGAATGAGCTCTTAGCATCTTTTTTGCTCAAAAGACTAAAAACCGGATCTATATGAGACAATCTGTATAGGTAGTTTTGATATTTATGCTCATTTAACATGTATAACCTTCTATAAAATACTTATTACTAGCTAAGTTAATTTTGAGATAATTAACGAGGTTTTATCACTGTTAACCATGCACAGATGCAGTTATGCATGACTTTATAATTTGATATATTGGATTTTACTTGGGTACTAGTGTACTCTTTTTGGGCACATGCTTTGCTTTGTAACATGATTAATGATGGTATTTATAGAAGTTAATTTGTCATTGGTTTTATGCCAGTTGTTGGTATTGGCCAATGACCAAGCCAGTTTGTTGATGTTATTATTAGTTTGCATGTGTATGAATGCTAGATAGTAGATGCAAATTGTATAGCAAATATTTGATTTGTATGTTATTAGTAATAGTCTTGCTTAACACACTGATACACACACATACTCGTATATAGAGATATAGATATAGATTATTGAGTTTTTGATAGGCGTGGCACAATATATCATTGCATCGCTAACCATCGTTTGGTAGATCTTAACGGAATCTAGTTTCGTAATTTGTACTATTATGAATTAATGATGTCATGATTTTGGTTTAATTTGCTGTTTGTTGTAAGAAAATTCGAATGACTATGTTACTAAAAATTGGTAGCAAATAAGTATACTCTTTAGTTTTCAGTATAAACTTATATATAATCAAATGTTTTATAGGTATTTTCTGACCAGTTGATCGGATATCAAAACCAGCATCGAGATAAACGGATGGTGGTGATAGACACAGAAATCATGTCTCCTGGGGAAGTCGAATCGCCATTACAATCTGACCAACAACAGTCTCGGATGATTAATGTTCATAATGCGCCTCAACTCGGTCGACAATCTTCTATCTATTCCCTAACCTTGGATGAGTTTCAACACACTCTTAACGAGAGCGGAAAGAATTTTGGATCGATGAATATGGACGAGTTCCTCAACAGCATTTGGACTGCTGAAGAAAACCAGGCTCACGCGCAAGTCCAACCTTCAGCCGCCACTACTGCCGGTGGTGCAACGACCACCACTTCCGCTGCAATGGCGGCTAACGGTGCTAGTAGTAGTGGACAGTTTTTGATGGGACTGAATACTAGTTCAGCCGAGCCGAATATGATTGTTAGGCAACTAAGCTTAAGCCGACAGGGCTCGTTAACCCTCCCGGGCCCACTATCTCGGAAAACAGTCGACGAGGTTTGGTCCGAAATTCAAAAGACTCAACATGATCCCCAACAACCGAGCAATGGGAATGACTCGAGTAACGATCAAGTTCCTGGTTCTGCTCAACGGCAACCGACTTACGGAGAAATGACACTTGAGGATTTCTTAGTGAAAGCAGGGGTCGTTAGGGAACAAAACCACCCCGATGGTCCAACTGCGCAGCAGCCACCACCGTTCGGGCTTTACCCAAATGGAAACAATCGTGTCGTTGGGCCTCCACCTGGATCAGCCCACATGGTGAGGCCCATGATGGGTGGCAGCGCTGTTATCCCGCCATACTCCCCCCTCATTAGGGAGGCACCGGGTTACGCAGGAGGAAAACGGGCCGGTGCCTATCAATCACAGCCACCTCCATGTTATGGTGGCATGGTAGGAAATGGAGGGGGTGTTGGCGGTTATGGGCAGGGTTTGGGGATCGGGTCGCCAGTTAGTCCAGTATCTTCCGATGGGATTGCTACTAGCCAACTTGATAGTGGGAATCAATACGGGTTGGATATGGGCGGCATAAGAGGAAGCCGTAAAAGGATAATCGACGGTCCAGTAGAGAAAGTGGTGGAGAGGCGGCAAAGAAGGATGATAAAAAATCGAGAGTCTGCTGCAAGGTCCCGAGCTAGAAAGCAGGTGTGTAAAAGTTACTTCCTTACATTATTCACTTGAATATTATGCTTCAGATTTTTAGTGATTTCTTGTTTGTTGCAGGCTTACACAGTTGAATTGGAGGCAGAATTAAATATGCTAAAAGAGGAGAATGCTCAACTCAAGCAAGCTCTGGTAAGAACTATAACCTACTGATTTTCCGTATACCGTCTTTTGTATATGTTTTTCGAGTTGGGACCGAATATATTGAAAGGATCTTTTTATTGTGAACAGGCAGAAGTAGAGAGGAAAAGAAAACAACAGGTCTCCCCTTTCTTTTAGACCTTTTCTCTAACAAAAGTGTTATGTTTGTTTTTAATGTAAACTAAAGCTCAAGCTTTTGCGCAGTTTTTTGAAGAAATGAGAATGAAAGTGCCACAAGTTCAGAAGGTGAAAGGGAAGTCGAGGGTGTTAAAGCGAACCTTGAGTTGTCCCACCTGATTACCACGAAGACAGCAAGGTACGAGTACTTTTTTTTTTGGTTTATTTCTATCGACTATATAGAGATCGAATAATAGAGGTTATTATATTATAGGTGGTTCCTGCTTTTTTCCGTTCAATGCAAAAATCCGAGGGAGGTGCATTGCGTGTTGAATGTATAGTGGAACGTCCCGTAAAAGTTGTAACTGCTACTGCTGGAACGTCGTGTGAATTATAGTCATTATATAGTAGCTTATTAGCTCTTTACAATTGCTGCATTTGTCGATTTTGATTAATACAGACAATATCTTAAATGCACAATGAACTATATTTTTTTTTTGCTTGGTGTAAATTTCAACCGGTCGATGACTAGCATAAAGAAACTTAATATCTTTCCGTTTGGAGGAGCGAGACACAATACGTAGCTAATTATAAGGCGCGAGACAAACGAGATCGTCTTGCATTTAGTTTGGTCCTTGAGAAGACAGTGGATAAAGAAGGGGTGCTATCTGTTTTGTTCATATGAACTTCTGCAGAGAATCATCACTCATATATGTATAGTCATTACACCAAATACTAAAATGGGACGATAATCATAGGATACTCAAAGATATGTGGTATATATGTTTATGGTAATTTTTAGTGACATTGTGTGGAAATCAGATATAGAATATACTGGCAATGAGCTTGAAGTACAACAAAATACATGCAAGTATCTAACTATCTAAGATGACCTGTGTATTACACATCCATATTATTGAGATGTGAATTGTTCTTAATATTATTGATACAATGAAAGATTTTATATAGCCAATGTACAATACATAAATATGGAAACAATACTAAATCTAAGACATACTATAACTAGGATCTAATAACTTGATGGACAAGATATATAATTAACTAATATATACAGTTTTCTTAATACGCCCCGCAAGATGGCTGACCTGTCAGGGAAGCCCATCTTGGACTAATTTGAAATCTTGAACTTGAACTTGTAGAGAACTTCCTTAACACGCCCCCGCAAGATGGCTGACCTGTCAGGGAAGCCCATCTTGGACTAATTTGAAATCTTGAACTTGAACTTGTAGAGAACTTCCTTAACACGCCCCCGCAAGATGTTGACCTGTCAGGGAAGCCCATCTTGGACTAATTTGAAATCTTGAACTTGACGCCCCCGCAAGATGGCTGACCTGTCAGGGAAGCCCATCTTGGACTAATTTGAAATCTTGAACTTGACGCCCCCGCAAGATGGCTGACCTGTCAGGGAAGCCCATCTTGGACTAATTTGAAATCTTGAACTTGACGCCCCCGCAAGATGGCTGACCTGTCAGGGAAGCCCATCTTGGACTAATTTGAAATCTTGAACTTACGCCCCCGCAAGATGGCTGACCTGTCAGGGAAGCCCATCTTGGACTAATTTGAAATCTTGAACTTGCTTAATACGCTCCCGCAAGATGGCTGACCTGTCAGGGAAGCCCATCTTGGACTAATTTGAAATCTTGAACTTGACGCCCCCGCAAGATGGCTGACCTGTCAGGGAAGCCCATCTTGGACTAATTTGAAATCTTGAACTTGAACTTGTAGAGAACTTCCTTAATACGCTCCCGCAAGATGGCTGACCTGTCAGGGAAGCCCATCTTGGACTAATTTGAAATCTTGAACTTGACGCCCCCGCAAGATGGCTGACCTGTCAGGGAAGCCCATCTTGGACTAATTTGAAATCTTGAACTTACGCCCCCGCAAGATGGCTGACCTGTCAGGGAAGCCCATCTTGGACTAATTTGAAATCTTGAACTTGACGCCCCCGCAAGATGGCTGACCTGTCAGGGAAGCCCATCTTGGACTAATTTGAAATCTTGAACTTACGCCCCCGCAAGATGGCTGACCTGTCAGGGAAGCCCATCTTGGACTAATTGAAATCTTGGACTTGAACTTGTAGAGAACTTCCTTAATACGCTCCCGCAAGATGGCTGACCTGTCAGGGAAGCCCATCTTGGACTAATTTGAAATCTTGAACTTGACGCCCCCGCAAGATGGCTGACCTGTCAGGGAAGCCCATCTTGGACTAATTTGAAATCTTGAACTTGAACTTGTAGAGAACTTCCTTAATACGCCCCCGCAAGATGCTGACCTGTCAGGGAAGCCCATCTTGGACTAATTTGAAATCTTGAACTTGACGCCCCCGCAAGATGGCTGACCTGTCAGGGAAGCCCATCTTGGACTAATTTGAAATCTTGAACTTGACGCCCCCGCAAGATGGCTGACCTGTCAGGGAAGCCCATCTTGGACTAATTTGAAATCTTGAACTTACGCCCCCGCAAGATGGCTGACCTGTCAGGGAAGCCCATCTTGGACTAATTTGAAATCTTGGACTTGAACTTGTAGAGAACTTCCTTAATACGCCCCCGCAAGATGGCTGACCTGTCAGGGAAGCCCATCTTGGACTAATTTGAAATCTTGAACTTGACGCCCCCGCAAGATGGCTGACCTGTCAGGGAAGCCCATCTTGGACTAATTTGAAATCTTGAACTTACGCCCCCGCAAGATGGCTGACCTGTCAGGGAAGCCCATCTTGGACTAATTTGAAATCTTAACTACGCCCCCGCAAGATGGCTGACCTGTCAGGGAAGCCCATCTTGGACTAACTTGTGAAATCTGAACTTGTTGCACATTATTGGAAGGCAGCAAGCTAACGGAAAGAAAAAAAATGTACGAATTGAAACCGGCCACTACGGTATGGACTTATGGAAAAAATTGCTTGTTGGAACTTTGATTGTTGACGCTTTCGAAAAAGTTGTAAAGTGAAGTTGTTGCACATTATTGGAAGGCAGCAAGCTAACGGAAAAACAAAAAAATTGACGAATTGAAACCGGCCACTACGGTATGGGCTTATGAATGAAATTGCTCGTTGGAGCTTTGTAAAAAGACGTAAAGTGAGGCTACTACGCATTATTGGAAGACAGTAAGAAGAAACCGGCCACTACGGTATGGGCTGTGAGAGGCTACTGCGCATTATTGGAAGACAGTAAGCTGAAGAAACCGGTCACTACGGTATGGGCTATGAGAGGCTACTGCGCATTATTGGAAGACAGTAAGCTGAAGAAACCGGCCACTACGGTATGGGCTATGAGAGGCTACTGCACATTATTGGAAGACAGTAAGTTCAAGAAACCGACCACTACGGTATGGGCAATAATTGTTGATGTTGTATGAATTGTTTACTTCTTGATCGAACTAAAGCAAAAGGAAAAATAGCTTGAAAAGTTGAAAGTGATTTTATTTTTGTTCTCAGAATATTCATGCTGACAATTGAGGTATGTTGACTCTTTGGTTTTTGTTTGTTTTGTGGAAGAAAAAAACGAAAAAGAGCAGAAGCTGAATATCGCTTATCGAAAAAAAATAAAGCTTGGGTTTTACGAAAAAGAAAAAGAGAAAGAAAACAAAATCATTGTTATGATGTGTGATTAATGAAGCTCTAGTGCATGAAACGAAATCATATTTGTGATAAGAAAATAAGATTGGGTATTGATTCGATCGGATTTTTTTTTTTTTTTTTTTTTTTTGATTTTTGAAGAACAACTTGTTGGAGCGGATTTGGCTCTGAATACCATATTGAGATGTGAATTGTTCTTAATATTATTGATACAATGAAAGACTTTATATAGCCAATGTACAATACATAAATATGGAAACAACAAAAAAACCCTTTTTTTATGTGTTTTAAAGTCAAATTTCAATATCATCGACATATTGATTACCTGTAACAACATAAAAGAAAACTGTTCAACATACTGAATCAACAACATGAACACATTTTTTCATCAATCTAACCACCTAATTAAAACCCAATATGCACAAGTCATTTCATCATTCATATGTAATTAAAAAAAAACATTATAGTTGAATATACATACACATAAATTTGCTTAAAAAAGACTACTTAACCCACTAACACATAATCCTTTCAATATGTCCATAAACAAACTGAATGAACATATTGGCCAACATATTGAATCTCCAATCATACATTTTGATGGCTCAATATCTTTTGTCAACATATTGAATGGATATTTGTCATTGAAGATAGCCTAAGTTATCTGAACATAATGAGTTACTCCTACTTAAATATACACGGTCTAATTAGGATATCTTAATGACAATTTTTGATATTTTTCTGACGACCTTGAAAATGTGCACCAAAGGAGGTTCTTAATATGAAACCTTTTATGAGGAAATAAGATATATGACAACTAGTCCACTAGAACACCTTGATGGTAGTTTGGTTTTATGCAACTTCGCTAAATTTTCTTATATATTTCAGTAGCTAATTTCATCAAAACTTTTTATGCGCGAAGTATAAACAATCAATCGATATCGAAAGTAGCAAACAAAACCAACCATGAAATATGAACATCATTATCAAATTATTAGAAGCCCAAAATAATACAAAAAAAGATGTCAATTTAACTAAAGAAAAGAAAATGTTGGTAGCCAACCAATGCAACGTTTGGGCGATAAGGATATCATGTGATTAATTGATGTCTCGTTGTCTCTCTTTATCACACTTTTTGACCTCTTTTTTCAACCTAAAACAACACTCTTTTTTTTTTTAATTACATCATAATTTTCATCATTTCTTTTTTCTTAAAAAACAATAAAATAGCATTGACAACAACCTAAAAAGATTAAGACCCATTTCTAATTTTTCAGCTCCTTTTCCTTTCTCTCCAAATTTTACTCCCATCTTTGCTCATACTTCCATTTCAGGTTCTCCACTTTCCTTCTCTTAATTTATACACATTTTTATGCATACCCAATTTTATATTTATATTTATTTATTATTTATTATTTCATTATTTCTTGTGGGCATTTAGGGTTTTTGTACTTATGAGCTTTAGCAGTTATATTTGCTTCAAGTTTTCAACTTTCTTATTTTTTATTTCAAATTTTGTTATAATTAATCATTTTACATTATACCCATATCATACTAATTAACTTTTTGAACATTAAATATAGAATTTAGAGTTATGGTTAACTTGAGTATAATGTTGTATATAATGGTTGATAATTAGTTTTAGGAGCAGTTATATTTATGTACAACATTTTGCTATGTGTCGGCGGAATCCTAAATTTTTGATTTGATTTAGAAAGTACCCATTTTTATGTTCCTTGAAAATAATCTTGACAAATTTCTTGAAAAACAGGTGTTATTAGGGGATATTCTACTTGAGGGATTGAAAAATCCTAAATGGCAACATGTATATCACCGTTATTAGTACCGTTAGAAGCTCGGAATTTGATAGGGGGGCTAACTGTTTTCGGTGGGAGAGTGAATTCCTTGAGGATGATTGATGATAAACATGTGTTTTCAAACAGTACTAGCAAGGTTTCTTATAGCCCTCAAGTTAAATGTATGGAAAATTCGCATAATGTGAATCAGTTTAACAATAAAGATCAGTTTTTGAATTTGCATCCGGAGGTTTCGTTGCTTAGAGGTGAGGGAAGTAGTAACAACAATAAAAACAGTACAGTGATAAATCCGAATGTTACTGAGATTTTGAGAGAGTCAACTGGTTCGGGTGGTTATAATGAGGCTAAGATTAAAGTTATCGGTGTTGGTGGTGGCGGGTCGAATGCCGTTAATCGTATGATTGAAAGTGCGATGAAGGGTGTTGAGTTTTGGATTGTGAATACTGATATTCAAGCGATGAGAATGTCACCTGTTTTCCCGGAACAACGGTTGCAAATTGGTGAAGAGTTGACTCGTGGACTTGGTGCTGGTGGTAACCCAGAGGTTGGTATGAATGCTGCTAAAGAAAGCAGGGAGTCTATTGAAGAAGCTGTTTATGGTTCAGATATGGTTTTTGTGACTGTAAGTTTTTTACTCTGTTATAATTGTGATCGAAATGATCTCATTTTGAATATAAGCATGGAAGTTTGAATGGTCAACATCTCATGTAGTATAGAAGGTGCGCCTTTATGTTAATGCGTTATATAGATACAAGATTTGCAGTTATGCAATGTCTTAGCGTACATACACTTTTATAAAAAATAATAATATTTTAGAATTCATTTGAGTTTACGATGGGATTTATAGAGGGGGATCCTAATTTTGAAATGAAGCCCTAAGTAACTGAAATTTATTTCCTAAGATAGAGGTGTTTGAAGGAAATTCTTGACTCACACGAATTACATGAATATTTAAATAAAATGGAAACCTGGGAAAAACTGGAAAATGAGTCAAAAATTAACATCCCGAGCCCTAAGACTGAGAATATAGTCTTCCAATAAGTAATACCAATGTAGAAAGTGATGATATCTATGATGTTGATGTGTATACTTGTTGTTCGGATTAACTTCTGTCTCATGGTCTTCCTTATTAGTTTTGGTTAAATAGGAGTGTTTGGATGTGCATCTAAAGTGACTAGCATGACTTGAAATCACAATAAGCAGTTTTATTAAGTGACCGTTATCATAATTTTCTGATTATTTAGAGACTAGAGTCAAAATAAAAGAATTTGGGGAAATACACTAGAATTTGATTGTTCAGATAATTGTACAGTTACCAAAGTGTCCCCAAGTTCTATGATTATCTTATTTTTCTACTCACATTAATCATTCTTAAAGCAACTTTCCAAACACTCACCTTAGGCTCTTGTTACAACTTTTCTACTTTTGTACAAATGGGTGTTTGGATATGCATTTAGACAATTTTAATGACTTGAAGTCACATAAATAGTGTTTGGGTAAAAGCGATTACAGCTTTGATCTTTTAGGTATTCAGGGTTAAAATGGTTGGATCAGAATAAGCATTAAATGATGTTGTTCCAAAAAAATAAAAAAATAAAAACTGACAGTGGAGATAAATAGAAAATGTTTAATTTTTTTATAATATGCAGGCTGGGATGGGTGGAGGAACTGGTACGGGCGGGGCCCCTGTAATCGCGGGGGTTGCAAAGTCAATGGGAATATTGACTGTTGGTATTGTTACAACTCCATTCTCGTTTGAAGGTCGAAGAAGAGCAGTGCAAGCACAAGAAGGAATTGCATCTTTGAGGGAAAATGTGGACACTCTAATAGTCATTCCAAATGACAAGTTATTGACTGCAGTTTCTCCATCTACCCCTGTAACCGAAGCTTTCAATCTGGCCGATGATATCCTTAGACAAGGTGTTCGTGGTATCTCAGATATAATTACGGTATGAAGCTCTATAATCATCAAGTTTTTTCTGACTTCTTTTTAACTTACATGGGTTAGCTTAAATCTGCAGATACCAGGATTGGTTAATGTTGATTTTGCTGATGTACGCGCCATTATGGCAAATGCAGGCTCGTCATTAATGGGGATAGGAACTGCAACAGGTACCACTACTTAGTTACGTGTGTCGTATCATTTTAGATATCATTATGCGATCTTGCCTGATGATATTTCTGGGGTGTTTGGTCTTGGATATGTGTTTTGAAAGTGATCATCTCATATTGATTAATTAGAATCATATAATCGCTGTAATAAAACGTGATATAGAAAACAGGACTGGATGTGCTCTAGTTTGAACTTTGAAGTAGTAAATAGTCACATAACTACATATATGATTATCTGGGAAATTCTGGTATTGTAAGATTAAATCGTTAAGACACCCAAAATTGACATTTGTGTGAAAAAGTAGAAATGTTTCGTAAAATTGAAATATAGGTCTCTCAACTGGATGTGCTCTAGTAATCATTGTTTTGTCATTTGCTATTCAGTTTTGTTGCCGATGGTATGAAACCTATTATCCAAAGTTGATTAGTTTAGCAAAATATTGATACAGAATATAGTGATACAAAAAGTAGAAGTTGATTAATGGGACTTCAGTCTTCAATGATTAAGTTATCAGTTACAAAACACAAAACCAAACGCCATCTTAGTGTCAAGTTGAACTCACATAGTTTTTTCATATTCACCTATTGGAAACTGGGAATGTTTGTAATACAATTTGCTGCTTAACATGACAATCCCTGTAAAGGTAGTACATGATATTGCTGTTAATTCACAACAGCAGCTACCTTTATAACTTTTTGAGGTGTTTGAGTTTGTGCTTCATTAACTTTTGTTTGTTAATAGGCAAAACCCGGGCAAGAGATGCTGCATTGAATGCGATTCAGTCACCTTTACTAGATCTTGGGATCGAGAGGGCTACAGGAATTGTGTGGAATATTACCGGTGGTAGTGATTTGACATTGTTTGAGGTCTCTCTCTCTCTATCTATCTCTCTCTCCATTCCCTCACACCTAATATTATCTGTGTACCGAATGGGATATATCATTTTAGAAACGCCATACAAACACCCCCTTTAGGTATAGGTATGTGTCTGCAACGCGTCATTACATATCTGTGTATGCATTATCTTCTTATCTTTATACAGATATTAATTACTCCTTTTGGAGTAGAACTGGTGCTAGCATATATGTCTCTGGCCTTTTTGTTGAGATTTTTACATCTATTTTGGCACATGTTTGTTATCCCATTTGTTTAGAAGTCAGTCTAATATATGTGTGACCTTAAAGTTCAATAAAAAGGCTTAAATATAAAGATCCAAGATTTATCTAAAAGTGCGTTAACAATATTTGTATTGATTGCTGATGTTAATGGGGGCACGGATGTTCTTTATTGAATCTATTTTGCTGTTTTTGAAAATGGTAATATTGCACTATCTTGATACACTCCTGAAATGACCATGGTTCCGTTTATTATATACTATCTTAATAGTTTCTTTTTTCTTTCTAATATTGGTATCAGTTTTCAGTATATCCAAACTTATTTGTTGACCATTGAGCTAAATCTGAAATGGCACCTTTGCAGGTGAATGCTGCAGCGGAGGTCATATATGATCTTGTGGATCCAAGTGCTAACTTGATATTTGGTGCGGTCATTGATCCATCAATAAGTGGTCAAGTAAGTTTGATATTCAACTCAACTTTTTCACTGTTTACCAGTAAATTTGGTGCGGTCATTTTCACTATATATCTGCAGTGCCACCGACCCTCACCTACGTTACCAGTAGTTTTCACAAATGATTGGATGGCTTTTTGAACCATCAAATTGTTGCAAGCTAACCTACCGTCGTGATATTATTGGAAAAAAACTACGAACATAGTCTGGAAATGCAAATGCCAATAGGCCATCTTACTTATCATCTTCTGCATAAAGTTGCTCAGTCTTGCACAGGGTGATCGTTTATTTTGTTGCTAAAATTATGGATTGTCTAATGTATTGCAGTTTTTTCTTCACCCAGGTTAGCATAACTCTTATAGCAACAGGCTTCAAACGGCAAGAAGAAAGTGACAGTCGGACTCTCCAGGTATCGGTTATTCGGTTCGACCATGTAGCCCTTTCGAAACCAGACCTTCCGTTATTTCTCTTCCTTCGATAAGTAACTGGAGATGATATATACACCACCAGTTTTATCTGTACTCCACTAGCTCAAGTTGCCATATGTTCAACATCACAAAGTATGAGCTAGTAGTGTAAATAAATCACCTCCTCAACTAAATCTTTCAAAAAGTTAAGGACAGTTTAGGGAATTTTTTGAAAATTCCAAGTCACTTGTGTTTATAAACTTGGTCTAAATGCAGGGCGGGCAGGCAGATGTAGCTGGAATGAACCGGCGATCACCAGCCTTCGCAGAAGGCGGCTCTGTAGAAATCCCTGAGTTTTTAAGGAAGAAAGGACGCTCACGCTATCCAAGAGCTTAAGGTCGTTGTTTTAACTTTTTGCCCTTGTGATATATACATATATACCGAAGTATGGTTGTGTAGGTAGAAGGATTGTTTGCCATTGCTAGCAAAGGCTTAAGAGAAGCATAATGCAACCTCTGTTTTCCAAAAATAAAAGGTTGTAACCGCATATTGCAAAGTGGATGGCAACTATATTACTTGCTGCCAATGTTGTTTAAATTAGAGGTTAGACATGTCACCATTCAATGATCATCTTTTGTTGGTATGTAAAAATGATAAGCAATTCCATGTTAATCACATGTTTATGTGAAAGTTGCAGAGTAATACTGAGATACAGATTCGACATTATGAAACACTCGAACATGTTGCTAGGACAGCAGTGTATCCATAGGTTTTACTAATGTTCTTTCCACGCAAGCTGTAGACGCCCTATCCTGGAACTTGTATAAAACTGAAGTATTTTCAGTGAACTTGCTTATCATCATCTTACAATAGTCTACATATTTATGTTTTGTGTAGGCATTACATTGTTCTTTGTATGTGACATATATCTTGTTAATAATGATAATGAAAATATCTAAATAAATTAGTTATATTGTTATTAATTACAGTGATTATGATTTATTCTCTTGCATTGATGACCAGAGAAAGAAGTGGCAGAGAAGAGAGTAGCAAGATTTTTTCATAAAATTATGGGGACAAGAATCTACACAAATAGGAGTGGTTAAAGTGACCATCAAATAATATCCTCCACTTGTCAAATCCATCTCAATAATTTGATGCTATTTGAATCGAATAAAATAATATGTAACATCTCAAACTTTAATTGATCTTAGTATTAAAATAAAACCAAAAATTTTATAGAAATAACATGTGAAACACTAATACCGAATTAACGATATCAAATTTTGTCAAAGACAGGATGAAGAATGGGAAATGTAAAGATCTCTCTACCACTACTTGGTGGTAATGACTAATAAGGTTGTTTGAATGGAGTTTTTATATTGATGGCGTTGATTAACTTTAATTTAAACTAAATCATTTGGAATAACTATTAATGCATAGTCTTTAAACAATCCTATTATATACCTAGTATATTGCGATTGGTTCCATATTTATAAAGGGTGCGGCAACTATGATATCATGTCTCACCATCCATCAATAATATCATGTCACCTGATTTTATGTCTACGTCATGTCTTATCATACCGGTTTAGTGGCATTCATGTCTCACCATCTCTCACTATATTTCTATAATTATTTCCACCATTTTTACTATTTTCCTCCAATCCCAAATACCAATCATTTCCCCCACTCTCTTCTCCATGCCTCTTCGGCAAATAATGTGGAGCTTCTCCATTACGTGACCATGCCTCGCATGTGGCGACGGTGTTCCACAGCGGCATGGCCCATTCCTCATCCATGTTGAGCCCCGTTGCCAGCCCCTTAAGGTTTTCATTCCATTTCAAATTGTTCCACTAGCAGAGTAGCAGTTTTGGATAAACTCATAACAAAAAAAATATATGAACATTATATTCTCTCAGATTGGTTTCAGGAAATTGTAACACCAATCTCATGTCTATATATACTCTTATTTTTAAGACACATTGGAAATACTTTATGAAATAATAAAGATAGAGATAGATAGATAGATATAGATAAATTTGCTCATTAAACTATAGAATTTGGGGGTTGGAACAATGGCAGATGTTTTGTAAACGTTTATGAAATGTCTATAAATTCATTTAGCTGCTTTTAAAAAGATAATTATAAAAATAAGTTAGTCATACGGTAATAATAATAATAAGTTAGTCATTCGGTATTTGCCCGGTATGGTAGCAATAGTTGAATCTAATACGCAAATGCCATATTTCTAATGGTTCGATAGAGTTCAAAAGTCGTGGATATGAAAAGAGAAAACTTTTCATGAAAAATTAATATCATTTTACTACGGAGTAGATTTTTTAAAACAAATATCAAATATTATCTATCTGATTACTTTTTCTTTTCATTAGATAAAAATTATTTTCAATAATATTATAATACGATGGTTATATAAGTTGCCATGTTATCAAAACTCACACTTTAACGGTTACGGAGTATAAGTTATAAGATATTAGGGGCAAGGGTGTAGTGCCAAACTTTTGGCTCTTTGGCAAGTTTGGCTCATTTTGAACCAATTAAGGAGATGCCACATGTTATAGCCAAATACTTGCCAATACTAGCCGAAATCTTGCCAATTTTGAGGGTATAGTGCCAAAGGTTGCCAATTTGCCAATTTAAAAAATTTACCAAACAAACCCTAAAGTTCCATTAAAGTTACAAAACACAATACAAATACAAATTAAAAAAATTTAGAACTAGGAATAAAAAAACAATACAACTAGAAAATAAATAACAAACTAATACAAAAAAAAAAAAAAAAAAAAAAAAAAAAAAAAAAAAAAAAAAAAAAAAAAAAAAAAAAAAAAAAAAAAAAAAAAAAAAAAAAAAAAAAAAAAAAAAAAAAAAAAAAAAAAAAAAAAAAAAAAAAAAAAAAAAAAAAAAAAAAAAAAAAAAAAAAAAAAAAAAAAAAAAAAAAAAAAAAAAAAAAAAAAAAAAAAAAAAAAAAAAAAAAAAAAAAAAAAAAAAAAAAAAAAAAAAAAAAAAAAAAAAAAAAAAAAAAAAAAAAAAAAAAAAAAAAAAAAAAAAAAAAAAAAAAAAAAAAAAAAAAAAAAAAAAAAAAAAAAAAAAAAAAAAAAAAAAAAAAAAAAAAAAAAAAAAAAAAAAAAAAAAAAAAAAAAAAAAAAAAAAAAAAAAAAAAAAAAAAAAAAAAAAAAAAAAAAAAAAAAAAAAAAAAAAAAAAAAAAAAAAAAAAAAAAAAAAAAAAAAAAAAAAAAAAAAAAAAAAAAAAAAAAAAAAAAAAAAAAAAAAAAAAAAAAAAAAAAAAAAAAAAAAAAAAAAAAAAAAAAAAAAAAAAAAAAAAAAAAAAAAAAAAAAAAAAAAAAAAAAAAAAAAAAAAAAAAAAAAAAAAAAAAAAAAAAAAAAAAAAAAAAAAAAAAAAAAAAAAAAAAAAAAAAAAAAAAAAAAAAAAAAAAAAAAAAAAAAAAAAAAAAAAAAAAAAAAAAAAAAAAAAAAAAAAAAAAAAAAAAAAAAAAAAAAAAAAAAAAAAAAAAAAAAAAAAAAAAAAAAAAAAAAAAAAAAAAAAAAAAAAAAAAAAAAAAAAAAAAAAAAAAAAAAAAAAAAAAAAAAAAAAAAAAAAAAAAAAAAAAAAAAAAAAAAAAAAAAAAAAAAAAAAAAAAAAAAAAAAAAAAAAAAAAAAAAAAAAAAAAAAAAAAAAAAAAAAAAAAAAAAAAAAAAAAAAAAAAAAAAAAAAAAAAAAAAAAAAAAAAAAAAAAAAAAAAAAAAAAAAAAAAAAAAAAAAAAAAAAAAAAAAAAAAAAAAAAAAAAAAAAAAAAAAAAAAAAAAAAAAAAAAAAAAAAAAAAAAAAAAAAAAAAAAAAAAAAAAAAAAAAAAAAAAAAAAAAAAAAAAAAAAAAAAAAAAAAAAAAAAAAAAAAAAAAAAAAAAAAAAAAAAAAAAAAAAAAAAAAAAAAAAAAAAAAAAAAAAAAAAAAAAAAAAAAAAAAAAAAAAAAAAAAAAAAAAAAAAAAAAAAAAAAAAAAAAAAAAAAAAAAAAAAAAAAAAAAAAAAAAAAAAAAAAAAAAAAAAAAAAAAAAAAAAAAAAAAAAAAAAAAAAAAAAAAAAAAAAAAAAAAAAAAAAAAAAAAAAAAAAAAAAAAAAAAAAAAAAAAAAAAAAAAAAAAAAAAAAAAAAAAAAAAAACATTTGAGAGAAGTCGTCAACGACGTTTTGGTTTTGATGTGAAGAACCACCGAAATCGTATTGTGGCTCGACGGTTCTAGGAAGTTGAAATGGGAGTTGATTTCTTGGTGCTCGGTATGTTTTTGATGTTTTTTTAGTAGGAATCATTTTGAAGAATATTTGTGAAAGAGATGAGATATATAGAGAAGATGTAAGTATTTTTAAGAAGTGAAAATGAATGAAAGATTAAAAGGTATATATAGTAATAAGGATAGGGGTAAATTTTGTAAAATTTATTTAAAAAAAACGGTCACATTTGACCATAATTAAAAAAAAAAGGCTCCCAACGTTCACATGTCAGCTCCCCAACGTTCACTTGCATCGGCCAAAACTAGCCGATGTAACTTGCCGATTAAAGTTGCTGATGCATGTGCTATAGCTTTACCAATCTGCCGATCCTAGCCGATGCTTTTTGCCGATAAAACAAGCCGACTACACCCTTGCCCCTTATAACATATATAGTCTTCAGTTGAGCTGGTTCATGTTCGCATTTGTGTTGTCTCCGATTCTGTGCTCGTTTCTTTCTTTTCATTTTTTTAGAAAAGAATTATTAATTAAGAAAAATGTATCATATTGCTCCATGTGAAAACCACTTCCCATCAGTGTAAAACATGATTTCATTTTGCGATATGTAAATGACGAAAAGACAAGCCAACAACTAGTCATTTAATTTGTACTAGTTATACGTCATAATATATATTTTTTTTTATCTAAAACAAAAATGATGAATTAGTTTTATCTTTCTCTCTCTAACGCTCTCTTTCTCTCTGCCCTCTCTCCTCTCCAACGGCTCATTCTCCCTAGATCCAAATCTAGATCCGAGATTGAGGCTGGGATTGTGATTGAGAGGTTGAGATTGAGAGTTTGAGATCGAGAGGATTCCGGTTAAGCTTCCACTCCGGTGGATCTAACCCTATTTTTCACCCCGGGCCGGAGGTCCCTTCCACTTCGGTGGATCTGGAAGCAGCCTCTCTACCTTTGAGTAGGGGTAAGGTCTGTCTACATCATACCTCCCCCATAGCCCGGCTTATGTAGGGATTGGGTACCTTGTTGTTGTTCTTGTATACGTCATAATAATAAAGCATTTATTTAATTGGATATTATAATTTGTGATGGATATCGATTCTTTATAGCATAATTCCCAGATTACCCTATTCCATTGATGATTTCGTTGTTCCCATCACCCAAAAGTAAAAATAAAAATCATAAAATTCCTAGCTTTTCCCACAATCAACACCAACCTCACAAATCAGTGAAGTCAAGTACAACACTATCAAAATTCCAAAAACAACCCCACAAGTCCCCTATTAATGTCTTGCAATTATAACAGTATATGCTTGCAATTATTGATGTAAATTGTAAACACTACACAATAAGTAGATTTGGGTTTGCATCATTGAGTTAACTTTCGGTAAGGATTCCCTCAAGTTAATAGGAGTAAAGTTAAGAAGATCTCGTTTCTTTATTAAAAATTAAGGGTTAGAGATTTAATAATCATTTTTGAATCTTAATCCTTGATTTTAAATCAAGGGTAAAGATCTTTCTAACTTTACCCTTCAAGTTGGGATAACTTGAGGAAATCTATAACCGTTAACTTCTCTAACTGTTATATACGTACGTAGTTTGTTCAAGTATTAAAGTAAAACAATAATATAATAAGTTTCAATTCACTGAAAATCATCGTAAACCATGAAAATTATCGTGTATCAAAATATATATATTTGTGTTTCGTGAATCTTCGTGCATCAATTTTATATCTTATTTGTTTTACTTTAATACATATTTTACAATAACCAATTTTTTTATATATATATCAGTTTTATTAATTCGCAGCCTAAAACAAGATATATTTACTACATGTGCTGCTGTGCAGTTGTGCAACTCATGCTAATGGTCAACGTGGTGCCAAATGTACATCAACGACTTTGCAATAATTTGTCAAGGTTACGATACTGCAGGGTAGGATTATTTTGCAATAGTTTGTTAGTTTATGTTCATTTTAGATCAGACGTACAAAACTTTAACATTAGTCAAACTCATTATTCTTCTAAATATCTTTCACCTTATAAAGACTTATTACGTACTAGTAATCTAGAACTACTCAAGTCAATAGAACGATCTTGCTTACAAAGATTTTATTTCCTATAAAACTAGTATCTAAGTTAATGAATAGAGGACGTTTCTACGGGATAAAAGTACGTTCCACGAGTGTTTCATTTTTGGTTTTTAAAAAGTTCACACACATTCTTCTCTGGATATTTTGAGCACCTCGTCTTTTGTATTTTAAAAGTTTACATTACTATAGCACTTGACACATAGGAAAAAGTTTATATACTATAATAATCGTTATATATATATATATATATATGGTAATGTGCATGTAATTACCATTTACATATAAACATAAGTAATATATTATAAGTATAATTTGATCATATATGTGAACAAATATGTTCACATATACCATTCATATATGAACATCAAGTTATAATTTAAATGTTTTCATGATTCTTCAAATTCAAATGTTTTTTACATAAACATTTTTCTATATATATGTATATATGAGGAGTTTATGGTCCGAAGGGCTCTATAATGCGAAGTGTATATTTCAAGTGGATATGGTACGTGCGACGTGCGTAGCCCTTAAGGGTATATATGAAGGGGTGGAGGTGATTTGGATTTGGTTGTCGGCGATCCAAAAAATGATGATTGTTGGATACGGTACTGCCATGGATGTTAGGGGTGAAGTTAAGTTGCATGTTAGTGTAACTAAACTGACATGCATCTTAGTTACGCTAACATGCATTTTAGTTACATATGATGAATGTCAATGTAACTAAGATGCATGTACCGATATACTTCTTAGTTACACTAACATACAATGTCCATAGAAAAAACAATTAACTAACCTATGTGTTTCTAATCGAAATTAAATGCTACTATTATTTAAGCTGCATTTTAATGCTTTACACACTTCGTATTTTAAGATACTTCGCAAAGTAACCTAGCTAAAACTATGGATATATGTGTGTGTATATATATATATATAGTAAAAGAGGATATTGATGTATCTTTTGATCGACAAGTAAAACTTTACATGATGGACACATGTCATTTTAAATGTAAATTCAAAAATTTTATTTTTATATATTTCATAAATACTTAGAAACTTACACATCTTTACATTTTTCATATCACCACACATCTTTTATATAGAAATAAAAATAAAGTGTAACGATTTCCTAAAAGCATATTCTTAGCTAATGATTTTTTCTTTAAGATTTCTAATGATAGATGTGCTCCATGGTTGAAAAACAAATTCTTAGCTATTTCTAAAAATATTGAAAAACTAAAAAATTGGATATGGTCCAAGTCGATCATAACTCAAATAATTTGATTGTTGGTTAAATCCAAGGTACTACAAGTTATACTTTGATCATTATAGTTAATGAAATTTAAACTTACACTTAAACTAATTGTTGGAAATATGACTGTAAATATTAATTAATGTAAACTTTTAGATTTTTATAACTTGCTAGAAGTGTTATATGATACCTCATTTAGAGGATTTCATGCATATATATGCCACCAAGGCATCAATAATGCTAGTTCGTAGACAACAAGGTTTGAATTTTATAAGAGATTTGCGCTCTATTATCATATTGGGTGAAATTGTCATTTGTATATGAATAGCCACTTACTCCGTATTTCATTTCTATATCTATGATACGGAGTATAAAACTACGATAATAATTTTTTTT
Organism: Erigeron breviscapus; assembly: GCA_034093135.1. Classification (NCBI taxonomy): domain Eukaryota; kingdom Viridiplantae; phylum Streptophyta; class Magnoliopsida; order Asterales; family Asteraceae; genus Erigeron; species Erigeron breviscapus. Next base: position 23,412,062 of record CM067173.1, on the reverse strand, counting down.
TACCTTCTTTTTTAAATTTAATTCTCTTATAAACGTATTGTCCAACCATCATTTATTCTTTTAATTCGTTCCCGGCCTTTATATTGCGGAGACATTCTTCTAGTATTTCTTAATCGGTAACACGTATACGATTGACAAACCATAGAAAACAAGCCAATGGGTCTACATGCATTAACACACACCCTACCCAACCCCCCCACCACCATTACCACCTTTCTTTGATTACCACATATACATACACGATGACACATATAGATACACACATATATCTGATATCTTTTTTATTCATTTACACAAACACCAACTTGACAAATATCAACAATCAACAAACAACAAATATATGGACATTCCCAAAAACCACAATAAAAGCCACAACAATCTTGAAACTAAAACTTCTTTTGCACCGGTGGCTTGTGAAAATACCACCACAACACCACCACCATCACCACCACAACAGGCAGAAGAGAGTGGAAGGGAGAGACTAAAGAGGCACCGGGTTGACATGGCGGGTCGGGTTTGGATCCCAGAGACATGGGGCCAAGAAGATTTGTTGAATGATTGGATAGATTGCACTGTCTTTGATTCATCTTTAGGAAACAAGACTATATTGTCAGCAAAAACAGCTTTGGTTCAAGAAGCTAGATCAACTCATGTAAGGATTGAAAACCCGTGTTAGTTTATTATATACAAATAAATACAAGTTTTTACTTCATGAGATTATTATAGATATGATATCATGTGGCTTTTTTAAAAAAACTTCAAAAGTACTATAAGCTAGTGTAGAGAAATGGCCATAAATATTTCTCAGGGTTTTCTTTTATTAGTTTTATGTATTTTGTTTTTTGAACATTGAAATTATAGGCATATATATACATCTATGTCTATTACGTTGTTCATTCATATTAGAAAAGTAATACATTCTTATTCTATTGAATTTATAATAAAGATGTTTTGACCTCAACATAAGACATCTTTAATTTTAACTTACATCAGATATATTGGATATAATGACATGTATTCTGATACTGTATATGATAATGTATAGTTTTCCTATTCAAGGAAATACGTCTATACCAATATATTATTCATAAGATGTCCGATCGCCTCCTTTAATTTTGTCATGTCTTTCTTTCATTTCATCAATTGTACATGGATATTGTAACCAATTTATTAACCAAAGAAAAATTAGCATATATTGAAGAAAATTAATCCCTGGTACCATGTATGATGTACGTCGTCAATGCGCACAACGTGGTCGTGCTGCACTAACTGGCCGGGTGAGTTAACCAACTATCCCGGCCAATTTAAGTTCTTTTCTGAACATCATCAAGATGAAATCGATCTTTAAGTCTCTAAACTAGAAAGGTCTGATTAGTATATAACCCATAGAACTAATGTGCGATATATACCAACATAATTAAGATCTCATGTTTAATTAGTAAAATACTAAAAGTCC